>JACMZG010000008.1:57874704-58017204 GCA_018340805.1 Microvelia longipes
GACAAAGTAGTTTTCAGGAAAGTTCCTTTAAAAGTTAGTGAAACATCACCCCCCTCTAGGGATTGTTTTTCCAAACCCCTTTTTAACCCAAGTTTTGGAATTTTGCTACAGGCCTGCCTTATTCACTCCCTCAAATTATTTTCCCACACGGTCAATTGATTATTTAACCATGTTTCATACAAAGTGTGTGATGACTGAAGTGCATTAGGCAATCTGTGTAGCCAAATACTTAACAGCAATTTAATTATAAGTAATCAAATCTGTTGTTCTTACTCTATTTCCCCACAAGTCAAATGATATAACCCTGTGCAATATTAAGTACATGACACAATCTGTCCACATGCATAACGTGATGGGTTGATTGAATGATTTCATTGAAATCACCATTGTTTTTTACCTCAACTGAAATACCAGTAACCTGTATTGACTTGTTGGGTCTGTGGTTGGTATAAAACGATAAAAAACTTAGTAAACATAGTAGCAGGAGTGGTTAAGAAGGGCTTTCAATCACTATATTACGCTATGTTTCCAAAATTGTTGCTGCCACAGATCCACAGCAACGAAGAAGTGAAATTAGTCACTAAGCTCCCTCCATGGGAGAGTCATTTTATATACTAGTGGCAACGCCCTCCAAAATCAATTGGAATTAAAGAACAGAGGAATCCACCATGAGTTAATGAACGACTAGCCCATGACAAGCCAGCATACTTGATGAGGCCGTTATGACATTGCAGTTATAGTTTCATGAGAAGGATCCGTATCGTGTCCGTCGACAAAGTAGGGTCGATAAATAAATGCGATTGCAACACCCGTTTCCCGTCGACAAAGTGATTTGCCAACGGAACAAAATCACACCCATTAGAAGACAGCTTGCCTTTTTGGAAAAGATAAATACAAATGTTTATGTTAAGTGCCAGTTGTAATATTTTATTTAATCACTTGCATGTATTTGGGATTGAGGACAGATATGCATTAAGGAATTAATATAATTTAAAAAGCAAAACATGAAACTGAAACATTTATTATTTCAAAAAGAGAGTAAAATAGAAAAGATTATTTTATTGTGCCTTGGTTATTAAAGATTGCCAAGCAATAGGTAACCTTCCCTTTTAACTAGGGCCTGCTTTCACCCAAGATCAAGCGGACATATGTCAGTAATGGGGCGGGTCCAGTTATAAGTAGTCAAACACTGCAAAAAAAAGCTAGCACGTTCAGTATTTTAAGACCAATTAATTGAAAATAGGTAATAACTACACATTTAGAATGTTGAAGTGGCGACAAAGGGTGTCAATATCAGGGTTGTCCCAGGCAAAATTCAGCCCTACTTCAGGCCCACTGAATGTAACTTAGATTACTCCATGACGATGAATGTCCTAATTTAGCATTAGATGAGATGAATGCTCTCCATGCATTGAGTGGATATCCTTCAATGAAGTCAATGTACAACTTATTGATTATAACATTTTATTCTGTCTTGAGCACTGTTCCTCATGCTCTTTGATTGTATACAAATATTGATACACTTATTAATACTTCTTAACATCACCATTGCGAATCATTTTTATCAGTATCACAACCTGAAACAATAAAATTAAAATATGTCTTTTCAGAAAATTTTAATGGTACATTTAATAGAAACTAGACACAGCCTGAGACAAACACACATACCGAGTCTTGCCATGAACAATTTATTTAACAGAGGAAGCATTACGGGGCAAATTTGAGTCATAAAAGTGAGAATTAATAACATTCAATAATATTGTTCAATAAATGTAGTATAACAAAACGGTTATAAGCAATTGACAGCGGTGGAAAACAATACAAGGAGAGAGCCCATGATTTAAGTTGTGGTTGTTAAACCACATCCACAAATTAACACAGATTTATTACTTATTAATTTGTTCACATGCGGTGTTTGGCAGGCGTTCAACACTGTGTTCAACCCCCTTAGGGGTTTCAACTTCAACTGTTTGACACAGTATTTAAAACCGATAGTTTAGACTTTAACCCGATACAAAAATGAGTGTCAGGGTTGAAATCTGTGTTTTAATACCATTTACACAACAAATTTCCGGGGGGTTGAATCCCCTTGCCACCTTCGCTGCAAACAAAGTATATATTACTCTTGATAGGGCCAACCTCATTTGGTTCCTCAACACTATTTCCCACACAATAGTAAAGTTAAATAGATGTGTCAAAGTGTTATAATAAAAAAACTTTGCTAACTTTTAAAGAAGCAATACAATAAACAGACTCTGTCTTTCTTTCAATTCCCCCCTCCCTTGAAGAAACTAAATAAATAAACCATTTATTTTATTCAATCCTGTATGCACAATTGCAATGCTTTTGCCTTTTAACATCTTGATTCAAAACTGCATAACACTTGCTGTTGAAACATGACTAAAAGTACATGAACGCGTGTGACGGAAAGTATAAGGAGATGTCTTCAAAAAGATATATCATAAGTAATATGAGTACTACAGTGTATCGGACGCCTATAAAAATATGACAGCTCAGTTTAGGCACCACCATTCTAAAAAAAAAAAATCCCTACAAAAAGGCAGCGGGGAAAACTTTGTAAACAAATCAGGTTATGTTACCCGTGTTTTTCTTGGCGATGTTTCTACCAATTCTTTGTTGTAGTTTTATTATTTAGGAATTATGCAAATGTGGAAAAATGAATTGTGAAGGGAATAAACCACAAGAGAAGAACCACACGAAGTGAACGAATGCCGGAAGGAGGTTATTTCCCTACAGGGTTATGGAGTAGGGATTTTTTTTTCTCTTTCAAGAGAGGGGTTGGCAGCGGCTTCTCTGATTGGTCGATCCCCAAAATGCATATGACCTTGGGGATTTTTATACTTGACGATACACTGTATAAGTCAGTGGATGAATTGCACACTAGCCAAGCATGATCACACTATTTACATAACTACTTACTTACAAATTAACCTCACTTGTAGGTTTATTAACCCTGCAAAGCATTAACTCTACCTGACTGACTAAACCTGGGTTCAATTTCACCCTCTTAATAATTTAAATTAATAATTTAATGTCATGTAAAACGTAGTATGACATACAAATGTACACTAAAAAATTGTTAAATTTTATCTGTATGGTGCTTACTTTTAAACGGCACAAACAGTAATTAAATACAAGTTGAATAAATCTAAATTAAACACAAAATACGTCAAATGTAAACAGGCCATTCAGAAAGAAATCAAAAAATAAGACGGCACAAACAGTACATAAATACGAGTTGAAACAAATATAAATGAAACACAAAATACGTCAAATGTAAACAGTCCATTCAGAAAAAGAAATAAAAAAAAGACGGCACACACACGAGTTGAAACAATGAAACACAAAATACGTCAAATGTAAACAGTCCGTTCAGAAAGAAAACTTTAAAAAATAACACGGCACAAACAGTACATAAACACCGAGTTGAAATCGATCTAAATGAAACACAAAGTACGTCAAAGTAAACAGTCCATTTTGAAAAGAAACTTCAAAAATAAAAACAAAATATTATTAAACTTGCCTTACCTTTTTATGTCTAGCGCTAAAATGAAATAGGAAGTATTTTATTTTTGTTTGCTATTTCAATCCATGCTAGTACATCTTCAGCTACGTCTTCACAATAACATTGGAAACTTCCATTTGTAAACACGAAATCGGCAAAGTTATTAATAAGTAATACATATATCACTAACACTTTACATGTTTAATTACATATTATAAGTCTCAAAATGATAGGAATAAAAGAAAAAAAACGGGAAACAAACAAATTTGATAACACTATCATATTTCATAGACGTATTACTTTGAATAGATAAGTCACTAATATATTTCTCTCGTTTCTCTATTTAACTAAAATGTCCACGGATTCGACGGTGGCGCCATCCCTGGGTCCGTACCATAACATCGAATTCTACGGTGGCGCCATCCCTGGGTCCGTACCAGTACTAACAATAACCGTCTAGGATTTTTTAACCCAGGTTTGTCTATCAGCCTAATCAGTGGTATACCCATTACATGAGAGTACACTCAGTTCTTTAAAACCCATTATGTCTTAATTCAAATATTTATGTTGACTTTTGGAAGCCTCAAAAAGGCTTTAAGCGAATATATATTATTTTTGCTTGAATTAAAGAGTTAAAATTAATAAGTTATCATCAGGTTTGCCAATGAAGAACTTAATTAAAAATCAGGTCTGAGTATTAAGTTTTTCTTAGGTTTTTTTGCTGTTTTTTTTTATAATAGGAGGGAGAAGCATTGTAGGGAAAAAATGTGGCACTCACTTTTTTCGTCAATTGTCCCTGTTCACTGTCCCAAAAATCAAAGAAATAGTCTAAATGTATGTATGTGCACTTTTCATGTGAACACTGTACATGCTAAACGGCTGAACAAAATACAAATATTGAAAAAGGCAAAAATAATTTCTAGTGTTTTGAAGTGTATTGAGCAACAAGCCTTCAATTAAATGGGTGGCACAGTTCTCGAGATATCAGAGTTCAAAAAGTTGGCTACAGAGTAGCTAATGGTTTTTTGCTTTTCCTCATTTATACCATAGGTAAATAGGAAAAGTATTGCATTTGCAAAAAATCTAAATCTAGGATGTCACCGGAATTATCCATTTTGCGTGTTTTTATTGACCTCCTGAGTGGTTTTTACCAAGTTTTCTATCTGTATGATACATTTACTATCTGAGGACGAGTGAAGCAAGTCTGAAGACATGATGCAGTATAAATTTGGTGAATTGTATATTCTAAGGACGAGCAAAGAGTCCAATACAGGGAGGATGGGCGTAGCGAATCCTATGTGATGAGGAAAAGTTCCGAGGTACTCTGTACCCAATTTTTTTATAAAAATTGATGAAAAATATAGGAAATATTAGTTCAACATTTAGAAGCTTATTTTTATTACTGGAACTAAATGAATTCAGTTTTTATGTGATGATTTATTTTATTTTCTAGAAGAAACAGGTCTGTATCCGAATGTGATTCTGAAGTAAGTTATGAATCTGATTCAACTTGGCCTCCTAGAAACTGGAATCGTCACCAAGCTGAAGAGGTTATTCTGTACGATCATTGTGCCCGATCTACCTCTAGATATCAACCAAAACATACCGTCACTCCCATCTGTCATCAGGTTCTCTCACTTAAGTAAATTATTTCCTTTTTAAAAACAATGATTTTGCTGCTATCATGCTATTTGTGTTATCCTTTTTCTTAAGATTTGTTCCAAATTCTAAAACTTACGTAATTAAAGGTTTGACTATTTGGTGGGAAATTTTTTTATAACAAAAAGCACCATCAACCTTATAGGGAAGTATATACTTTTTATTTACCCCTTAGATTTTTAAAATTAATATAAATTAGATTATATCTGATTTAAAAGTATTTGATCTGCTTCTGTACAAATTTTGTTATAAGAATGACAACTAGGGAGAGAACAGTTTTGAGTAAAGTAATGTACAGACCATGTCGGGAAACTCCTATACTTACTGGGTAAAAAATTCAGACTTGCGTGATCAGCTGTTAGCTGGCTCAAAAAAAATAGCTTAAATTGGAATAACTGTGCATGAGCATTTTATTGGCAACTCTGATAATATTAGGTGAGTTCAACAATATACAGTAATGTTATATAACTTAAAATTACGATTGCTTTTACTATATTCCAAAATTTTAAGTTAAAATGGTTAAATTACTAATTACAATGGATATTTGAAGGGGAAAAACAAATATATTACTCACAAACATGAACTAAGTTAAGTATAGTGCACACAAAAAAAAGTTTAATTAGCTGTTTGTTTTAAGTGATTTAAACAAACCTAGTATTTAAAGATTCACACTTAAACCTCTATTGGATGTGACAAAACGTATTTCATACACAAATTATTAACATTTGATATAGTAAAATGTACAAAGAAATGCAAGAAAAACAAAAATTTTGTGTTACTGTAAATAATTTTGTGTAGTAAAATGGGCGCACCCATAGGACCCCAACTCCCTGGTGGACAAAATGTGAAGTACATTCCAGGTCTTACAGATATTGCATTTGTTTACCTACTTGGTTTATATATTACTTTTGTTTTTTGTTTCCTTGAGTGGAGATTTTATTTCATCTCTCCTCTTTTATAATTTTATCCGTTGTATTTATTAACATTATATGTATTAATCTATAAGATATTGAATTCTAACTCAGAAATTTATTCTTTTTTATTACACTTAAATAATATAAACTATTTACTCATTTATTTAAATTTTTTAGTATGATGATGGTTTGGAAGAAGAATTAAAAGCATGTAGAGAGAGAGCCATTAGAAGACACGAAGAATCTTTAAGAGAGAGGAGAGGATGCAGGGCTATGTACAGGCAAAGGCTCCGTGCTGAGTTTTCTTGTATGATATCTGACTTAGCTAAACTCGATAAACAGACTAGATTAGCTAAACTTGAAGCTGAAGCAAAAGCAGTGAGTATTAGCTTTAAAAAGCATGAAAGTTTACTAAAAGAACCCCATAAGAACTTTGGAATGAAAAATTGCTCTCAGTTAAAACACAAGTGTTATACAATACTTTTAGAAATGTATGGAAAAGTGAAGAGAGGGGGATTACTACCTGTGGGATTATTAACCTCTTTCTCCTTAATCATGTAATTTTATGCTGAATATTGGAGCTAGGGTCTTAGTAAAATTGAAAGTTTTACCAAGACCTAAAAAAATAGTCACCCAAAAAAATAATATGAAAAAAATTCATTTTACTTACTGTGAGTAAAGTAAATAAACTGGCTCTAAAGTGAAATTTGACAGCTGACAGTCATAAAGTAGTTATTATGGCCTTAGCAATAAAATTGTTCTTTACTAAAAATTTTGAGGCAGTAAAGTACTTACAGCCTCAACATTTTTAGAGAGTACCTCTTTATAGCCTCTCCAAAAAAAGTTTTTTGATTATTTACACTTTTGAAGGAAATTTAAAGTATTATAATTATATTACTATTATATTGCTATTATTATTTACTTATTTGCTTGAAACCTATAAATAGAAAAAATTGGGCACAGGGTGCTTCTGAACTGTTCCTCACCTTATTTGATTTGCTTCGATAATCCTCACCATTTCGAATTCACTTGCTCGTCCTCAAAATACAAAAAATCACCTAATTTATATTTGTCTTTCGGACTTGCTTCGCTCGTCCTCTGAAAGTACAAATATCTTTTTTATTCCTAGCGGTTACCAATCCAGGTACTGACAACCTGCTTAGCATTAGTGATCCAACTAAAAATGTTAATATACTAGCTGAATTAAAATCAAACTTGGTATACTTATTTATTAGTTAAAGAAATACACATGTACCAAATTTTAACTCAATTAAATTATTTTTGATTCAAAAATGTGTTTACATTTTTGAATGTATGCAATTGTTATGTAATTGAACTGCCTTAGTTCAATTAGAAAAATTGAACATTGAATGAAGATTGATTCTGATTACGATAGTTTACTGAGCTCACTAAATGTGGTTTCTATTAATAAAAAAAGAATTTCTCAGGATCTGATACTCTTATTTAAGATTATTAACAGCAAAATAGGGAGTTCATATCTTTTAAACTGTATTAGTTTCAATGTACTAACTAATGTACTGACCTGGTCTTATACTGCTAGGTCACCAAGAACTTTTTTCATTAACCAACATAATACCAAGTATGGACTAAATAGTCCTATAGATAGAATGGCTAGAACTGCAAACGCTTTTCTACAGCTTTAATTTTTGCATCTTCTATCGAAGAATTCAATTTTCTAACTAAAATATATGTTTAATTTTTGCTACAATCTCCAATTTGTTTAATGTTTGCATTTTCACCACTTTGCTTAATTTTTTACTTTAACTTTCTAAATATTGCATACATTTAATTTATAATAATTATAATTAATTTAATACTTAATATTGGCATGAAATTTTTTAATTTATAATAATTTATTTATGTTTATAATTTTTATATCTTGTTGTAACTCATTATTTTGTATGGTATGGTTTATCTGTAATAAAAGTTTTTTATTTATTCAATAATTTTCTACAAATGTAATGTTGTTAGTAACTCAGGCTTTAATGAAGTTGGATGTTTGCTTGAATTGAAAAAAAAATTGTTTCTTCTTCTTCTACAAACATAGTAGTTAGTATTATAGCCTAGTATGTTTTTAGTCTCATATTTTTGTTTTTCAGGCTCTTATACCCAAAAAACAAGTTAAAAGGCCTATCACAAAACCTGCTGCTAATAAAGATAGTAAGTTATTAAAATATTTTTGTATGATTTTTAATTTTATTATTGTATTCAAACTTTTAATTTTTATTGTTCATTAGTTATTGCTCAACAAATGGACTTATTTCCCCCTAAGGTTTATACATTTAAATGAGTTTTTGGGCAACTTTTAGTGCCTTGACATTTTGTGACTATTTTTGAAAACGTTTTTCTAAAGGTATTATAATTGTTTAACAAAATGAAATCGATAAGATTTTTTTGCCATCTATGGGGGTTTTATTAATATGCCTGGAATTACAGGTGAAATATAGTCTTGTTAGGTTATAGTTCAGAATTGACGTCATTGCAGGAATAAATATTAAATTTTCAATGTTGACTGCCTACATTGATTCCTGCAATGAAGTCACACTTCATTTATAGAAAAGTCAGGTTATAACCTCTGAATGCATTGGTTTGTTTACATCAAATTGAATCACCTTATGAATTTCTAACATCTTGCAGTATGGTGTCATTAATAAAATTATCATAGGAATTAAAATTAGTTATTATTTAAGTCCGGAAGACCTTACCCTTCGTACCCTTTTGGATTAGAGATCATCGTTTAGTTCCATCTTGTGGAAGCACGTAGTTTCTAGTTTTATATTTTTCACTTTTTATTTTTTCTGTTATAATCTTGTCTTTGAACACTAGCCCTTTGTTTTGTATAAGTGTAACTGACACAAAAATTTATTTTTTTATTTATTTTAGTTGAGATGGAAGTGGGTAAAGATGATACTCCAGGAAATGTGAGGGTCATGGATTGTATTGATGCAATGGACGTGGATCCTTGTGATAGGAAAACCGATGTCGAAGTAACAAGACAAGAACTTGTTGATTGCAATCTTGATGCTTTGGACCAGCTGTTAAACAGATTAAAGAAGCAAAGAGACCATTTGTTGAATTTGCATTCAAATCTTGAAGAAGCCGAAAAGGAAGATCTGTGCTCTGCCCAAGAAAATTTGGATGTTGGTACCATTCTTAAAGAAACTAATCACAAAAGGAATCTAGTTACAGAAAATGTATCAAAATCATCAAGAGCGACTAGTCCTATTGTAATAGACCCTGTAACTACTGAAACTGAAGTTCACCCTGAAGCTGAGGCAACACCATCTCATGAAAAGGTTGTGTCTTCACCGTCTTTTGTTTCAGTTCCATTGTCTAGTACACCCAAGAAACAAAAAGTTAAAAAAGGGGAAAATGCTTCAGAAGCTTCTAAATCCAAAAAAGTTTTGATTCCAGAAGATAAAGCTACTTCTTCCTCAAAAAGCCTTGAGTCATCTTTAAATGATTCTAAGCTAGTTTCTCCTATAAAAGTATCTGATGGAAGCAGTGCTAATGCATCTACAGATGCATCTGCTTATTCATTTGAAGGTGTCAAAGTAGAGGTTAAAGTTACCAAGAACAAAGCTAGAAAAATTGAAAAAAATGTTCAAATTAAAACCAATTCAATAAAAAAATTAAGTGGTACTACAACTGATCCACCTGCTAATGTTGAATGTTCTAATAATCAATCATGGGCGAAAAAATTATCTGATACTTCAAGTGGAGGTACTTCTTACATGAGTCCCCCAGATGAACTTAATCCTGATGAACACAAGCTTCTAATATCAATCTTAGAGGGTTATGACAGGAGAAATAAAAATCCTGCCCTTGGAATTTATATCCAGAAATTACTATCTATGAGTAAAACTAGTCTTGAAAATATGAGTATTTCTGTAAGTGATGATTCAATTCAAAGTGTTCAAAGTGATACTTTCAGGTCTTGTAATCAAAATGTATCTGATGTCAAAATACCAGAATCTCACACAACATTTGCCAGTGCTCTTAGTGGAACTGAACAATATACTGAAATTATTTGTGAACCAGTGAAAAAAATATTTGAATCTGATGAAGGATCTTCTAGTAATAATAAAATTCCATCTCATCAAAACCTTATTGAAAAATCAACTGTAGGAGCAGTTGATAAATCTCATTGTATCAATGCAGTTAAACTTAAACTGTATAATGACAGGCTAAAACAATTAGCTGAATTAATGACTTGCAAAGAACCTTCTTTTATTAAGAGTGGAAATGACACATCATATCTCAATGTTCCCAGTAGTATTCATGATTCAGTTAAAATAGCTGAATCATTGGAAGAGATGGGTTTGCCTCGACCTGAAGCATCTCTTTCTGACAATAGTAGTGAATTAAATGTTGTTCCTCAGCCTTCTACTCCCTGGGGAGTCAGCTTGAACATTCATCCTAAACCTGAAACTACAACCAGTGCTTGTAGATTTCCTGAGAGAAGACCAAAACCACCTTCAACCATTAATAACTATACTTCCAGGTAAATTCAAGCATACTTTGTATTATTATTATTATTTATGTATACTCAGTGTATTATTATAACCTTATGACCATAGTAAACTCTACAACAATTATGGAACTATTTAAGGGTTCGTTAAGCTTGTCTCTTCTGTTGATTTCATTAATTTTTATAGTTTCCAATCAAGAAATAGTTAAATGATTTCCGAACCTACCTTACTTACCTTCAATATAAATTTTAATTTAAAAAACTTATCAAAGGTGTCCAAATTAAAATTTAGGCTGACATTTATGGTGTTTAGGTATCTTGTACTTATTATTTATAATTTTATTGTGATTTATTATTGTATTATTTTTCATTATTTATTAGGTATGCTTAGGTATTTGTTTTGGAAATTTTCTCAGCCCATCTGCAGATCCAAATATTAATTCCAACGGGACACCTTCCAATCACCAAATTTGCCTTGTGGACAAATTGCTGAGAGTCGAACCTTTGTCTATGGAAGTTATGTTTGAAATAATTGTGTCTCCTTGAAATTTATAACCAATTTCCCTTCTTTACCAAATCTGTTGGTGCTAATTTTTAGCAGCTAGCATTTAAAGATTTCTTAAATTATTTTTACATTAGTGGTTTGTTTTAAGTAGTAATCAATTAAGAACTTTTAATACCTTAAAAATAATAAATTTAAAACTTAAATATAAGTTTACCCTGAAGTTTTTGAGTTAAAAGTATAGGGTAAAATATAGGAAAAATGCAACTGGGAATTTTGCAGTTACCTTTACACTTTTATAATACAGATAAAATAAGTACCTTTGGAAGGTTTACATTTTATGATAGCTACTAATTATTAATTGTATTTTGTGTTACTTTCAGAGGTATGATACGAGGGGATATGTTAGTATTAGAACATGAACTCTCTACAATAACTGAAGTTGATTCTAAACTCATGACCACTATGCAGTCTGGTCAACAGACAACTGTACAACAAAGGCAACTGTATCTTTCATCCCTGGAACAAGTTCTGTCAGGAATCAAAAGATCAATTACCCCTATTGAGGGGAAATCTGAAGAATCATTTCACACCTTACCCTCAGCTGGAGCTGTGATACCATCAGATACATCGTATTCATCATCAGCGCATGTTTCTCCTGTAAAGCCAGCCGACGAATCTAGCCTTCAGATTTTTTCAGAATTACCTGACTCATCCTTTGGCCAATCTTCTAATGAGGAAGTAGCTGTTCCCGAAGTATTTAAAAGTGTTGGGTTAGGATGGGCAACTAGTACTTGGCGAAGAAATGAAGCTTCAAAGAAAAATAAGGAATCTTCATCCTCCTCTTCTCCTTCTGATTCTATTGTTAATAAGAAAATCTCCGATGAATTACTATGCCGTCATTCTACTCCAATTAAACCTAGTAATAGTAAAAAATATTCTAAATATTTTGATGATAGTGACAAATTAACTTCTCCTGATTTTAACTTGTATGAGAGGTATCAAAATCTTCTTAAACCTGTTTCTGATAGTTCTACTGAGTCTTAGATCTTACTATTGGATAAATGTAATAAATTAATTTATTTAACTTGTGCTTAAATTTATTCTTAGTGCAATATTAATTTTATTACTATTACATCTAAAAATGTACCATTTTTATGTTCATTGGCATAAAAATATTAACTTCAATTTTAAATTTGTTGAGACTATTTACATGGTAATTTGTTATTAAATTTCTTTTAACCATGCTATTTTTATGTATTGGGTTGGTAAATTGTCTTATGATCTCAATATAAAACTATAATTATACTGACTGAATTTGCATCTTAATATTGTATTTATTTAATTTTTAGCAATTATTTTTATCACAAAATTGTAGATAAATGAAACCATGAAATTTATTAAAAAAATTAAGGTAAATATGTACTATAAAAAATTTTAGTTGTTTTGTATTTTAATTATTTTATTATGTTGACTTTTTTTTAAGATATGTAAAGGCAATTTTTATTCATTTTATAAGTAAATATGTACTGAGTTTCACAATATTTGGTGATTTATTCCAACCCATTTTATCAAGGAGTACATGCTGTACCATCTTACAATTAATTTTATTTCCTTTGGCCAAATCTTTTTAATTGTAAAATTTAAGAATGCAATATTTTTTTAATACTTGTACATTTAAAATATTGTAATGTATGGTTCTCTGTAGTATTATTTATACTTAGTAGTATTAATTATACTTACCTTTGGGGTTCACATTCCAGATTACGCTTAGATTATATTAGATTATTTTTTAATAAAATTTTATGCCAATTTTAGACCACTCTGAGCATAATGGTTGCCTCTGCCACCTGATGTGGTTTCCACAGGGGTAATCTATAACAAGCCCGAGGCTCCAAATGGGTATTATTTTAATAATTTTAATTTATGGTCACTGGGACAGTTGTGGGGTTTTACATTTATTGGTTAATCTATGTAGATGGTTTGCTTTAGCCTGTCAGATTTTTACATTACAATGTGTTGAAGATTATTCTATTTCATATAAGATAGTTTTATTTTTAGTTGGATGTATTGTCATGTTAGATATTTGCTTTATGAAAACTACAGTATTAAATCATTTTTGTTTTAATATTTTGATAATTTTATCCTCCCAAAATTTTTAAGTGTGTTGTTATTTCTAGGGCTTTTTCCTACTTAAAATCCCTCTTTACAACTGCATTGCATAATCGGCATTTTTATTATTACCAATATAAAAAAAAACACTTTGTCATTAAATATATTTAATGACAAAGAAGGATCTGAAGATAATTATGTTCCTTTTTGAAATATGTTTATCAGCCATGCAGGTTTATAAGCTTATGATATTCCTTTATCTCATGGTATGAAATTATAAATGTTAAAATAATAGAAATAAAAAAAAAAAAAAAAACAATTTATTATACAAAACATAAAATCTAGTCATATTCTAATAAATAATATTAATTTACATTTAATTAATACATTGTTTATCTTACAATAAAGTTTAACTTAGCTTTGGTGTTGTGACCTGTATTTGTCTCACAGCCTTACTGAGTGTGACAGTAAAAACTATTTAATAACATATCTAGCTGGCATTATTTTGTACTTATTTTATTTTTTACTCTTTTTAGTTTAGAGTCCTGATTATGTTTTGACTCCTAACATAACCATTTAAGTTATCTTGGTGCCATATTTAGGTTTGCACATCTTAAACGTATTATATTCACCTTAATGGATTAGT
The DNA here is from genome assembly GCA_018340805.1 of Microvelia longipes. Taxonomy (NCBI): domain Eukaryota; kingdom Metazoa; phylum Arthropoda; class Insecta; order Hemiptera; family Veliidae; genus Microvelia; species Microvelia longipes. The sequence continues at coordinate 57,888,556 of JACMZG010000008.1, forward strand.
TATGCATAGTGTGAGCATGGTCCTTGAAATGCTTATGGAAGACTTACATGTTTATATTTAAATATAAAATGAAAAACTTAATAAACAACAACCATGTCCCCTTATGAGAAAACCAGCTTTTGGCAAAATGCCACCGCATTTTGCGCTTTTGGCAAATGCTCTTTTTAAGTTATGTAATTACATATTTATTTTTGTGGTTTAATTAAGGCTAGAGGTTGTATTAAACTTTAGTATAAATGAATTATTTATCACAAAATAAGTGTTTTTAGACTTGTGAATCAAAACCTTGCCATTTTGAAAGAAAGAAGATTAATTTATATTTACAAGTGTATTTACATTTGATATGGTATTAATTTATCTCTCTCTGTTAAGGATAGTGAATTCAGAAGAATTGGTTTCCTAACATTTGGATGTACACAATAATATTTTTTATCTCTGATTTCACTAGTTACATTTTTGTCAAACTCAAATAATTGTATTTTTAGAGCAACATCATATCTTCAAATATACTGTATGGAGGTGATACATAAGAAGGACTTTTTTGTGAAGATTGAGCTGCTGACCCTCTATAGGGTGTTGAATACTGGCTAAATTGACTCATGGGATATCTTCTGTAACGGCCTGAGTTAAAGGCTCCTTTTGTGTAACTGCCTTCTTTCAATGCATATGCTCCCTTATATCCACCTGGGTATTGTCCGTATGCTGGTGTGCCAGGATATGCTCCTGGCTGAGAGCTGTAAGCTCCTGGTTGAGGACTGTAAGCTCCTGGTTGGGGACTATACGCTCCTGGTTGAGGACTGTAAGCTCCTGGTGGAGGACTATAAGCCCCTGGTCTCCCTGTTGAACCAAAACCAGCTGGGTATCTTGGAGGAGAAGCACCAAACTTTCCTGGCTGATGGCCAAAATTGTTAGATGGTATTAGGTAGTTGGTTGTAAATCCATAATTAGGATTTCCATACTTAACTGGGTTTGGTGCTCCGAAATTTGGTTGAAATGAAGGACCTCCAAGATTTGGTGGTACTCCAAACTTTCCTGGTTGACCTCCAAATACTGGGCCTCCAAATTTTCCTGGTTGACCTCTAAAGTTTCCTGCTTGTCCAAAATTTACATTTTGATTTCCAAAACCTGTGGTACCATATCCTGTTGGAGTATAAGCTGGTTGTTGTGTTTTGAATCCATTGAACTGTCCATTTGGATTTTTAGTCTGTCCACCAAAGCTTCCTGGAGAAGTAAAACTTCCTGAAAAACTGTTTGTTGGGTTGTGGGAAACACCAACATTGTTTCCTGAAAATGTATTTGAAGGATTATTTCCAAATCCTGATTGGCTACTACTGCTTTCGTGCTGGTTTCCAAATGTTACTTTGTCATAACTTGGAGTGGAACTTCCAAAACTATGTGTTGTTTGACTTCCGAACCCTCCAGGAGGGCTACTGAAGGTAGTTGACTGGCTTCCAAACCCACTAGTCTGACCTCCGAATCCACCAGACTGACCTCCAAAACCAGGAGACTGACCACCAAAACTAGGAGACTGACTGACAGTGAAACTGCTGGATTGACCTCCAAAATTTATAGGCTGGCTCCTGAACCCTCCTGATTGACTACCAAACCCATCTGACTGACTTTCAAAACTTATTGAGGAACTTCCAAAGCTAGGTGATTTATTACTGTTTCCTAAGCTTGAACTATGGGATGAGCCAAATCCCGTAGAAGATTGCGGGAAAAATGGAGAATTGCCTGATTGTGCATTTCCTTTTGTTAGAGAAGGATCTCCTAAAACATAGTTTTTGTTTGGAGGTCTATAACTTCCGTGGGAAGTTGGAAAAACTGAACTGGAACTTGCACTTGATGCTTTTCCCGAGGTGTCTGCTGGAGCATAGTTTTTATTTGGTGGTCTGTAATTAGTTTGATAACTAGAAGATGTAGCCGCACCTGGATTTTGTTCATGTCCATTTGACACACCTTTAGATGGATGATCATTTAAAACATATCCTTTTGTTGGGGCCTGGTAAGGTGCATGTGCTGCTGGCTCCGGTAGCTGCTCCTGTTGTGTAGGGGTAGCTGCTGGTTTTAAGCTGAAAACTGGTGCTGGGGTTGGAATCGGTGGGTTACTGTATGCTGGAGCTGAGGCTTGAGTTTTGTAACCATAGCCTGAGGGGCCAGTTGATGGAAAACTGGGGTAAATAAATTTTTTAGGTATTTCTAGTTTTGAACCTGTGCCGTCATCATCTAAAAAACTGCTTATACTATTTATGTCAAATCCTCCGTTAGCTGTTGTGCCAAAAGCTATAAATAAAAACAAATCACAATTATAATTAATTTGTAGATGCTGTATGACTTGGTTGTGCAATTTGTATTTATTTAATTAGAGAATTATTGTAACACATAAGTTTTAGTACACCCAGAACATTAATTAGGGAGGAGGGGCCTAATTTTTTACTGTTTTTAGTGAATTTTTCCTTAGGAACCTTTGCTAATTGGATATCATCATAAATTACAGAAATATGTTGTATAATATAAACTGATATCACTAAAATAAAATAGAGAAGTGACTATAAACAAGGTACAAAAGTAACAAATGATAATTTTTTCAATTGCTTTTCTAATTGCACATTAAAGAATGAAGATTTTGTTACCCATAAAGGTGTGTATTATAAGGGGTCCTAGGTAGAGTGCCTATATAATCATGATTATACAGGCACTCTAGTCCTAGGTAGGTAAAGGCTAGGGGCTTAAGCCCCCTTGGTTTAGAATGAGCCACCTCACCCCTAAAATAATCATATTTAACTTTTATCTAATAAAACTAAAATTAATTTAAATGAGGATCAGTTTAGGGCACACAAGTATTAATAATATAATTATAATAATTATTATTAATATCATGGAGACACACACAAAATTAACAATACAATTGAATTTATCTTTAAAACTGCACTAAGAAAATAATATTAAAGAATGTATTAAGAAAGAATTAAAAGATTCATACAGAGTCACAGTGCAGTATCAATTTTGTTATATATTTTTAAATATATATCATTTTTCCTACTTTTAATTGGTTTACTTAGCAGCCAATGGTTGCCACTCATAATCTATTTTCACGACTGATTTTACTGAGGAGTTTAACAGAAAAAGAAGTGATACTGCTAAAAGTAATTGCGGCATGACAAGTTAATTACTAACATTCTAGCAGATTAGGAGTAAATATATGGTTACGCTTGCACCTTCTTAGCGTTAAGTTCTACAATACCCGAGCAGGCATTCATGGTAAATACATGACCCTTGCTGGTTTGGCTAATCTATACAACTGTAATTAGTCTAACTAAATTAATGGTTTACAATTATAAATGAGTTTTATTTTTACTCTCTTATTACTTTAGTACAATTATTCATAGTTATGACGATATTAAACTTACGAATTTCATCGCTTGCTGCAAATACAGGTGCTAAACACACTAGAATACAGACTAGACTCTTCATCCCATCACCTATATTTTTCTGTAAAACAAAATGATCAGTTAATATGCATGATTGAGAAAATAAATAAATGTATGCAATTGTTTTTATTTTCCTAGCATTTAAATCACACAGTTCCTGAGAATGTGTAATCTTTCAGCTTTATCTCAGGAGTATAAAGTTTGTGTTAGTTCTAGCAACCAATTTGTTGCTGGAGATCAAAGAGACTAAACTTGTTGAGAGTGCAATGATAAAGGGCCTGTTAATGTGGTATGTATCTGCAGTACCAGTACAACATGTGGATTAATCCCTTCACCATGCATTTAGATGAACTTACTCAAAGAAACCAGAATGTTATATGTTTGAACTAGTGATGTGCCGAATTAAATAGTAACTTTTTCAGTCTATTTATTTGTTAGTTGACTCAGGTCGTCTTCAGACATACCAACGAAGAAATTGCTAGTCAACCCTTAGGAATCCAATGATATAATAAAATTGACTTTGCACAAAACTATAGTTTTAACTTAAAAAATTATGTTTATTTATTTATTAATACAATAACGGGCAAAATTACCCTTTTTACAAAATAACAACTAAGAAAAAATTAAATAAAAATTGCACACACAAATAAAATTTTTTTATACATTATAAAAATTTAAGTACAAAAAATAAATTAAAATTATAATATGAATAGAATATATATGAGAGACAAAGAAGTAACAATTTGAATATAATCTAAAGTTTAACAAGAATAAATTTGATTTATGAAAGTTTAGGCTATAATTTTGTGCTAAATCAATTTTTATATATCCAGAATGATCTCCCTTATAAAAACTTGATATATAATACGATATTTAAGATGTAAATCGTCACTTGTCCATTTTAGGCATAGAGATATATTTCTAGAGAGTTGGTTTATTGGTTGAATTTTGAAACATCGAAAAGTAACCTGACCACATTCGATTATCATTTTCATCAAATCAACAGAACAAAAAGAAAACAGTAAATTATACAGTAGAATGTTATAGTACAAAATCAGAACACAAACAATCTGCGCGGAAGCCGAAAACAATTGATTTAATTATAACCTTAGAATAATACTATATATAGAAGGAGCACAGGACCGTAAACACAATGTAATTCCACTGATAACACGAAAGCCGGTTGACTGGTGCAACTAAGTAATGCTGCCAACCTGACAACAAAACATTATTTTAAAATATTTTGTCATAAATATCTATTAATGAAGAAAGATCGTAAGAACAAATATAATAACTTAAAACACGTGCTGAGTATTAATAAAACCGGTCTTAGATTGGGCGAGGGTGGCGGTATTGACAAGTATATCTATACATATGACACTACTACAATTTTATATATATTTTATAAATACTGTTACTACATTTAAAATGCTTAAATATTGTAATGCACCGATATTCTAATAGTATTATGAATAATCAATCATTAATTAATAATAGAACATAATAATTCAGCAACCGGAAGTATTGCCAACTTTTTTTTAGAAAATTGTATATTGTTAGGGTGGCAGCATTACTTAGTTGCACCAGTCAACCGACTTTCGTGTTATCAGTAGTGCTCCTTCTATATATTATTCTAAGATATACCATAACTCCCTCTTGGAGGAGGTTCAATGAGGTTTACACAGAGCCCCTGAGAGCCCCACTTAAAATGTTCAGGCCTCTCAATTATTAAGATAGGCTATGCCCCTCAAGTATGTATCTATGATTTTAGGGATCCTTTCTAAAATTCTTTCTCTTTTTCCCCACCACAGAGGAAAGCATTGTTGTAGCCAAAACAAAAAGCATTTAAATTATTTATTTAAATTGACTTTTCAGGAAATTTTAAGATAAATTTATGTATTCTCTTTTATCCCTGGTCGAAATTTTCCCTGATTTTTTTAGTTTTTGAACTAAAACTAAAGGATTTTCACTTCTCAAATTAAATATTTTTATTTGACTTAAATTTAGTTTGGCAACCCTGATTTTTTAATAGAAAACTTTAGTCAGACGTACTCTTTGCTGCGGCCATTTTTTTACTTTTAAAAGTCGGTTGTTCCCGATGGTTGCTTCTCTCTGGCGGGTGAGTTGATACAAAGTTAATTTCTTATTCAGATTGTGTTGTATTTTGTTTAGTTGATTGATTATTATTTTAATTTGAGTACGATAGAGATTATAAAAAATAGTATTTGATATTCGTTGTTCAAACAGTTCAGTGAGTTTCTTAAAATGTATTTTAGTAAATATTTCACACTCCCTTTGAAAACCTTACACAAGAATAAAGTAATGTATAAACCAAGTAGGGTAACTCCTACTACAGCTTTCGGCTGATTAGGTCTTGTTAAATTAAGAACCTAATAAATGGTTTATTTATTTAGGGTAATTCCTACTCTAAAGTATGTTTAAAAAAATCGGGCACGGGGTACCTCAAAACTTTATCTCTCATCCTTATACTACATCGGGCTTACTTAACTCCCCAGAATATAGAAATCGCCAAGTTTTTTCTGCAACCCGTTTTCTGACTTACATCACTCGTCGTCAGATAAATAAATCCATTCGTTTTATTCTGTCCTCGATCGATGCTGCTTTTCAATTGCCATATTGAAACGAAACTGTATTCTTATTTATTACGTAAAGGTATAATATAAATGCCATTAAACTTCAAGAAAATCAATCAACTCAATTGGATTATTTTCTAATTAAAAAAAACTGATACAAGTCATTCGATAAAATTAAACTAATGCTGATATTGAGTGAAACATGGCAAATATATTGTTATGACTACATGCGTAGTCAAAAGCTCAAACTGATTGACAAATTTTCAGCCGTTTTATGAACTTTTGGAATTTTTGCTGAGTCATTATTGCGGGTTAATGCTTTATAAAAATGTTTTCTGAATAGCATAACTAGACCTAAAAATTGATTTTTTATTTTTACCATGTTCCTTCTCACACTTCCATCATGCATGTGTAATTTTATAGTACAGTTTTTGAAGTATACTTATTTCAAAAAATGAACCGCATAAAAAACATATTTTTTAATATTCTTTTAGAAATAAGATTGACAAGGTTTCCTTCATAAGTAAATCAACCATTATTAAAAATCTCTTTGCCAAATGATACTGGCTGTCACATGGTATCCTTTTGGCCTGACTGTAATGTTTTACTTTATTATCACCAAAAATAACTTATTATAGAATCTTATTAATCATTCTGCGGAAGCAGAGGGGTAACCTGTTTATTACATAATGTGTTGATCCAAAACAAAACTTCTCGAGTGTATTTGGAGGTTTATGGAGGGAGAAAGTTAAATAAAAAATTAACAAGATATGTGTTGCCGGACACGCTCAACGGCTCGAGACACTTCTTCATACCTCTTCTTTTTTAGTATTATTTGTTCTGCAGAGTTATGGTTATAACACCGCAGTTATTATTATAAGCTTTATTTTTAAACAAACTAACGAATTAAACTAGTAATTAAACATTTTGTATTATCTTGTCGTTCATACAAAGTGACAAGCGTATGACTTCTTATTAAAGTCTAAATTACGTATAAGATTTTTTGCTTCTTTTGATTATAACTTTTACAAATTCAGTTAATAAGCAATTTAATCGTGTTGTCTTTTGAATGAAATGATACTCTTTAGGTGTTTGTTTATGTTTGTTATCATTACATAACTCTAATGATAATAACGCGCTTAAAAATGATATTTTAACAAAATAATTAATGAGGTAAATGCTTCTGTGTTTAATGTGGATATCCATAATAAATATTTACATAGAATATTTAAACCTTAGAATCATAGCGTCTGTTCTGCACTGGTTTAGTATACCTGAAACCTACTAGTAGTTTTTGGCTCTCAGAAACTGGGGCCAAGGGCCCCTAGCCGCTTAGTGACATGCGTCAGGTTAGAAACTCTTACATACAAGGTTTGTTCGGCACGTTACTACACTATGCAATTAAGTGTAAGTGTACACTTTACTTCAAGATACTTTAGTAACTTGGAGTGAGAACTAATGTTCAGGCACGTCCTCCAACCTACCAAAATGTATTTACTCAAAGCTGCACTTTTTACTCCTAAAAGACCAAGTAAAACAGAGTAAAATATAGTTCTGGCGGGAAATCACTCTTATCACAGGTGATAACAATAATTTATGTGATATGAATGTATTTTAACTTTATTAAATAATTTAATAACTGCATTTATGACATTTTAAATTGATGAAACAGTATTAGTGGTAATTATTGTGTTTTAAACTGTTTATTGAATTAATATACAATATACAGCTATGATTTGTTATGAATGAATATGAATTTATGAATAACAGTTATAAATTTATGAGTTAATAATTTATTTATTATTTATAAATAATCTATAAGTTTAAACTCAATAATCTATGCGTGATAAATTTTCAAGAGCTTTAAGTTTACCTTACTTTTCGTTCGAATTATGAAATTATTACGAGGAATTCGAGCAAATAGATATACTTTTATTAATAATTATTAATGTTATTTTTATTAACTTTAATATTTTTTTAAAATTAATTAATACTTTTCTTGTAGTGGTCACAACTCTTTATACTGCCAGAAATCGGATTCACTAGTCCCAACTGAAAGCTGATAGATTCGTACTTAATTTGAATAAAAATCAATTAAAACTAGCAATTGCCCCAGTCATTTTTTAAACAAAATATAGTGCAGATTAATAAAGTAATAAATATTAACTTAAATTCTTATTAATAATTTCATGATTTAAACAAAAAGTGAGGTGAACAAACCTGGAGTTTTTTTTGACTACATATTCTAACAAAGTACCTCACTAGTTATCAAATTGAACAAAAACTGTAGGTATTATACATTATTATTTTTTACTATACATTATTATTAAGTTTTGCTCGGAAGGTTATTTACACTTTTTACCTTTTTTTCTGCTCGCACACGCATCAAATCCAGAATTTACTCTACTTTATCCTAAATAACCCCAAAATGAAAAAGTTTAGTGTGATGAAGAATAGTGCTGAGTAGTGTAGTGTACTCAAGTATATGTGACGAACAAACCTACGTATACTTATAAATATATACTTATAATATATACTTATACTTATATTAATACTTAAATATATACTTATAAATTAATTGACCCCCCCCCAATCAGCCCTCCACTTCCGTCATTCAAACAAGCTCATAAGCGTCAGTTTCCGATTGAAATTCACTAAAATTACTGTATTTGCAACACAAATCCGAAACCGAAAAGTTTTCGTAAGGTCTTTAATGGACTCATCAACATTTTCATCAAATTACTTGTATTGTTTTCTAAAAAATTGTAAAAAATCTGAAAAAATCCTATTAAGCTGCAACTTATTACAAGTATATACCCTTACGTAATAAATAAGTACACTAAGTCTCGTTTCAATATGACAAGTATATCGATGATTTTTGTTGGATCACAGAATTTAAGCAGCATTGAGCGTGGTCAGTGCTATATGGGTGACCGCTGAGAATGAAACGTTTGCATTTACTATCTGAGGATGAGCGAAGCGAGTCCGCAGACATACTGCAGTATACATTTGGTGAATTATATATTTTGAGGATGAGCGAAGCGAGTCCGATGCAGGGAGGACGAGCGTAGCGAATCCGATGTGATGAGGAAAAGTTCCGAGGTATCCTACCCGTTTTGTTTATATTTATTCTCTATACAATAAGTTTTAATAGAAAATATATTATAAACTTTATTTCTATTGGCATATTCTATTTTCATAGAGGACGGGGAATAGATTAAAGCTATTAACCCTTGTCTAAAACTCCTCCTGGCACGCAATAATATATTATACTTTAAACAGCAATTAGTCTTCTTTTAACAATTTGAAATTTAAATTACTCTAAACCAGTTTTAGAAAGTTAAATCTAATTTTTTTCCCCAAAATTTACTTTAAAGAAGGAAGTTATGAATAATGTGCCGCTAAGATTGGGTAAATGGTACCAATAGTCCTAGCTTTTAACTGAATTAACTGATCTAAATGCTATGCTACTAATACTAAACAAACCAAAAGAAAGATTTTTAAGTTTGGGTCACCCTTTTCAATTGTCCCACTATATACCGGTTTCAGCGGGAAATCATATTAAAATAAAGGAGGCATGTTTCATTAATGATTTGATTATTCATTGATTCTATATGTGATTATTAGACGGGCTACTTTTGTAGATTTTTTTCTGAATTCGTCAGTTTAAGACAAAGACGTATATGAAGCGTCCATATAGATTAAAAATAAAACAATTTGATTAGAGTTTAAGTATTTTTTAAAATCCTTTCTTTAAAAAAACATTCTCTAAATTTTATTTTGTATTTTACAGCAAAAATTAACATTGGAGTTTGAAGTATTCTAATGGAAAAAAACGTGCCATATAAATAAGTAATTTTCCATATAAATAAGTAATTTTCGTGAATTTCCTTCGGAAAAAATTAGGTAATGAAGTGTATGTGTGTGTGTGTGTGTGCATTAGCTCATCGACACCTTTTGTCTGCATTTATGTAAATTCAGCAATCCATTGTGATTTTAGAATAATGAGCATAGTTGAGTGTAGAATATTAGATAAGCGGTCTCAAATCCTTTGAAAAATTACGTTTACTCAGGACAAGTTCTTGATGCTAAATTTTGAACAGTTTATAATAACGTTTTTAAAATGAAGCTGCTATACAGCAAGAGCCGGCTAAAATCTTAACGCTTAACTCTGGATATCACTGTTACCATTCTTTCAAAAATAAATTTTGACTAGGAGTAGAATCGAGCGAAAACTTTTGAAACAGCTTCATTTTTGAAATGGGTGTAATGGTGTAAGTTGAGGCAAAGGGGAAATATCAGGTTCTGTCTGTGTCTTATCTCTGCCTCTTCTATCGTGATCAATACTTCTTTTACTTATATAATTAAGTTTAGTTTTTAATTCTGAGACTGACTACGCTATTAAAATTAGCATGCGTATATAAAATATATTTGGGTCTATCAAAGAGAAATTGGGGTATTCATATATAAACAAAAGGCCTTTGGCCTCCTGTCCCCTGCGTGGCGTCAGCGCTAGGGGCCGCTTCACAGACACATGGTTTTAGTTTTATCAGTTTGTCATATTACTAACATATATAAGTAGTATACTATTATAACGATGATTATCGAGTTTTACAAAACATGAATAGTCGACTCGCACAAATTATATTGTGTTCTAAATTACTGTACGTATCTATCTATGCCTGGGCGTAGCCAGGGAGGGTGGAATGCAGAGGGGGACCTGCCCCCTCTAGCCGAGCAGGGTTGTTGCAAAAATTATAAAATAATTTATAATTATAATAATTTATAAAATTATACAATAATTATAAAAACTATGGTTCGGACAAGAAAAGGCATTTTTTTAAATAACTTTATAAAATTAATTTAAATTTTAATTTTATAAATAATTAATTTTTATAATTTTTATTTATAATATTTAGAGTTTAAAGGTAACTTTGGTCTTAAAAACATATTATACGACCTATTAACTTCGTGTGAAATTATCGGTAAAATAAACTAATTTGGGCGCCATATTTAGTTTAGTTCAGTTCAATAATAATTTGTATTTAGTTTTATTCTTTAAGTGCTTTTTTTAAACAAAACATAAACCTTATTTTAATTGTTTGTAATACATACATACCATTTATATATATATATATTATATATATATTATATATATATATATATATATATATATATATTATATATTATATGACGGGCCCCCCTCTGAAGGCAATCCTGGCTACGCCTATGTATCGATGGGTATCTCAAAAAAAGGGCTTTAGGATTTTCGTTTAAAAAAATTATAGGGGTTTTTATCGTATAAAAATGGTTAAAAAGTAGAATAGCTTATCATTCCCAGTTTGCCATTCAGCCCTATTTCCCACTGTCTTTTGTCGCGGTACTTTCGCCTAATTATTCTTGGGCAAGTTGCAAAATGTATTACAACTTAAGTATTTTCTGATAAGCTATTTATTAAAGTCTATATTGAGCAAAAACAATATACTGTTTTAATTTCATAATGCATTATAACTTCTGTGTCCGGACATAGTTTGATTTCGTAACTTGGTATCTGCTTGGCATTTGATCCAATGAAAAGAACCACTTTCGCTGCCTGTTGGCGTTGGCTCTCCAAAGAGATGCAACTTTCTCAGAAGACCGGCATTCTCCCTCTCCTGTGCAAGGTCATTACCGCGCACCTTACCACACTTCTTATATAAGATTCTTTTTACAACTTTACAATATAAGAAATAGGTGCAGTTACTTTTCTAAGCGTCTAGTCTGGTGATATAATTCAGACAAACCTTTCTATGAACTAAAAAATTACACGATTTCCGCGTGTAAAAATCTTTATTTCTAGTAAGAAATAATGATTTTTGTAAAGATGGAATAAATTGTTTATGTTTATAATGTTAAAATAATGATGACGGATGTCCTATTGTAATCTTTTAGTTTTACAGATCTTTGTAGAAGCTTATATACAATCAAAAAATTCATTACGTAAAAACTTTAGAAACAGTCTGACAAAAAAAAAAGGATTTTACTGATAAATAATGTGACTGTTAACATTACGCGTTTACAGTGGAACGGAATCAAATGAATATTAACTTAGCTTCGAGCTGTTAGGTAAAAAATAAATAATATATATATATATATATATATATATATATATATATATATATATATATATATATATATATATATATATATATATATATATATATATATATATATATATAATATATATATATATATATATATATATATATATATATATATATATATATATATATATATATATATATATATATATATAATATTTATATATATATATATATATATATATATATATATTATTTCTAAGGATTACGGATAAAGGTTTTTGCCCAATGACCCTTTTGATCACTATGCTGAATACAATCTTTGTGTAAAGTTTGAGCAAATTTATCTAAGAGTTATATTTTATGAGAATTTGTGGAGCTCAATTATTTGCTAATTCACGTTATTCAATATAGTATAATTGAAAAAAATATATTTGAGTATTACTTTTCGTTCTTGTCTTTAATAATATAGACATTTCTCTTCATAATTGAGTTAGCCAGAAATTGAAAATATTTTACGACTCTTTACGAATTGAAAGTTGTGAACAATTTGATTGGAAATTGATTTATTTGTTAATATAATAAACAAGAAATCATTTTATCTTGTGAACCTTTAAGTGTTCGTATATTATATTTTTATCTATTTGTTAGGCATTAGTTTATCTTTAGTTTTTCTATTATGAAAATGTTTTATTTCAATTGATAATATAATTTTACTATTATTTTCTTGTCTTGAGTATATAAATAAAAGTAGTGTTAAAAAATAAAACTCATACATTTTATTTATTTAAATTTGTTTTAATTGTTTTTTCTGCTTAACTAATTAGTAATCGATAGCACCTTCTTGCTATGAAACTGTCTACATACGTTTTGAATACAAATATATTCATTAAACATAAAATTGTATCTCACTGAATTCCAGGTTAGTTTTTAGGACCTCCGTTCCATGTTTTAGTAAGTTGAAATAAAAAAGTTAATTTTGATTCATAATAGGTTATAATAATAATTTGTTCATAGTAGTGTGACTTTATATAAAACGCCAGTTTTATTAGAACATTATACATTATAAATATAACATACATTATACATACACACGTACATCATACATACATTATCCATATAGTAACATATTATTACATTATATAAAACTTATATTATATTAAAAGCATGTTATTAATAACTTACATTAGATGCTAAGAATATGCCTATACTTGTTTAGTATGAGTCAATGTATAACTCAGACTTGTTTTATTTTACTTTACTTATTTTAGGTGTAAAGCGTATTAGTTTGTACTTCGGATTAAAAAGAAATGACTCATTAAAATTCAAATTCCCTCATATTACTGCTTACTGCTATGTTGGATTTAAAAATGAGTGTAACCTTGTTTTTTTTTTATAATTCAAGGTACCTTCTCTTCTACACCAGTGGCCGTGTAGCTATTAATTTTTTAAGGGAGTACGTGATTCCGAGTTCAATTAACTATACTTATAATTTCATGATAAAAGATAAGAACATTTTGTTTTGGGTTAAAAAGTAACCTATTACGCGAGTCAGAAAAATCTTTTTAGCGAATTTCAAAGAAATATGAGCTTATTAGATTGGGGTCTTAGAGGAGGGAAGTGAAGGGTGGTTAATTTTTTGTAAGGGGGGACTAGCTGATCAAAAATATATGAATAGTTTTGAGGTTTATATTATAAATATATATAATATATATTGTTCCTGGACGTTTCTAACACGATAACATTCGAATCAAAATGAAACTTGGTACAAAAAGTGTACCGTGCTAAAATTTTATACACGTGTACAAATATGTATAGTTAACACCAATATGAAGTTTAAAAGTTATAATCAGCATTAGTTCTGGTTTTATTAATTGACATATATAACATAATGTAAAGTAATCACGTTTTTTTGGAAATTCGTTTATATCGTGCTAGTATGCCACTTATATAAACTAGTAAACTACTTGGAGGAACGAGGGCCGCGAAGCGCCTGTCAGCGCCGATGCTGCGTAGTAGCCAAGATATCGAAGGCCTCTATTTTTACGTCTAGAAGTGCACATTTGCAAATTTGTATTGCAATAGGCAATATAGTACGTACCTAAATAATTAGTTAAGGGGAAAATATACTACGCCAAAACACCTCATTTTCTATATTCGCACCGAACTAAAACGCAAATGATACTTACTTAAAAATATGATTTGATGAAAATAAAGATATATAAAGAACGTTCTACGTTCCATAATTTGATTATAGAAATGCATTAGATATGATTATGAAACTTTTTATTATTTAAATATAAATATGACTTGCAAAACAGGTTGGCGAACCCAAAAAATTAATAATCACAAATTCTCACCAAATTACGCTTTAATAATTGTTAATAATACTGTTGAATTATAGCATATGCAATACTATATCAGTTTATTAGTTAGTAATAAAGTTGTTTCTCTAGTCTTAAAAAAATAACATTTGGATCTTAATTTAGTAGATGCATATTTTATTTTGATTTTCAATATACTTGCATGCCTAATAATTTTAGTTTAAAAAATCAGGCCATTGCTTATTATTTCTATTTATTTTCATTGGATAAGCATTTACGAGATGATTATTTAAATATAGACATGTAATAACGCTCAGATTTTACTTTTCTTTATCTATAAAATCTAGCCTACATAGCAGTAATTCAAGACTTATCTGTCAATCCATCACTAAGACAACGTTATCTTGATGGTTTGGTTAATCCATAGCTTAAAAAGAGAAAGTGTTATTGCTGATAATACTCAGTTACATAGTTAGCCATTATAGTGAGTATAATTAATAGTATGTTAATCTAATTGTTCTGAGATGTGTAACACATTAGAACATTATCAACCGTGTCTTCCGTATTAAAGAATTAAATTAGTCATTTTCTTTAAAGATGCATTGAAAACGAATAAAGTTATAATATTTTATGTTAACTAATATTAATTAGTAAGTACTATTTAGCATGAAAAAGAGGCCTTCGAACTCTGGCCTGCTTTGTAGAGTCGGCGCTTGGAGTCGCTTTGCGGCCAAATTGTTGTTATTCTGTACTCGGTTGCTGTATTACGAGTCTTTATATTAGCGAATGTCCAAAAGTATAATGGAAAAACGTTATTTGTTAACATAAATTTATATATGTCAAACGATAAATCGTCAATAAAGCTGATAATTTACTTTGACTTGACCGTTTTGTTCGCTAAATAAAGTGGTATAAGTATATTAAGCTTTAACCCGCTCCATTAAGGTTTCAATTTTAAGATATTTCTTTTAATTTTTGATAAGTTAATATATTTCATGTAGTCGCAAATATTTAATAAAAAATAGGGTTCTGTACTTTTGTTAGTTTGATATTTGTACAAATTTTCATTCTGATCCGAGAATTTTGAAGTTATAGTGAAACAATCAAACATACCTACATGCAAATGAAATGAAAAAACTTTATCTGCACCTTAATAACAAATGATAATATACAATAAGATAAGGAATAAAATAACTTATATTAAGTTATTTACTTAAACTTTAACCCAGTCCTCCCACCATGACCCCAAACTCATAAGTTCATTATTCCTTTAATAATTCCCTAAAAAGATTAAAGGAAACTTAATTACTTTCTAATGGCTTAATATCATAAATGCATAATGAGTGTGCACAAGAGAATTTTAGAGCAATCTCTTAAATTTTGAATTCAGGAGATTTAATTTGATGTCAGTCTCCTGAATATCAGTAGTAGCGAGTCTCTTCCATAATTGTAAAAGTAAAAATGACTAAATAATGTGTCGAATCTAGTTGTAAATCACATAAAGCATAAAATTCACCAATATCTTGAACATGCAATGCATATATAAAGTTTTTTATAGTATGGAAGTATGAAGCTAAAAGTTAGTCAAAGAAAAAAAATCATTTATCATTTCAAATAATTTATCACTTTTAAACGCTTAAGCTCTAAACTTGAAAAGCGAATAAACTAATTTGGGTTAATAGGTTTATGGAATACATGAAACATATGAATAGATATTTGAATTATGTTAAATATTGAACGTCAATGTATGCATTCTTATAATGTAAATTTATCAAATACATACTTATTCTTTTTGGCCGTTATTAATCAAGTTTTATTTTTTTAGGGAAGTTGTAAAAGTTTTAGACCGTGTCTGAATTGTGACTGTGCTTATTTGTAAAAGTTCGAAGTTCAACTTAGTCATCGCTATTACCGCTAATCGAATATCTTTGTAAGTACTGAATTTACTTTCTGTTCTTCTTCAACCTTAATACACCTAATGATGAGAAGTGTTTCTAGGCCAAATTCTTTAGCTGCTATTAAATGGTATTAATGTTTAAATTAGCTTACTCCGCATTGTTAATTTCTTGTAAGAAAATGCATGGACTACTTATGTCAATGGATATTTTGAATAAGCACTGGTTTTGAAAAGATTAAAAACCATACATGAGTTATACATATATTGTACAACTTTATTGAACTGCTCTTTGATAATATTTTTATGCTTTATATTTATACTATTGCAAGCTATACTAAACTATTAACTTTTATCTTATAGAGAAAATGAGCTAATGGAAGAATTATTGAAACTTCCTTAATCCTTTGACTAACAATGTTTCATGACTAAGGAAAGTTTATACTAAAGACTGCAAAACTAAAAATGAAAACTATAACAAGTTTGGTATGCGCAGTCGAGCGAAGTACTTAGCTATGTGTGAAACTGTTTATAGAAGAAAATAACTGATAATTACTTGGGTTGGTGTCACTGCGCACTCTGGGTTTTTTCATATCCGGCTAAATTCTGTCGCATTATTTTTTATAGTTGCAGTTATTCGATAGAATTTTTCTATTTTCTCTCTTCCAAATCATATGTTTTATGATTTGGTAATCAATAAATTGATAATCAATTTATAACCAATTGTTTTTAGTATAGATCAGATAAATTTCCTGGTTGATTAATATATAAGCCGACCTTCCTGAATAGACTGACCGACTAGGATTAATATATAAAACTATTGATAAACCGCAGTCATCAATTAGACTTATTTTATAGACAATTTTCATATAAATTTCCAAATTTAACAAGATATTTAAAAAAATGATTAGGGGGTACATTCCCGTATCTTAAGAGGCCAAAGACCTCTTATTTTAATCTAAAAATTGATAATATATTTTTAAATGTTTTTCTTTAAATAGCATACATGTCATTCGATAAAATTGAACTAACTCTAATAGTAAAATTAAACGTGGAACATTTGTTAGGTATAGTAAGGGCATAGGAGTATTTTTTACTTCAAAATGATTCGATCATTTTTTTGAGTTTTATAAATTCTTAATTATAGGAAAAATATAGGAACATCGGAACAAGATTCGTCAACTAGATCTAAAGATTGATTTTCATACCACGTTTCAACTGTCTAGCATAAATTCACTAGGGGCTACAATGATAACAGACACACACATAAATACAGACCCACACATACATAGACAACTTAGTAAATATCACTCAAGAGGACATAGTTATTTACACTTGAAACAGATAATTCAAGTGAAATCTTGATCTTGGGTGTTTAGTTCTATCACAATACTTATCCTATACCCCCCAATATAAATAAGGAAAAGTAATAAGAGTAATAGTGGAAATTATTTGTAAAAATGTCAGATTAATCAAGAGGCTAAATATTGCAAGTACAATAGTACTATGCGGTTATTGATCCTGAACGATATACTATGCTGAATTATATTATCTAATGAAGCATCACATTCTGACACACATCTTTAGGTCAATAGGTTAGAATTATATAATATATTTAAACTGTTTTCATTTTATAATCAATTTACCGAAAAGAGGAAAATTATATCTTTTTGTAAAAATAATTTACTTTAAGCTTAGTGAAGAATACCAGTGACTGTGTAAGATAATTATGAGAGCACGTACTTATGAAAGTACGTGATAGATTTATCTTAAAATAAATAAGGGGTAATTGTCAAGTCACCAAAGCAATTTCTTGCAAAGTTTTGAAGGGCTAAAATCTGTAGCTAGGATGTAAAGATAAAATATTTTTTCCTTGGCCTCCCTAAAACTGTGCGAATTTTTAACCTAAAAAAAATTCGCTGTCAGTTTCATATTTTCTTATTTAAGTGACTTTTTGGTAGTACGTATTTCTCAAATACGTTTAATTTTTTTAAATACCTTTTTAGAACTTAAACATATGAAACAAAAACACTTATGTAAATTGAGCTGACATTGCTATTTAAAATACTGTTAGAAATAAGTTACTTATTACTGTCACATCATAATGATATTTAAAGGGAGGGGGAGCTATTTCCTCATATCATGAGCCAAGTTTCTGCCATCTCTTAAAACAAAAGCCCTTCGTCTCCTTGCCGCTACGCGGCGTCAACGCTGGGCCCCCGCGCCTCCTTGTGGCCGCCAAGCGGCCACAAGCAGGCGATTATCAGTTCGGCATATTACTGTTGTACTTTATAAATGGCATACTATTACGATTGAAGCAAATTTTCAAATGTATTATAGAAAAAACTTGATTTGTTTACATTATATTAATCAATGACATATTGTTTTATTTGCAATATATGTGTCAATACCGAACAATTTTTGAATTGTTTGAGAGGGCATTATTGTGAGATAATGACGTCACACATATTTCATAAACAATAGCGTTTGGGACATTATTAAGGTTGATTTTTGTTCCAAGTTTCATTACGATCCGAGGAAGCGTTAGAAAAGTTATCGAGTCCCATAGAAACGTCTTGGACACAAACATCTTGTACATACATACATACAATATATATATATTATATATATATATATATTATATATAATATATATATATATATTAATATATATAATTATATATATATATATATATATATATATTATATATATATATTATATATATATATATATATATATATATATATATATATGTATATATATTCTTGATCAGTGAGACCCCCCATTCCAAAAAATACTTTCTTAAAATTTGCTAAAAGAGGGCTAGATATTAAATACCCCCTTTTCCTACTCTTAGAATATTTAGAACTAGAATTGCTTAGGCCACTTAGTTGTTGCAGGATGCGTGGACCATCTCTATGCCTTTGGGTCAATACATTTTGCTCTCTATCTGTCTCTAGGAGTGTGCCCTAACTTGACAATAAAATAAGTTTAAACTACTAATTGTTCCTACATCCTAGTTGGTCCAATATCATAGTTGGTCCTATATCCTAGTTGGTCCAATATCATACTATATCCTATTGGTCCAATATCATAGTTGGTCCTATATCCTAGTTGGTCCAATATCATAGTTGGTCCTATATCCTAGTTGGTCCTCATAGTTGGTCCCTAGGTCTGGTCCAATATCATAGTTGGTCCTATATCCTAGTTGGTCCAATATCATAGTTGGTCCTACATCCTAGTTGATTCTATAAGGTAGTGGCCCCTATATTATAGTTAGTCCTATATCCTATTTGGCTCTATATCACAGTTGACCCTAAATCACAGTTGGCCCTATATCGTAGTTGGCCCTGTATCACACTTGGTACTATATCATAGTGGGTCCTATATCATAGTTGGTCCTATGTCTTAGGTGGCCTTGTATCACAGTTGATCCTTTATATAGGATATCCTAGTTGGAACTATGTCTTAGTCAGTCCAAATATCATAGTTAGTACTATGTACTATATCCTATGGATTCATTTGCCACTATATTGTTCTCGGAGTAAATACAATGCATATAATATGTTCGTTTCAGCATAATTCATGTTATAAATTGTTTTATTATGTAGCATTTTAACGAGGTTTATCTTTTATACGAAAAAGAAATAGCGCACATTCATCATTTTTATTAATATAAGTCATCTTAAGTACACTTCTATTTTCTTTCGTGTTCTATATACAATGTGGTGTTTGCGGCGTTAATACACATGTATATACTAAGCTGCAAAGCACAAAGCATAGACTCTTTTAACTGTACATTGTAATGCAGTAAGTAGTACGTATATAAACGTTTTTTTACTCTCTTAGTTAATTACACGTTAAAGGTAGTCTTTGTCTAGTCAAGAACAATAGAGATGAGAATAAATATTTAGACTAATTAGAAACTATTAAGATGATATTTTCACTTATTAAGAATAAATGCAACAGAAGATCATAAATAATCTATGAAAAATAGAAGATAGAATTGTGAAACAAAAAAGTTTTTTTATAGTGTTACAATTTACCTGCTTAACAGAATATATGATTAAATAAATCAGTGTAATTAATTAATGCTTACTATGTAAAAGAAATAAATGAGTGTTGAACTACAGTCCTGTTATGAGAAGACTATTT
This sequence comes from Microvelia longipes, assembly GCA_018340805.1. Taxonomy (NCBI): domain Eukaryota; kingdom Metazoa; phylum Arthropoda; class Insecta; order Hemiptera; family Veliidae; genus Microvelia; species Microvelia longipes. The sequence goes on from JACMZG010000008.1 coordinate 57,909,034, forward strand.
TTACTCGGATTAACTCTAAGATAGCTGACCAATAGAATCGTTTTCTTCACTGGGTTTTCGTACTTTCTAGGACTTCTTGTAATTCCAAGCCTGTACCGTGCTTATTATGCTTAAGCAAATCTATGAAGGTTAACTTGTCTGAATAACTCCATATCTTCTTTAATAAAACGTTAATGTAGTAAATTAAATGAGGTTTTTCAAAATCTTTCAGTAAAGCCAACCTCTAATCCACGAAAATTTAAGGGTGAAATGAGAAGAGGATGTCATTTCTAAAGTTTCCTTTTTTTAAATTTAATAAAAATATATGACACTAATATGGTAAATCTCATAATAGGAGGGGGAAGAAATCGATTCCTCATAAGCTCTAGATTCCTAAACTATGTTTAGGGTCTCACTCTCCAAGACCTTTTTGATCAAGACGAAATGTTGCTATAACATCAAGCTCATGGAGCCCTTGGAACCTATTGCTTATGAAATGTGTGTAACTATTTTAAGACATTATCAAAATTTTAAAATCGACAAAGTGGGGAAAATGGTTTTTTATCAAATTGGTCTCAGGATTTTTGTTTTTGGGGTTTTCTAAATCTAATAAGACTAGTTTTACGTCAATGGGACCAATGGTTCAGCCGGCAATGCTGATGCACACATACATACACATACAAACACACACACAAATATATATATATATATATAATATGAAACCAGAAACCATATATAATATCATGTAATACGATTGTTCTATTCATAAAAGATTTATTATTTTATTCTAAATTGTTAAAAGCTTCAAAGTAAACTGACTAACATGAATATTAAAACATATAAACTTTATTAAAATTTGATAACCCCCTTACTGCCAACATGTTTTATAAAGCATTCTGTTATTTTGTTAAGAGTAATGTCTGAAGTGTACGTTTATTAATGAAATTACTCATTGCTTTAATGATTACATATGCCATCTTTGCAAAGAAGAATGATATGTTTTAAATTAAAATTATATTCCTTAATTATTTTAGTTGGATATTTTTCTTGATCTTGTTTCTTTGGCCTTCTGACTTCTTAATTTTTTTTGTAGACCAAGTCTGAATCTAATCTAAATCTAATCTAAAGGCTGAATCTAAATTTATCGAACTACCTTTTAAGCGTACTGATGTTTACACTATAATGTCACCGTGTTAGTTTTGTTTTGGAAAACCATGAGTCGGAAGAATGAGGTGTTTCAATGATTTTTTAAAGGGATAACAACCAATACGATAGGCAGTGGATAAATAATTCATGATTAGACAATAGTTGATAGAGATAGTAGTATGGATACATGAAAAGCCAGTTTTGAGAAAACCTCTCAATTCCTTTAGTCTTAATATTACTTAAAGAAAGTTTAAAAAACTGTAAGCTACAATTAAAAGAACATTTTTATCATAATAATTAATCAAAATACTTAATGGGTAATTACTTTAAATTTCAAAGAGATGTTTATTTCCTTTTTTCATCTTATGAGAAGAGTAAAGTAAAATAGTATTTTTTACTATTGTTCTTTAATAATTCAATTGCTTTGGGTTTATTAATAAAATTTAAACTTACGTTCGTAGGAGTGTTATATATCCTATACATTGTTTAAAGTTGATATTCACTTGTAATTTCACTAATTTTTTTAATTATCACTTTAATTACAACTCGTTAAAAGCACAATATTAATTTCCAATGATTTAAATTAACAACACCTTACCTTAACCATGATGGCTGGGTTACTAAAGTATTCTAATATTAATCAAAACCTATATAACTTCAGTATCTTAGGCCCCCTACTACGAGAGAGAGAGAGAGGGGTTGTTGTAAGGAGTGAGTATATCGTGAGAGTGGTCGTGTGAAAGAAAGGAATCCAGGAAGGATTCTAGGATGATAAAAGGAGGTAAAGAAATTATTAAGAGTCCTAAAAAATTGAAGAACAATCAAAGAAAAATGAATGGAAGATAGAAAGAAAGTGAGAGTGGAGGTAGGTGGGTGACAAAAGTGAAATGAAAGTAGTAGGATGGCTAATTCACCTCATCTTGTATCCATACACTGATCATAGGACACAACTTTACTTCTTTATGAGGAGTGGTCTCATCTCTCTTCTAAGATCTCTTAGGAGAAAGAGAGTGACTATTAGGTCTTAATTGTTTTACTTTGTCTGTAAGATTTAATATATAGAACCAGTCTTACAATTATTCTATCACTAACCTTTTGACACTTATATGATTATCTTTAGCTAATAAATGAAAAAGCATGTAAATTATAACAACTACAAGCATAGGACACAACTTTACTTCTTTATGAGGAGTGGTCTCATCTCTTTCTTAAGAGAGAAAGAGACCATATGATCTAAATTGATTTTCTTTGATTGTAAGATTTAATATATAAGACTATTCTTACAATTATTCTATCACTAACCTTTAGACAGTTATATGGTTATCTTTAGCTTATCAATGTAAAAGCATGAACGTTAGTATGCTTCTAATTGTTTTTTTTTGTTTTTACCAAACAATAATAAGAAATGAAATTTTGGCTTTTGACGTAAATAAAGCTGTTAATAAACCGAGTCTGTCAATTAAACTCTTATAATCGTTTTACTTTAAAGAAATATACATCATGAACTCTAATATGATTATTTTTTAAGTGCGACTTAATAACTCTGCACTTGATTTTATATTGAGACGATTGGTAGGCAATAGCAACCTGAAGAACTGCTTTGCAAAACTTTTAACTTTAGTTGATGTAATTCAAATTAATAGTCGTACTTAAGTAATATTACTAATAATGGAACACCATTATAGAAATCAAAAGTTGTTTATCTTGTTGGTATAATGGCAATGAACTTGTGTTTCTTTCAATATAGTGACTTTAACCATATTTTTATGGCACTTCTTAATATTCATTATAATATATTCAAACTGTTAACATTGGATTTTGTTGCAGTGTATTTTTCACTCAGAGAATATTTATCCTTTTCGATAATAAATGCAATTAAAATTAACTTAACTTTTCTTAACCGATGGCTTTGAATGATGGAGATGCATGGAGACATTTATTTTGTGCACTTGACTTGTTCATTACGGTGACAAATCAACGTGATATAATTGCCTATTCACCCTATTATCATTTTTTGATCTAATAGATAAACAAATAACTAAGTTAACACGAACTGTTCAAATATATCTAATGTGTTATTATGGAAGCTATATTATATTGTGATTAAGATTAAGATGGTCGTTAAAATACATTTGTAATAATAAATCATTTCATTTTAGGGCTCTAAATATCAGCTTCGATCTTCTTCCAAAAGACCAGTACTTGGAGGTAATGAATTTATAAAGAATAGCGTCAAAGGCAAACAAATAACATCGAAAGTAGACAGACCATCAAGGTATTTATATGCTAAAATTTTTCTTCTTTATTTACATAAATGCTAATTATACAGAACTTATAATTCCAGCCAATTATATATTTGTTCCGATTATCCTGGATGCGGTGTCAAAAGCTGTATACCATTCAGTCGACTGTAAAGTTCTGATTTTCTTTCTCCGTTTAAGAATTTGTTGTTTTTTGCTATGGAAACTTTTGATGGCAACTTAGCTGAATACGGGTTCTGTATTTATACCTAATACAGTATTATTTATGTAATGAGACTTTTTTCTTCTTTATTTATTCACTTAACTAGCTTCCTCGTGATTATTTTTAGATAATAGTTCTAATTGTCAAAAGCTAGTTCAATGCTATAACACCCTTTAAATTCTGAAGAAAATACTGATTTGTAAAAAGGGGAAGGGGTGTTAAATGGTACTACTAAGTATTTTGAAGAGTCTTTCCATAGTGAATTGTTAACTCAGAACAACAGTCAACCTTTTCACGTGAGAAACTTAAACTTTACATTGATTAGGCTTAAGTCAAAACTGAGCTTTATCAAAAGAGGAGTACTAGCTCTAGTCTATAAGTGCTCTTAAACAGATCTTGGTAGTCTTAGGTTTTAGGTAAGAGTACGAAGCGATGTTCATACCACTTGTATATCAATAGATATTAGATACTCTTTGGTTTTAGTCCTAGTACAAAACTATTTTCCATTACCTGCTGTTCTGATGTATAAGGCTTCACGATGACCAATTTATAACAAATTTGGTCAGAGATCTGTCATTCTTTCATTAAAATATTTTATGAACTTATCAACTCTTACATGTTATTTTATAAAACGAGCGTAGCGAGTCCGAATTGATACCATCTCAGGAATCGGATAGCCATGTCATTATAAGGATGAGCAGAGTAAGTCCAAAGTTGTTACTGAAATATTAAAGAAATCAGAACTCTTCAAAAAATATGTTAATATTGAAAAAATCCAGATTTTTATCTTGCTGATCAGATAGGAATTTCATAGTTAACTTAAACTCTTCTTTTGAGAAGTGATACGATATACCACGTACTTGATTTCTCTAAAGTCTATTTCCTGTAGATGTGTTCTACATGTACATGTAACCCTCATTGATTTGATTAATTTATTATGTAACTTAAAATTTACTAATTTAATCCTGTGATGAGATACATCAAATAATTAACACCATGAATAATTGCGTCAATTACTAGTGTAAAAGTATAAATCTTAATACTATCTATCTTAAATCTATAAATCTTAATTTATAATTGTAATAATAAAAAGTAGATACATTTTAGTTTAGGATGGAATTCAAAGGTGTAGACTATTTGATTCTTAAGATTATTTATTAATTAAATAATAATTAAACTATTATGCAACAACCCATGAAACTGAAACCAAAAATAGTCTTTATCTTTATATTGAATGAAGGAATTTCCGCGTAACCACCACGCATAACTTTTTCACAGTTCGTTAATTTACTAAAAAACATCTAATCCTAAAAAACATACTATCCATTCTAAAAGCATATAATGCACATTTATAAATATATGTAAATTTTATTCAATATTTGGCTAGGAATATTTGAGATTACCCAAAAAATAAAAACCAGGTCAATTAGGATAAAGGAAAGAGGCGTCTATTGTTTGGGTCCACTAAGCAAAGAATACAATACCTGTAACTTTTAGCCACCCCAGGTAATTTTATTGTATCATGATAACAAAGTTAAACGATGACATCACTACCTATGACATGAGCAGAATTTTCGACATCTTCTTTATACTGATAATAGATCATAGATGAAGACAAGTGTAGGGGATATTTGATGTTTATCTTCAATATTTTATGTTCTACTTCTTAAATATTACTCTTTCTAAACGATTTTGTTATAAAGACGAACAATGGAAGAAAGGAATTGACTAAACGTTTATCATATTATTTATTGCGGGGTTTAGTTCTAAAAGGGATGTTAATAGTTACATGCTGATAGTTATGAAAGCTTAGTGGAGCGATACAAAATAAACAATTCTGAAATGTCTTTTCATCCTATAGGTGTTTCGTTTTATTCCAAGTAGTATTATGAAGGCCAAAATCCTCAGCAATTCCACGCAAAGAGGAACCAAGCATTTGGTTCTTAGTTCAGCTAGACCCATTGACCAGAATCTAAAGGATCTTGCTGTTGATATTGCTGAAGATACAAATGAAAGCGTTGAAATCCAATGTCAAGTCACGACTATCCTAAAAATTAAACCCCGTCATACAATATATCTCCTATATAGATCTTCTATCTTTCGTGATACAATAAATTAGACTTATAGAAAGGAAAAATGCTGGCTTCACCGCTCAAATTTGCGTCAAATCAGTATTTGGCATTCTACGACTTACGGGTGCTGATCTAAAAGTTGTGCCTACTTGCCTGGAGCTAGTCACGTTATTTTCCCATTAGCTACCACTAATGATTTTATTCCTTTTTATAAGCTTCCTTTCAAAAGTGCTTGCCAAGAATCAATATTTAATTAATCAAATAATTATTTATTATTATTATTATTTACAATAATACATTTACAACATTAATAGATGGTAACATCCCCTTTTAGGGGTGTTGGCTGCTTTGATTCCGAGGGATAAAGCTTTCTCCTAGAGGCCGTTGCGTTTCTCCTCCTTTGACAAAAATAAATAAATAGACGATAACGTCATCATGGTTACTCAGTAGCATGAAAATAAGCACAAAATTGATAGGATTAACTTGATAATAATGTATGATGCTATATTAATTAAACATAGATTATCTAATGTAATAAATTATAATAATAACCCGTTATTACATGCGGCTCATAAGGGATAACCCCTATACTAAGAGCTTTACCTGGGATTCGAACCCTAGTGTCAAAATTTAGTATGGTTATACGTTTTAACAACCACATCCGCGGAGGCGGCCTAGATTACCTAAAATTCATATCATTTAGACACAAGCGTATTACGCGGTAATTGCACGTATATAAGTTACATGGTAATTATTAGGCATATTTTTTGAATATATTAACATTCAATCTATTTGCGTGATGAGTAATATTTATGCATTAATCTCTATATTCAAAAATATTCAAAAAGAACAGGTACTGATATGCAAAAATGTTACTAAAATAGTTTGCATCTTAACCTAGTATCAGATTGATATAACTTATTGTCTAACATGCAAAACACTTTACTGGCTAGCCTATTATTGAGATAACAAAATACATGAAGTCATTAATTACTACTTTTAGTATACCTTGTATTGAATTCAAACTTACACGAAATTGTAACGCTATGTTAACAAGACACTGAAGATCTATCTTATGTCAGATTGTGAAATCAGATATAAAACTTCCTTAACTGAGAGGTGTGCTAATTTGCTACTAATTATAATATTGTAATCAGGACGAGTCTCATAAGAAACAATTCTTATTCCAATTTTTATTCTAGTTCTTGTCCAAACAAACAAAAAAATCAATGACATCATTTAATTATGGTTATTACAATTCATGTTTTTATTAGTTTGGTTTAATTATATAATGTTTCTAGAATGGAGGGCAGCAGAGTCCTAGAGTACAATGATGGGTATACGAGCTAATTTGAAAAATACTTTAGAGCATTAATAACAAATAATCAATAAATTAATTAATAAATCATTATATTAATTAAATTACAATATATTAATGAATTACCATAATATTTTAATAAGAATTATTTTCTCGTACTCTTTGCATATATTTTTAAATACTTGTCTCCATTGGATTAATAATAAAATCACCAAACTATTCATTGTTGAATATAAATATCAATCATCCAAATATTAATAATCAATACACTTTTCATAAAATGCAGGGATTCAGATCCCTAATATTTGGGATTATTTATCCTAATAAATACTAATATTTAGATTTAGATCCTATAAACACTAATATACATTAGTATTTGGATCTTGGAGGATATTCAGCTGTCTTACAAAAACGACCTTTTCCAATTGAACTTATAGTTGGAAAAATTGAGTACGGGTTACATTTGAACTTTTCCTTTTCACATCGGATTCGCTACGCTCGTCCTCCCTACTTTGGGCTCGCTTCGCTCAGCCTTTCGACACTTTTGTTGTTACTGACGAAGTTTTAACTCTCTAGCATAAATGCACACACATACAGATAGACAACTTTGTAAAAACCACTCAGGAGGCCTTAAAACACCTAAAACTGATAATTCAAGTGACATCCTGGTTTAGGATTTCTTTTGCAAACACAATACTTTTCTTTTATACCATAGATATAAATAAGGAGAAGTCAAACTGACTCATAATAAATGATTAGAATGAGAGTGAATGGAGTCAATTACAAATAATGAAAACTACAAAGTCTCTCCACAAAACAAAACTTTATTGGCAAAGGGCTTTCAACCTACAAAGAGGCTATCATCACTCACTCTCATATCAGAGTCTGACTCTGATATCAAGTAAAAATAAAGACTCGTTCTTCTTCCTTTTTAACATCTCAACGGTTTTGCACTGATGATGGCCTCTTTGTAGGTTGAAAGCGCTTTGCCAATAAAGATTTGTTTTGTGGAGAGACTTCATAGTTTCCATTTTTTGACTCATAATAATTACCTCCATAACTCATATCCTTTACCATGATATCCTCAACCATATAGCATATCCATAGTGCTTGGATTTATTAAGGTCGATAATAGTTTTTTGTTTGATTTATTTTTTTTTAAAAATGATCTCTACGCATCTTTTAGATAATTTATAATTTAGTTTATATATAAATAAATAATAAATATATAAATAAATAAATAATAAATAATATATATATATATATATATATATATATATATATATATATATATATATATATATATATATATATATAAATGATTGTATGTGTGTGTTTGAGGGTTGTAACATTGTTTTAAAAATGTTTCTCTCTGTTTAAATCAGAATCGACAGTATAAAACTAAAGAATAAAGAACTAAAATTCCTAAAGAAACATACATAAAACTAGGACAATATTTGTTTGATTGTTAAATAATTACATATTTATTTGCGGAATAAATCTTGTTGTTTTAGTTACTTGTTTATATAAGACTTTTGGATACAAGTATGGTATGATTTTTGAAAATTTGTAAAAGTATCACGCACGACCAGAAAATTTTGTATTAGATAACTGTTTTCGAGATTTTTTTTTTGAATTGGATTACATTTTATGATACGATTTCGGTCAGAATCCAATTTGAAGGTTTAAGATGTTATCTTTCATAAACGAATCTCTCTGTTAAAGCTAGTTCTTTATCTAGTAGGAAGGAAGCCAACCTAACAAAGGCCTTTCAATTAACAGACTATCTATCCAAGCTTTAATCGGTTTAACTAGGAAGGTTCAAAACTTAAGAAACTTTCTACCTCTTAAATGTCTTTGATGATTAATCACTTTTGATCTGTCATCATTTATAGTTTCAATAGCCATCGCTGTAATGATTTTGCCAGAGATTGGGTTTTGGATGATAAATATGGATCTCTTTTTATTTTTTCTTTATTTTATGTAATAAGTAATTATTTCATAAGTTTTTATTAAATTATGATCCTGTAATATTACGCATAAACAGGCAAAAAAGGGAAAACGTCATGGATGTAATATACTGTCCATGTTTCAAGATCCAGAAAAAAATGGGGTACGGGGTACCTCAAAAATTTTCCTAATCGCATCGAATTCTCTATGCTTAACTTCCTTATTTCGGAATCGCTTCGCTCGTTCTCAAAATATACCATTCGTCAAATGTATACTGCTAAACATCTTCGGACTCGCTTTGCTCGTCCTAAGATAGTAAATGCATTCTTTTATATCTCAGCGGCCACCCATACAGCAATGGCCACGCTTAATGCTGCTTTAACTTTTACGATTCAACAAAAATAATAGATATACAAGTCGCATTGAAACGAAACTTAGTAAACTTATTAATTACGTAAAGGTATATACTTGTGCTGCTTCCGTTGCCGCGGTCGTATAGTACTGGACTTTGGCACCGGAGGTCCGGGGTTCACAGCCCGGGCTATGCTCTCAGATATTGTGAATAGAATTTGTTGTAAAAAGATTTCGCCAACTTTAGCTTTACTTTGAGCATAGTAGATTTGACCCACCCGAGGTGGTTCCTCAGGGCGAATACCCTGAAGGGCCGACAGGCCCTATAACGGGCAATATTATTATATATATACTTGTGCCAAATTTCAACTCCATTATATTGTTTCCTATTTTTTAAAAAACGTACACAAGTCATTTGATAAAAAGTGAACTAATGCTGATAAAGAGCATTTTCTGGAATACCTATCTACTGTATTACTTATCTAAGCTTTAATGACCCTAATGACCTAACACTATAACATCCTAGATATTTAGATAACTAATAATTCTGAGGTCGAGCGTAGCCAGACCAAAGTAATACTACCTTAAGCTTTAGGTAATCCTGATATTCTGAGGACGACCGAAGCGAGTCTGATGTTATAACACCAAATATTTTGGATAATCATCTTATTCTGAAGTCTAGCGCAGCAAGATCGAAGTGATACCACGTTAGGCTAAAGAGAATCACATGACATTCTCAGAACGAGCGAGTGGAGTCCGAAGTCATAACACACTATACTTAAGCATTGTAGTCTGAGGGCTAGCATAGCGAGACCGAAGCAATATTACCTTAGGCTTAGGATAATCATTAATTTTTTTAGAGCTAGCGTTGTGAGACCGAAGCAATATTACCTTAGGCTTATAGGATAATCATTACATTTTAAAGACGAGCGTAGCGAGACCGAAGCAATATTGGATGCCTGGATGTATTGGATGCCTTAATCATAATTTAATTATATTTAAAGTTTTCAAACTAAACATGGAGGACAATCTTGGTCCTAATCGTAAGGCATCCAATACATCATTTAAGTTACTGTAAATGAGTGTCGGGAAAGATATTATAGACTTGAATAACGTGAAACAAATAAAAGAAATTTAGGCCGTGTTAACCTATTATGTTAGGTCATGAATTGTTTCAATATTTTTTATAAATCGAGAATCGAGTTTATCTAATCGAGTTTATTGTAACGTGACAAAATTGTAACGAAAATCAATCCATTTTTTTATTTTTCCTCATTTATACCGTAGAAAAATCAATCCACTATTTTTATTTTTCTTAACTTATACCGTAGGTATATAAAAAAAGTATTGTATTTGCAAAAAATCCGAATCCGGGATGTCACCGGAATTATCCGTTTTAGTTGTTTTTAAAACCTCCTGAGTGTGTGTGTGTGTGTGTGTGTGTCTGTTATCATCGTAGCTCCCTGTTTATTTATGCTAGAGAGTTAAAACTTTGTTCAAAAATCGATCTACCACTGTAGTTGTATTCCAAAAATAATTTGTTTATAAAGTTACAAACCCGCAATAATGACTCGCAATAATTTCAAAAAATCATAAAACGCGAAAAAATATTCCAAGAAATATTTAGATTTGGCACACATATAAACATGCATGAGACTAACATATGAGCCAAGTTTCATTTCATTATCAGAATTAGTTAAATTTTTATCAAATGACTTGTGTACGATTTTTTAAAATTGTTAAAAATCGGGAAAATAATCCAATAAAATTAATATTCGGTACAAGTGTAAACCTTGACGTAATACATAGGGTGTACAAAGTTTTAATACTACAAGTATATCTATGGTTTGTGGATCATAAAACTTAAGGAGCATTGAGCGTAGTCAGTGCTGTTTGGGTGACCGCTAAGAATGATAAGGATGTATTTTCTGAGGACTAGTAAAGCGAGTTCAAAGACGAGTTGCAGAATTGCGAATTGTTTGTTTGTTCGTGTTGTTAATTGTATATTCTGAGGCTGAGCGAAGCAAGTCCGAAGTTGGGAGAATGAGTGTAGTGAATCCGATTTAATAAGGAAAAGATCTGAGGTACCCCGCACCCAATTATTATATATTGGTCGCCTTTTAGAAAACATCGATTTATAAATGTTCAAACTATGATCTGGAATTTTGTATCTTACTACTTTGTTAGACATGTTTATGTTGCAATATCTTATAATGTAATGTTTTTGTCTGTTAAAGCATTTTTACTCTAAACTCATAATAACTGACTCACTACAAACAGACTTATAGGTAGTGTAGAAAAAAGGCTTCTTTCTCAAAATAATTATTAATATAATATCAAAATCAATTTATTCTTCGTTTTTATTACACACCGAATATCACACGTGTGAGAGATGTAAACCACATGAGCTAGTAAAGAGGTTTATATTAAAACTACGTAATGCATAGTCACTAAAGCAAATAGGTATTATACCGAAGATGCTTTTTTTACAATATTTGTATAACTTCTTTTCTTATTAAAATATGTATATAATTGCAACCTGTGGTCTTTACATTTCATGACGACAATATGTTTGTGGTCACATAACTTTCTCTATGTGTAAACATTTCAAACTTATATTACCAAGATATAGATAAAGCGTTTATAAATGCGTGTGTGGTTTTTTGACCTAATCACCTAAAAAAGTTTTTATATAAACAAAAAGTAGGAAGAATAGAGCGAAGAAAATCTACTTTTAAATGCAAATTTTAGATTTCACTTATTACCTCAGTTTTTTAATGCCTTTAATTAAATCTAATCATAGGTGGAACTTCAGCTCTGCTCAGCACTTCTCTTGGTTTCTTCTTAGATTATTTTTCGACCAAGGCTCGAGCTCGGTTTAACACCGATTTGGATAAAAAAAGCAAATAAATAAACATTAAATAAAAAGAAATTTATTAACTAATCTATTGCTCACACAAAAATTACAAAACAAAAAACAACAACAAAAAATGTTCCTCCAATAAATAAATAACAACAAAATATGGCAGTGTTATTTCCTTCTAAACAATTATATATTAAATTATTCTAAATTAAATTTTACAAGGATTAATATTTTAATTATTAAATGCTTAAACACAAATCTTAATTACAAGAAAACTATTAAAATATAGTTTTTTTTTAAAAAAAAGTTTAAATAAGTAGAAATAAAGGGTGTTTCAATATTAAATAAATGATACCTGAATAAATTTTACAAGACCTATATTTGTTTATTTTTTTAATTGCTCATTTATGATTCTATGGGAAAAATTTCGCTAATTTTATAATTTATTATTACGAGCAAAGAGTTTTAATTTCTTAAGATTGACGAGTGAGATACAATTATATAAGTTCTACAATATCTTGGTAAATCGGAGGTTAAATGACAATAATTAGAGTTTATAATAAAATAAAACAACAAGTACTGTACACATTATAACATGAAATGTTGACACAACATCAATGAAATATTTTAATCGAAGAATCAGCTCCCGTCGATACTTGCTGTTGCAAGTATCAACGGTAGCTGATTCTTCGATTGCTTCTTCAACATGCGGTAAATAAAACCTTTTTAATTGAAATATCTTATAGTTTTTAGGCACGGACTTAAGTATTATAGTTTTAAACAGTTTCCAGACATTATTTTATTTTAAGACCGTTTCAGGCTATTATATGTCTAAAAATCTTTAAAATCGTGTACTTATTGGACACAATGCAAACATTTACAGCCGCGTATCATGAAAACGAAAGGAGCAATGGAAATATGTTAATATGTCGAAGTTTCAATAAGCCTATTGTGAGTCAGGCTTGAGTACAAGAGGAAATTTTAACCAAGGCTTTACTTTATTCATAGGCCCACACAATCCTTCGTGATTTATTCATAGGCACGCACCATGAGTACTATCCTGCGTATAATTTGTCCGTAGTGTAAAAAATGATGAGATACTACAAGCTGAAACTTCATCAAGCAATCAAACTGTAATATTTATTTTACCATCGTTTATTATTTTTAATTAATTAAAATTTATCAACTAAAATCAATGTCAATAAAATAGTTTAATTGATTAAATAATTTTGAAACACCCTGTATATTATGTAATTTTCACTCAATCGTATATTTATGTAAAAATAGTTCTATTTTATTGAAATTAATTAGATAATTGTCAACATCTCGTATTGTATTCCAAAAAAATATAGTTAAAAACAACATATTGAGTCGTTAAAGGGTGCCGCCGATATGCCATAATAGTTAGCATATAACCTGTTACCCAGACAGTCAGTTTTATATCTTTCAAATATCGCTATCTAAGGAATATGGAGATTTCGTAACCAAAACACGAGGCTTCTACTCATCCTTTATTAAATGACTCTATTTATTCTTTTCAAGAGACTACTATTTCTTTATAATTAAAAATTTGTTGTATATTGTTATTTTTCTAATAACGCCAATAAAATAGAATAATTTTTAGTCCTCTCACATTTGTATTTATAGCACCACTTCATAATTATAAATTTCAAGTACAAACAATATAGTTTAGTTTTATCTAGTCATGAAAAAAATTACATTTTATCAGTAAATATTATTATAGAAGTAGTTAAATAAGAGCATTTGGATCCTCATTATAAGTCTAACTTATACCATAATCAATATCATAATAACTTATGCTATAACAAAAAAAATTACTTAAAGAAATAGTATGGCACCAGTATATTGAAATTAGGTAATGACGAAGATTAATTTAGGCTGATAATAAAGGCTATTCTTATTCTGGCTGTTTTATAATTAATTCCATTATAAACAGCTGTACTGAATTCCTGTTGGTCGCTCTGCCTGATAATAAAGGTGATTACGCCTTCCTCGCGTTTGGAACCCGTAATTATGTGGAGGTTTTGACTAAAGTTTATCCATTTATACTGTTTACATTCTTGAATAAAATTTTATGCATTTTTGGTTGGCATATTGTGTGTTCTTATAAATGTATTTTTTAAGGAAATTTTTCCAATAAAAATAGGGTGTTTGTATTTAAAACTTTTTTTGTGATGGGATACCTAATCTTTCCTCATGCAGGTTAGCTGGTTAGCCTAGTTATACAGTCTATTGTTGATTAGAGACAAAATTCATGATAAAAATTCGGTAAAAGGTGAAAAACTTGGTGTCAGTAGTTTGTAAAATCAATTTGCAAAATACTTTTTGTTTAACTTACACGAAATTTTAGGTTAAGCATAAATAAACAAGAATAACGTAAGTTTTAAAATTTAATATTAATTTTAAAGGCTTATGGATCTTCTGTTTAAAATACTGTACTATCATGTAAAATACCTCCAGTTCTTAGCAAAATATAAAACGAATAAACGATATTTTACGAAAATCTGATCACCAAATTTATTGTTTTACTAGCTATCAATGAAAAATAAATACGTCAATTATTGGTATTTGAGAGATAATAAGAAGGATCCTAAAGAACTTGTATTATTAGTATTTATAAAAATTCCAAATTCATTAACTATATAATTAAAGCTGAAACTCTACACAAAATATAATTTACAGCAGATAATTATTTACTCGTATTTATTTACAAAATATACATCAAACTTACTTTTCTTTGTATTCTAAAATACAGCTATTCTCTTCATTCGATAGTGACTAAAGTAAATGCAATGTAAAAACTATTATATAGATATAAAATATGGGTAAAATAGTTAGCTTGTTATCCAGTGGATCCAATAGATTAATTACAGTACAACGTTTTGGATTAACTTTGCCTTGCTCCCTCTAACAATTCTTAGATGGTCAACTAAACTCACAGAAAACTATAAAAGTATCGAAATCACATATTTGACAAAGAAATATCAATAGACCATAGTCTATAAATATATAAATAGTCTATAAATATAGGAGTGTCCTTTTATTATAGGATCAATACTCCTTTAATCAAAATATATTTCACAAAGGAATATATATACCCACGTATCTCGTATGTTTGTCGGTGATAAACGATGTACAGTTTTTGTTTCCTTTATGTAATACCTAGTGAGTTCATAGTTGGAAGGAAGGCAAAAGCAATCCAAAAGCTTTTACAGTATTTAATCAGTGGAATCCACTGGATACCGTATTTAGTATTTTACCAATTATGTTCTGCGTGTGTTCATAATTAGATATAATAAACATGAAAATCATAAATGCTTAAGTACCAGAAAAAATTGAACTAATAGCTGAACACATATAAGCTAAAGAAATGAAAAAAGGTTCCCATATCATTCATAAACCGTCAATCAATCTGTTGCAATATGTAACTATCGTAGAAAGAACGCTATTTAACATTTAGCTGAGTTAAATGTATCATCCCTCTCTCTAGTTTGGGTGTTAGTACACTTCAAGTATGACAATATTGGTTGATTCTTTGATATAAGGCTCGATGTTGCTCAAGCCTCTTCTAGTAACTATTTTAGCATTAGTTATATTAAGCAAAGTCTCATCTAGTAGTCGATGTAAGCAATAGAGTAGTTAATTCTTCGATAAAATTCATTGATTATAATCAATCAAGTAGCTATAACTCTTCTCTATTATTATTCGTAATGATAGACGTGTTGAGATTTATGCATGATCTTATGGATAACATTTTATCATCCCTCTAACTAAAATTTATTTCATTGGGCTTTAAGTTTTAAATTAAATTTATTGATTTATTTATTACTCGGTTTAAATTTATGGACTAGAAGAAAAATATGAAAGGAAAAATTATACATATATTTGATTAAACAAAATTGAATCACTTGGATCTAGCAATCGTGGCTAAAAATATCTACAGGAGTGATTTTAATCTTTTCACTATTTTTTGAGTAGTACAGATCTAAATTTACTTTTAGCAAAATTCAAAAGGGAAATAAGCTTTTAGCAAAAAAAAAATAAAATAAAATACTCCTTATTATAAATTACACTTTTATTACGGCAATGGAATAACTTTTGGCAGTGACTGCACCCTGTTTATAAATAAAAATAATTTCAAAGTATAATAATGGACCATCGAGTTAGTTTCAGCCTTCCATAACTATAACATCTACAAATATTATTTTTATTTTATTATGTTTTATCGCAAAATACATTAAAAAATATCACCCGTAACAAAGAGCAGCGGACGAGGTCTAAATTTTTATCAGGTAGCAAAAATTTACTAGTAACGAAGTTTACTATTAAACTTTATATATTTTTACTTTTTTTTGTTAAAACACCAAATTATTAAGTTTTACCAGAAATTTACGGAAAATATAAATTACTCTGAACCTATGCAATTGAAAACGATCAAAAATGTAGTGGTTACTTTATAATGCAAGATTCTGGACCCTTTTGGACCAAATATAAAGTTGCCATAAGAAGTACACCTTTAGTGTGGTCTCATATATTATCTTTTGTTTGTATAAAATGACTTTAAAAGTCCTTACAGTAAGTAAAAAAATTGAATTGAAGAATCATATATCGCAAAGAACTTTAAACTTTAATTTTTGTACATTTTATTCTCAACCCATCAGTAGAGCCTTGAACTATTTATGAATTTGACTTAATTGAAATTTAATCCCGCTTGCTCTTTATAATCAAAACTATTATTCATATTAGTCAGAAGCTTCGTCGATGACAGTAATAAGTCTATTTGGCAGTAGTTTCCATTTTGGCCTTGCATTTTCCTGATCGAGTGGATGCCTTGCAAGGGACCAGCGACGACCTCTCCTATCAGTGATGACAGGCATCTCTGCTATAAGGTTATTTTCGAATTCTGACAACATTAGATAATTTTCGACTTTATTGCACGAAGTTATACAATCGCCGATATAGTCTAAGTCGTCTAAAAGATTATCAGGAAGGTCCATATCAGCTATTCCTTCTTCTGAGATGCAGGTTAATTTGTCAACACCTGGTGATCCAGCAGCTTCTAAAACGACGATCTCATCGTCATCGGAATTTCTTCTTTTTGCTGGACACGAATCGCTTCCACAGCCCTATCAAAATACACATATTTCTTAAGAAAAACCCAACTTGAATGATAGTGAGCATATCATATTGAGTTAGTTAGTTCCATTCATGAATGGCATTTGTCTACACTCACTTACGTAATTCACGAAACTTGCGAACTTACGAAGTTTAAGTAATTGTAAGCCTGGTGTAAAGTTTAAATTACAATAGCCGGATAGACTATTTAATACATAGATTGTATCGATCTATAGTTATATTTCCATCAAACGTTAATCGACATTCAAATATTTATACGATAGTTATATAGTACTCATACTAGAGGGTATAATTATATCCTTGGGATGCGAGAATGCAGTAATCAAGATCTGCTTCATTTGAAATTCGGTAGCAATGATGGCTCGAAAAACCATTCATGTCCCTTTGTTTTGCCCTAAGGACGCTAGTAATAGTTGTGTGATCGTTTATTGTTTATAACACAGATATGAACAAAAATATGGTACAAATATTATAGCAGGGGCATTACCATTCCTGGTGGATTGATTGCTGAAGCAGGACAAGCGGCTGCTGCTTCTGCCTGCTTTGTTTTGGAAACCTGACGCCGATGAACATCAATTAAAAACATAGATAAACTGCCGATAACACAGCAAGTGAAACTTAAATAATAACCACACTTTCCTCCAAATTCTACGTTTATGTAACCTGTTGACATAAATACCATAAAAAAGGAAATAAATAGTCACTGATGTAACAAATTAAATGATAAAAGTGTTATTAGTATGTTATCCATTTTATCTATCTACTCACATAACACATAATGTTTGTAAAAATGTCTTTTCAAACATTTGGATGTAGAAATCTTTAAAAGGTAACGAAAGTATCAGTAGACAACAAAGATTTAATTTTTAACGAATTTTCACCATAAATATGGTCATGAAAATTGTTCCGATGACAAAAATTGAGGGGGGAGGATCGATTTAGATTGGTTTCCAAAAATATACCATAAACATATGCCCGTTAAAAGTTTATACAGGGTGATACATTTCAAATACATCACCCTGGTTACTCAGATCCGTCCGTAGCTGTAGATATAAAATTGTTATCTATCACCACTAAGTCGACCAAGGTTTAAAAACCTAAATAATTTTCGTAATTGTCTTACATTCATTGGTAATCTGATTTTCAAAATTTTAAACATAATTAAACATTATGGCGCAATGGTCCAAAGGAAATTCATGGTCCGCATGAATTTCCTTTGGAATGCGTGTGCGGCAATCTATTTCTTGCTTAAGTTTTCAAGTTTATATTTTATAACTTGAGGAGTTACTCAATTATCAAGCACTACTCGAACCTCATTTCTTCTATATTGTTTAAAGGAAATGCGCACAACTATCCTGTTGGCTATACAAACTATGCCTCTAAAATTGGCAGTGCACACCATTATTGCCATTTTAATGCTCAGTTGGTTTCTTTATATGTTTTAGCGCATTTCCTTTGAGCAATACAGAAGAAATGACGTACGAGCAGTGCTTGATAATTCAGTAAATGCTCAAGTTATTAAGCATAAACCAGACCCTTAAGCAAAAAATGGATTGTTTAGCATGGAAACACGCATTCCAAAGGAAAATCGCACAACATGTGGACAATCTCGCCAGAATTACAATGTAGTAATAAAGTTATCGTCTTCTCAAGGATTCGAACCCAGGTACCCTTGCTTTGAGTGCACTTATCGACTCCGGCCTATTCTCATTCAACTCACAGGCCCAAAAAACATCAAAAACGACTTCCTACTTGAAATATGTGTTTTAACGGTCGTATTTTAGATTTTCTGGTAATTTACCACCGTATTTTTTACTGTTTGTCACTTAGCGTAGTCATGTCGACTCTGAACCGGTTTTATTCCATTCAGTGCCCAAAAATACAAAGAAAACGGAACCCTACTCAAAATTTTATTTTAATCCACCGTAATTCTAATTTCCGGTAATTTATTATGATTTTTTCAACTTTTTGGTCACCCGGCGAAAAATAATAACCTTGAAATTTGTCGATTTTTGACAATTTTGCTCACTCAGCAAACCGGGTTAATGAAGTCACAAGGTTGATTTTTGTTCCAAGCTTGATTGAAAAATATTATTCGGTTCGAAAAATAGCTTGTTTACAAGTTTGCTTTAGAGAAAAAAGTATGTTGCTTACATAGTGCTTATCAGTTTACCAAGTCTTAAAGTGGAAGATAAAAATTATTGACACACATAGGAAAGATGTATAGTAATGCCCTAGGTCAGACGGTTACAGTACGGTTTATAGTTTAAAAAAATTGGGTACGGGGTACCTCGGGACTTTGCCTCATTAAATCGGATTTGCTACGCTCATCCTCCTTGATTCGGACTCGCTTCGCTCGTCCTAAGAAGTGCAGATCGCCAAACTTATAGTGCAACATACATGCCTTTAGACTCGGCATTAACGTGACTTTCCTATATATGTCAACCAATATCCTTATCAATATTATGATTATACAAATCAATTAACTATAATTGATTCTGACAATCACCATATAAAATTAGAATATCTATAATTTGTTTTAAAAAACCATGGTTATATTTATTACTTTCAACCAAAAGTTTATACTGAAACAAATAATTTTTTACGAGGGCCAATAAAATTAACATTTATTATAAAATACGTGTGGGAACAGAAAAATAGCGTCAGCGAAACAACCATGTAAAATTTTAAAAGAAATTCTAAATCAACAGAGTGGTCCCAATGGGGCCTGGGAGGGAGGCAAGGCCATGAAAATTCGCTGGATTTATAATAAATCTAAAAATGCTTTAATGGAACTTCATTTATTAACTATATAACAGAACTACAATATTCAGTAATGATTTAAATGAATGACAGATGACAACAAATGTCATCTTACTTCACCTTCCCTTCCTATTTAACAACTTCTCTCTTCACCTCCCTTCCTATTTAACAAGTTGCTGACAACCTTCCTAATCTGCTCAACGTGTCGGCGGTGCTCCACACCATTTACCTCCACGATGTAGTGCAGTGTCCCAACTTTTTTTTTTATTTTTCCAAAATCCCATTTTTCTTTGGGACTGACAATCGGAGTGGCATATTCAGACTTCTACCTTTTCTATAATCTTTTCTTGCTCTAATCTATTAATTTCTAATTTAAGTTTTGGGACTAAGGCAAAAGGCACAGGCCTTGGCTTTTTAAATACGGGTTTTGATCCTTCTTTAACAAAAATCCTCGCCTGATAATCTTTAATTTTGCCCACCCCTGTTTCAAAAACTTCCTTAAATTCATTTATAAGTTCATTTAAACTATTGTTATTCTTTTGTTTATCAACATTTATATTATTTATAGTTTAGAATTTTGAGCTAAATTAATTTCAATGCCCTTATCCAATCCATGCCTAAGATATTTGCATGGTTCCCATCAAAATATATATTCAGAAGTTCACTACAACTATCAAGTGAACCTGAACACTGACTACACCGTGGAGTGGTACTGTCTCACCTGTGTAGGTTCGCAACTTACAAGATGTTGGTTTTACAACAACTTAGGAAAAATTAAATTTAACCGTTGTTTACCCATTAGCGACAGACCGGTATCAATCATAAATGATTCTTCAATTCCATTAATCTTGACCGTAGTGTATAATTTCTTATTTCTATTACTAGTTTCCACTTTCCATAATTTTTATTTCCCCTGTCATTTTCATTAATTTGAGTTTTGTTTTCATTATTTCGACATTGTTGACTTTCGGTGTGTTTGCCTTACACATTGTAGCGGTGTTTTCGTTCTACATCGGAAACAGGTTGAGTTTTTAAAGAAACATCTCGTTTCTTCATGATTTTTCTTCCCGCAACGAAAACATGGTTTAAATTCTTTTGAATTTCGACTTTTATTTTCCTTGACCGCCATAATTTCTTTGTCTTGAACATTGTTTTGACATTTGCCTAATGTACACGAAGCTACTTTGTTGGCTTCGTAAACGTTTGCTAACTCTATAGCTCTCATATACGTTAGGTCTTTAGTGTTAAGCAGTTTCAACCTTATTTCATCACTTTTAACCCCTGTAATATATTGTGTACATAAAGCTTCTTGTAGCCAATTCTGAGGAAATTTACATGTACGCGCTAGCTTGTTTAGTGTCCCTCGAAGTCTCGCAAAGTTTCGTGCTCACTCTCTTATGAAAATTTTTTCAGCAATTTGTTAGGTTCTGGATGAAAAAAAACTCTCCAGCATCCCTAATGCCGACTCAAAATCTTTGTCTTTCGGGGTTTCCGGCTCACACAAAATCGCACAATTTTTCATATGTTACCTCGTCTAAACTAGACAATAAAGCTAACAGCCAGCTTTTCTTCTGGAGATTGAAACTATTTGCAACCTTCTACAAAATATTCTCCAAACAGATTTATTTGGATCGAAAGTCGGAATTTTAAAATTTGAAGGTAACTTATCACTTACATTTTCCTGTATGCTCACCTCTTCCTGAGCACTTGCATTACTATAACTTCTCCGTCTTCTAGGCATTATTGCTTCGACTGCGCCACTATAATAAATCTAGAAATGCTTTAATGGAACTTCATTTATTAACTATATAACAGAACTACAATATTTCAGTAATGATTTAAAATGAATGACAGATGACAACAAATGTCATCTTACTTCAGGATTCATGGCAAAATGCCATGTAACAACATATAATAATAAAAGAACCAATAATACGATACGACAGCAATGTGGCCGCGAAGCGGTAACAGGGAGGCTCCGTATTTTGGGGTAGAAATGAATGGGAGGATTGCTGTAACCAATTTTGATGCCGAACAAAACGCAAAGCTTTTACAAATAGCTTGTAGAAAACATGATGAATAGACAAAAATTACGTGTGTAGAGTACTCATTTAGTTAATAGTAAAAACTGGCAAACGATTTTAGATAAAAGGTCACTATTTAGGTTTGGGCAAAGATTTAAGCTTTCGTTTTTATTAAGCTATTGTAAATATTAACTAGCTGTTAAAGTTGGGTTGTAGTTATATGAGAATATTTATAAAGTTAGTGCATATAGTTATTAAAGAAAAACGTTCTGCATACACTGCATATAGATTTTTTAAACTGAAAACTAAAACCCTAAAATTAAACAATAAAACCAAAAATTAAAAACTAGAGGCCTTCGGTCTCTTGTCAGGCGTGCTAAATCTCAATCCGATCGCATCATTTTTCCGAGTTATATGATTTTTTGAAATTTTTGCTGATTCATTATTGCGGATTAATGACATTATATAATATTATTTTCTGAATAGCACAACTACAGCGGTAGACTGATTTTTGTACAAAGTTTACAATCTCTAGCTTAAATACACTAGGAGCTACGATGATAACAGACACATACACATACAGAGGCAACTTTGCAAAAACCACTCAGGAGGCCATAAAAACACCTGAAACAGATAATTCCGGTAACATCTCGGTTTAGGATTTTTTGCAAACACAATACTTTTCCTATATACCTACGGTATAAGTGACGAAAAGTAAAAATTAATGCTCTTGCAGAGTAGAAAAAGATATTAATATATATATATATATTATATATATTATATATATATATAATATATATATATAATAATATATATATATATATATATATATACACACACATATAACAGGGTGTTTCATATAAAGTGTTCCTCAAAAGGAACAAAAAATATCCTATTTTCAACCGTTTTCCCACAAGGTCAAATTTAATATTTTAAAAAAATATTTGACCTCACATCATAAAATTGTTAATAGGGATTTAACTATTCTAGCTAGAAAGGCGAAATTGGTATCATTAGAAAGCAGAGTAAATTTCCTAAAGGAAAAACTACTAACTATGTCAAATATTTTGGAACTACTGCCCAAAAGTGCATGAAACATTTTTTTTTAAAAAAAAATGAATTTTATGGAATTTTTGTAGTAGGGCATTAGAGGAAGTAAAAGATGAGCAAAAGTTCAGCCAAGAACGGAAAAACTTCTCTTATGACTGCCCTTTAAGAAAATGTTTTTTTCATACATATGTCTATTTTGCTAGAAGTTGCAAAAAATGATCATTTTGGTCGTATAAAAGTGAAAATAATGTATTATTTTAACAAAATATTTTATTTTCGAAAGTAATTTAATAATACGATTTTTAGACTCTAGAAGGTAAAATAAACCTATTTCATTCTTACACATTTTTCTCTAAAACCACTCTTTTCCCTTGCTTTAGAGATTTTTAATTATTTTATTTACCATGTAATTAACATTGTAGACATATGTAAAATGCCAAAAATATCAGTTTTCCAACTTCTAGAGAAGCTTAAAATGTTGACTATTGAATGTATAAAATTATTTAACTTTTCTTAAAGGGCAATCATAAGAGAAGTTTTTTCCGTTCTTGGCTGAACTTTTGCTCATCTCTTACTTCCTCTAATGCCCTACTACAATTCCATAAAATTCTTTATTATTTATATTTTATTTATTTATACAATTTTTAAATGAGCCCTCAAACAGATAATTCCAAAACAAGGCGCTCAGGTATAATAGAGATAACATAGTTAAACATAACAAAAGAACATTAAAATGAATATAAAAGAGGCTAAAATCTGATTGGACTAGTTATGAAAGTTAGACGATAATAACTTACAATAATTAAAGGCTTAAAAATGATACTATTAACAAAGAGACTAAAAAATCACTAACACTAAAACTAATTCTAGTCATTACACCATATAAAAAGAAGACACAATACTTTTGAGCTAACAATTATATCACAGTAATTAAGACTTAGATACTAGAAGTAAAAATAAACTTATTTTCCTTTGGAATTCGCTTAAAGAACTAGAAATGGTTATAAGGATTAAAAATTGCTAAAAATTAGAGGTAAAAGGGACAAAACAACTTACAATTAAATAACATAAATAATAATAATATCTTGGAGATAGATAAACTCTTAATGAAATAAATAGAAGGAATAAAAATTCTAAACTGACCATGACGATCCCCATTAGGGAACGACTTTAAGGACACTAGTGAGAATTTAGAGTCAATGGGCAAGGAGTGAGAGAGGACACACAACGGACAATAGGGTTAAGATTGGATAGATCACGAATATAAAGAAATCGACGATTGGAGGAAGGATATGAACTTGATCATGGACTTTCGGACAAATAAGGCTACCAGTATACACTTAGATAAAAAGAGGGAATCACTTGCTGCACGACGACACATAAAGGATGAAGGAATAAACGCTTACACATAGAGTTATAAGAATAGTAAATACGCCTATAGAAAGTATCGAAAGTAACATGTTCGAATAAAATCTTCGTTGGATGTTTTCAATGGAAGATGACATACTTGAGGCAAGTTATTCCAGGCAGGTGTGGCATATTCGAGACATGGACTATAGATTTGTAGAGATGAAGATAACAATCTAGAGAAAGACCACGAAATGTTCGTAATAAGTCCTAGGTTTCTAGAAGCCTTATTTACTTGTCTGGAGACATGTTTCTTTAATAAGAGTTTCTCATCTAGACAAACACCAATGACTTTAATAAGAGATTGTTGTTTAGACTGTAAGGAAATTGTATAAAGACTTAGAACGATTAAAAGAAATGACAAGTGATTTAGAAGGATGGGTTCCATGTTGTTTGTTGAGGCCCACTCTGAACTCGATTAATATCGTCTTGAAGCTGGTGACAATGCGGTACTAGAAATGTTCTTTGAGATCTTTGAAAAAATTTATATTCACTGCTGAAATTGTTACTAGGTCATTAATGAAAATATTAAAAAAGAGGACCTAAATTGATCCTTGATGAACTCCAGAAGAAGCTACATACGAGTGGAGAGACAGATGAGACGGACAACACAAGTACGATTGGATAGATAGATTTGAACCAGGATAGAGGATGGGGTCAAAGTTTAAGGATTCGAGTTTGGTAAGAAGGGTGGTCCACGGTCGAAAGCCTTGACAAAATCAAAGTACACAGCATCTACTTGACCACCAGCTGCAACAATAGGACCCACGTCGGAAAGGAAAGAAACGATATTCGAGGAAGTAGAGTGTAAAGGGCGAAAGCCATGCTGGTTAGATTAAGGAGGGGATCTTTATAGGACTAAGGTAAGTATGTTATAACACGCTCAAAAACTTTAGAAAAACATTACAGATGGATATGGACGGTAATTAAAGAACGGGAGCCACTTTTAGGAATTGGAACTATTAGGGCACAATTCCATAAAGAAGGAAAAACTCCAGTAGATAAATTTTGTTAAAATGGAGGTAAGGATAGAAGAGATAATGGAGCCTAGGCCTTTAACTAAGAAGGATGGGATACTATCACTTCCTGAGCTACGCTTAGCTTTAATAGAATTTTAATGCTAAGACTTTATTAGTCACTGGGGAATTATGATAGGATTGAGAAGAGCTCTATGGTTAGTGTGGTTAGGAACATAATCAGAAAAGGACAAAAAGAGGAACGAAAATGGTCAGCAAAAATATTGCATTTCTCACTAGTATCATCGACAATTATTATTGAATATAATTTCAGGTTCAGAGTGAACTCGTCACCTCTCACTTTGTTAACATGGGACCAGAAATGCTTTGGATCGGACTTAGAGAGAATTTTCAATTTTTGCATTATGGGCTGATTTATCAATATCATATTGCTTTTTACTAAGGCGACGGAAATATTAAAAAATAATTATATATATTGTTCTATGAGTACGATGATATTTACGGGAATAATAATTCTTTTAGTGATAAGAAATTTGAGATCATTAGAAAACCATGAACTTTTTTTATTTTTAAAAGGAATGAAATTATTAATTGCTACATTTAAAATGTCTGTTAAATTCTTCACGCATTCATTAACATCCTTAGGTTGAACAGCGGAAGTCTAATCCTGGCGAGAGATAAAGTTATAAAGACTCGGTAATCACGCTAGCGAAATGCAGGAGGAAGCTGGAACTTGCCCTGGGTTTTACCTTGGACTCTTATTATTAATGCTGGGTGATAAGCATCTTCGTTGACAAAAGGATCGTGTAGGCGAGAGACGACTGAGTTAGTCTGATTGGATAAGACTAGATCAAGTAAGCCATTGTATGAGTTGAAGACACGGTTGCTTTGCTTCAAGAAAAGAGAAGTACAAAAGTTAATATATTTTTGAGCGCTCTTCTTTCGTACCTCTATTACCAACATATGAGTAAGTATTCCAGTCTACATCTGGACAATTAAAGTCACCAAGGAAATAGACATCGCTATTGGCTGGAATGTTGCTAGATATCCAATCAAAATAATTTTCAATCAAATTGTTAGATAAATGGTCAGGTAAGTAGATATTAAATAATAACATAGGTTTTAAGTTGTGACCATAGAGTTCGATGCAAACCCAGTCTATATTGGGAAACTCTAAATCAGAGCGACGACGATAAGAGATGTTTGGTTGACAGCTAAACAGACACCTCCTCCTCTAAATAAACCTTCAGACTCGAGATTTCTGTCTGTACGCTCAACTCTATAAACATCGGGAAAATAAGATGATGATGAATGTGTTGAATTAAACCAGGTTTCGGTAAGCGCAATAATGTCAGCGTCGCAGGACGCTGAGGATAAGAAAAAATCGGCTTCTTTTGTCCTCAAGCCGCGTACGTTTTGATAAAAGATTGTAAAAGCCATTACGATTAATTTGTATCAACCTCCTCCTGGTTTGTGTTAATTTTTTTGTTGTTAAAATTTTTTTTAAAAAAATCATGCTTCATGCAAAATTTTGGGCAGTAGTTCTAAAATATTTGACATAGTTAGTAGTTTGTCCTTTAGGAAATTTGTTCAGCTTTCTAATGATACCAATTTCGCCTTTCTAGCTTGAATAGTTAAATCCCTATTAACAATTTTATGATGTGAGGTCAAATATTTTTTTTGAAATATTAAATTTGACCTTGTAGGAAAACAGTTGGAGATCGGGGTTTATATTATAGGTCATTTTTTGTTCCTTTTGAGGAGTACTATCACCTCCTTTTCTGGTGGACACTTTATATGAAACACCCTGTATATATATTAGTATGTATAAAATTATACCTAAAAGTAATTAACCTATAATTTTAAAATGAGAGCTAATATAGCGGACCAATATTTTTTAGTGTGACGTGAGTACTTGTTGCAACGCATCACTAGTTTTACACTTAGCCGTATATATGGTGGTTTTAAATTCGAAGAGAAATATATTGTGTAATTTTTAAATAAACAGAGCCTGGCAAGAAAAATAAAACTTTTTTCATATGCGAGTTTGGGAGTTTACTTGTCAGCTTGTAAAAACAAAGTTTATAAACATACACAAAACTTTATAAGCAGAACAGAACAAAATTTACATCGGACATATTTATGCAATAAAAAAACTACTGTATTACTTCTTATACATTTTATAAATAATTTATAGTATTTGTGTCCAGATGACTTCCTGTGTGAAAAGGAAGTCATCTATATCAAGGAAGTTTTGCTATATTATGCAAAAATATTGCATTATAATAATATATTATGTAATAAATACATAATTATACTATTAGTAAAATATTATTTTACTAATTTTGAGAAAATTATAAGCAGTATTTATAAGCTTAGAGGTTACTAAAAATAAATAAATAATGCATAAATCATAATAGACAAATGTTTATGTGCCTCATTAGTAAAAAGATGAAACCCATAGATATGGTCTGATAATAATGCGTGTATGCAAATTTCCTAATTATTTTAATTTAAATTTAGCGTGATCTGCTAAATATCATTGAATAGACAGAAATGTTGGGCCTTAATTTTCATCATTGACTATGTTTATAATTAGTCGGCAGCCTGCTTAAATATCTGTATATATATATATATATATAATATATATATATATATATATATATATATATATATATATATATATATATATATACCTCATATAAATAAATTTATATTATACCTGTTATAGGCACTGAAACAGCTATGGGAATGGCCTGACACCATTGAACATAGCCCCAAGTACGAGCAAAATTTCTAGCACGAACTCTCTCGTATGTGTACATTTTTAGGGAATAATGGTATCCTCCAGTGAAAATCCCATACACCTGAAACAAATTTTATAATTTAGTTACATCTGAATTATGTATATGCATACATATGTTAAAATGTATACATATAGGCTAAAATGTATACATATATGTTAAAATGTATACAAATATATTTAAATGTATACAATACATATATGTTAAAATATATACATATATGCTAAAATGTATACATTTATGCTAAAATGTATACATTTATCTTAAAATGTATACATATATGCTAAAATGTATCAGTTATCGGAGCTTATTCTGTCTTACTATTTTAGTAACTACGTTAAAATAATATTATCTAAGTGATTCTAGACTATATCTTTTAGTAACATGAATATAATAATTTTACTGACAGAGTTTTATGTAATTGTTGCAGATACATCAGAAAAACGAATCAGCAGATATATATTAATGCTATAAAAACAACAGGAGAAGAGTTTGGAGATTTTTGGGCAAAGAAAGGTAAAGAAAAGATATGGATTAAGCCAAGACACAAATTTGTTTTCAAACATGACAAGCAAAAATTTTTTTTTGTTCTATGATTTTTTTGTGAGGTACAGTATTGAGATTATATGACGCATGTGAGATACTACAATACTAGGTACTGCAAAAGATGATGTGAGGTATTAAGCTAATCAATTAATCTTAAACATATCAAAATGAATATTCTCTGTTAATTTCGAGATTGACTTACCCAGGTAAATAAAACATATGCGTGCTGATTGCCATGAATGGCAGTTAATGATAATATAGCTAAGGAAGACATGAGAGCAGCAGCTTGAGCTAGGTACTGCCTGGCTATCCTACACTCAGCAGGATTTGAAACAATGAGACAACCAAATGACACACAACCCAGAGCCCATCCTAGACCCGTGTAGGCTTGTAGGAGAAGAACAGCGCTTCCCAATCCTTCTTCTTCCACACTGTGTGCCTGAAGCAGTATATATAATATAATATATAAAACAGTATATAAAAACTAAGATACTGAGTAATGGAGTTAACTCATAAAGCCATACAAAACACCAAAATCTCTCCACAAAATGTTTATTCTTTACATAAACAGAGCCGGCTTTCGATCGCTCGATCATCATCAGTGCCTACCCCAACAAACATAGTCCGCTACATGACTCTGTCTAGGAGGTCTGATTGAGGCGTTTACATAGCATCTCACCGGTAATTTTATTTTTATTTATTTATTTTTTTTTTTTATTTATTTTAATAGAAATAAGAATTTACCTTTTTTTTAACTTCTTAACGTTTATATTCTTTTATATGTTTTTTAACTTTTTATTATTTATTTTAGTTTTATTATTGTTTATTTATTAGTATTCTTTTAGTTTTGCTTTATTGTAGTACTGTGTTAATTATTCTTTCTTCTATGTTTGTTGGGTTAGGCACTGATGATGATCGAGCGATCGAAGCCGGCTCTGTTTATTAAAGAATAAACATTTTGTGGAGAAATTTTGGTGTTTTGTATGGCTTTAGTATATAAAACATAAATATTACATATACACCATTTTTTCTCAATGAAAGGGGGCAGATAAAATTACCAAAACGGACATTTCGCTCACTGAAAAATTGGAAAACGATTATGGTGAAGTTCCGTGACCACGATCATTTAAAGTATATTTACTCTTTCAAGCTCTTTATTCCTAAACCTATGGAAGATATAGCTTTTTGGTCCTAATCCTGTCCTGATTAAAAACCCCTTTGTAAAACCTTAAATAATGGCGTCAAAAAGGAGGTCGTAATTATAATTATTCTTACTGCACCTCTACTTAATTTTAAGCCTTAAATTATTGAAACATGAATTATTAAGAGGGTTAAGATAACAATATTATTACCTATATTATTGGTGATATCAACTGTATATTCTGGAGAAAATACATAGGACGATTGATCTGGCGTATAAACAATTATTTCTAGAATATAAATTTTGTTTTAAAGTTTGATTATTTCATTATAATGTCTAGATGACTTACGAGAAAGAAAATAGGCGTATTTATTCCTGCAGCTGTAAAAGCGGTCGCTGTTAATAGAATTTGTACAGTTTTTGAGCGAAGTGGACCAAAATCAAAGAACGGAGGTGAGTCATCAACTTTGTTTTTATCCTTAATTTTTCTCTTCTGGTTCTTAAGATGAAGAATTGCTCTTCTTTGAGGATGGTATAGAGATGCACTGCGATAGAACATTCCCAAGAAGAAACATAGGAATACCGTGACAGTGACGATCTGCAGACCAAGTCTCCATCCAAAACCTCTGAAATAAACATTTTAGTTAAATAAAATATGATATATTTAAATTCATAGGAACCACAGCATGAGTATAATTATCTCTTTGAAACATGTGCTGAAATATCATTTTTAACCCCCACTTTAATTACTAAAGTAGTAATGATGGTAGTGGATTGTGGTTATTTTGTTAAAATAAATAATTTTTGGCCACGTTTCTTTAAAGTGTCGCTAATAAAGGGGCTCTTATAAGATGAATTTGTAACCGGAATGTGAACAAAAACCATTAAAGACCCTAATCACGAAAAATAAATTCTGGCTAAAACTTAAAACTATTTCTGGCGCGGAATTCCGTAAGCCAGGTGAAAAATTTTCCTTGAAAGACGTGCTTCCGTAAATTGAACAAATACTGATCATGAGGTGAAACATGGCTCACTTGTTGTTCTTACATATGATTACATGCGTGCCAAATTTCAAATCGATCAAAACATTTTCCCGCGTTTTATGGTTTTTATTAAATTTTGCTAAGTGATTAATGCGTGTTAATAACGTCATAAAAAATATGAGGGGAGGTATTTTTTATCCACCCTATATACATGTTTTTCCCCCAGTCATAAAAAATATTTTTCGGATAGCGCAACTAGATCCAAAGGTTGGTTTTTGTACCAAGTTTTAACTCTCTATCGTAAATGCACTAGAGCTACAATGATAACAGACACCACAACCCCACACACACCACACACAACACACACACACACACAACACACACACACTCACATACAGACAGACAACCTTGTGAAAACCATTAGGAAGTTCTATAACACTTGCAACGGATAAATTCTTGTGAAATTCTGGTTATGTATTTTTTTATCAAACACATCCTTTCCTATAAACCTGCGGCATAAACGAGAAAAAGTATCTATAATAATATAAGAGAGTCCGTGAGGTAAGTAAAATATATATATATTATATATAATAATAACTATTATAATATACTCATATATATCATATACTACTATATATATATATTTATTTAAATTTATAATTACCTTGATATAGTTAGTATTTATAGGCTACCCTACTCAGATGCCACTCTCTAACTTAGACGTTGACCCATGACTGGTCATCCTCCCCGACACACAAACCCGCTAAACCCGCGCGATCCGGAAAATGAATACTCTACCACTATATCTCTTCTTCTTTTAAAATATTGTGCTAACACCATACAGTGTGCTGCATCTCACGACAACCATTCACTTCTCCGACAATCACACTGAAAATGTTTTTAATAATAAAAATACTAGCTCTCTTCGCATGATTTTACACCGTAACATACTTCTTAAGATAAATTCTACATTCTTTTCAACTCAAAGTGATTTAAAAGAGAATTGATCTTTATTATTATGCTCGTTTGGCCGAGGCAAAAAAGATATTCTCTTTTATAAAGGAACTAATTACTCTCGATCAAGATTTTCTATAAGCGCGATATAAAATTCTTTAATATGAATGTTCTCAATCAACTAGATTACAGCTGCAGAAGAAATCATCTCTAAAAAATATTTGTTTGGGGTTGAAACAACGAATCCTTTTTCAATTACTACTCGTTATCGAAAATACGTCCAGGGTGGTCAAGTTAAACCCAACAAGAACGTCACGTAGCTTTCCACGAACAAAAATTATAAGAAAACCAAAATTATAAATTTTTAAACTTTCCCTCATTTAATGCCGTAGGTTATATAAGGAAATCTATTGGTGTAATAACAGGAAATCCCGAACCGGATTAGAAAAACAAGGATATATCCGTTTCACAGGCATATTTAAGGGCGCCTTTCTGAGTCGCGTTTCTTGCAAAGTTGTCTGTCTGTATGTGTGTAGTGTGTGATATGTTTATCACCATCGTAGCCGGCCCAAGTGTACATTCTAGGCTTAGAGAGATTGAAAATTTTTGTAACAAAAAAATAGTATTACCAGCTTAGAACTGATCTAACATCCTGATAACACAAACAGACCATAATAGACATTAAACAACACGCGCAATAAATAAGACAGACGAAAATTATCGACACAACTCATAAAATGCGGAAATGATGCGACCCCCTCACACACGGCATTGAGTGATTTAGCTCACGTGTAGCTATGTATAAGACTAATACATGTGCCAAGTTTCATCTCATTATCAGCATTAGTTCAATTTCTTTGTATATGACTAGTGTACGTTCTTTAAAAAGTTGCCAAAAATTGGAAAATTGTCCAATTAAGTTGAAATGAGCCCTTGGAGTGAGGACTAATTTGATTAGACTTGAAGCGAGTCCGAAGCAGGGAGGATAAGCGTAGCGAATCCGATGTAATAAGGAAAAGTTCCGAGGTACCCTGTATCAGATTTTTTGTTACTCGATTTGTTGCTTTCAAAATATCATGATTAAACATTAACATTGAATTTTTCAATCTCGCAACGCTCGACCTCATAACAAGTCATTGATATAAAGTGTAGGAAGTTATGACTTTACTCGTCGTCAGAGTGACGTCATTACCTAATCCTTTAGGTAAAACTATTTTTTTAAAAAGTTTATAGGGCGTAATAACTTGAGGTGGTTATAAGCTTCGAAAAGAATTATAGTATATAGACATTCTATCATGAAATTCGAAACTATTTTTCTGTCCTCGAATGCAAAATACCTGCGGTACTTGGCAGCATCGTTTTTAATGGTTTTTAGTTAAGGGTTAACTTAGTTCTCTGACTTCTCAGTTAAATCGAGTTATTCCTAGAACCATCTCATGAAGGACAAACAGTAGATAATAATCACATTACAACCTCAATGTAGGCGGAGTAAGTCATAGAGAAAAAGCTTTCCTCTGCTTTGCTTTTTATACTCTCCTATAATTACATGATAAATATCTTGATAAATGAAAACTCAAGCAAAACAGAAAACCCTCTTAATTTACATTCAAATGGTTTTAATGAACTTTTTAGAGAAATATTTGAAAATTTACCAAAAGATTAAATCATTTTTAACTCTTTCTATCTATAATTAGTGAAATAGCAGAACTATAAGAGCTTAAAAAAGTAACTAATATAATATATGAATTTTCAAACTTAATTCTAAATAAGAAAATAATGACATCGTTTTGCAAAATTTTGAAAATAATCTTCTAGTAAATTATATAATCTCCGCTGAACAAATAGTCCAAGAGCCAGGCCTAAAAAATTGACTCATTTCATAGTACTTCAAACCAAATTTTTCGGAAAATATACCTTAAATTATGAAGGAAAAGCATAGTCTGCCCAATTTAGAGTAAAGCTATTCATATGAATGCGCTCGCTCAAAATATTTGAATATCGCACAAATTCCAGTTTTCTTGCAATAAGAGGTTCCTTGTTTGTCACTTATTGGTCACAAAACACGAAGAGGAAATTTTTTAAAACTGATAAAATTTCCTATAAAACGTGTGTTTTTTCGTCAAAATTGGATAACTACAACTAAAGTTATGACATTTGTTAAATAGCCAAAAAAATGCACAAAATGTTAATGTTTTCAAAGAAATTCGCTGATTTTGCATAAATTAACCATTTTTGGTGTTTTTGAAAGAGCCATAACTTTAGTTGTAGTTATATGATTTTGATGATTGAACACTCGCTTTATTTTATATTTTATCATCTTTAAAAAATGTGTTATTCATATTTTGCACACGATCCACAGGGAACCACTTATTTCAAGAAAACTGAATTTGTGCGATTTTATAAAATTGTGAGCATGTGCAATTATATGAAGGGCTCCACTCTGGATAGGCAGACTATGTTTTTTCATCATAAGTTAATGTATATTTTCAGAAAAATTTAGTTCGCAGTAGTAAAAAAAAGTCAAATTTTTGCTGCTCTTGGACTAAAAGCAGCATTACCGAAAAATCAAAGCAAAATATACTTGTTGTTCCCATGGTTTCGTTATTATGTCGGGTATCTTCTTCAAATGCTTATTGTTATACTTTAATATTGTGTAAGTGAGTTTGTATAAAAATATTAAGTATATAAAGTCGATTGATTGGCTTATTTTATAGTGATACATTTGATTTAATCAGTGGTTCTTACAATACATATGACTATTAAACAATCGACCTTTGACACTTTTTAACACTGTCACATGAAACCGTATAACGCCAAAATATCGAAGAAAATAACAGACTGTTTTGAGTTCGAACAATTTAAAGCTCTAACCCCTTGAAAAATGTGTTGGAAATTAAAAGTCAGGTTAAATAAAGTCCTTGATACGTTTACTCCAAGCAAATTTTTAATTACTTAATTTTGCCTTTTTTAAATAACAAATCATTCCGTGTGTAACAAAGGCTTTCCTGTACGATATACTTTGAGGGACTGTATACTCGCACCAACTTGCTCAACTTTTAGTTCAAAGGGATAATAAAAGCTCTTAAAGCTTTAAGTTAAGACAATGACGATCGTGGAAGTTACACCATTGAGAAGTATCTTAACTTTATTAACTGATTATTGGTCGTTATCAGTGCTTAGGAAACTTATGAAATTTCCAGTTTTATTATTATTTTACAAAGGAAAAGTAAAACTGAAATAATATAGAATGTTGAATTTCTTACCAACTATTGCACCATAGCTAATAAATGTCTGGTGAAATTGTGTTGCGAAGGACGTGAATAAACATCCTAAGGCTGTTACCAAGCCTCCCAGTACTGCTGTAAGTCTAGTTGATTTCCTCCTGCATAAAGATATAGTGACAGGAGATACGAATAGTGATACTCCCGCACTTAGAGCTCCTAACCAAGCTGAAACAGACAAATCAATGAATGCTTTATTATTATAATTAACAAAATAATAGTTTTGGTATTAGTTTTTAAAATTTTTGTATTTAAATTGGTATTTAGTTTCGGAGGTCTAAAGTTAAAGCATTATAATTACTATAATAATAATAATGTTTTAGAACTCAAGACACAATGTTAATTAATGAAAAGCAAGCACAACTATGATGATAACAGAGTTAACAAACATTGCCTATTTAATCTCTTTACATAAACAAAACTCCAACCGCATTGACTCATTTCACCTATGGAAATTCGATAAAATATAAGGTACTTTATTATTGATGAATTTAGGAAATACAGAAATTAATTATTTAGGAATACAGAAAAGTCAACGGTGTTTCAACGATGAAACCCGCCTCCATGCAGATTTTATTTTTTTAGGATTGCTATTGAGAGCCTGAGATAGTCTTTAATCATGGTCAATAATTATATCTCCTTAACTTCACTTTAGTCCAAAAACTAAGTTTAAAAAGTCACATTATTTATTACATAAAAAATGTATACAATATTTTTATATGAAAAAACTTGTCTTTAGAGATAGAGCACAGTATTGCTAGCCTATTATCCATTTATTACATGTATTATTATCCGATTTTAAAAACGACTTTTAAAAAAACGTACTCAAGTCATTTAATAAAAATTGAACTAATTCGGATATGAGATGAAACTTAGCACATATGGTAGCCTTATACATGGCTACAAGCGTGCCAAATCTTAATCCGATCGCAATATTTTTCCGCGTTTTATAATGTTTCGAATTTTTTTCTTTCATTATTGCGGGATAATGTCGCTATAAAATATTATATAAAAAATATTTTTCGAAAAGCACAACTAATCCTATAGACTGATTTTTGTACAAAGTTTCAATTATCTAGCATAAACACACTACGAGCTACGATGATAACACACACACATACAGATAGACAACTTTGTTAAAACCACTCAGGAGATCTTTGTCTAAAACACCTGATAAATTTCAATCGGATCGCATAATTTTTCCGCGTTTTATGATTTTTCAAAATGTTTGCTGAGTCATTATTGCGGGTTAATGACGTCATACAAATATTTTCCGATCATCACAATTACAGCGGTAGATTGATTCTTGTACAAAGTTTCAACTCTCTTGAACAAATACTATGGGCGCTACGATTATAACAGACACACACACACTTACAGACAGACAAGTTTGCAAAAACCACTCAGGAGGCCTTAAAAACATTTGAAACGGATAATTCCGGTGGCATAGCGGTTTCGTTTTTTTTTAAAATACAATACTTTATATCCACGGTATAAATGATGGAAAATAAAAAAGTAATTAATCAAAAGTTATATTACTTAAGAAAACAAATATTTTTAGTTCTGGTCATTTTTTACTTACATCGCTTTATATTAAAGACAATAATTTACAAAAAAATATTATGAGTGCGAGATGGTTTAGAGAGAGAGGGACAGCTCATCGAATATTATATATTTTATGAGCTGTATCTTAAAAAAATAAAGCCATGAAGGTAATAAATTACTTGGACTAAAAATGCTTGTTTTCTAGATTACTACAACTTTTATTTGAAACTTTTTCGGAATTTTTAAAAATAAAATAGGTGTAATAAATAATTTTATTGAAACTATTTTCCAGCCCCTGATTAAATTACCGGGTTTGTGGTTTTGTTAGTCTCATCTATGGTCCTGTATATCCTATGACTAAATGGTTTATAACTCTGATGACAAAAATCACCGCTGGTCTCCCGGCCTAATATGCTTACTACGTGTCTTTTACAATTAAAGAAAATAAACAGAGAAACACACTTATATAGGACGGGTGTTTAAGGACACAATGTAGATATCTTACAGCTGACACCTCACTGACAAATATCACGTTATTTTTAAGCACAAAAGAACCTCTGATCTTAGGCGTCAATGTTATCATTGTTATGTTATGATCTTGTGCTTCAAGCTAACCATATTTTTCAAATTTCATGGATGCATTCATAGAGATATATACTAGGGGGGGGGGGGGCTTAGCCTATATCAATACATTGAGAGTCCAGAAACATCTTTTTGGGGCTCTCAGGGGCTCTTTGTAACCTCATTGTAAAACAGAGGTTACAATGAGTTGTAAACTCTTTTAAAAGAGATTAAGGTTATAAAAAATAATTGATTTCGGTTCCCGAACTCAATGTTAAACACAAATGTTGTTTGTGTTTTGATTTGTATTTTTAACGTTTTACTTTGTATGTTACTGTAGTTTTGTACTGATTATGACGTTTTGTAGTTATGTACGTGTAAATTTATGTTTATATTTATGTTGTTTATATTTATGTACGAATCTAATAATTTTCTGTGCCTATTTGGAAATAATTCCTCAGTTTGTATGACTAGTTAAATAAACAAATCAAAACTTTATTTGAATACATATACATTCCTGTGAAATTGAAAAAAGTCAATGCATAATCAGATATAAAATTAAAACAATACTTTAAGTACTATAATAATTAAAAATTAATTTAAAAGAATTCTTCTACTGAATACAAAGGGTTGTCAAACAGAATTATTTTTATTTCATTTATAAAGGGCCTCTTGTCAAAATTATACAAATAGAATAGAAACTAGAGGGAGGAAGCAAGGACCTTTTCTGAACTTGTATCATTGAAAATATGAGGTATATAATTTATAAGTATTTCCTTTATAGCACGTATTTGATATCATAATTAGAATTTTTCGTTTATCCAGAAATAGTTCTCGATTATTTTATATCTTTATAAAAATGGCTCCTTTTTCTCTTTCACAAAAAAAAAGAAGTATTGTAAGAAAAAAAGTCAAGTATTTTAGTTGAGCTTAACATTTGACCAAACCTCTCACTCTCTCCTTCTTAGGTGTTTTTAGCAATAATAAACCTTGGTGGAAACCTACCATTGTAACCTGGAACATCAATGAGTCAAAAAGAGTGAGAAATAGGAAGTAATATTTTATAGGTCTTTTTAATTATTTTCAGTTCAATTTCAAGACGCATTTCCGGGTCTATTATTGTAGAAAATATAAGGACATAAACCTTCAGCTCGGAGCTTTTTTTCTTAATATAGGTTTCTTATACATTTAGGGACTACGGACTGTAAAAATAAGTTGATAAAAATTCTTATTTACACCCTCGCACATTACCATCTAAGCTTTCTCTTTCATTAAATTTGTAGGGGTAATAGTATAAGTTAAGTTAATAATAGCGATTTTCCCCCTTGGTATTTGCTAAATATACAAAATTAAGAGCAATAAAAACTTTTTTTAAAAATAACATTTTAGATCTTAGAATCAAAAATTCCCTACACCATGAAAATTAAGACATCCCGTTCACTCGCACTGTAAATGACATTTACCTCCCTAGTGTAAGTTGAATAGCACACATCGCACAGGATGAATGCGACAGGCCTCCGGTCTCTTGTTTTTCACTTTATTAACGAATTTTCTCTATAGCATTTTGCTTGTTACATTTCCTTTCCTAGGTGTTTCTTGCACAATTATATTGTGCTAACTAATCATGTTTTGCAGAACCAGTAGTATCAAATTTTAAATATATATATATATATATATATATATATATATATATATATATATATATATATATATATATATATATATATATATATATATATATATATATCCAGCGATTAAAAATTGATTGGTCCCCGTTATGAATTTCGAGGACACCGCTCCTAAACCAAAAATGGATTAATATTCTTTTATAATATAAGATTTGATGGCTCTAGCCCCTATTATAGGAAACATTTTTTCTCTCTTGAGAGTAAAAAGTACTTCTTTACTCCCTAAAACTAGTAAATAAACTTTACATCATTCACTGTTTGGAGATATGATTAATTTATTGATTCATAACATTTGTCAGTTTAGTAATAATTTGCTACTTTAAGTAACCTATTCAGTATCACGCTTTAAAATCACGCACGCCTTACATTTTAAAAACATTTAAACCAGAATAACATAAATGTAGCAAGATATGTGTATAACTTTAATTTTTAAGGAGTTTTCAGCTATACAATACCTTTAAAAGTATACATATTTTATATTGAATAGCTAATATAGCTTTATAAAGTTCTCAATATTTAGTATAATTTGTATTATGGAATATAGTATTTTTAAACTTGACTGATGGTTCAGATCTTTTCTGTTTCCTCTAACTTTAAATAATAATTAGTCTAATTATTTGTATGGTATGTTTACTGGTATATAACTGGTATATGGTTTATGGTATATAACTTTCGATATCCAAGCAAATATCATCAATTACCATTGGTGTCCTCAGGTTGTGTGTGAGCATGTGTTTTCGGGTTATTACTAGTTATTGGTGGTTATTTTTGATTGAAGGTAGTTAATGTTACTTACTGGCGGTTAGTTTTGATTGCTGAAGATGGTTGTATACCATAAAAAGCCAAAAATAGTTTTAAAATTTGATAAAATGGAAAGGGGGGCTTTAAAAACACTCTAGTTCTACTATCTACCATGTTATTTATAATCATAAAACATTTTATAATCTTTATTTATGAATTTCACTCAAATGCTTCAATTTTTAACAAGTTTAAAATTGTTCAAGTAGATACTAAGTATGGTTTAGTCACAGTTTCTTGTGAAATTCCAAATTGCATTATCATTTATCTTAATGTAAAGAAAGCGAAGAAAAGAGAGAATTGCTAGAGTGCTTTAGGATCGAGTCAAGGTAGTAAAGGATTAAGTCGGTAATATATGAAGCTAAGATGGAACGTGGATAGGACTGAGTTGCCAGCAGGACTAGCTGGTAACGACACGTGTAGCTCCATTCCTTTCCAATGTTACATCTAAGCCAGCAGTTTCCTGCTGCATTTGGCTACTTTAAAAAATCTTTTCTTCTTTTTATTCTTTATTCTTAATCTTTTTTTATTTTCAACTCTCTCCTTTTGTCAGTTAACTGATTACACTCCAGGTAATAATAAAAAAGTATGAATATTTAAGGAGAAAGAAATAAATGTTGTAAGAACATCAAAAATGAATAGCCTAGTTATCAATGTTTATGTATACAAATTTGATTCCAACTTAAGTTCACATAAACAATTAAGTTGACATTAATACTGCGCAACCTGTACTTTTTACAAATACCCTCAAACTGCTCTGTCACTATTTTTAATAGTCAATTTAAATTTTTTACTAATGTGCAGCGAATTATACTGATAAGCAAAGAGTCTACAGTTTTTCGATATCATGCTTAAAAACTTACCTTTTACTCTTTCTTTTAATAATCATTACTACGGTGTTTATTACGGTGTGTTATTATACGGTGTTTGATGCATTCTGGAGGTGTGAAAGTGGCTCTGAAATATTGACCGAGGTTTTGGGAGTAAAATAGAATTTTATAAGCTTTGTAATGTAGATAGGTCAATAGGTGATCAAGTAAAACAAGATATGAAAACGCAAATGATTATCTAAGGTCAATCCAAGAAAAATACGCATTATAATTGACAATAAAAATAATGTTCCATTTTGCGTGGAGGTCCTGGTGTTTTTACTTTTCCTTACCTACTAGCGCAGGTATATTAAAAAATAACTGTTAACCCTAAAAATTTGAAATCAAGGTTTTATCAGCACCACCCGGTTTAGTCACTTTGATGTTGTTCTGAGTGGTTTTTATTATGCGTCTGTCTGTGTGTGGAATTTACTGTGTCACGCATAAC
This sequence comes from Microvelia longipes, assembly GCA_018340805.1. Taxonomy (NCBI): domain Eukaryota; kingdom Metazoa; phylum Arthropoda; class Insecta; order Hemiptera; family Veliidae; genus Microvelia; species Microvelia longipes. The sequence continues at coordinate 57,950,172 of JACMZG010000008.1, forward strand.
TCTCACTGTGTTCACGCTAGAGAGTTAAAACATGGCACAAATATTAGACATAAGGTTTAGTTGCGCTGCCTAGAAGATAATATTTTAGACCTCGTTCAACTATTTTGCTAAATTTATAAAATAAAATAAAAAAATTGGGTACGAGGTACCTCGGAACTTTTACATATCACGTCGGATTAGCTACGCTCACCCTCCCTACTTCGGACTCGCTTCGCTCGTTCTCAGAATATATAAGTCGTTAAATATATACTGCAACAAGTATTCGTTAAATAGTAATCGTCCTCGAATAGTAAATTCATCCGTTTCCTTCCCAAAGGTCACCAATCTAGGCACTGCCCACGCCCGATGTAACTTAACTTTTATGATTCAACAAAAACCATAGATATATTTGTCGTAATAATAGTGTAATTATTTATTACGTTAAGGTAATAAAAAATACATTTAAACTCAATTGGATAATTGTCCGATTTCTCACAATTTTTAAAAAACGTACCCAAGTCATTTCATAAAAATTTAATTAATGCTAATGATGAGATGAAATTCGTTATGTTAGTCTTATATATGGCTACATGCGTGTCAAATCTTAATCCGATCGCATCATTTTTCTACGTTTTATGAAATTTGACATTTTTGCTGAGTCATTATTGGGGGTTATGGCGCCATAAAAAATATTTTCCTAATAGCACAACTACACCGGTAGACTGGTTTCTGTACAAAGTTTCAAATCTCTAGCTTAAATACATTAGGAGCTACGATGATAACAGACACACACATACAGACAGACAACTTTGTAAAAACTACTTACGAGGCTTTAAAAACACCTTCAATTGATAACTCCGGTGACATCCCGGTTTCAGATTTTTTTTACAAACACAATGATTTTGCTCTATACTGACAGTATAAACGAGGAAAAGTAAGAACAATCGAATTGAATTAAACAAATGTACAATTAACCTTAATTAATAACACCCTCGGCAAATAATATTACCTTAAGCACAGTGTAGTCACAACATTCTTAATACTAGCAAAGCTATTCCGAAGTCATTACATCATAACTTTTGGATCACTATGTCTTCTGACGTTGAGTGTAATGAGAACGAGTAATACTACCTTAAGCATCGTGTCATCATGACATTATAAGGACGAGCGAGTCATACTTGTGAGGAAAAAAGACACCCCGTACCCGACCTTTTTACTATTTTGTTAAAAAGAGTATAATACCTCTCAAAAATCCCACCAAATAGTTTTCTTAAAGGTACGTGAAATAGCTTTATTTATTAGATTAGGGATTAGGAGCTCATACTCCCTAAATCTAGGTACTAGATTTGAAACGAGTCAAAATTTATTATTATAAAAGAGTCTCTGCAAAATTTAATCAAAAAATATTTTTTGGAAAATGCGCTTTTCGTCATGGTTCATTGTTAAATCAAGAACAAAAACGAATATAGACCAACTTCGTACATAGGCACTGTTTTGCTACCTTGTATTGTTGTTCCTATACTCCAATATAATAGCATTTTACTTTTGCTATTACTATAATACTAATAGCATTTTAAAATTTGCTGAATTGTCGTAGCTCATGATTTACAAGCCTTATTAAAAGTTAATAATATTAAGGTGGAGAGTAGTTTACAAAAATGTCGGGTCATTATGTTAGGTAGGTGAAATAATCAAGGTCATTAACGATATTCTATTGACCTAACTCGTTTCAAAGAGGGGATATCTTGAGCTCGAGTGTTCAATATTGTAGTTTAGTTTAACACAAAGTTATATAAGTACAGTGTTATAATACTTGTGTTATGAGTTCGTAACGAGTGTTGTCTCTGCCGAATCAGATCTGTCCTCAATTTAATTGATACATTTAATATTTTATCAAGTATTAAAACTTTTTCAAAAAACTCTTTCAAGAAGTTTTGGACTCTACTGGTTCAAACTAGTTTTTACTTTTCCTCATTTATAAATATACAGTAGGTATATAGGATAAGTATTGTGTTTACATAAAATCTGAAATCGGGATGTCACTTGAATTATTCGTTTTAGGCGTTTTAAGGCCTCCTAAGTGGTTTTTACATTTGAATACAGACAGAAGTTGTCTGTCTGTATGTGTGTGTCTGTTATCATTGTAGCTCTCAGTGTATTTATGATAGAGAATTGAAACTTGGTACAAAAATCAATCTTTAGGTCCAGTTGTGCAATCCAGAAAATGATGATAACGGAAATTTCAAAAAAATCATAAAACACGGAAATAAGATGTTCCGAAAGATTTAAGATTTAGCTTGTATGTATTCATGTATAAGACCATTTCATATCATTGTCAGCATTAGTTTTTATCGAATGACTTTTATTTTTTGAAAATTTCTTTTGTTGTTCCTCTCAGTGCCCAACCTTACAATTAATATGTATTATTTTTTTAAAAATCGTTAAAAGTCAAAAATATTTCCAATTGAGTTTGAAGTGTAATCCTTACGTAATAAAAAAGTATACTAAGTTTTTGTTGGATCATAAAAGTCAGTACCAAGGTGGGTGACACTTGGAATAATACGAATGTATTTTCTGTTTGAGAATAAGCGAAGCGAGTCCGAAGATGTTCTGCAATATAAATTAGGAGGTGATTTTTATATTCTGAGAATAAGTGAAGTGGGTTCCGGCGTAGTGTGGATTAGCATAGCGAATTCAATGTGATAAGGAAAAGTCCCGAGATACCCCATACCCGATTTTTTCTCATTGGTACGTTTTCATCAATTTAATTGTAAGAGCAAGATTATAGGAATGATTTAGGATGATATGCTGTCATTTTAATCTTATTATTTGTTATCGGGGCGAAATATGACTCCTAAGTTGTCTTTAGGATTAAATTTTTTTTTGAGGTAGTACGTAATTGAGCACTTTATTGGACCGTTTTTAGGATGAGAAGCCAATCATTATTGTTATAGGAGGTTATTTAGTACTTTTCACCTCCGAGGACAATAATGAATGTAAAAAAAACTCCTAGGACGTAAAAGTAATTCATATATTGCCGCCTTTACTGTAATGTAGCGTGTTCAAAAAAACAATCTGTCATGAGATTTCTTTAAACACGTTCATTTTGTTTCTGTTTTTGTTCGTAGACTAATTTTTTTTCGTTTTTAAAAGGTGTTCTAATCGACAATTTTTGTGTGTTTATTTGTAAAGCTTTTACATTTTTGAGTAAAAGTGTGAAGCTATGGATGATGTTTAAAATTGACATTGTCAAATGTAATATTGTTTGAAATATATTTTTTTTGACTCAGTCTTGTGACAGAATTCAAAGTGTTTTCAATTTTATATTTTAAGGAATCTAAGTAAGTTATTTTAAAGTAAGAACCTACAAGAAAATCATTAAGAAGAAAGGTTAAATAAGAACAAGTGGCGACCAAGTGACAGTAAGTCGGTTTAAGATATTCTCGGTCACAAGTCTAAAGTTAGCAATTCACAAGTCGTAAGTAAGAAAATTTTTTAATCTTGTGAATTTTAAGCATCAGTCTGTCATTCCTTAATAGTAAAGTTTATTAGTAAGTCAGTGGAAAATGGATGCACTGTTAAGTGAAAGGAATGTCATAAGAAAGCATATAAGAGAACTCTATGATAAAGTTGAAAGAAAAGAATCCGTAGACATAAGAAAGCATACATTACAAGCTAAATATGAAAGATTACAAAAATTAGATGACAGTGTCAAATTTTTATTGACAGAAAAAGAAAATATATCACAAGCTGAATGGGATCAAGAGTTCGAAGCAACAGAAGAATATAAAGATAAGATTGTATATCTTCTTCAAGATTTTTGTGATCAAGAAGATATAAATGATAAGTATGATGAAAAGAAAAATATGAAACTACCCAAGATAGTATATACTCAATTTGATGGTACTCAAAAAATGTGGTTACCATTCTGGGGTCAATTCAAAAAAATTGCTGAAGATAGAAAATTGACCGAAGAAGACAAGTTTCAATACTTACTACAGTCGACTACAGGCAAGGCAAGGACATTAGTTGAAAGTTTTCCACCATCGAGAAAAAACTTCACCAAGGTAATAGATTTGTTGAGAGATAGATTCGCAAGACAAGAAGTTCTTGTTGAACACTATGTTCGAGAACTGTTGAATATAATGATTCAACAAGTAACAAATAAGGATAAGATGTGTCTATCAGAATTATTCGATTCTATCTCTCGACAAATAAATGCCCTCGAAGAATTGAATATGACTAGAGACAGTTATGCTGCAATGCTTTTGCCATTAATTGAGTCTGCTCTCCCTAGTCATATTCTAATCGAGTGGGAAAGATCAAAATATAAATCGTCCAATAAGTCTAATGATGGGGATCAAATTTCTAATTTAGATAAATTAATGACTTTCCTTAGAGGGGAAGTAGATAGTGAAGAGAGGTAAAATGTGCCCAACAAGGTTTAGGTAACTTACATTTAAATTTTAGAGAAACTGAACTAAAAGTAGATAATTTGCCAACAGCGTCAAATTTAATAAACCAAAATTCTAAAATTAAGACTGTATTAGATAATTGCATATTTTGTAATAAACGTCATTCAAGCCAAGACTGTTACAAAGCTTCAAGGATGTCTTTGAAGGATAAAAAAGAAATAATAATTAAAAATAATAGATGTTTTGCTTGTTTAAAAAAGTCACATTCAACCAGAGAATGTAGATATCCACCTAAATGTATGATCTGTAGGAGATCACATTTTGTAATTATTTGTCCTGATCTTCCTCAACATAAATCAAAGAAAGATCAAAAACCTAAGAAAAAGGAAAAATCTGTAGTAGAGTCTGTAGTTCATGTTAACAGTAACTTTAATGACGTTAAAATCTATATGCAAACATTAATTTTGAAAATAAATAATCCTAAAAAGCAAGGTCAATATATTAAGATTAGAGCACTATTAGATTCAGGTTCACAAAGGTCATACCTTTTGTCGAAGCTGGCATCTGATTTGGAATTGCCAGAAGTAGGGCAATGTATTATGGTTCATTCTCTATTTGGTGGTAGAGAAACTAAAGAAAAACATTCACAATATCGAGTTATGATTGAAGGTTTAGATAGTGAATATAGTTTAGAAATTAACGTTTTTTCTCAAAATAAAATATGTAATTTGTTCCAAGGGTAGACGATATAGATTTATTAAAGAAAATTAAAAGATAATAATATTATTTTAAGTGATAACAATGACGAAGGTATTAATGAAATAAGTTTGTTGCTAGGAGCAGATGTCATTGGTTTAATACTTACGGGTAAAATAATTAAGTTTGAAAGTATTTCATGTCTAGATACTTGGTTTGGATGGACTGCTATGGGTGGTGGAGAAAAAATGAAAATTTATAAAGAGTTTAATTGTCAAAATTTATCTAAAATAGCGGATCTTTGGGAATTAGAGAGCATTGGAATAAATGATCCTGGTAAAGTTGTGACAAAAAGGGAACATGAAGCAATGGTACTTGATAACTTTCATAAAACATTAGTGGTAGATAAGGAAGGTAGATACGAAGTTAGACTACCATGGGTAGATAATAAAGTAGAATTACAAGATAACAGAGAAATTGCGGAAAAAAGGTTAGTAAGTGCCACGAACAAACTAATAAAATTAGGTAAATTACAAAATTATGATAAAGAGTTTAAAAATTGGTTAGATCAAGGAATAATAGAAATTGTTGAAAAGGAAAATGAGCATGATGGATTGCACTATTTACCGCATAGGCCTGTGTTTAAAGAAAGTAGTATGACCACAAAGATAAGACCTGTTTTTGATGCATCATGCAAAGATGATTGGGGTATTCATTAAATTCTTGTTTAGAAAAGGTCCAAATTTGTTAGAACTAATACCAGACCTTTTAACTAAATTTAGATTAGGTGAGATAGGTGTCACATCGGATATAGCTAAGGCATTTTTACAAATAGTTTTGCGCAAGAAGATAGAGATTGGTTACGATTTCTTTGGTGGAAAGATGTTTCGGGTCAAAATCGTGAAATACAAATTTTTAGACATACGAGAGTTGTATTTGGGTTAAGTCCCAGCCCATTTCTACTTATGGCAACAATATATTATCACCTTCAATCTATTGGAGGGATTTAAAAGAAACAGCAGATAAGTTAGCTAAATCTTTTTATGTTGATAATTCAATTGTGGCAGTTAAAAATGGGCAAGAATTAGAAAAATTTATGAAAGAAGCAAAAGTTATTATGGAAAGAGGAAAATTTGACCTAAGAGAATGGGCGCATTCTAAACCAATAGGATCTAAGTTTGAATGTTGTGACAAGGGGTTATGTATCATGAACAGGGAAAATAGTGATAAATTGTCGGTTTTAGGTTTATTGTGGGATGCAGTTGAAGATAAAATTTATTGTGACTTTAGATTTTTAGAAAAGGAGTGTAATAGAATTATATCGCGAAGAGTACTTTTATCAGTCGTGCAAAATATATTTGATCCCTTAGGGATATTATGTCCGATTACAATTATTCCAAAATTAATATTACAAGAAACATGGGTGTTAAAATTAGGATGGGATGTGGAACTCCCAAGTGAGTTAGTAAAAAAGTTTAAAATTTGGGAGCAAAGTTTAGTTCAGTTAAGTAATTTTAAAATTCCTAGATGTATTGTTAAGTCAGATGTAAGAAACTCAGATTATTCATTGCATATTTTTTGTGATGCAAGTAAAGTTGCATATGGCACATGTATATTTTTGAGATGTGAGAGTAATTTTCAAGTTGAGGTGTCTTTTGTACATGCTAAAAGTAGAGTAAGTCCATTAAAAGAAAAATTAACAGTACCAAGATTGGAGCTAATGGCTTGTCTTATAGGGGTGAGATTAGGTAAAAGTGTTTTGCAAAGTCTAGAACTGAGTTGGGTCAAATTAGAAAATATTTCTGGACTGATTCAATGGTTTGTTTAGGGTGGATTACACAGGGGGAAAATAAAAATAGTCCAGTTTTTATAAAAAAAGAATCAGAGAAATTTTAAGTTTTAGTGAAATAGATGAATGGTTGCATGTAGATGGTATAGATAATCCCGCGGACTTGGTGTCTAGAGGGTGTTCTATAAAGACTTTTTTAGAAAAGAATTGGTGTAGTGGTCCTGAGTGGCTAAAACAAAAAGTAGATGCATGGCAAAGTAGTAAAGTAGATAAATCAAAATTTAACACTGAGTCGATTACAGAAGCAACAATGACAAACACAACAAAAGTTGAAATGGATGATTTATTAAGAAAATTTTCGTGTTACAACAAAACAAAAAAGATATTCAGTTGGATTTTTAAATTTATTAATAAATTAAAAAACAAAGATAGTCAAAAGCCCAAGGAAAAATAATTAAATTAAGTCGAGATCAAATCAATAGTTTTAGAATTAAGTTATGAGGAGTGTGAAGTAGGAGAAAAAGAACTAATAAAGTATATGCAAAGACATAGTGTGGAAAAAGAATCTATAAAAAATTTAAGAACATTTGAAGAAGAAGAAGAAGTGGTAAAAAGGTATGATGAGAAAAAAGGATGAGTAAACAGAGGATTTATACACGAAAACAAAGGAGAAAAATAAGTTGGAGACCAATACTTCAAAGTAGGACGATTGTTAAAAAAGCCAGATCGGTTAAAATTTTAGGAGTAATTAAGAGGATTTGCTTGCTAAATTTATACTTAGTTTAAAAACTTAATTAGTTAAATGGATATTAATTATTAATTTCTTAATTTATAGCAAAAAAAAAAAAGAACTTTCTATTTTTTTCTTTATACTTGTTTTAATAGTTATTTTAAGTTTGTTTGTTTATTTTAAAGTGGCTTTAGGACAAGAGCATGTTGGCATAAATTAGATACTTTAGTAGTTTTTATTAAAAAAAAAAATATATATATATATATTTGATCCTTGTCATTAGGCCTTGGGAGTGTGTTTAAAATTGACATTGTCAAATGTAATATTGTTTGAAATATATTTTTTTTGACTCAGTCTTGTGACAGAATTCAAAGTGTTTTCAATTTTATATTTTAAGGAATCTAAGTAAGTTATTTTAAAGTAAGAACCTACAAGAAAATCATTAAGAAGAAAGGTTAAATAAGAACAGATGAATTCAATGATGACGATAATATGGAGTTAATTGGACGTTGTTTTTCAATTAAGTATATAGCCCAGTATATTTAATGAGTGCTACCTCAAAACAAATAGTATATGCCATCCGGCTGGGAATGTCTTTATGTCTTGGCATTTTTTCTCGACTCGCTTCGCTCGTCGGTAAATCTAATTGCCGTGACAATAAAGACACACTTCTCAGCCTTATGGCATAATAACTATTATTAAGATATAATATGGTAGATGTTAAATTATATATGATAGATAAAAATCATGCTGAGATCGCAGCCACTTTTTATAAATTTAATTAGGACTAAAATAGACTTTTTAAGTTAAGTTACACATTTAAAAATGTTAAATTACTCTTAAAAATAATTTTCAGATACATCGAATATTTTAAATATAACCATGATTTAGATAATAGAAAATATTTATAAGGCCGGCTGTAAAGTAAGTACTTTACAGTCGTAAAATGAATAATGAATATTTATTAGATAGCTAAAGCAATGTACAACCGGTAGACGAAAATTAAATTTAAAAAAAATTGTACATTCATCATGACTGTAATGAAATGTTCCCAATATTGCCTCGGTTCATAATTTATAACCGAGTAATATAATATATTTACATTAATTTAACATTAGCATTAATTATTTTCAGGTTAAACCAGTATTTTAAAAGCCATGGACGATAAAATTGATAAGAAATGGATTAAAGAAGTATTAAGAGGTAAAGATGGAATAGATGAGGTACTAGATATTTGTGCCAAGCCGGCTGTGGGAGAGAATGAGAATTTTGGCAGCACTTTGTACAGGCTCACTTTGAAACTAAGGATGTCTGATAAACAATTCAAGGAGAAGAATGTTATCCTTAAAGTCAAATCAGAGAAGAGAAGTTCGTATTCATCCGAGGAAGAAGAATATGTCTTCCAAATAGAGAATAAGGTATTTTACTATCAAATGTTTAACTTCATATTCTAGCAATTTACTCATCAAGGAAACTTAAAATATCCAAACTTAAAGAAGTTTATTTCTTAACTTATTAAACTCTACAACAAATAAGGCAACGCATTAAGGTTACTGAGGGACTCAGATATTTTTTAAAATTTCACTGAAGAAGGCATATTTACTAAATATGCCTTCTATACACATTATCTAATAGCATTTAGGGAGAAACAATATTGAACTAATTATAAATACTTAAGAAATTGATGGCAAAAAACGGTTTTATTAATTACAATCGTATCACGATTTCGTAAATTAATAGTCATCACGATATACGATATCGGCGTTATTATATGCTTCCGCGGCGTTGTCCGAGATCAACCTAAAGGATCTTGAATAAAAGGACGCGTTAAGGCGCTGATGGAGTTAAAGTGAACGCACTCTTTACGAGAGATAGCGCTTTGGATCGATTTGCCATACAACAAAGAGACCTCGTTGAGAACCACCAGAAGTCCTCACATGCTTGGTGCGAACTGCGCATGCATACAATCACTACAATAACTGCGCAAATTCTAAATCTAGAGGCAAATTTACCTCCCGATGGTATCCTATTGTACTGCTTCTCAAAAGGGTACAAATAATAAAAAGTAATATCTTGTCTTTATTTAACTGTTTTATTTCAATTGACTTAACTAGCTCTAAAGGTTATTAAAATCACGACGAACACCGAACGACAAGCACAGAAGAAAGTTGAGAAGCAAACTTGACGTTTGCTCCAACGTTAAACTTCGTTTCACGTCTTTTTTTCCTACAACTACAGAGTGAACATAAAGTCAAAAAAGTGACGCCACCGTTTTCAAGGAAAATAGATGGGCATGGGAAAACATAATTTAAATAAGTTCCTTGGCTAAACACATGAGAAGGTAAGTTTGCGCCTATTTATGTATCTCATTTAACGTCCATGGGGTCAAAAAAGTTTCTTAACTCGTCATCCTTATAATTCAAAATCCTTAATCAACCTAATTGATAGAACGAATATAAGATTGATATTTGCTTATCAACACAACTTGCAACAATGAAACTGAATCTAACAATTGTAAGGGGAATAAAGCTTAAAAAGGTAGATTCATGATCTACCTTATCAAATTTATCGTTTCAAGAACACCCTTTGTAAAAATAATTAAAGATCCTCAGCTAGTTCTTTCAGGAATTTATACAAAGTTGAATTAAAATTAAATGAATGGGTTAACTAATTTTAATGCTAGAATTTTTAATAGCAATCTTGCACACATTTCAGCATTAAGAATCAAGTTTTGGCTTTGTTTTTGTAAACTCAGAAATACACTAAAATATAAAATTTTAGTTTTGAAAATAATGAACGTTATATTATCAATTATTATACGAACATGTCTTCACTTTTGCCCCTTACTTTCTCTAAATGTTTTAACCTGCATGACATTTTAGTGATGACATTATACTCTAGTTGTATTTGTTCAGGAGTACTAAATCTTAAAAGAACTTATGTAGTGTTATAAATCTTTTATATGACATTTATTGGTTTTATCATAAAACATATTGGCTTTTTAACTACTAAAAATAAAATAAAATTTAACTTACTTATAATTTTTTAAGAGAAAAAATAATATATATATATATTAATAATATATATATATATATATATATATATATATATATATATATATATATATAATTATATTAATTAATAAGCTTTCCTAATCTTTAAACCATAGGGCAGTAAAATTTAAATTTTTAAATATTTAGCTTCTTTTAATATTAAAAGATACTAGTTAGGGCCTTAAATATTGCCTAAACCCGGATTCATTTAGGGTTAAGGATCTTCTACGAGACCCTGACTTATGGAAACACTAGCTTAACGTCTTTTTTGAAGAAAACCCGGGATTGAACTTTAACTTTCTGAGCGAGAGGCTTTAATGCTATTCGTTGCACCCAAGGACCTAAATATTAGTTCCAGCTTTTTGGAGGATAGTATCACCAAATAATAGGAAATATCTAAAGACCCTCTTTCCCATAAATGTCCACTTTATTCAAAGATAGTAATTAGTTGATCACAAAATACTTTTTGTGGTGTATCACTATTAAAAAATATGGAAATGGTTTTATTGAATGTAGAAAAAAAAGATCACATTGTTATTTACAATTGTATCAACAAAAGGAACATTATTTTTGAATTAGTCATGAGAAAGGGACATGGTAGATATTCGTAAATCTGAATTTTCAGTCAATATCTGGTGAATGTTTTATACAGTTTGCATTAAATATTCCAGACATATCCTCCAAGGAGGGATTTCCCACATGAATATTTTCTTTCAACTTTCTTTTCAAACTTTTATTGTAACTTGTTCTTACTTTAACTTGTTTTAAATTAAGTTTAATATTTTTGCGTAGATTTTTTGCACATGAGTTACCACTGTTAACTTTATTTTAGGATTTATAGCTATACTGCAAGCCTTTAGTCAGTTTAAGCTGGGTTTTGCTTTAGATTTAAATGACTGTTATGTTCAGAAGGCAATTTAATGTTAAAATGTGCACGTAAAGTTGGAGTTTTTGAGTGCCCTCTGTATTTCCTCATTTATACCGTAGAGCCTACCTACTTTTCTTATACTTTTTTTATGGAAAGTATTGTTTGCACATAAATCTAAAATTGCGGCATCGCCTGGATTATCTTATTTTAGATGATTTAAGACCTCCTTTATAGTAATAATAATAATTCCCGTTTACAGGCTTGCGGCTCATCAAGGATAAAATCTGCGGGAACCACATGATGTGGTTATGGCAACCGTTACGCTCCAATTGTAATCTTAAGTTGGCTACAATGTATTTGAACAATAATCTTAATATAAACTAAGAGCGTAACTTGGGATGCGAACCCCAGACCTTCATGGTGTCAGAGGTCAGTGTAATAACTGACGCCTTAACGACCTCGAACAGAGTACTTAAGACCTCCTGAGTTGTTTTTAAAAAAACTTTCAGTTTGATTGTCCATAAAGTGATTAAAAAATAAATATATATATAATAATAATAATAATATATATATATATATATATATATATATAAATATATATAATATATAATAATATATATATATATATATATATATATATATATATATATATATATATATATTATATATATATATATATATATATATATATATATTAAAAAAATGTTAAATTTTTGAATAAGTTCAACAGTTGTGATTGCGTTCCCCTCTCAAAAACTTTAATCTCTTAACTCTAGAAGAATCATTATTCCCTCAATAGTCACTTTAGGTTATTTCTGAAAGTTTTATGTCCTAGGAAAAACAAAAGTATAATAAAATCAGTTTTGGTTTTTGTTGTTTTACTGTAAATCTGAGGCGCAATGTTTAAATACTAATCATATAACACTTACTTAAGTAAGGAAGGATCCTTTGTTTATTTCATCACTTTAATTCATCAATTTTTTTATAGGTTTATAGTAACGTTTTTGGAGCTATGGAAAAATTGATGCAAGAAATAGGTGATGATGAAGAGAGATTATGGCCGAGATATTTAGCTCATAAACAGTTATATTTATTAATGGAAGATTTAACTGTATGTATTTTTTGTATCATTACTCATATTTTTTATTTTTATTAAATTTGTTAAGGAGACGAGAGAATTCCAAGCCTACACAAAAATTTAATTTAATTGGTTGCTGTGTAACCAATGAAACCTTTTTAGCGATTTTTAGGAATAATTTAGGAAATAAATACTGTTTTGAATTAAAAAAAAAAAGATTTTTTTACTATACAATGAATTATTTATAATTAGAGTTGGTACGTTTGTTTTAGCAAGATGGTTTCTGTGTTTTACCTAAAGATAAGCCATTGGACGAAGTGCATACGCACGCTGTTATGCGTGTTTACGGAAAGCTACATGCAATCGGCTTAGTTTTAGCCCAAAAAGGACTGGTTTCATTGGAAAGCCTCAGGACAAATATTATAGAACGCAATGTCATGGTTTTCCCTAAATTTTACACGAGTGGAGTTAAAGGCCTTGAGAGGATTATGAAGCAGTGGGGACCTGAATGGTAAATTGTTTATTTTTTCTTTGCTTCTTTCTACATTAAGAGATATAGTTCAGAAAATGCAGGAAAATTGCATAAAAATTATATTTGCTTTTAACGGGTTTATATGGACGTGAAAAGTAACGAATAAAGCCTAAATATATTGGGCTTCAATACTAATAATTATCGAAAAATAGTGGGCCAGACAAAAAAATTATGATCGATATGAAGCGTTGATATGAAGCGGGGATACAAATCGGGTACGGGGTAACTCGGAACTTTTCCTCATCACATCAGATTCGCTGCGCTCATCCTCAGAATATTTAATTTGCCAGATTTATACTGCAACATGTTTTAGGACTCGCTTTACTCGTCCTCAAGTTGTAAACGTATCCGTTTCATTCTCAGCTGTCAGCCATACAGCACTGACCACGCTCAATGCAGCTTTATTTTTATAATCCAACAAAAATGATGGATATACTTGTCTATTGAATTTAATCTGTGTACTTGTACTAAATTTCATCAAAAATTATACAAGTCTAAATTTCAAAATTATACTTTAAAGATCGTCTTTTTACGCACGGTTTGCACTTTTTTAAAAGTCAACACTTTTACAACAATATAGAGTCTATGTATTTACAAAAATAAAGTCTTTCGCTAGAATTAAATATAACATAACAATTTGACTAAAATCTAAAAGAAAGTCAAAATATGTACGTAACAAATTCTAATAAATAAATTTAAAAAATCGGGTACGGGGTATCTCGAAATTTCCTCATAACATCGGATTCGCAACGCTTATCCTCCCAGCTTCGGACACGCTTCGTTCGTCCTCAGACAGTAAATATATTCGATTAATTCCCAGCGGTCACCCATTCAAGCACTGACAACGTTCAATGCTACTTAACTTTTATGATCCGCCAAAAATCATAGATATATTTGTTATATTAAAACGAAACTTAGTGTACTTATTTGTTTAGTAAAGGTATATTTTTGTACTAAATTTCAGCTTAATTGGATTATTTTCTGATATCTTTACAATTTCTTAAAAAACTTATACAAGTCATTTGATAAAAATTGAGCTAATGGTGATAATGAGGTGAAACTTAACACATATGTTTGTCTTATACATATAGCTACATGCATGCCGAATTTTATTTGGATCGCCACATTTTTCCGGGTTTTAAAATTTTTCGAAAATTTCGCTGAGTCATTATTGCGGGTTCATGACGTTATAAACAAATTATTTCCGAATAGCACAACTACAACGGTAGACTGATTTTTGTACGAAGTTTCAACTCTCTAGCATTTATACATTGGGCGCTACGATGATAACAGACAGTCACACACATACAGATAGACAACTTTGTGAAAACCACTCAGGAGGCCATAGAAGCACCTGAAACGGATAATATCGGTGACATCCTGGTTTCGGATTTTTGCAAACACAATAGTTTACTTATATACCTACGGTATAAATGAGGGAAAGTAAAAAACGGGGGAAGTTTTGAATAAAATTCGGTAAAATAGGAATTAATACTTTTCTTATTTTAACTTTTTCCAGAAAAAGCTTTCTCATTATTTATTTATTTAAAAAATAAATATAAATAAAAATCTGCATAACTATTTTTTTTATATTTTCTTTTTCCTATCATATCATACCTTCTCTAATATAAAATTTGAAACTTTAAGTAATAGAAATCTCTTTATCTGCTGTCTAATAGAGTAAGCAAAACGAGACTAAAGACATGAACAATTTGCTTGGTGAACTATCACTATTTATTTTTGTTTATCTTTTCTATCTCTTCTAGTGAATTTAACTTTCTCGTATATATTTTATTTAGTCTCTTATCTTTTCTATCACCTTCTCTTTTCTTTTCTTATCCCTCTATTTTTTGATGACAAAACTATTAAAATGGAGGAACATAACCCTGCAGTTGACCTCCAAAAAAAAACTATTAAAACATTTTCCTTTTTCTCTCTTTTTAAAATAAGAGAGAAGAGGAGAGAGAGTTTTCGCCGTCGGGTAGTTTTCGAAAACTTAATTATAATGCACTATTTTCAAAGCAAACAGGCTGATGTTATATTCAACAATATTATAGCAGTAAGATAATGTTTAATGGTTAATGAAATTGACTTTATAAACTTAAAATTTTAAATACGATAAACTGTGAATATAAATTAATACGGTGAACTTGAATTGAATTTTCAAAGTAATTTACGCTCGCTTCATGCTTGAGAATTAATTTTTAGCATAAAATTCGACCACTATACATAAGACTACTGAAATAAGACCCACTAAATAACTGGGTAGTACTTAAGAGTAGGAATACCTCTTGTCTCAAGGTAGCCAGGTTCAATTCTCAGTTGGCCATCGCAGAGAGCTGTTAATGGTGAATAGAACAGTACATATTAACTGTATATGTTCACCACAGAGGCAGAGTGAGGTAAATGAAGTGTTGAAACTACAGTGGTTCTTAGAAAACATTGTGTGATGTGGGTACTTTCTGATACCTGTGCTCTCAGACTCTGAAGTAAGACTGCAGAGAAGCTGTTAATGCTTAATAGCATAGTACAGGCCATAAAAACTTCATATACTCACTATAAAAATAGAGTGAGACAAATGAAGTATTGAAACTACATAGGTATCTTAGGTCTGTTCTCAAACTCTGGAGTAGGTAATTGTCTGGAGTGATTAAAGTGGTTAAATAAAATTAATAAGTCAGCAAAAGTTGTAAAGAAGTTTTAGTCGAATATGTGCTGTTTATATGTTAAAAATATGAGCTATCTAGGGAACCTTGATCGGTGTAAGGTGATCTAAAAGATCAGCCAGCAATAGCCCATGAATTTATCTTGGATTATTTGGTCACTGGCTTCGGCGCACGACTGTATAAAGTTTCCTTACACCTTTAGGGAGTACTAACTCCCTATAGGTGTAAGGGTGTGCGTGACTTAACTTCTATCCAGCAAACAAGTCATCTAGGACACATTTTGCTAAAAAAGTATCCTAGAAGACCTGGTTGCTAGATAATTAAACATCCCTCCCTTTTAAATGGTTCTCATCTCTCCCTTGTTACAATTTAATTACATCACAAATAACTGGTACTCACTGTTTGATTAAACTGCCGAATATTTGCCAAACTACGTAAATTTAGCTTTAACGACTCTGTAAATTTAAAACGCAATATTTGTTGGTGAAAACAACATTAGGTAAACATTTTCTGCATCTCATTTACATATCTTATGTCACTTTCAAATTTAACCCAAAAATAAAGTGACAAGAAAGACGATAATGTAGGTATTATTACATATAAATCACACGCTACTTTATTTTTTTAATTTAAATATAACATTATTTTGTACCAGGATAATTTATAGAAAAAGCCTAGAGAGAAAAGGAATATGAAATTATATGTATCACCTCAAGCGGAATATTCATGTTTATATTTGATTTATACCTTCTCATTTTTATTCTGGCATCTTTGGCGCTTTAATTTTCCCAGTTGAAATGAAAAGCTAACGACAAGCCTTTAATATTAAAGACATAAAAAATCGTTTTCAAATGTTTTATATTTTCCCAATTTTAAAAAACCCTTTTTGCTTGAAATATTCATAACTCTTTTTCTTAAATAATAAATTACTTAAATCTTAATTCTTCAGGCTCTACCAAGAAGTCACTGTAGATAAATAAAAAACCCATTGAAAAATTACTTACATAATTTGTGCAAAATAATTTCTACCGGCAAGAAAAAATGTGATAACTAATAATCACATATCTTTATTTCTTGTTTTGTTAGTAAGTTATTAAACGAAACAGCACAATTGTCTCGTTAAGTTGTACTAGAATGTTTACTATTATAGTAATAACATTTAACATTCAACATGCAATTATTATCTCGTTGTATCAACATACAATTATCTCGTTAAGTTGTACTAGAATGTTTATTATTATAGTAATAACATTTAACATTCAACATGCAATTATTATCTCGTTGTATCAACATACAATTATCTCGTTAAGTTGTACTAGAATGTTTTATTATAGTAATAACATTTAACATTCAACATGCAATTATTATCTCGTTGTATCAACATACAATTATCTCGTTAAGTTGTACTAGAATGTTTACTATTATAGTAATAACATTTAACATTCAACATGCTTACATTATAATTTAGAAGGTTTGTTAGAAAACAAAAAATATCAACTTATAAGGACGGAAGCTGGGGAGTATTCTACTAAGTAGCTAACTCATCAAATCGTATTGCTATGCACCATACCTATAGCAATGTACCAACGGCATAGCAAACTTTAATTATATTTAAATTGTCTTTATAACTTTATATTTTTACTTTTCAATTAAACAGTTTCAATTTGAAATTTGGCTCGAATATTAGTCCTATATTAGACTAGAAATGTACCAAGCTTCATACCATTATCAGCATTACTTCAAGTTTTTTTTTAAAATATTACAAATCGGAAAAATGCATGCACTATTAAGTAAGAAATTAGCCCCTGCCCCTATACAAAGTTTTATTTCGATAAGGTTTTTGTCGGTTATAGTATTATCTAGTAGGTAGGTGACCACTGGCACCTATTCTGCCTGAAGACGAGCTTGAAGACCTTGTACCCGTTCGTATTTTTTAAATATATATAGGCACAAAAAAAAGAATAGCTAGAAAATTTAAATATCTCCAATACTAATTAAAACTTAAATTTAACTTACTATTAACTTAAATTAACTTAATTTACTGATTAATTTAAGTATACAATTGATAATAAATTATACAAAATTGTCATTTAAAGAAGTAAGAAGTAGTTATTTCAGTCCCATCCAGTGTCTTTAAATAAATTAATAAAATATAGTTAACATTTTTTTGTAATTATAAAATTTACTAATTAAATTTTTAGTATTAGACTTTACAGTAATAGCCAGGTGTTATTAATTTTGTTACCTATTAATTTAATTTTGTTATTAATTTTGCATATCAATTTTGTTACAGCATAAATTTCTCTATTTTTTCTTTAGTAATGGACCAATATCTTTCTCGTTCCCCCTTCTACATTAATAAATCGCACATCGAGCTTACATCACGGAATTTCTAATTAGTGAATGAGTTGGGCTTTCGAAATCGATTATTAGAAGAAGGATATGTTTATTTGCATTTCTAATTAATCATCAGAGTTATTTTTAGCCCTCGTAGAAAGTAAAAACTTGGAGATTTGTCGATTTCGTTTTTGTAAACTTTACACCATATACAATTTTTATAAGGAATTATAACAATGCAGATGTTTATTACAACATGAATTCATGTTATAAGAATTATGAAAATCAATACAAGATGTTATGGTAGGTCATAGGAGCTACAAAATCATGTCTATATTTAAAAATTATTTTTAAGTTTCCTCATTTATCGTAGCTATATAGGAAAAGTATTGTTACAAATTACAAATTATAAATAAATAAAATAATATATATTGACCATTTGTGTCGCATAAGCTCAAGGCTTGTGCGCGACACGAGTCTACTCCTTATATCTAATGCTTATATCTACTCCTATATCTAATTAAATAAAGTAAAAAGCATAAAAAAGTATACATTTATAGGGGAAAGGTTACGGCAGCGCTAAGGTTAACATGTCGAACTTAGGTGCTCCGTAAATTTCTTTTTGTTAGTAGCGATGTAGTGTACTTGCGGTTGTGATTTTTGTGCGCCATGGTGGATGAGTGCTCTGTGCGTGCTTTGCGATAGTTATTTTCAGTTGCGTAAGTCCACTTTCCTAAATTTCTTCATTAAACATCGCATGTAGCCGTGTCCTGGGGGTCCGGCGGTCCGTTTTCGTGACTGTTCAGTTATGAAACGGTCTGTCTGGGCAGATCCCAGGGATACTAGTTGCATACGTTGTCATCCCATGACGTCACACAGGAAGAATTTCGGACTTTCTTCCTTTTTGTTGCGCTTACGCACTGTTGCACCTCAGGCTCTTCTACCGGCGTTCATAATCTCAACGCTCGTGATTGCTTGCTGCTAACTATTTGTTCTTACTTGCCTACGTTTTTTTTCTCAATTTAATTGTTTATTAATTATCTATTTGCGTCTATTTGGTTTTGTGTGATTATTATCTGCAAATCACCTGTCTATCTTTATTATAATACGTAAGTTAAGAACATTACTACGTCAGTAGTTCTACATTCTCTGACACTTGATTCCAACTATTTTCTTATACATATATATCTATACAATCTATTTTATTTATTTTATCTCATATATTTTCTATCTTTATTGGAATCATGTCAGGAAAAATCCCAATGGCAGCCAGTGAGGCTACAAATAACCTCGCTTCTGTGGAGGGTACTGAGTCCGGGGGTATAATCCCCTCAGACAAAGTCCCTGAACAGGCCACTGTATCGTCACTCTTGGCAGCCGACAGGGCTCTTTCTAACCCTGTCTCTGTCTCTGCAATCAAACCAGAGGGTAAAACTCCCTTAGGTGCGGCTGTGGGACAGGCAAGAGATTCAAAGTCTCACTTTGAGGGTCCTAACCCCTCGGTGAAGATGGTTCAGGTTAACCTTCAGCATAGCAAAGCTGCCTCGGCAGCCCTATGCAACCTTCTTTCAGGAGGCTCTATAGACATTGCCCTGATACAAGAACCCTGGGTTTCTGGAGGACGCGTATCAGGCCTTGGACTCACTAGAGGACAAATTATTTACAACAAAAATAATAAACACTCTAGAACTTGCATTTTTATTAAAAATGGACTAAATGCTCTTACGCTGTCAAATTTCTGTAGCAAGGATCTGACGGCTGTCAGAGTAGAACTACATGAGGGAGATAGTCGGATGCAACTCATAGTAGCATCGGCTTACTTCCCTTATGACTCACCTAACCCACCTCCGTTAAATGAAGTGAGGGAATTAGTTACTTACTGCAACAGCAATAACATTGAACTATTAATTGGTTGTGATGCTAATGCTCATCATGCAGCTGCTTGGGGGAGTACTGACACCAACTCACGTGTGAAGAACTCCTCTCCTTTATTATTTCTAACAACTTGGTTATCTTCAACCAAGGTAATACCCCCACTTTTGTAAACAAAAGAAGGCAAGAAGTTCTTGATATCACAATGGGTACCCCTGTGATAGACAGAATCCTAACAAAATGGTATGTATCTGAAGAACCTTCTTCTTCTGACCATAGATATATTCTATTTGAATTAACATGTGATCAAAAGCATGAAACTACCTATTACAATCCTAGGAGGACTGACTGGGATGCCTTCCGGCATGATCTAGCATCCTATCTGTCTTCCTTTAATGTTGAAATAGGTAACCATCTTGATCTAGACTCGATGGCCTCACTATTAACTGAGGCTATGGATCTCTCCTTCAAGAAAAATTGTCCTCTGAGTGTGCAGAAAGGCTCCAGGAAAATTCCATGGTGGAGCCACTCTCTCGACAATCAGAGGAAAAAAGTACGAAAATTATTCAATCG
Organism: Microvelia longipes; assembly: GCA_018340805.1. Taxonomy (NCBI): domain Eukaryota; kingdom Metazoa; phylum Arthropoda; class Insecta; order Hemiptera; family Veliidae; genus Microvelia; species Microvelia longipes. Next base: position 57,970,760 of record JACMZG010000008.1, read on the forward strand.
TTCCAAAAAGACTGGAGAGTGGGAAACTTATTCTTCAGCTCTTACTAACTACAATAAAGCCCTTAGAGATGCCAAGCGGGATTCTTGGAGACGTTTCTGTTCTGAGATAGACAGTTTCTCCGAAGCAGCCAGACTGAACAGAATACTGTCTAAAACTCCAATTAACCCAGTTGGCACTTTAAAAACTCCTCTTGGAGCCTATACTCACAATGGCCGAGAAACTGTGGAGGTTCTTCTTAAGACACACTTCCCAGACTCTGTAATTGTAGATCAAAACAATGATCAAACAGAGACCAATCAGGGCTTCTCTTTTATAGATAAAGCTCCTGACTGGGCTGTTGCCAATTCAATTATAACACTTGACAAGGTCAAATGGGCAGTAAACTCATTTAAACCTTACAAGTCTCCTGGACCGGACAGTATTTACCCAGCCCTGTTACAGCAGGGCTTGGACACTCTGGCTCCCTTACTTTGTAGCATTTTCAGAGCAAGTATAGCTCTAAATCATATTCCTGAACTCTGGAAATCTGCCAAGGTTACTTTTATACCCAAACCTGGACGTGTTTCATACACGGAGGGTAAGGCTTATAGACCAATATGTCTGTCATCTTTTCTTCTCAAAACAATGGAGAAGATTATTGACAGACACATTCGCGAAAACAGCGCTGATTACCAAGCCGCTGCACAAATATCAGTTTGCATATCAAGCTGGCAAATCTTGCGAAAGCGCATTACATCTTGTTGTTAATAAGATTGAAGCTGCTTTTGAAAGCAAAGGATGTGTTGTTGGCGCCTTTCTCGATATTGAAGGAGCATTTGATAACACATCTTTCCAAACTATACTCTCCTCTCTGAGAGAGCGTGGTGTTGAAGAATCTGTCTGTAGATGGATAGCCACTATGCTTCTCAGTAGAAATGTTATAGCTTCTGTGGCTGGAGAGACGGCTGAAGCCCGAGTCACCAGGGGATGCCCGCAGGGTGGAGTCTTGTCTCCTCTACTGTGGAGCCTTGTGGTGGACGGCATACTCTGCTGTCTTAACAGTAAAGGCTTCTTTGCTATAGGGTACGCTGATGACATAGTCATCCTTATTCCTGGCAAATTCATTAATACAGCCCTAGAAGTAATTCAAACACCGATAAGGCTGATTGAGAACTGGTGCAAACAGGTAAAACTTTCAATCAATCCTGCCAAAACTGCACTTGTAATTTTCACCAAACAAACAAAACCTCACTCTGTGAGGCCCCCTATACTGTTTGGTGAACAACTACAGCTATCTGACCAGGTCAAATATCTCGGAGTAATTCTTGACAAGAGGCTAAGTTGGAATCAACAGCTGGATAAAAATAATTAATAAAGCCAAACTGACTTTAATGACAGTCCGTAGAGCTGTAGGTAAAATCTGGGGACTTAAACCTCAAGTATTGCGATGGCTTTACTTAATGGTGGTCAGACCTATTATTACCTATTGTGCCCTTGTGTGGTGGCCTAAAGTCAATCAAACCACCGCAATTATCAAACTGAACTCAGTTCAGCGCTTAGCCTGTCTATCCATTACAGGGTCCATGAACTCAGCACCAACTACTGCTCTAGAAGTCATGCTGAGCCTTCCGCCCTTGATCTTATTATAAAGAGTGAGGCTAGGTTGGCGGCTTACAGACTGCAGAACAGTGGGAACTGGAAGATCCCTACCATTAGAGGTTACTCCAAAATAGTGAATGTAATTCAGAGTCCCATACTATCTATGAACTCTGATTACATGACCAACCTCTACTCCTATGAAAAACCCTTCACACTCAGTTGTGATAGGTTTCAATGGGGAACCACCTCAATCCTCTGGTGACACTGTATGGTATACAGATGGATCTAAGATGGACTGTGGCTCTGGGAGTGGCATATATGAGGCTCATGCAAATATCAAAACCTCATTTCCTTTAGGAAAGTATGCCACAGTGTTTCAGGCAGAAATATTTGCTATTAATGCCTGTCTAATAAAAATATTAAAAAGAATCCTAATCAGACTTCTATAAATATTTTTACTGACAGCCAAGCTGCCATTAAAGCTCTTGGTTCATACAAAGTCAACTCCAAGCTTGTCTGGGAGTGCTTACAAAACCTTCTGACCTTGTCACTCAACAACGATGTAGCAATCAGATGGGTGCCTGGCCATAAGGGAATTGAAGGTAATGAGCAAGCAGACATCCTTGCAAAAAAGGGGTCTGAGACCACTCCTGTGGGCCCTGAACCCATAGTAGCCATACCGAAAGCTATAGCTAAAGGTGTAATTAAAGATTGGCTCTTAACCAATCACCTGCACCACTGGAACAAATCCTCAGGCATGAGGCACAGTAAACTTATGTTAAAAGGACCCAGTCCCAAAGTAACTGAGGACCTCCTGAGTATCAGCAGAAGGGACCTTAGAACAGTAACTGGACTACTGACTGGTCACTGTCACCTCCGAAAACATCTCCATACCATTGGTATCTTTAAAGATAACCCAGTGTGTAGGCTTTGTGAATCGGAAACTGAAACTGCATCTCACATACTTCTGAGATGTGAAGCCCTAGCCTTTCAAAGGTTCACCAACTTTGGTAGCAGCATTCTTACTAAGTTTGACTCTACCAATGAATCACTGGTCAAAAAGATCCTAGACCTAGTCCGGGAAAAAGGATTATTCTGACCTGGACCAATTGAGGGGATTGTACAATAGACTTCCAGTCGCAGTGCATATGGGGGTCTATCCTCGACTCCAACCCCAATCTTTAATAATAATAATAATAATACATTTATAAATTTAAGTCAACAAAGTTAAACAAACAAAAGAGAAAAAATAAATGTATTGCCTAATTAGGTACCTAAGAATTTTTTTAACTTATTTTTAAAGGTCTTGTAAGGGACAGTAGAAAGAATATGTATGGGCAAGTTATTGTACAGTCTAGGAGCTGTGAAAGCACTGTGATTACACGCAGCTGATGTTCTGCACCTAGGCGCAACTATCCTCTCATCGTCTTGACTTCTAGTCTGATATTTATGTCTGAATAATGGAAAATTAGAAATATTTTTCTTAATTAATAAAATCTGCTTAAATTTGTACAAATTTCTTATATAAGGCACATTAAAATCCTTAAAAACTTGGTCTGAAGCATATCTTATGTTTTTCTTTAAGCAGATTTTAATAATTCTTTTCTGTGTTATTTCCAATAATTCATACTGGATGGCACCAAGTCCGCCCCATCCTAAAATACCGTACTGAAGGATGGACTGGCAAAGAGCTAGATAAACTGTCCTCAAGTTCTTTAATGAGAGAATAGTTCGCAGCTAAAGAAATTTATAAATGGTTTTTCTAAGCCTAGAACATAGATACTGTACATGTGCTTTCCATTTCATATTCTTATCTATTATAATTCCTAGGTACCGAATTTCTTCACATTGCTTTAAAGGCTCGCAACTACATTTATATGTCAAGCAGTTTGAGTTGTGCAATTTAATTTGCCAGGTTTTATCATTATTTAAGAGTACTTTATTCAAGGATCCTGCTTCAGTAATAGAAAGCATATATATTTAGTTTTCAATATGTTTAATGAGAGCCTATTTTCATCTAACCAAGCTTTGATTAGATTTATTCCTAGATTGGCTACTCTAAATACATCTTTCCAAGATTTTTTATGAAAAATTGCTACTTTGTATTTGCAAAAAATCCGAAACCGGGATGTCACCTGAAATATCCGTTTCAGACGTTTTTAAGGCCTTCTGAGTGGTTTTCGCAAAGTTGTCTGTCTGTATGTGTGTGTGTGTGTGTCTGTTATCATCGTAGTTCCCAGTCTATTTATGTTACAGAGTTTAACCTTGATGTCAGTCTATTGGTGCAGTTGTGCTATTTGGAAAATATTTTTTTAAGACGTCATTAACCCGCAATAATGACAGCAAAAATTTCAAAAATTATAAAACACAGAAAAACTCAATAGTCTTGTAAGTGTTAGTAACACTGAAGTGAAAATATTTTTTACACTGAATTAATTTAAATCTAAAACCAAAGCATATGCATCACTATACTTTGACCAGCTGTACAAATTTAAGCTTACAGAGCTTACCAGTATTGATTAGAATAGTAAAGTATAAATTAATTTTGTGTAATTATCTTTAAATTAATCCATCCCTATAACTTACTCCTTAGTCAGTGACTTGCTTACTTACTGTTAGTATTCAAGTATAATTTTTTATATAGGTTCGAAAATAAAAGTATACCTTCCATTTTACTTTTTAAATGTTTTTTTTTCGTAAACTCCGGTGTTACATGGGACACCTGTAGAACTACAAAACTAGAAGAGCCTACTTTTTCCCTTACATGAAAAAAGTACCTAAAGTTTCATGAATTTATGTCGAAGGATTACAAATCTAAGAGGGGGAGACGTTGATCCTGTCTGTATATATGACATTTTATTATGCTGTTTATTTCGCTGTATTGATTCCAAAGAGATTAAATTTGACACAAAAATTAACTTTAAGGTCAAATTGTTTGCTAGCAATATTAATATGTCAAGACTTTAAATTAAAAAAAACCTTCTAAAGAAAATATTAAAAAAACTTGGCTGATAATAGTTCAAATGTGACCCAAATACTTTTTAGATGGCCACCCGATACAAATAATTTTTAGATGGCCACCCGATACAAATCATTTTTAGATGGCCACCCGATACAAATAATTTTTAGATGACGACCCGATACAAATAATTTTTAGATGACGACCCGATAGAAATAATTTTTAGATGACGACCCAATACAAATAATTTTTAGATGACGACCCGATAGAAATAATTTTTAGATGACGACCCGATACAAATCATTTTTAGATGACGACGCGATACAAATAATTTTTAGATGACGACCCGATACAAATAATTTTGTATAATTCTAACTCAGTTTGCTATTATGTAATACGAAAGCTCAATTTCTAACGCTATTAAATAACTGTTTATTAAATTAGGCGTATTTACTGTATTCATACTTAATTTAAGCAAATAAATGTTGAGTCTTGCGAAAAAAATTATTATAACTTTATTGCTCTGGATAATATCATTCTGATATTTTATTGCGTAATTTATTTTATTAACCATTAACCCTGATACATATTTACATTATCATTATTAGTATGTAATAAAAAATTACAACGAAAACCCATTCGGCGAATTGTCCCCTTTAGTATCGTTCAGCTATAAATTAAGAAATTTTATGCGAATAAATGCTCTTGATATCGAAACGGATATGAACTTATCATTTTATGAGTGTTTTTTTTTATATTTTTGGCAAAGAAATGAAAAGAATTAGAGTAGTTTGTGGAATATTTCGGGTTAGACCAGTTTTATAAAACACAGGGACCCCAATTTGAACCCATATTGTGATTTTACGATTATACTACAAAGAATCAAAAGCCGTCGGAAAATTATGTTTATATTAAATAAGTGACCGTTATAAATATAAGATATTTTAACATTTTCCATTAAAAATTTAAAGATAATAACATACTTAGATGATGTCCAAGTATAAATGAATATCATTTTATATGCTGAATATCATTGATAATATGCTTAGTTATAAATCATGATAAAACTTTAGATTATCAGTTGAATTTCTCAACTTTTTTTAAATGCTAATATTTATTTAGCACTATATTATGTAAAAACACTTTTTCTTTATGATTAATTTTCTTATTTGTTTAAATAACATGTAAAAAATTTTGTATTTAAAACAGTTTATTGTTTCGTTCTCAATAATGTCGCTAAGATTTGGGAAACAAGTTTTGTGCAAGTTTATACATCATGACTACTACTTTTTGTTCAGAATATTAGGGAAAAGTAACTTATATTTGATTGAATCTAAGGAATGTTTTAATCCGCAAAAATCAAAAGGAAAAGAATTAAACAAGTGGTAAATGTTTTAAAAGAATCCAACATCCCCGCATTTATCTTTCGGTCGAAAAAGTTCCTGTTTTTTAGTTTCTTCGTTTAAAAACATCCTCAGGAATCTGCTCATATATTTAAGATATTTGCTGAACTCTCTGCATACTAGTTAATAGCTATATAGAAATAAGAAAGATTTCCCCTTATATGATCTTTATTGAGATTTTAAAAGTTCAATATTTGAACGCATTTATCTGAAGGCATTGAATCATCCGGTCCGACCAAGTAATAAATAATATCGAGAGGGCTGGGTTCAATAAATAGAGATGACTTGAGGAGATAACTAAAAAGAGAGTTGCGCTATATTTACGCAATAAACCTGCGCAGTCCATTACCGCAGTAGTTGTTCTTATGATTAAAAACTGCGAGGCCGGCTTGATCACTGGGAACCCCGAGGCTTCCGTCCGGTCATTAGTGTACCCTTTTCAAAACTTATTTGCAAACTTCTAATATCTACAGTGCCATATGGTTCATTGGAAAAAATATATGTTCGCTGCATTAAGTTTTATTTTAAAACTGAGTTATGAAGCATTTTAATTGATTATAAAGCCCGAACAAAACATTAATAAAAGAGTAAACAAGTTATAATAACGGAGTAACACAAGTTATAATAAACGGAGTAACACAAGTTATAATAACGGAGTACACAAGTTATAATAACGGAGTAACACAAGTTATAATAACGGAGTAACAAGTATAATAACGGAAGAACAAGTTAACGGAGTAACACAAGTATAATAACGGAGGAACACAAGTTAATAATAACGGAGTAACACAAGTTATAATAACGGAGTAACACAAGTTATAATAACGGAGTAACACAAGTTATAATAACGGAGGATAATGTAAACATTTACTTCAATAAAAGTCAATCAATATTCGAGATATGTTAATTGTTCATTTTTATTATTGTTAGTTTTCCCCCACCAATGAAAGTAGAAATATTCTACAATATTTTGGTAATAAAACATTTGCTTCAAGTAAAGTTATAATAAGGGAGGAAAATGTAAATATTTGCATTGTGTAAAGTTATAATAAGGAAGGAAAATGTAAACATTTGCTTCAAGTAAAGTTATAATAACGGAGGAAAATGTAAACATTTGCTTCAAGTAAAGTTATAATAAGGAAGGAAAATGTAAACATTTGCTTAGTGCATAATCAATAGTGGAGTTTGCCACAGTTAATAAGCTGTTTTCACAACTTATTTACTTATTAAATTTTTTTCAGAGTGCCAATTGAAAAGTAAACAAAAACGAGAGGTAATCTATTGGATTGAATACGAAAAACTTAAAGTGACACAAACAGCAAACCTATTTTTTTATCTCGTGGGCGCAGCGTTATGTATTTATTATATTCTTATAATGTATTGTTAATTTTCCTTTACTAATGAAAGAAGAAATATTCTGCAAATGTAATTAATCTTTGTAGTTTATTTCACTCACTTATTTTACTTACACTCACTTACTTACACTCCCTTTATTTTGTTATACTGTTTTTATTTATTGGTCCATCATACTCTGGCTATAATGTTCTACACTAGTGGATACTTTTTTGTCATTTTACTAGAGAGTAAAAAACTTTTTACTATTTAAAACTAACTTTAAGTAAACTTAAGTAAAACTTTTGACTATTTCTTTTTTATAGCAACAGTGCAGTAATTTAATAACGCAATTTTTTTAAGTAATAAAATTAAATAAATTTTCTTGTACAACTCATAAATAAACTGCAACCCCCCCTTCCCAAAAAAATCCTGTGTACAAATAAGAAACTGTCTAAAAGCTCATTCTATTTTAAGTTTTATTGACAAATTCTTCAAAATAGTTTTTTTCTGTTAAAGTCTAAAATCCCAAATTATTATTCTCAACTTGATTCTAATAGAATTCAAAATGTATCAAGATTTATTCAATATTTTATTCGAGTTGAATTACTAGGTTTTTACAAATGAATATTTTACAACCATTCCGTTGTTAAAGCTAATGTAGAGGAAACTTAGAACAGAAAGGAATTATTTAACCAAATATATGTCCCTTATTCCGGAAAAAAATATTCGAATAGTTAAAAAAAACGTGAAACGGACAATATTAGACTTTTAGATAAAGAGAGTCAGAAATATAATATGTGTAACTTTCAACTTCAAGAAGAAAGAAAGACAGAGCAAGTAGAGGTTTGTGGATGGAACGTGAGCAAAATTTTATACATTCTAAGAAAAAGCTAAAAACTATGTACTTGCCTTATCTTTTTGTTTTCTATTATAAGTTAATGTTAACTTTATATTTTTTAATTAAGTTAAATAAAAGTTTTAAAGGATTTAACTGAGAAGAGAACGTTTACCTTTGCGTTGAGCTTAATTAGACCTTAAATTAGTTCCTATCTTTACTAAGGTTTATATATAGATTTTTTAAGGGTTTGTAGAAATAAACTAATTATTTAAATAAGTTTAGTATACTTTGGTACAAAAAAGTTATACTTTGACGATCATCTTTTTACGCACGGTTTGCACTTCTTTAAAAGTAAACACATTTACAACATATAGGGTTTATGTATTTGCAAAAATGAAGTCTTTCGCTATATATAAAAATTTGACTAAAATCTTGATAAAAGTATGTAAAAAATTCTAATAAAAAAATTTAAAAAAAAACGAGTACGGGGTACCGCGAAACGTTTTCTCATTACATCGGATTCGCTACGCTCATCCTCGCAGTTTCTCACTGCGAATGAGCGCAGTTTTTCATAATATAAGAGACGTTGAATTTATACCGCAAAACAGTAGTATAATATAGTAATAAGTATAGTAAATACCTTCGATTAATTCCCAGCCCTTCACTACCCATCCAGGTAGTGACAACGCTCGATGCTACCTAAGTTTTATGATCCGCCAAAAATAATGGATATACTTGTTATATTAAAACGAAACCTGGTGTCCTTATTTATTACGCAAAGGTATATTTTTTACCAAATTTCAGCTCTATTGGATTATTTTATGATGAACAATTTAAAATTATGCTAAATGAATCCTGTACTACATTCAGGCAGACATACAAAGCTCAGTTTAAGCTAATCTACAAAGTGTTTCAGCAAATTTCCTTTGATGCAATAAAATTAATGCCTAGTAAATAAGCAAATAATGCCGTAAAATAATGTACTAGATAAGCATTACACGTAAATAATGCAATACTAGTAAATAAGCATACACGTAAATAATGCAATACTAGTAACTAAGCATACACATAAATAATTCAATACTAATAACTAAGCATACACGTAAATAATGCAATACTAGTAAATAAGCATACACCGAAAACCTGAGCATAAACTGGATGGGTGCGCAAGAAAGTAAGCATTTTAAACGAAATTCGCCCGGCTTGTGGACCACCGCACCAGAATTATTTAGTATTTATAAACTTATGAAGTGAAAATGTATCGATTACAATTTTTCTCTAAAAAGATTCAAATCCGGGTCCCTGAGTTTTGATTAATTTGAGTACTTGGATCCCAAAATATAATAATTTAATATTTTCCGGCGAAAAATTTTAGCCTTGGATTTTTAACGTTTTTTTGACAATTTTGCTGACTCAGCAAACCGGGTTAATAACGTCACAACAACCTGGCTTTCAATAAGCTCCGTGAACCATAGGTGTACCAACTTACTTGAGGGTACTGCGGCTAATAAAATGATTGGTGAATACACTGCTAACTAATGTAAACTTGCTTAAGGCTTTGCTTGGCTATTTTAAACCTTTTAGACTTTGCTGGCTTTTTAAAAATTTTTACTTTGTCAAACTTGATCTTTGTTTTATTTTAGAGATTTAGAATTCAATTTTAAGAATACTATTAGAAAGTTACGAAATTTAATTTTAATTATTGATTGCACCAATGCTATATTTTATGTTTCCAACCTTACCACCCATTAAACCTCAACGTTCTATTTGTTAAAGACCTGTTCAAATCCCCTTATCCAAATTGGATAAGGGGTGGATCCCTTATTGACCATCCTAATCCTCTGTTACACCTCCTTTTTCCGAAACTCTACCTGAAAACCTGTTGAGTTTATACTCAACAGGTAACCTGCCAGGGTCAAATGGCCCAGAGACCGAAGAAACCATTCATAAAATTACTTCCCCTCCTTGAAGGTTTTGCAGCCCCCGACAGCTGATAAGCAAGAATTAAAGCCCCATCTTCCTTACCATTATGAAGAATCAGCTACCGTCCATTGCTGTTAGATATATGAATATCCCTGATATTCATATCTAACAGCAAGTATGGACCGGTAGCTGATACATCAATTGCTTCTTCAACTTGCGATAAATACAACCTCTTTACTTATTAGTTATCTTACTAATTAGATCTTTAGCTATTATTATTAAATATTATTTATTTTTTCTATTTGTTTATTTATTTATTTATTACTTTTCCTCATTTATATTGTAGGTTTTTTTGGAAAGTATTGTGTTTGCAAATAGATCCGAAACCGAGATGTCACCGGAATTATCAGTTTTAGGTGTTTTTAAGACCTCTAGAGTGGTTTTCACAAAGTTTTATGTCTGTATGTGTGTGTGTGTGTGTATCTGCTATCATCATAGCTCTTAGTGTATTTATACTAGAGAGTTGAAACTTTGCAGAGAAATCAATCGAACCTCTGTAGTTGTGCTATTCGGAAAATATTTTTTTATGACGTCATAATACCACAATAATGACTAAGCAAAATTATAATGACCCCTTGAAAGAAACTGAAGAAGATATTACAGAAAATACCTTTTATCTAAGAAAGTAAGCTAGAAGTACGCCACAATATTGCCTCTCGCAAGGCGATTTCTCATCTTTCCTTAACTACTACTACTATTAGTATCATAGATATTGTAGTTGTACAATAGTTCTATTGTTTACAAGTACGAGAATTATATACTAACTGTAGCTATTTACTAGGTTAAAGTCCAATGACATGATATTAAAGTATACCAGTCCATAATGCGCTGTACTTGGAAACCTTTTAACTACTATATTCATGAGCACATAGTTTAGAGCAAAAAAAGGAAACTATTTAGTTTATTTTTTAAAGTTTTTCTATTTAACTTGTTGGAGTGTTGAGAGACAAGATGAAAACTTCATGTTAGTAGTGCTTAAATTCTAAAGTTGTTAATCTTATCTCTAGACATTCATAAAATTCTTTTTTCGTTTTAAAAAAGAAAGCAAAGTTTAAATGAGCTTCCTTTAAACAGTTTTCAACTCTTTTCTTTACTTTCTGAAAATTGTGAGATTTTTTTACGGTGAAAATAGCGTTAGCAAAGAATCTTAGCGAAAAGCAGTGTAAGTTAAGGTTGGCTATTCAGGATTAAAGTGAAAAAATTGTAGAAAGGAACTTGGATCAGTCCTAACAACAGTAAATTTATATATATATATATATATATATATATATATATATATATATATATATATATATATATATATATATAAATAGTATATTATATATATCTGTTGTGTGTGTGTGTGTTGTGTGGTGTGTGTGTGATAAATGTACGCGATTTTTTCAGATATGACAACTTTCTACATTTATTTTATTCTATTATTTACTTTCTATTATTTATTTGCTACAAGACAGACCTTGTAAATGTCTCGAACTGTATGGTATACGAAATATTTATTCCACCAATAAAAAATTTACTTATCCTCCAGATTTATCAGATCGCGCTGTGATGTATACACGTATACTATGAACAAGCCAAGCAAGTAGTCAGCCGAAACTTGTAAGGGGGAGGGGGAAATCAGGTAAAAGACTTTTGCTAAAGACTGGAGCGTCTGAAAGGGAGACATTTATTTCCGGGGGGGGGGGGAGGAGGGCGATGCCCATGTAGCTTCTTCTTGACGTTAGGCCTGTAATGTATGTAATATTACTATATGCCTGTAATGAAATGTAAAATTTCATTTCTAGATGTAATCTCGATTTTTTGTTTGACAAAACTGTTTATAAAGCCATCAGATTTTTCGATTAAATGTTGGAGGATTTGCTAATATAATAGCAGTATGCCACTTACAAAACTACGAATACGATAAAAACTACTACAATACAACAACCATGGGCCGTGAAGCGGCCCTTAGTGCCTGACTGTGGATGCTAATTAAAGGCCTCTTTTTTCTTCGACGTTTGAACTGGGAAATATACATCCATACTTGGCAGCTTATTTGTTTGTATATTTTATTTATTCAAGCTAAACCAGTTTTACTTCGAGTATTAAAATTTTTTATGATTATAATTATACTAATTCGTATAATGAATTTAAATTAGCTTTTTATTATTATTAAGAATATAAACAAGATTAAGCTAATGGATAATGACCCCGTAAAATTTTTATTTATACCTCAAAAATAAGGATTGGCCAATTAGTGAAGGCTTTGAAGTTTTCATATTTATTTTATGCGTATTACACAAAATATATACAAAATAATATGTAAAATAATAATTTTAATTTTGAAGTTCTTTATTAGTGAAGTAACATCTAAGTTCGGCAAACATTGCCGGGGCAATTCTCGAAACAATATAAAAGGCCGAAAGATTTATGGTCTATTTACAAAAAATGGGTTTATGGTTTAATATAAATTATTATGGTATATAAACATAATGTATAAATATAAATATGGCAGTTTATTCTAAAAATATTAGATTGTTAGATATAAAACTAATGAGGAGAGTTATTAAAATTTTTCTTATTTTTAGTAAAATTTTCTAGTTCGTTATGTAAAAAACATGTTTATACAATGCAATATAGATGAGGATAATATAACACTAAATTAGCAGTACAAATCAAATTGGCTTCTATTAATGGTTATTGTTAATTACAAGAGATAACAAAATTCATTCTGTTCTAATTACCTATTCCAATGTAAATTGTTCCGTCAGAGCTTCACCTTAATTAGATTTACAGCAAAAATTACCATTATTTTTCTCTTTTAATTCCACAGATTCATCTTGATTTGAATAAAGTTGTAAAAATTAAGTTAAATCTCAGGAAGGAAAATGTAGTTTTTAGGTTACCTTTCTAGGTAATCAAATTAAAATGGTTAACTACAACCTAACAGTCCCAGAACTTGTTGTTAGTTAAAATAAACTATTTACATGTTAATAAATTCAGTTAAGAATGGTTTTAGTTTTAACGAATCGACAAATCGGTTTTAAAATTGTTAAATTTTACTTGTTTTGATTTATGTAAAACAAGGATTACGATATTAATAGTAATTAATATTATGTTGAATTATTTATAAGTCTTGATTAACTTAATGAATTGAATAAATTGAAAAATGTCAGATAATACAAAATACATAAAATTCTTTTAAAAAATAAAGCTGAAATCAACTGTTAGTGTACGCTAATAATTCAGTTTTACGTATCTTTATAACATGGGGTAAACAAAATAAATTCAAATATGAAATTAACCAAAACTGAAAAAATAAAATTTAAAACCTTGGGTGCATGTTTATAAAAATTCAGTAAAGCTATCAAATTGTTTTACGCGGTCTAGCTGTAGGCCATACGTTGGAAAATCATTTTATACACAACAAATATGTAGCTTGTCGAATTTTATAAATTCAGAATGGTGATTAATATCAAACTGAAATTCGATAAATCCATTTTTTATTTATAAGTACATTACCATAAAATCCCACCCGATTACTTAATTTTTTTTTAATTGCTTAAAACTTGATGACTTGGTCTAATAAATTGGTCTAATAAAACTTGCTAACTTGGTCTAATAAATGTTATCTTGCGAGCAGCAGAACTTGACCTGATGAAGTGTGATTTTTGTGACATTAACACTCAATCACACAGTAACTTCTTGCGATATAAAAATCATTAAACCTAATAAAAATGCCTGAAAAAAATTATTATAAAATTTCAATTTTGAATTTTCAGAGAGAATTTTCCTTTACACCAACGTAAGTAGGTGAGGAAACGTAAAATAAAAAAAACTATTTAAATACAACCGCATTTAGGTGAAAGATTCGATAAAATGTTTACATGCGTAGGTGGTAAAGTCTAAAGTATTAAGTCCCGATAGAAACCTAAAAGCTATAAATGAGGTAACATTTAATAGCTATAAAAACTTTAACATGCTACTCATAACACTATCTTTACACTCCACTTACTCGTAAGAACGACTTTTTGACAAACTGATAACACCAAAAAACCATCTATTATTTTTTACACTTTCTTGTTTTATAGAAAAAATTATACCTCATCAAGAGATAGAAGCTAAAAATAAAGCAATATCCTGGGATGACTATCAAGTCTTGCCCTCCATTAACTTGTCAGTCTGCCCCTTCAAGATTTCCTTGTCTTGATTCATTGCCTCCATTCTAAGGACACTGCTTTTATTATTATTACCTACTTGTAAAAGGACAAATTTCTTTTTTCCCCCTCTTAAACGTTGATTAATTTTTCCTTTAGACATTATTTATTCTTGTCTACTTACTCAAGGACCTCCTATTTTTCACACGGTTTTTTTTCTTTTCTTTTATTTTTAAAATCCTTAAGAAATACTGACTTACCAAAAACTCACTAAAAGAAAGCTACACTTTTAGTTTTAATTTAATTTTCTTAGAGTTTATTTTCTTTGTAGGAATGTTTCGTTCACTTAGTTAAGGTAAACATCTCACTCTGTTACTGTCTTAAGTTAAATTGTATTTTCTTCTTTAACACCTTTTTGACACAAGGAAAAATTACTTTCACTGAAACAGCATCAGCTGGAAAAAGACTTAGTATATTATTCCGACCTCAATCGAAAATAAACCGAAATTACTTTAAATTGTATGTAATCAGTTGATTTTTTTAAATATATAGATAACTAAAGGATTATTTCTAATTGAGAAGGAAATTTACTTTTACGACGTTTTTTTTTTAAAAAAACGACTTTTTCAGAATAATGACTAAGTTTAAGACGTGGTCTTTATGTTCACTATTGTTTAAGTCCTAAAATAAATTCAATAATGAAGTAATCGTAATTTAGCAAAAAATAATTACGTAGACTAATTATAGATTTTTAAAATTTAATGGAAGACTGGATTTGCTAAAGCCTAAACAGAACTTTCTTAATTAATTCTTTTAACCTTTTAGAATCTATTTTTGCCATCTAGATAGTAATAGATTAATTTAAATGAAGCAATTATTCCCTGTTTACCATATAAATAGTACTTAAATTAAAATGTTAAGGAGTTATAAAGCAATTAAAACCAGTTTATGTTTTAAGAAGTACTTAGCACATGCTTTTATATATTTACTTATATTATCATTAATAGGTGATCATTTAGACCTAAAAGTAGTCTAAAAGTAAAAGATTAGTCATGATCTCTTTTAAGTATATTTCGAGCTATAAGCATTCGGAAAAATATTTTCCCAAGATCTGACATAGTTTATGACTCCTTTTAGCATCTAATAGTTCTAAGTGTAAAGTTTAGTCCAGATCCTTTAAGTAGTTTTAACTTATAATCAACCAACTTTAAATTTAGTTATACATAATATATATATATATATATATATATATATAAATATATAATATGTATATATATATATAATATATATATATATATATTATATATAATATATATATATATATATATATATATATATATATATAATTATTGTTGTAGTATTTGTCTCCATTATATTGATATATAAATTATTAGAATTATAATTTTTGTAGAATTTCTCATAGAATTGACTCAGTTTATTTTTTTAACGGTGTTTATTTAACATGAATATGCCTTGTATTGCTAAGGAAGCGAAATATAGTTATAGATGGCAAAATTTATTAAGCATCCTGTGTCATAAATTTAATATTAATCATACATACATATATAATATATATATATATATATATATATATAATATATATATAATATACATATTACTAAATAATTGTCTCGGTTGATTCATGTTTTGCAAAACTTGTTAATATATATATATATAACAAAAATATTTAAACAAAATTAAAATATATGTTAAATTTAAATGATAATAACAATTCTATCTCTAATTTTCAAACTCCGAGTATAAAAACTCCTTAATTGTGTTTTAAAACCTTAAGTTTTAAATTGTTACATTCAGTATTAGCTAAAAAAGAAACCATACATACACACATAAAAATTTTAATACTATAGAGAAACTGTATTGATTGAATTTGAAACGTCAAAAAAGTAAACTAATCACCTCCTATTAATAATATAATCAAATAAACAGTACACAAAGTCAGTAACTTATATAATAGCACGTAAATACAAACAATGAGTGAATATCCGACAGCGTTTGATTTATTATAACCTTTACATTCTCTTGGAACAGGTTACAATAAGGTAATGCAGAGCCCCTAAGAGCACAAAAAATGTTTCAAGCCTCTTAATAATATCTTAATATATTAATTAATCTTAATATATTTTAAGCCTCAAAAATATATTAATTACAGTTTACTCTGGAGTAATTCGTCTCTATGATTAAATACATCTAGTTTAGTTGCTATATTTTTACCTTAATCTATCATGAGCATTAAAGAATGACCATTTTTTAAGAAATGTGTTACAATCTATAATAGAGCAAATAACAAGAAATAAATGGTATTGTTTTCTTAATAATAAACTTTTTAATAAACAATATTTTTGAAGCTTGCACTTATTTTTTTTCTCTACTTTAATTAAAGTTTTTACTTGGTTAAAAACTTGTATAAAGTTTTTAGAAATAAAATACAAATAAATATTATAAATCTTATATCACGTAAGGTAGAAAAATACATTTTATTCTTTTGTGATTAATATATATGAAAAATAGTGTGGTGTTTTTGAAAATCAGTTTGGTTTTATTTCCTAGTTTCTTTAAGGAAGTGGAACAAGCTTTTTCTTTTTCTGTTGTTTTCCTTATTTTTATTTTTTAACAAAGTTATTTTTCTCTTGTGCATTATTCCCTTCCTCCATATTAAACCTAACTTTTGTCTACGAAATAAAAAGTCCAAAATATTTTCCATTAAAAATAAACTTTTATAAAACTTAAAAACCTTAGAAACAGTTGTTTTAAAATCTAATTTGCGTATGTTTGTATCAAATTATACATGTAATCCATTGTTTTTCATGGTTCAAATTTTTGGTCATGGTATTAAAAAAAAATATTAAATTTATTTTTGTTTCCTTTTACAAAAGTCAACCAAATTGCCAAACAAATTTCGAAACTCAATTCGGCTTATTTTCTATGAAAACATAGAAACCAATAATGATCTCTTTCAAAAACTCATATTCAATTCAAATTAAAGTATATTAATGGAAACGTAAGTATACATACAGAGCTATTAAGTTTTAATTGTGTATTAAAATTACTAACCATCTTTATTAAAAAAATCTTTTTGGTCTGACTTAATACCAAATTGTATTTTCACAAAAGGATTTTCTAGAGAGAAATAACGTCAGATAGGGCGAATGTATGGATATACATGCATAGATGTATATGTAGTAGTATATTGTATGTATATGTAGCATATGTAGACGTATATGTAGATGTATCTATATATATATACTATATAGATGTATTAACTCTCATCTCCTTGCTTCTTTATTTAAAAATTAAAATACAATTTGATGCCAAGCAAACCTAAGGTTACGAAGAAAATTTGATTTTTATATTCTTTATTAAAGAATTGTGACGTACAAAAAACATAGATTTTCTACGCCTTATATATATTTTTTTTTTTTTTTTTTTTTTTTTTTTTTTTTTGTCAACGGAGGGAAACGCGACGGCCTCTAGACGAAACTTTATCCTCGGAATCAAAAGCAGCTAACAGCCCTAAGAGGGGATGGCTCCTGATCATCCGAAGGTTCTCACTTCTTTGGTGGCGAAGCCTAGCATGCACCGGTCCATGGAGTGTGGGGACTGGCGACTTCTCGACTGCCCAGCCGGTACCGTAGCAGCGATTGTCAGGCCTTACCCCACTAAAACATCTAGAGGTAAAACCCTCCGCCAGGCGCATACCTCCAATTGGCAAGGAGTAGTTGCGCCTTCGCGTGACTAAAAGTCTCCACCACGGTCCCAACACATGGTCGGCTAATTCTGACCAGTGAGGGGGGGCTTCTCTGACTTACCCTTTCCTCCCACTTCTGCTCCAGTCAGAAAGGGGGAGGCTGAAGACCATCGATGGTGGAATGCTTTGTTGAACTGCCGGTGTAGCGATGAAGTGCCTCCGAGTGCTCGAAAGACAACGGCAGCCTAGAACAAGAAATTGCCGCCAGGGGGGACCCGCCCATGGGGGACCCACCAGTCCATCCGGTCGCCCTGAAGCTCTCCGCTCTTCCACCTCCGCATGAGAGAGCTTTCAGCCAAGCTCCAGACGACAACGGATCAGCCGGCCGCAATACCCCCCGAACAACCCCACTCGCCAGCACTCGCTAGCCCCGTCACACCAAAGACACTGAAAGTGGAGGAAGTCGCTGAAGAAGCTGATGGGGTCTTACAGGGTAGTTAGGTCCAACAGAGTTTCCAACGTGCCTCCCGTGGGAGCGGACTCAGCGCCGGGTTTAACAATGACCGGGAGAGCCCTGGACACGGTTGGCCTGCCTGCGCAGCCTAATGACTTCACTAACTAAAGACAAACAACTAAAGCCTAATATCACAGAGTTCGGCCACTGCCTCTCGCAAGGAGAAACTCATACAGCCGCGGTTGAATAATTGCCGGGGTGATGATAACAGTGGGTCGATCCTAAACTAACACTGCTAAACCTAAAATAAATACTTAATCCTAGTTAAAACATAGTCTAATGACCTAGCCTAATATCACAGAATGCCGGGGACAAGCCAGGCAGCCGGTTTTAACAGATGCGGGACTGGTTGCCGTCGGCTAAACTAACTAAACTAAATATCCAGAATTGGGGGAGTAGTTCTCCAGCTATGCTGTGGGGCACACCCGGTTAACATATTCCCGAGGTGAGCATTAACTACCACCCCCCTATCTAACCTAGCCTTAAGCTTAATATCACAGCAAATTACACTAACTAACCTAGATTAAAAGAGGCAACTGCCGTATCCATTGACCTGCAATGGAGCCTGCCCACCATCCCGGTTTGAACAAATGGCCGGGGGGACAGTACGACAGCCGCTGAACTATACCTAAACATCCTAATAAACTAAGACTAACCTGACTCTGTTGAACCTAAATTATGGTAGAATCCTGCCCTACGCAGGAATTCTACAGTTGATTCGAAGTGAGAATGCCTCGTTGTGAGGCGACTGCTACACTCGCGGTGTTCCGCAGATCGTCCTAAGCTCGGCAAGTGCGTCACACTCTTCAAATATGTGACACACTGTGAGCGCTGCATTGCAGTGTCGGATCGAGGAGCACGCCATTTGACAGAGGTGCCCGTGCGTCAGCTGCGTCTGTCCAAGCCTCAGACGCGTGAGTACGCACTGTCTTGTCTTGACTTCGACAGTGCCGTATCTTTCTCTTGGATTTATCTTAATTCTTGCTAACAGGGTGGGGGTGCGATTCCACGTGGTTTTCCACGTACGCCAGACTGCGTTGACTAATGCAGTCTTGGCATCGTCTAGTCGTACGGAACCGTCCACCACCCTTCTCTCCGCTGACGCACGCTTGGCAGCTTGATCTGCTGCCTCATTGCCGGCGATACCGACATGCGCCCGGTACCCATACTAGAACCACGTGTCGACGCAGTAGAACGTAGAGAGGACACGTGGTCATAGATCCGACTAATAATCGGATCATCACTAATTTATTTTTGATTGCTTGGAGGGATGACAGAGAGTCAGACAAATGACTATACTGCCGTCTACGTTCTCCTCCAAGCAATATACGAGGGTCTTCTCTATCGCCTTCAACTCAGCTGTGTATACAACCTGCTCGAGGAGATAGAGACAAGACTTGGTCTCTGCGAAGAGTGCATTACAGCCGGTACTTCGTTCTGTCTTCGATCCATCTGTATAGAAGACCCCTCCTACCTGGATACCGGGCGAGAGTCTCCAAGAGTGCTTGCTTGTATACCTCGGGAGGTGTCGAATCCCGAGGTAGCTCGCGAGCCGAGTGGACATCCTATGGTGGTTCTTTTCCATGGTGGTGTATCAGGGATGAGCCACTCGAGATCTCATCTTCTTCTGCCATCCTCTGACGAATCTCGCGAGCCCTAACTGGTAGCGGTCGAGTCCGTGTATTGAGCATTCGTACTCCGGTCGAATGGCTCCCTTGGCCGAAAAATTCTTCTCTGAGGAAGTGACGCGGCTTCGACTGAGACTGCCTCAGAAAAGGGACAGAGTCATTTTGCTCCGGCGGGTGCTGCATTGCAGAACGCAGCTTCTGCGTACAGAGAGCTGACGTTGGTGGTAGGAAACGCACCGAGAGCAACCCGGAGTCCTTGCTGAAAACTCTGTCCAGAGGCAGTAGCCACGACTTGCCTCGCCGATCCATACACGGAGCTACCGTAATCCATCTTGGGGCGAACCAGTGCACAAAGAATCCTGACTAATGTCGTGCGGTCCGCCCCCCATCTAAGATGGCAAGGACCGTGATAACGCACATCTCTCTTGCAGCGCTGCACGAGCTCTGATATATGATGCCTCATCTAAGCTGCATCAAATATCAGACCGAGGAAGCGAGTTGTCTCTTGATACTTGCAATCGAACCCCGTTTAGGAACAGGCTCTGGAGCAGCGTGTTCCTTCCGCAAGCGCAGAGTGAACACAACACATCTTCGTCGGCGAGAACTTAAAACCACTCTCGCCGCTTTCTCAGCTATTGAATCTATTGCCGCTTGCAGAACCTCTCTGATGTCCTGATCCCGAGTCCCTGCGAAGAATGCCAAGGTCGTCCGATACTGGGACGCCTTGACGCCTGAGGGAGATCACTTGCAAGATCATTCGCAGAGATCGAGAACAGGGTCGCGCTGAGAACGGATCCTTGTGGTGTTCCGTTCTCTTGCACCTCAAGGTCAGATAGGATAGCGCCTATTCTGACCCTAAACGCTCTGTTGTCTAGGAAGCCGATAATAAAGGCTAAAAGCTTTCCTCTTAGCCCCCAGTGGTGAAGTTTCTTGATGATTCGATGCTTCCAGGCAGTATCGAAGGCTTTCTCGAGATCAAAGAACACACCGACCACATGTTGTCTGCTAAGAAAGGCATCCTGGATGTATTTTTCCAGGAGCGCTAATTGGTCGGTGGTTGAATACCTTCTTCGATAACCTGCCTGGCTTGGAGCTAAGAGGCTATTCTTCTCTAGATAATAATTTAGCCTGAAATTAACTATCGACTCCATAACTTTCCCTAGACAACATGTCAGAGAGATAGGTCGATAGCTGTTCGGTGATGACTTGTCTTTGCCTTCTTTGGGAAGCGGTATGATGGCAGCTTCTCCAGCTCGAAGGGTACACACCAGAAGTCCAGAGATCTCCAGTTTCTCGTTATAGAGTTCTAACAAAATTTTCATCCATCTCCGGAAGGTTCTTGATCATAACATAGGGTATGCCATCCTTTCCTGGAGGTATCTTTAGTCCGGGAGAGGGCCCTGTCTAACTCTTCTTGCGTTAGATGGGAATCCACTCCCTGATCTAGATTGAGATCTGGAACTATCACTTCTCTCTCTGCTTCTCTTTTGATCTGTTGAAATTCTTCTGAGAAGCCTGTTGTAGCAGAGGCAGCACTGTAGTGTTTTGCTAAGACGTTAGCTACCTCTGCTGGGCTGGTGTGTACCTGGCCATCGACCACTAGGATGGGGTTCGATGACGGGCGATGCTTGCCAGCGACAGCCTTGACTTTATTTCAATTTCTTTTGCAGTTGTGTCTTCTGTTAACGACGAGACGTAGTCCATCCAAGATTTTTCTTCTTGCTTTTCTGATGGTTCTACGCTCGATCGCTCTTCTTCTCTTGAATTCTATGAAATGTCGTTGCATAGGCTGTCGATTAAATTTTTCCAAGGTTCTTCTTGGCTTTATTCGCCCGTCGGCAGTCCTTCGTTCCACAGGGTACGGTGCGGCGCTTGGGCTGGACCTCCTATTCCCTGCGTGGAACGGCAACACTGGCGGCGCGACCTATGGCTTCTGTTTAGTAAATTTACGTCTGTTTCCACGTCGCCAGTAAGCACTGGGGGTTGAACTCGCCCGAAAACATCCAGGTCTGCGTTGCAAAGTCCAGTCTCTCTTGAACCGTTGGCTCTAAAGAGGACTCAGCGGTGATGAACACCGGGAAGTGGTCGCTTTGATAAGGTCCTTCACAGACACGCCCAATCCAGAGCGACCGGCCAGCGCAGGTGAGCTGAACGTGAGATCGATGGGAGCCGTCGTTCCCGTGCTCAGCGTTACATGGTTGGACTTCCATCGTTAGAAGGACAAGGTCGCTTCTATTAAAAATTCTTCTACTCTTTGTCTGGCGGGGACAGTCTCACAGAGCCCCACCAGGGATATGTGCATTAAAATCTCCCATTGGATGACAGGAGACGGCAGCTGTTGAATAAGGTTCTCTAGCTGTTGTTCCGTCCACTGACCATCTGGGAGATAGGCTGCACAGGGTGGCAGTGAACGGTGCTTTGACTGTTACGCACTGCCTGTAGGTTGTGTGGTTAGTTGGACCTGTGCAGCCGGGATGTTTGTCTTTAATTAAAAGAGCGACCCCGCCGTGCGCACGCCCACGTTCAGCTATAACTGTAATCTTTTTCTAAAAACCTGGTAACCTGTGAGGTTAAAAACCTGCGCTGGTGCTAGCTTGGTCTCCTGGATCGCCAGAGCGAACGGCGTCCTGTCCAGCAGGAGTCGCCGCAGCTCCGCGAAGTGACTTCGGAGACCTTGCATATTCCACTGGACAATAGTATCTTTATTGTCCAGTGCATTACAGCGTATTTTTCCTAGGCCTGCCCTTAGGCCAGCCCTTCTTTCTTTTTAACCTCTTCAAACCGGTATCATCTTCACTATTAATTTCTCCAACGGCCTCTTGTAAATTGGCAGGGGTCACTTGGAGAGCTTCTCTTTTTGGGTCCGCCGAGTCCTCGGTTTATCAGACGGAGGAGCAGCGGTGGGAGTGTTGGTTCCACACTCTCTTAAGGTGGAACCGGATGAGAGGAGAGGGGTAGCACTGACAGGTGTTGGAGTTGTGCTATCCCCAGCTGCATTAGCAGCAATTTTTTGAGGTGGAGGGGTAGGAGGAGTAGCCGGACGCTTGTTCCTCCTATTTCTTCCATTTCTGTTTCTTCTCCCCTCATCTTCACTGGCTGTAGCCGTGAGTTCATCTTCTTCCATCTTATTATTTCCTTTATCGTTATTTTCTTCTTTCTTTTTTTCCTTTCTTTCTTTTTCTTTGTTTTTTGTTCTTCTCTTTCTGTTGTTCATGTAGCCTCCTTGCTCTTCTTCTCTCTTTTTTCTCCTCTTCAAGCCGTTGTTTTTCTTCTTTTCTCACTTAGATTTTTCTTTTGACTCTTACTTAAGCTTCAGCTTATTCTCTACCACCGCTGAAGCAGAAGACAGTGCTACTGGTCTGAGGGCTGTGTTATTATTGGTATTAGCATTGGCTTTCGTTCTGTCCTTTGCACTGCCTGCTGTGGTGAGGCGCTGTCTGCTGGATAGGGCTGTGTTTTAGGTCAGCTGCAACTTCTCTTTGCGTAACTGGATGGCGGGCATAGCATAGCCCGAGCTTCTGACTATCCTTTTTGCTTCCGGATGCCTGAGTTTATGAATAACTTTATATCTCTGGATTTTCCTTTTCATAATGAACTCAGGACAATCCGGAACTTTGACGAATGTGCACCGCCACAGTGTTAACGCCATTCAAGCGGAGGCTTGCATTCGTCAGTGTGGGCGGGCTTTCCACAAGTACACATCTTTCCTTTGGGCACTTGTTGCTATGTGCCCAAAAGTGGCAGCACTTAAACCGTAAGTGGCGACGGAATGTATCGCCGCACACTTAGGGTTGTAAAAAGCCACTTTTACTTTCTCTGGGGGGTCTTCGTAACTTGAAGGTGAGGAAGTACGTTCCCGTCTTCTCCGAGTTTCCCTCTAGGAGTTCGACGGAGACCTGCTCGACCTTTGTTACACCTTGGCGAAGCTAGTTCTTGTTGCAACTCATCGATGGAACAGTTCATGAATCTCTGCAGAAGATGACCCCTTGAGCTGGCTCAATCTTTCGGTTGATGCCCCCACTAACACTAAATTCCAGCAATTTCATTTATAGCTGCAAGCTTCTCCGCTTGGCTCTTCGAAGCAACCCCGGAAAATAGGTGCCGGAGCCGGCCTTCTGAGACGCTTTCAGCCTCACACCTAAAGTCGCAATAATGGACCGATTGATTGCAATTGGGGACACATTGGCAAAACTGCCCCCGGTCGCTTCTCTCTTCACGGTCATACTTCACATACTTTCTCCTCGTCTCTTGCTCTACTTCTACAGTCTAGATTGGACATAGTAGCCATAGGTTTTCTTAAGGTGAAGGGGGGGAAATCAGCCGAGGTGTGACCAGAAGAGGAGAGAGGATGGTCGGCCAGAGGCTGGATGGTTGACTGACCGCCCTGGAGTACTGACCAGGCCTCTCTCATACTGTGAGCCTACCCCGCGGTGAGGCCAAGGCGGACGGTAGGAGTCACACGGAGCACTAGGACTCCGACAGTCCTAAGCCACGACTGACCCAACTGGACAGTGACCCGAAGCGAGAATTAACGCAACGCAACAGGCCCCCCTTCTACCAGGCATCCGACGCTTTGGTATGGCAGTGCTAGGCACACAGCAGGAGGGGCGACTAAACCCCACGACAACCAACGGCGGTGACGCAGCCCGGATCGCACCTCTTTTAGGAAAAAGTTTTAAAGATTCAACCGTTAGAGGACGCACTAGGCACCCTTTTGGGAAGACCCAAACTCTACCTGGTAGAGGACGCACGACGATCGGCACCTCTCTTAGGAAAAAGTCTTAAAATAAAATAAATAAATAAACATAAATAATAAAATAAAGAAAATTAAACTAAATCAAAATAGTGAAGAAATAAAGGTAGACAGCATGAAATAAAACGAGAGAAAAAATTAAAATAAAGGTAAAAGAGAGGAAAGGTGAGAAAGTAGGAAAGGCAAGGGGATTGGTGAAGGAAAGTTAGAGATAAGGAGATAGCAAGAAAGAGAAAGAAAATAACTCTACCTTGTAGAGGACTCTTGCGAGGTCAACCTTCAGGGACGCCACCCCCTGACACGCCTCAGTCCGCCAGACGCAAATAGGCGCCTGACTTTCCCAATAGGCGCTCCTATAGGTTTACCCATGTCTGCCGGGCATACGGACCTTAAGCACGATCGGCTGTGTCATAGAGCCAAACAGACACGGGATTAGCTAAGTGGGCCGGGAACGCTTCTCTTCCCGTCAAGCACCGTAGCACTTGCTCTGACCAGTCCCGGTACCCTGCATAATGCAGGGACCAGTGGATGCAGTTTAACCTCATGCCCAGGAGGCTTATATATTATTATTTAAAAAATAAAATATATTTACAGTAATAATTGTATTTAAGCATAATAACTTATAGTGAGAATGATTTAACTAGCCTCGTAAGCTTTATGCTTTTGTTTGGCTAGTTTGTACATTTTACAAACTGTACTGTGTACTACATTGTTTGTTAAAAGAATTAATTTATGTAATTTACAGCGTTATTAATTTAATAACAGAATAGAATAAGAAGGTAAATAGAAGCCTCTCATTTCATTTTAGCCAAATGCTCGATTTATTGATTTTATCTTTGAGGAAAAAATAAGAGAATCCACAAAAAAAGTGAAGCCTATCTTAAAGCAAAACTTGTGCTATATCCTAGGTTTAATTTTATTAATGTTTACTACGAAAGCCCCAAAATATAGCGTCTTAAATCCTTATAAATATATTGTTGTACATTTTTTTTTATTTTTAGTATTAGTCATCGCATTTTTTTAAAATCGTTAATATTTCTGGAACCAAATCCTCTAATCTACAATCATAGCAATTTAAACGTATTCATTCTGATAAAATGCGTTTATTATCGACATTAATTTAACTTAGTTTCGTAATACGCTATTTACACAATTTAAGTTATTGACTTCTAATAGAAATTTATTGATTATTTAATGTACAAAATTAATACAAGTTTGTAGCGTAAATTCTTGATTTGCCGGAGGGTATAAATAGCAATTTACATAATTCGTTACTAAAGCACAACATTATAAAATTTTGAGCTGTATTTGGACAGATCTTCTGTTTATAGGTTTCTGCAATTTATCACTTACCTATTGATTTCACCTTTGCCTTTACTAGGCCTGGCTTAAGACCAAATCTTATTTTTATTTCCTTTAAAGGGAGAGGTGAGGAGGTAAGAGCCCGGACATAAAATACAGGTTTCTCTCCATCAGATATCGTTCTTCTTAAAAAAAATCTTTTCTTCTTTTTTTTCTCACAATATTGTCGACCTATAAATATCAAGATTTTTCTTTTTGTCACT
Source organism: Microvelia longipes (assembly GCA_018340805.1). Classification (NCBI taxonomy): domain Eukaryota; kingdom Metazoa; phylum Arthropoda; class Insecta; order Hemiptera; family Veliidae; genus Microvelia; species Microvelia longipes. The sequence goes on from JACMZG010000008.1 coordinate 57,997,159, forward strand.
ATTGATATAATCTACATACAAATATTTGAGAATAAATTTGATACAGAAACAGACGAGTAAAATAACTCTGGTATTATTTCTGTAGTTAACTTGTTTGTAGACGACAGTTGTGGTGGTAATAATTTTAACATTTTATTACTTTGTATAGCGTTATAAAACTAAAATATTTCACTTCCCCAAAAATTATGTTTATATTTCGTTGTTCTACTTTCCTCTAAAATAAAACGATACAACATTTTAGCCCCTTTCTTATTCTTGTAATACTTAATCAGCCTACTTATCAATTACATTTGTATATTTTCAAATATATCGTGAAATTAGTGATATTAGACAATATCAACCCAAGCGCATTAAATTAAATATATACTACACACACAAATTAAAGAATAATGACACACTTCACTATAATGCAATGTAATATTTCTAACTACTATTAAGAATTGCCTCTTATAAATTAAATGTATTTTTTAAAAATAATTAGTAAATCAAAAATAGAAAAATTTCCTGAAACCAAAATCTACAATTACGTTTTAATTGAAAGTTTGTTTTTTAAATAATCAAAGGAGCAAAAAGGAATAATTTTTCCATAAGTTGAACTTTTTGATTTAGAATTTACTTTTAAACTTCCTGATGTTCAAAATCTAAAAAGTGATCTCTCTTGATGTAACTTGATGACTTGCGACTTTTCTCCTGAAATTATTTTTCTTATTTTTTATTTCAATGCTGATGGATTTTCCTGCACTTGATGGATGAGTTCCCTGTTCCAAGTATAATTTTCTTCTCGTTTTCAAACTTAGATGACTAGAAAGCATCAACATTGATTTATGGGTTTTCTTTACTTTTTCAAATCGTTTGGAAAATCGTCGGGGACCAACAATATTTAAACTGTCTGACTAATATGCTTCAACAAACTTGTAACAATTTTTTAAGTATAAGCTTATCTTTTTGTGCAAATTAAAACCGTATTATTATTAATGCTTCAAAGTGAGCTGATGTTTTCTTATTTATAGCATTTTTATACCAAGCAAATAGTTTATTTATTTTAATGTTTTTTTTTTTTATTATGCATTATTCATAGGGAATACAATTTAGGATATTTTTTAAAGTCTTAGCTGGGTCAGAAAGTTGTTTAAAACATAATCCTAATTATTATAAAGCCTATAAAAATATCTAGTTTTGTATAAATCTCTCGATTGCTAATCTATGAATATATGATTGTATCTCCATCCATGCTATATTAATAATTCTAGGGTCAACGGGAAAAAGCACATAAGTCAAATTTTTCAATTTTTTTTTTAAACGATTAAAGTATTTCTTAAACCTTTTTTGACCAAACGTAAAAAACCACTTAAGTCAAAACTATCTTTAAATAAAATAAATGAGTAAAAATGCATTAAGAAAAATCAAAATTTTTATCAATTTGATAAAATAATAATTAATAAGTAATAGTTAATAGTAATAGTAGTTTAATAGTAATTATAATAATGTCTTATGTGCTTTTTCCCGCCGACCCTACAATTATTTATATAACACGGATGGAAATGAAATCATGTATTAATAGAGTGTAGATACACTGATTGGCAAAACAGACGCAAACACAATTCACGATTAAGAGTGTCAGTTTTTACAAATCATACATTTTTAATCTTTTTCTTGAAAATTTGTGCATACTGAAACTTTTAAGGAGGTAAAGATTAGCTCAAGTTAGCTCCTCAACTTGATGGTTCATTACTTTTTCTTATAATATAACCTTTTTCTTATTATGTCTATAAGTGTAATTGTGACTACATTTATAACATGTATGGTGAAATAAAGAAATATTTATTTATTTAACCCACGTTTATTGGTTGTAAAACGATTTATAGTATGCGGGCTTATTTTTTTTTTTTTTTTTTTTTTTTTTTTTAAAATATATAAATAACTAGATCCATAAAACGTTTTATTCCACAAAGATAAAAAAAAAAAAAAAAAAAAAAAAAAAAAAAGTTTCTCCCCGAAATTACTTATATTAGGACAGGTTAAGGCTGAGAGTTTATAGGACTGTGTTACACTTCGGCAAGTTTGGACACCAAATATTTATCAAAGGAAAGAGTTTAAAAACATCCAGTGGCTAAAAGTTTGGTGTCGTTTCTTAAAGTGTCCAAAAAGTTGAACGTGGAACATAATGTGTTTGTTGAGTTCTCCTAACTAAGCTAAAAGTGTTTTTCTTCCCTTTCAAGAGATTGGTGACAGAAAAAACTAACCAATCCTTAGCAGGTATCGCATTATTTTCACTAAAAGCTATCTTACGATAAAAGTAAATTTAGTTTTGTGATTTCTCAGTCTTTTTTCCTCTATTTATGGGAAAAATTAATAAGTCTTTCGGCTGAACTTCGGTATACGGTGCACCCTGTTATCAATACTATATATCGATATATTTTTAGTTTAGAGATGTGACGTAGGAATAATCGATATATGCCTTTTCTTTTACGTTTATGAACATATTTTATTATTTTTTTAAATGTTTTTTTGTTGTTTGTGTTTTTTTTATTTGTTGTAAAATGGTTTATAACTATTTTCATATTTTTTTAATGTTTTTATAATGTTTTATCTATGTTTTCATAAGAATAATCGATGATACACCACATCTAATTTTATGTTACGCGTATTTTTTACGTATTTTTGTGTTTGTTATTTTCAGGTTTTTTATTATATTTTTGTTGTTAATGTTTTCATTTATTTGTTGTATGGTTTTTTTAAATGTTTGAACGCTGCTTATCTTTTAAGTGCTCAGTTCTCGTTTACGTGTCGCGTAACTAATAATATATCGATATATAGTATTGATAACAGGGTGCACCGTATTCCGAAGATTTACCAGTCTTTCAAATATATTTTTAATCAATTAAAGAGAGTGGTCCAGAGTCTATATGAGCACTTAAAGCCAGGGTACCTGGGTTCAAATTCTTTTTTAGTCATAAACTTGCATAATGTAAAAAAAACGATAAAAAATTATTGTCACCACCAAGATTCGAACCCAGGTACTCTAGCTTTGAGTGCTCATATCGGCTCTGGACCACTCTCTTTCAACTCGCAGGCCCAAAAAACAATATAATCGACTCCACACTTGAAATATGTTGTTACTGGTCATATTTTAGGTTTTATGGTAATCGAACAGCGTTTTTTCGACTTTTTAGTCACCGTGGGTGGTGATGTCGAATTTATTTACATAAAAAATTAATATATAGCTAAAAAGCAATATGTTTTATTAGCAAAAAACCCAGGGTGAACCCTATTTTCAATTAAAATCAGTCAATTTTTGTGAAATCGTTAACTAAAAACTGCTGATTTTAAAAACGCTGTAGAGTACCTTAAAACAAAAATAAACAATATGTTACATATTGGGCCTAAAACTGCAATGTATAGATGTGTAATTTTAAGCCCAATTTGAAAAAAATCGCCCCAGTCCCATTGGACGATAAATCGCCCTGAAAAACGCCAAAATCATGAAAACCTTAACTTTCAATAATTCATTGACTCCAAAAGGTAAAATTTGGAATATTAAAATATATTTTTTCTTGTTCCTTATGGTCACCTTAGTAACCAAAACAATTTTTTTCAATATTATCTTCCTTGTAAAAAAAATAATGAAAAAGTTTATTTTTAGTCTTTGTGGTCAAATTTATTATGCAAACTCACGAGTAGATTAGCAGCAGTATAGAACAAAAATATTGGTTCCTATATAAAGCTCAAAGAGGACACTTTCAAACGAGACTTGTTTCATTAAGCAAAGTTAAGCCAAAGCCGAAATATTAGACCTCAAAAATGGGCAAAAAACTATAAATTTGGGTGTTTCGGGAAATAAAAGTGATTTTTTAAAATGAAGGAGGCTGTAGAAAAATTAATACTAGGCGTTTTGGACTACCTATGGGTAGGAACAACACAGAAAAAAAAAATATTTTTTTCGAGCAACATCTCTGGATCACTTGAAATGGATTGACCCAAATAACTCTCTACCCTTATTTTGAGGAGAATATTTTGTGGTTTCATGAATATGGAGTGTTGTAGTGGATAAGTAGTTAAAGATTTTAAATTAAGCAAAACTTGGTATTCATGAATAAAATATAGTAAAATAAAAGCTTCATTTGTTATAATTTTTCCCTTCTGTCCAGCAAAGCCTTGTGGTCATTACCACTAAAGGGCAAGATGCTTTAAAGAAAGTATTTTCATCCCATGCCCTTCCTTGCAGGTACATGGTACATTGTACATTGGTACATTTGTTGGTACCCTCGTATAACTTGCACAATAAATAATATCTTATGTAGTTTGTCTTGTAAGTTAAATTTAAAAACTCCTTGATCAATGTTATCTATAGTTATACAAATAAACATAAATGTTTAATTATTTAAGAAATCAGCAATTAAAGAAATCAAACTTGATTTGATTAACTTAAATCTTGAGATTTTAATGCCAAAAGAAGTTTAACAGCTGTTTCCTAGTCATGCTATAAAACAGTGAGGTCAGCACTTTATTTTTATAATTCTATACCAAATGTTCTAGTCCAAGACCCTTCTATATACCTCTCTTTAACTATTAGTCCAAGACCCGGACCTGAAAACATGTGACTCATTTTGTACTACTTCTAACCAAATTTTTCTGAAAATATACCTTAAATTTTGAAGAAAAAACATTGTGTTCAGAGTGGAGCCCTTCATATGATTGCGCTTGATCAAAATTTAATGAAATCGCAAAAATTTCAGTTTTCTTGAAATAAGTGGTTCCCTATGGGTAGTGCGGAGAACATGGCAAGAACATTGGTTGAACTTGATAAAATGTTCTGTAAAACGAGCGTTCAATTATCAAAATCCGATAACTACGACCAAATTTATGGCTCTTTCAAAAACACTAAAAAATGGTCAATTTATGCAAAGTCAGCGAATTTCTTTAAAAAAATATTAGCATTATATGGATTTTTTTGGCCATATAAGAAATGACATAACATTAGTTGTAGTTATCTGATTTTGACGAAAAATCCCTCGTTTTATAGGAAATTTAATCAGCTTTAAAAATGTTCTCTTTATGTATTGCACACAACCTACAGGGAACCACTTAGTGCAAGAAAACTGAAATTTGTGCGATTTTCTAATGTTTTAAGTGAGCTCATTCATATGAAGGGCTCCACTATGGATAGGCAGACTATGCTTTTTCTTCATAATTTATGGTATATTTTCAGAAAAATGTGGGTTGAAGTAGTACAAAATTAGTCATATTTTTAGGCCTGGCTCTTGGACTATTCACTCTGGGACTTCTTATTATCAAATAAAGTTATCTTTTTATTTTAATAATTCATGTTAATAATGTGATTTAAAGATTCATGCAAATAATGTACCTTCTAACTTACCAACCACCATATATAAGGCTAAATGTTATTTCAAACTTTCTGCAAAGCGTTACTACGCGTTGTATCAAGAACTTACGACAGGCTAATAAATATTGGTCCGCTATATTAGCTCTCATTTTAAAATTATCGGTTATTTTTCTAACTTTAAACATACTATTTATGTATATAATCTTTTTCTACTCTGCAAGAGCTTTAAAAAGGTATGCAACTCGATTTTAGCTAAATCTTTACTTTTCCTCATTTATACTGTAGGTAGAAAAAATATGTCGTGTTTGGAAAAAAATGAAACCGGGATGTCACCAAAATTATCCGTTTCAGGCGATTTTAAGGCCTCCTGAGTGGTTTTTGCAAAGTTGCCTGCCTGTATGTTTATGTATATATGTGTCTGTTGTCACCGAAGCACAGTGTACTTATGCTAGAGAGTTAAAATTTTGTACATTGACTCAGCGAAAATTTCTAAAAATCATAAAACGCGAAATAATCAATGATGCGATCGGATTGAGATTTGGCACGCATATAAGACTAACATATGTGCTAAGTTTTATCTCATTATCAGCATTAGTTCAATTTTTATTAAATGACTTGTGTACGCTTTTTAAAAAAATTAAAAAAAAACTGGGAAATAGTCTTCCAATTAAGTTGAAATTTAGTACAAGTGTATATTATTACCTAACAAAGAAGTACACTAAGTTTCGTTTTAATATAACAAATATATCTATGATTTTTGGCGGATCATAAAAGTTAAGTAGCATTGAACGTTGTCAGTGCTTGAATGGGTGACCGCAGGGAATTAATCGAATGTATTTACAGTTTGTAGACGAGTAAAGCGATTCCAAAAGCATGTTGCAGCATAAATTTGGCGAACTGTATTTCTAAGAACGAGCGAAGCGATTCTGAAGCAGGGAGGATGAGCGTAGCGAATCCGATATAATAAGGAAAAGTTCCGAGGTACCCTATACCCGATTTTTTTTTCAATTTTTTATTGTAACTCAATTTATTCTAGGAATATTTTTAAATCTATACTTTTCATAAACGATGATCATAGCAATATATTTTATTAGATAGAAATTAGTTTTCACCGTTGCTATTAATTTCTAATTGAATATAATTAATATTTTTCTTACTTATGACTAAACTATGTACTTTATTTTACTTATATTTATACTTATTTGCACTATTCATTGATAACGCCATAAATCTGTTTTTAGAATTAATAAAAATTAAAATTAAAATGATGAAAATAATAAATGATATCACCGTAAATCTGTTTTTAGAATTTATTTAAAACATGCAAATTATTCAATATTCAGTGGTTGGCTAGCCTGATAATTAATCTCCATATTTTTTCACTTTATGACTTTATTTCCTTTCTTTATTGTTTAAATCGTGACTCAGTTAACTTTTTAATTAAAATATTATTCTATAACTAGTTTAAGTAATTAAAGATTATAAATTAACTCAGTCTATGTGATGTTTATTTGATTTCGGATTTAAGCAACCGTTTAACATTAATTGTATTCAAAAAAGTTTGTAATAATTCTTACTTTCTAGTACGATTTTGTGTTTTCTATAATTTATATAAATAAATTCTTTCGTAGTAGATGTTAAATATTTTTATAAACAAAAACATAAAGTCTTTCGTAGTATATGTTAAATAATTTTATAAACAAAAACATCACAAATAGGAATTAACCTAAAAGGTATTACTTGATTCCCTAATAGATTAATTACTCTTGATAGATATTTATTTATAATAAACTGCTATAGAATCTAATTAGTTGTTTCTCTGTTGCCGACGTTAATTTTGTTTATAAAACACTGCCTCTTGGTTGCTTCACAGATTCAGCGACGAGGGTTGCTAAGCTCGTAAGCCATTCCCCGTGTGAGATGCGGGGGACTCCATGTGAATAGCCTATATGAAAAGTCCGTCATCAGAACTATTTTTCGTCATTTTATGAAAAGATAAAGACAACGAGCCCACATTGCATGTGAACATAGAGCCAGCCGATAGGTATGTACATTTTAATTTGCTTGTATTATTAAAAATGTGATACGATGCCTACTATTTATTTGTTCTGACGCGGGGTTTGGCAGGGGGTTTAACCCCCCCCCCGGTAGTTGTCATGTAAACGAGATTGAACACGGGGTTCAACCCTCTAGCATTTTTCATGGTGAAAAACTGTGTGAACAGTTGGGGTTGGACCCCCAAGGAGGTTGTTCACGGGGTTTAAACCCCTCCCAAACACAAATTAAAATCATTAAAATGAAATGGTGAGGCTGATAAGACGGCGTAAAAATAAAACCTCAATTATTTTTACACTAGACTTTTCTTATCATACACTGGTGTCTTTGGTGCAAATAACTATTATTAATTTAAAAGGCTAGGTGTCAAGTAGTATGACCGCTGGTATTTTTAAGGCTTTCGTGAACATATTAAATGGCTCCAAACTGTAATACATTTCGAATCTTTTGTTAACCTATAATTCTGGGGTCGAGCTTAGCAAGAACAAAATCATGACATCATAAACATTAGATTACTAACTTATTTTTCAGGAGTCAACCGTGGTGTATTGGTTAAGGTACGCGGCCACTACACAGAATGAATAAATGGACTTTAGTCGTGGGTTCAATCCCAGCACGGGCCTCTAGGATTTTTATGAGAGGGATACAAATTCTGCGTACCACGTCCTTTAGAAGGGACTCGAGCCTGGGCGTTGTCAGGGCACTCGTTATAGAGTCCTTACCCTAAATAAAACTGGGTATAGGCCCAATTTAGGACCCTTATTGTAGATTCATTATAATACTATACTGTTTCTGCCTTGTAGTTTAAAGTGTGTGGAGGTTTGGTTTAACAGTGAGAGCACGTGTTGTTCCCAGTTTTCACTAGTGAAGATATGTATGATTGTTTGAAAAGCATGAGAGGAACCATAGAAATTCACGGCTTTTCTGTCTAGATTAGATGAAATATACCTACACTTAAAATTAAAAGGAGTAGAACACTATCTTAAGTAGCTGGAAAAAAGGGTCCAACAACGTGGCCTACTTGCCTGGTAGTTACTACCAACCCCCCCATATCACTATCACTATCACCAACTTATTTTTCGGTCAAACGTTCATAACAATGCATTAACCTCATTAGCTAAAATCGGAACGTTTAAAAAATCGATAAATCAAGTTTCAGATTTATGCTTTATTCTATGACTGGTACTTACAAATGGTAAGTAACTGGTAGCTTTACAACTTGTAATTAATTTTTTTCGCATTTTTAAAAGTAACAACGCTAAACGATTTTAAGGTTGAGATTACACTGAGCTTTAAATCATTACAAATAATGGTGTGCATCAAAGCCGATTTTAGATCATTGGGGTAAATATGCGTATTTCCTTTCAAAAATTAAGTAAGAAGTAGTATTGTGCTACTGCTCAAGTAATGAAGCATAAACCAGTAACTTATTTTAGAAATGGATTTTCAAGCAAGGAAATCCAACTAAAGCTTGCAGCTCTGAGCGCTAAAATATTTTGGGCAAAACATTTATTTTATTACTTTAAATCTGTTCTTATTCGCCTAGAATTAATAGATAAGATTCTAGGGGTGATTTTCTACGCCATACATTCGAACACAGGGTTTACAAGCTCATAAAGTAGAGGAAGAAAACTACAAGTTTGATGATTTCATCTGGGGCTTGGACTATATGCTGACCTTTATATTCCTGGTCATTTTTTACCTACATCGCTTCATTTTTAAACTGCTAAGGAAATATCAAATACCCTTCTATATCTCTCACTTACTTGCACCATTATATACTTTTTTATGACTTAATGTCTGTACATCATAAATGCAAAGAGATGTAGGTGAATAAATGCCCAGGACTAAAAATGCTTGTCTTCTTGAGTATTACTTCATTTACTTTTGCTCATATATACCGTAGATATGTGTATGTAGGAAATGTATTGTGTTTGCGAAAAAATCCGAAACCGGGATGTCACCACAATTATCCGTTGTAGTTCGCTTTTAAGACCTCAAAAGAAGTTTTTACAAAGTTGTCTGTCTGTATGTGTGTGTGTATGTATGTTTGTGTCTGTTATCATCGTATCTCCCAGTGTATTATCGTATCCCAGGGTGTACAATTTTGAAAATTCATAAAACTCAAAACAAATTGTCGATCGGTTTGACATTTGGCTCGCATGTAGTCATATATAATCCAAAATATGTGCTAAGTTTCATCTCATTATCAGCATTAGTTAAATTTTTTGGAAATGATTTGTATATGTTTTTAAAAATTTGTAAAATAATCTATTTGAGTTGAAATTCGATACAAGTGTATCCCTTAACGTAACGAAGTGCCTAGTTTCGTTTCAATACGAACAGTGCAACTACGTTTAAGATGTAACTTTTATGATCATAAAAGTTAAGTAGCACCAAGCGCCATCAGCGCCTGGACGGGTGACCGCTGGATATGAAACGAATATATTTTTATGTGAGGACGAAAGAAGTAAGTCCAAAATGAGTGGCAGTATAAATTTGCAAATTTTTATAACGAGTGAAGTGAGTTTGATGTAGGGAGGATGAGCGTAACGGATTCCATGTGACGTGGAAACGTTCCTAGGTACCCCGTACCCGACTCTTTTAAACTATTTTCAAAATTTTTAAAAATAAACTAGTAATAGTTTTGAAATTTTGCTGAATCAGCATATTACTCTACTCTATGATCCTGTAAATCCTATGAGCAAATAGTTCATAAATCTTATGACATAAACTCTCGGACTGTGAAACAGTCTCATTACATATTGCTCTGCGATTGCTTAATATACTTTGTATTATTTAATAAAAAATAAGTATGACACACTTTTATAATGAACGAAATTTTGATAGTGAACGTTAAATTCATATGAAGCGAATACTTGTCCTTTATTAAAGTATAAGAGAAAGGTTTTTCAGAGGTTGGCTTTTAGACTCGTTATAAAACCGATATTCATGGTTAGCATTCCCTTGACGTCATAGATTATGGTAAAAATAAATAATATATTAGTTAACTTTGTTCAATAGGTATTATATTTCTTATTTATAGCTGCTTCAAAACTAATATCTTTATTAATTATAACATTTAAAAGTTTACCACAAAATCTGATCTGCCTCAACAATTTTATTTTTAACGAAGAATTTTTTCTTTAATAAAAGCCCTAAGAGAATTAATAAAAAACTGACGAAGCCCAGAGTTGTGGTTTGACTTCAAATTAAATTTAGTTTATTACTTCGAATAAACGCTGCTTACTAACATAGTTAAAAAATATATATAATAGAGTCTAGACAAAATTTTCTTAAAATTGCCTCAATGGCTGAGCAACTAATGAAATGTTGAGATGGGCTTAGATTCCTTCAAGTCCTACGGGGAAGACAGTTAAAAGTTTCTTGCCGCCCTAGGACCAATGGTTGGGGCATCAACCTCTTTAATTATAATGTAGGTCGTTTCTTTGCTTTAGACTTTTTAGAACTCCTCGAAATAGAATTGGGCAAACTTTTCTCTAAGGGTCTTTATGATTTGAAGTTGTCGTAGTCCTTGTTGGGGGTTTTAAACTGTTTTTATAACGGCGTAGTGAAATTACAAACTCTTTTTGTACTAAGGCTTCGTTGATTATTCCTTTATTTTTTAAATCTCTCTGCAGTGTAGGAAACAATGAAATGAAACTTTGAAATCGTAATGATAAAGACAATGACAAATGAACCGAGTCAACTTTAACCCTTCACTAATAGTGGAATACTTTCTTTTTCAATATCTATCATCTTACATCTTCGTTGAGTACTTTAAACTTATTCCATGTTCACCGATCATTTTATTAAATTTCCAAACCAATTCAATATAAAATACAAAACGGCGCTTGTGTGGCGCCGTTGCATTCTCCGGAATGTGGATTTAGATGGGGCTTCTATAAGTTTATTATAGTTTAATATGTATACGCTGAATTTTCGATTTTGATATTTGCTTGGCATGATAAATCGAGTCAAGTACTGTTACCTATCATTAAATTCTATGAAGTTATTTTTTAGCTTATAATTTTACATTTTTAATACAACCAGCTGATAATAAGATAATTATACCTATTTCCTTTTACTTCCCTCGTAGTTGGCCATAGCTGACTTTAGTCATCTAATCATCCTTAATAGCAAACCATAAGAGCCAAATACCATATTCCTGAGTATAGTCAGCGAAGTTCCTCATATTTTATTTGGTATACCTAGTTGAGTTCCATCACAATTTATTTTATAACGATTTTTTAGCTAAGAATTCATTTGCTAGGGGTTTGTATTACGCACCACACGAACGACGTTTTACTTACATGTTGAGTACCGAATCTATCTACAATTGTTTGGTTTTAAAAAAGATTAATTCCATTATAAACTGCCTTAAGATTTTTCCAGTATCATATTGTTAATGCCGTTTTTGGCCCGTGCTATTACTTCAGGCGGCATGTTTTCTTGATAATAATTATTACTATAATTTATTATTTTTTAAATAGTTATCTACTTTGATAATTGCAAAAAAGTTAATAAAGTAAGTGAATTCGATATACTGCAAGAACTCAAACTAACAGACTTACTGATATGTAGTCACGGAGAAGAACTGTTCTTACTTTCCGCACTAGAACCGAAAGTAAGAAGAATTCTTACTTTACATCACATCTGAAGTGTTTTTATTTATTTTGTTTCCGTGTCCTAAATAACTTCCATTTAATGCTCGAGAGTTAAACCTTAGCACAAAAATGACGCATATCACAAGTAAAATTTGAAAAGACAAAACAATATTTTTTACGCATTAAATTGTAATATAATTATTTTAAGCATGTTTTATAGGCAAATTAGACCAGCCAATAGTCAATTGGATAATTTCTATTCCAAAAGATCTTGATTATTTGTAATTTTAATTGAATGCTAATCTAGTTTTAATTTTAGTTTACTAACTGTAATATCAGGGTGTCTAGCGTTTTTTAATTTTTCGTTTGCCTAAATATCGTGGCAAAACTGATCTGTAAAAATAAAAATTTCTTGACGCAACGACAAAACTTTTTGATATTCATCTATACCATGCGGTGGAACTAGGCGATTCCCATAAAGTTAAGATGTGCTATGGTAAAGGTAAAGGCAATGTAGGTGTCCCTTAGCCCTTGTTGTACGGAACAAGGAAATGAGAAAAGGTAAATTAACGCTGTAATTTTATTAGCTACAGTCAATTTTCGAACTGATACTGTAAAATTAACTTCAGTGATTATATCACTAAAGTTAATTACTGTCATACAAAAGGTCATGCAAAAATAAATATCAAATATTTACATAGGCAAATTGTATAAACAAATACCATTGCTAAAATTTTCTTATACAGAATTTTAAAACTATCGTGAAAATAATCTAATTTAACTGCCTTTATATTAAACTTATACGTACTCTTTATAGAATAAATCACAAAAGGACGCTTTGTTTTAAATATAAATACTGGTTTACTTTTACCCTTTAATAAAAATGGTTAAAAAGTGGATAGAAGGAAATAACAAAAAGATGTCTTTTTGATTTATGAGCAAGACTTTAGATAGTCCTAAAACAGCAAGGAGCAGTTGCCCTTTTTGGTTTTTGTTTGTTAGAGGTTTTAGTGGATAAAATGAGAGAGAGATGATATCTGTTTGAAAAAGTTTTGTCTCACTAACATAAAGGACGAGCACGTGCAACTCATCTAAACTTGACCCTTCAACTTCTTATTGCTCACCTAAACACCTTCTTTTTTAATTTTATATCTTTTCCTTAAACCAGTTTGATATTGGCAACGCTCCCTAAAGTTCCTAAATAATACTAAACCTTAGAAAAGGGAAATACTTCCACATTTTTATTTTCGGAAACAGTTACCGTCCAAAAGCTTTAATAGTACTAGTTTGTCATAAAAACAAAAGAAAAAAAAAGTTGCCAAAATAGATATTTTCTTTTCATTTTCACGTATAAATCCGATAAAGGAAAAGAAATAAAATTTATATATTTTATTTATGATAGTTGCGTGTAGACTTTTCATCATTTGTTTCTGTCCATTCTTTATTATTTCCCTTACTTAATAATAAGAAGGAAACTTTGCTATGACGTTATCTCTTATGAAAAACAAAGTCAATTTCTGAGGGAAAAGTTAAACGTAATCTAAAGGGAAATGGCTGGGTAGTAAAAGAAGGGATGACATCTTTATTAGGCCTGTTAGATTTATGTATTTACAAGCATGTTCATCATCATGTCTATTGTTCTACAGGAGCCAGCCCTTGCCCTATTTTTATTCAGGATTTCCTTATTCTCATCTCATTTTCATATTCGAATTCTTCCTTCGCATGAATTTTTAGGGTGTATAGGAAGTAGTAATATAGTCCCAACAATCAATCATCAAACAATATAGTTTAGGTGCGCATTATATTCAAAGTGTAGTACTACCTAAAAGAGTGGCTGTATAAAATAACAGCAGAAAAATAAACATCAATCCAAGTTTTATACCTTTGATGTATAATAAATATGTGATAATTAATGTAATAATTAATCATTAGTTAATCAGTATTAATATTTTTTTCTAATATTTTTTCATTTAAACTTCAAGTCAAGTTTCCAATCTTTTGTCTGGAGATAGAGGTAAAAATAGGGTTTAGGGCTTCTAGTGTGGACCGTCAATGTAGATGACGAATTTACCTTCCACTTTGGAAGGCATTTCAGAGCTTTAAGACACCATGGATGAAACCCACTACAAAACTGCACATTTTAAGTTTTGCTATGAAAGTAAGAGCTAGTAGTACATAGTAGAACATGGTGTTTTCATTCATGATGGGATACATCCATGAAGATGAGTCTACAGTGAAATGTAACGTCCAATTCATAATCTACATTGACTCCGACACCAACGGAAGACACAAAGCTTCATGACTATACCCGAGTAAGACCAAAAGCCAATGACTATACCCGAGTAAGATTAAAAGCTCATTTCTATACCTGTAAGACCAGAAGCTCATGACTATACTCGAGTAAGACCAAAAGCTCATGACTATACCCCTAGAAAACCAAAACCCATGGCTATACCTGAGTAAGACCAAAAGTTCATGACTATACCTATAAGACCAAAAGCTCATGACTATACCCGCGTACGCCACAATGCTTTTTATTATAACATATAAGAGCTGTGACTTTGATCAACTTCTAATACTATTATAAGCATCACTTATAATAGTCAGTCTAAAGATAGCTATCTTTAGACTGATGGAATAAACATTATCTGAGATTAAAAGTAGGAAATCCATTTTTTCTTTAGCTTTTAAATATTTTTGATATTCAGACAGTATACATCGGCGCCATACATATTTAATGTTGAAAAAAACAAATTAAATAATTATCTTTTATACAGCTTCTAATTGGGTAGTTTAAGTTAATATTTTCTGAAGTTTCATGCTTCGTCAGAAAGTGTAACATTATACTTACCCATCAATGAACTTATGCCAATCAATTGAAATGAGAAAGTCACTCACCTGAAACAAAGACATTTATTATTGCTTATTAAAAAAGCTGCTTTCTTATATGCTTGTTAACAGCAATTTAGAAATGTTGGTAAGGTAGTTATATAAAACCGTTTTAATTTCTTTACTCTCTCAGAAAAGCAATCACGAAAGTAAGTAATTTTAGTACAACAAATAATGCAAGGAGAGTTTTTGGCAAGAAAACAGAACATATGTATAGGGAAAAAGGATACTAAATCAATTTTATAAATTGCTGAACTTATAACTGAGTATTTGATATTCATTCATTCTTTTTGAAGGCAATTGGACAACAAAAGGAACCAGGCAAGGCTAAAGCAACATAAGTCATGATAAATAAAAAAATCAACTTGAAACGAATTGAAACACTGTATAAGAGAACTACTCAAACAGTTCTAAAATAAACCCATAATTTTATAGCCTGACATAAGGACCTTGGGTAAGAATGTTTAAGGCTGCACTTACAGAGTATGAATAATAAGACGTAATAATTCTGTCCTGTTTTAGAGAGAGAAAAATGTCAAAAAGAACTGAAGTTATGTTTGGGCTCTACATCTTGAGACATAAAGTAAACTGCTATACGAGTCATAAAGTAAAGGTGTTTTATGATGTAAATGTTTTATAATGTGAAAATTCAAAGCATCAAAATATGTTTAGTGTCTTTTCACCATTGAGCTACTTTTTTGAGTATAAATAAATAATGAAACTAAGCCTTCTTTCAACTGACTTTAAGATGTAGAGCAAATCAATTTAATGCGTTCTCTATGTTGTTTTTCTCTTGAAAACAATATTTTTCATGGCTTATTTTGACTTTTGTGCAAATGCTTTACATATCAAAATACAAGTTATCAAAATTCTTTGACACGACATACAAGGGAATCCGTCTCCTAGAAGAACTATAAAGTAATTCCGACGGAATTAATTTTCGTGAGAGGGGAACAACCGATTTAATATAATGCAAAAAAATTGCAAGATCATTTTTCTGTCAGTAAAACTTTGAATTGTCAGTTCATTTCTCTAGATTTTGAAGGGAATAGTCAAAAGTCCCTATTTGACTTTTGAATTTTTAGATGAATCACTCTTTTTTAAATTTTTGACATTATGCACAGAAACTCTTTTTTGTTCTTCTTAAATAAATCTATTCTTAAAGTATTTATTCTATGGATACAAATATTACGTATATCAAATTAGACACGATTCTGATTATAATTGTGGCTGTTTTCAGGGAATAAAATTGAATTTTTGCGTTATAAAAAAAGGCTGTGTAACGTCACAAGGTCAATAGGTAAACAGTAAAAATTAAAAACGTGGTAAGATATCAAACCCATATAAGAATATACACCAATTATATTCGAAAGTATAAATTTTGCACTAATTTTCGATGTAATTTTTTCACATAGTGTCAGCACACCTTTAAGTACTTTAGAAAGTATTATAGCTTTTGTACTGGTTTAATTCGACTTAACTGCCCAAAAGCATAGAAATAGATGCTTTACTCATGTTTTTTGTTCATTTGTTCACCTCGCGTTCCGTAATTTCATTGTTTATTTTGGTGTTTTATATTTGAGAGTAGATGTATATCAGAGTGCGCACCGGATTTATTCTATATAGGGCATCAAAATTTATTAAAAACGACACCTTATTTGACAATTTTTTACCGAACATATTTTATGGTTTTAGTAATATATCTTGCTTCTGTTCTCGGTTTTTCGGTCACTTAGAATGGTCCTATTGATTCCAGACCGGTTTTAACCGTTTCAGCACCAAAAAATATAAATAATAATTTTTCTCCATATAACATTGTTAATCATCCATGTTTAAACAGGAGAAATTTTTCTGTCGGTGACCTTGCCACTGTAGATGAAGGAAGAGCCGACAATTCATTTCCACTGCACCTTCAGGGACACAATGCTCTAGAAAACTGAACTATCAATTTTATTAGCGATTTTATTCGAAGAAAATTCGCTAAGAAAATATATATTTACTACTTACAAGTTTTGAAGAAAAAAGGATTGTAAACACAATATGTAGAGCTTCTTGAACAAGTGTATTGTGACAAAGGAGACTATGTTTAAAAAACAACATTTATATTTAAGAAAACATGCCTTATTCTTTTTGATGCTTTAAAAGCGAATAATTATATCATATATCATAGTTATGCTTCAGAAAATATGAGCGAAAGCATGTAAATAATTTGATAAACAGTCAACTCTGCTTAATATCGTATAGCATAAGAAATTCAAAGCAGCATGAATATCATTTTATTCAATTTACTTTGTAAGAAAATGCGTAAAATTAAATATTTCATACAAAGTATAAATAAGTGTTGACAAGAAATATTAAAACTATTTTCCTTTTCAGTGTTTAAGCAAATACCTAATCTTTTTAGTTTTTCTTTATTATCAGAAATTGACGAATAAGAAGATTGTTTGTTTGTAAAAGGTCTGATGTAATTTTATAGTTGATTGACGCCGCGGTAGTACACTCTACAATTCGTAGCAAGAAATTTGTAAGAATAATCCGTTTTTATCTCACTAAATTACTATCATCCTATTTTTATATACGACCCACTAGAGATAGTTTTGCAGATTGTATACCCTGATGGGCCAAAATGTCTTAAAACGGGCATTCAGTTATTTATTTCATTCGCAATTCACGAATTTTGTCAGTGGTATCCTACATATTCTTATTCAATTGCGGTCCAATAAATCCTCCCTCAATTATAATTAAATGCGGAAGGTCAATGAAATAACTCAACAAGCCAATTTTTAACATAACTAATTAAAAAAATAAACATAAAAGAGAAGATTTAATTCTGCTTATGGCATCATAGACGCCAAATAATGGATAAAACCAACCATTATTTAGGCTAAATAATGGATAAAAATATCTTATCAAAAGAAAACCATGGTTTATGGCCATCTCTATGTACTTTATCAACTCTACAGTTATTAAGAATTCATCCATAGCTTCACACTTTTACTCAAAAATGTAAAAGCTTTACATATAAACACACAAAAATTGACAATTAGAACAACTTTTAAAAACGAAAAAAAATTAGTCTACGAACAACTACGAACAAAAACAGAAACAAAACGAACGTTTTTAAAGAAACCTCATAAAGCTTTTACACAGATTGTTTTTTGAACACGCTACATTACAGTAATGGCGGCAATATATGAATTACTTTAACGTCCTAGGAGTTTTTTTTACATTCATTATTGTCCTCGGAGGTGAAAAGTACTAAATAACATCCTATAACAATAATGATTGGCTTCTCATCCTAAATAAAAACGGTCCAATAAAGTGCTCAATTACGTACTACCTCAAAAAAAAAATATTCTTATGACATTAAAATATAATTAACAAGATACGAAGGATAATTTTATTAACTTAGCCTTGGATTTGTTTTATGATAATTAATTATTGATATCTTAGGTGCTGTTATCTACTAAAACTGGAACGAAAACACCTTGTTCCCCAACACCTTGCTCGTAGGATGTTGATTACGTGACTTGAGTAAAGTGATAACACTTACAATCGGAAATTCTTTACCCAAATACATTAAATTAAATACGGTGCGGTAAAATGAAACATTTACTTTTCACGCTCTTAATAAACGAGTCAAATAGTAAATAAAATAAAATTATTCAATAAAATAAAAATAAATTCATATAAACTAAGTTTTTAAGTATTAAATATAATCTAAATCCTTCTTTTAATTAAAATACTTAAGTCCAGTCATGGTTTAATTAGATTTACGTGACTCCGTTTAACCTGCGTCTAAATTTATATTACATCTTAACACCGTCGTATATCTTTAATTTGCTCTTATATAAACTAATCTCAATGAACTCTGACGTCAATGAGAGTAAGACTGACGTTGAAATTTTATGAATGGGTATCATAATCTTTTAGTCTTCTAAAGAGCGAGTTTTATAACTTCTTAAAATAATAGGGCTTGACTTGAAGAAATATATTAACAAGTTTTGAAATATCTTGACCGCCTTTTTAGAATTGAAGTTTTTGTTTTGGAGTTTTTAGACTAAAAACTTGGTAATTATTTGCACTCCTTATATTATCACAATGAACAGTTTATGGAAAGCAAAAGAAACTTTATATTTGTCAATTAAGGCGAGGCCCGTAACTAGAAAGATCCAAAAAGTGGATTTGCTCTTTTACTTACGAACCGCATCCTGTTTCATTTTTACTCAAAGTGTGTATTTTGCACGAAGGATTTTATATTTCGTTGGCATCCTTGTCCACTAATATAGCATGGAGTATAAGTAATTCTAGCATGGAGTCGCTTCACTTTGAATGAAAGAAGTTAAATTTGTGTACAAGAATTATTATAATACCATTTATTCTTTATTATTAGAACTACTTTAGTTCTAGGTTATTAGGATCTATAATACTCAAAATAAGTGATTCATCTTTTTAAACAAAACATATTTTTACTCTATCTAATCCGTACATAGAAAATTAATTTAATAAGTTTAATTTCTTGTAATGTTATTTATATATTATGTACAAGTTAAAAGATTTATAACAATATTTAATTTTTTGAATTGCAAGGACCATTAACTAGTAAGAGGATTAACTTAATACTTATTTAAGCACCAAGGGATAATGAATGCTAATATTTCCCTAAGCAGTTAGTTAGTTCCTATGGCGAAAGCCGAGAGAAGCAAAGCATTTAATTCCTGAGGCAAAGCCAAAGTATTAATATGCAAAAGCCCCGAGACAAAGTCCAGGGAATTATGATTATTAACTCTCGAGGCGAAGCCGAGGGAAGTAATTGCGTGGGGAATAATAACATTTTACTCCCAAGGTACATAAAATATTTTATCTCCAGACGTTGACGTCATTAAATTATTGTTATTATCTCGTTTTCATACGTCTTGTTGTATTTTATTCTAATTTTTTTTATGGGACCCCTAATAAATTTTGGTCTAAAACGGATTATGGGCCAGTAAAAAATGTTTGGACAAGACCCCCTTATCCATTTTTGGGGTGCTGCTCCCGGGAATGTGTTACAAAAACTGATCGGTTCCCTTTATAAATTTAGAGGATACCACTTCCAAACAACATATAACATATAATTGGGTCCAACCCCAATAATAGGAGAAAAAGTTA
>JACMZG010000008.1:58022204-58443471 GCA_018340805.1 Microvelia longipes
GTACCACAACACGTTTCCCTTATTAAGGTGCTTCTGTATTTTATTTAATTTTTCTTGCTGACTAGTTAACTTATTTAGAAATTTAGTTATAAATTTTATTTACAAATTATTCATAAAAAAACTATTCATAATTTTCCTCTGATTATCAAGGTAATTTAATAAATTGTTTCATACCTTGTAAAATAATAGTTATACTTTTTATATTAATATTTAGGAACGCAGCATTGATCCGCCCCGCCAAGACAAGAAGAAAAGTTAAAATACCCGGCTTAGTCAGTAAATAAAGTCAAAAACCTTTTAAAGCTGCCAGTGTATATTATACTGCACGCAACAAAGTAGGGGTTTAAGGGTCTGTAGCGTTAAAACGGCTATAGGTACATAAATAATATTATAATAACTCTAAAGAGCGTGCGTTGCAGATCAAAAATAAAAAAATACGGGCCTTCGGCCCGTAGCCGCTACGCGGCCTCGGCGCTTCGCGCCTCGTCCGCTCCGCGCGTCGGCCCGCCGGGCCGCTTCGCGGCCCGGGGCCTTCCGGTGACCGCTTTGCGGCCACATTGTTGTTGTTTTATTAATGTATGGTTTCACTATCGTTTCTTGTTACATGGCATTTTGCCACGTATTTAGCGAATTTTCACAGACTCGTTTCACAGGCCCGCTTCGCGGCCTGAGAGGCTTTCTCACAAAATTTGATTTTATTAATCCTCTATTATTAATAGTAAGCAATAATATTACAGTTAACAAGCAATATAAGAAAATAATAAGTATATTTAAATACATAACTTATACGTTTTTATAGAGGTATAAAGAATACAAGGAAAAAATCCACACGTTGCAACTGTTGAAGTAACCTTGTATAAAGGTAAGAAAGATTATAGTTCATCTTTCATCAGCTTTAGTTATCGTCCACCATACAAAAGGGTATAAACTCTTACTTACATTTATGATTGTTTATAGAATTTAAAGAAAAATGTCAAATTTTTTTTGTAAACAAATTGTTTATTTGAGTAAAATCTTAAGGTTGAAAAAATATATCATGAATATTTTAAAATAAAAATACCGTTTGCGTCACTTAGGATTGTCCGATTGAGCTGAAACTGGTCGCATTCGTTTTAGAATAACTTCGACCATATAAAGACTACTTCGATGTTCTTCCTCTTTACGGGTCTGCTTAGCTCGGCGTGGTTCAGTGGAAGCCATTTTTGCCCTGTCTCTCTGGGACAGTAGGCTTACCATGATGGAGCAAGAGGTAGAGGTCTCTCTTTTATACTATATCCCCACCCTCTAACACTATTAAACCAACAGATATCGTACGAGTCTTTGACTTAGACGTAACATATATACAAGATTATATATATATGTATACCGATTGCGCCATTTGTGATGGTTTGATTGAGCTGAAATTGGTCTTAATCGATTCAGCTAGCCGTCTACTTAAACACGAATACTTTGTTTTGAAGCCATTTTAAGTTTCAAAAAAAATTTTTTTTCATGACGTCATAACTTTGGTTGATGACGTCATAATTTTTTATAAACAATAGCCTCGTAACCTCCACAACATCTCGCGATTTGCAAGTTTCGTTTCAATTTGAGAATGCCTTCGAGAGTTATCGTTCGCCATACGAAAGGGTAGAAACTCTTACATACACATATATATATATATATATATATATAATATATATACATATATATAAACTTTTTTCGGACATATTTTTTGTTATCAGGAAGCCAATAGGAACCGATTCCACCCACTCCCACCCTCAACTTTCGTCATCCGAACAACCTCATAAGCGTCATTTTCATTATGAAAATTCGCTAAAAAAAATAAATCATTCAAATTGGCTTAGTAGAAGTAGAGAAAAAGAGGTTTGACAATTGACAATGACATTTTTGACGAGTTCTTTTTCTTCCTGCATTTTTTGTTGACGCACCTACACTATAGAATGAATATTTGACGTATGAGGACTTTTTTGATTTTTCTAATGCTCGAGTGTATTCCTATCAAATAAAATCTCAAATTAGACATTCTTACGCTGAACGTGCAGCGAAGAACCAAGCTAGCGAACGGTAGTTTTATACATTGACACACCTACTGCCTAAAGTACTGAACGGATTTTGATGTGTGAAGATTTGTGTGGATTTACCTTATGCTTGTGTGCAGTCCTATCTAATGAAATCTCAAATGTAGACATTCCTACGCCAAACGTGGAGCGAAAAACTTAGCTTGCGGACGATACTTTTATATGTTATTTTAAAAGGCTTTAATATATGTTACTTTTATATGAGGCCTTAAAACACCTTAAACGGATAATTTCGGTGACATTCCTGTTTCGGATTTTTTTGTGAACACAATACTTTTCTATGTACCTACGGTATAAATGAGGAAAAGTAAAAAACACAGAACAAATGAATGACGAGTAGTGCTACATAATTCAGTAACTCCTTAAGGTGTAGAGCATAAACTAGAAAGTTAAGGATTGTTAAGCACGAAAACATACAATCTTGCAATCTGTAATCCATAAAATGCCTGTTTACGGACCATCGTGCCAGAATTGTTAACTACACGATTGAATAGGTATATGCTGTGAAAACTTTTCTAAGATTTAATTAACATTAAATTACTACACTAGACATTGAGTTTCTTAATAATGCATGTAAAACGCGCGTCGAGCAAGAAGACATAACACTTTGGATTACTATTTCATTCATGAGTTTGAACGAAGCGATACCGAAGTAATATTACTTTAAGCTTATTAGATTTCAAAAACTACAATAAAATTGCTTTAAACTCTATTAAAACAAAGAAATAAGTAAAGGTTTTTTGATATTTTTAATTATAGCCGTTAAGATTTGGAAAACCAAAGCGACAAACACTTAGAGGGAGTACTTTGGTAGAACATAGTGATAAGGGGTCTACACAGTTTACAGTGGGTACCATAACGGTACTTACTCCAACTAGGTCTCCCTAGAGGAAGACTAGATACTCCCCACCCCTCTACAATCCTAAGGGTGACAAACGGGGGGCATTTTTCAGTGGCGTCACATTAAATTACTTGATACATCACACATATTTAAAGAATATATGTGTGTATAATAATTTAAACTTATTTTAAATTTATTTAACTAATTTAAGACAAAATTGTCGAAAAAAATCTAATATTTACGAGAAATTGTAATTGTTCAGAAAAATCAAAAAATGACATCACCAATGTTAAGTTATTACCTGTGTAACACATTACACAGGTAAGATCTGTAAGATCTGATAAGATCTGTTGTATCCTCCCTCTTAGTATTAGTCTCTTTGTAGAAAAGAAACAAACAATAAAGAAAGAACGACATGTAGGTAAAATCAGTTTAAAATCATGCTTGCGATGGTTCTAAAGTCAGTAACATTTCATTACTAAGTACAAAAATATCTTTATCATCTTAACATTCAAGACACGATGGAATTAAGCTTACTACAAAGAATTTAAGAAAAATTAAACGAATGAGAGCGGTGAGATAGGGAATTGATAAGAAGTGAAGGTAGCGCGAGTTAATTGCCTTATTTAAGTCTTGGCAAGATTATAACTAATTACTTATACAGCTGAGAACCTGTTAACTTTAATATAACATTATAAACTTGAATAAAATTTGCATTTACAAAGAAGAAAAATGTTTCTTCTTCAAATTGCGAAGATAGTAATTTTTAAGTTATATTCAATTTACATTTTGTTCCATTAAAGTAAAAACATATTATTAGTTAATGTATATCCTAACCAAAAACATTAGTGTAAAAAATTCAAATCTAGCATAAAAAAAAAGATTTAAAAGTACCTCTTATCACCCTCACACAGTATAATAATAATAATTTTCTATTTTAATTAAATTTTATAGAATAAAGCAATTATATTAGCCAACTGGCTTCCTAATAAGCAAGCATAAAAGGCCTTGATGATTTGGCTTTGTGACTTGTCCAGAGTTTAACAAGTTTGTCCAGAGTAAGGTATTGGGTTATTTTAACACCGAGTTGTACTGCAACAGTTCAATTTGCCTGCATATTAAACTGAACAATAATTTTATTATATTTTTCTCAAATCACAATGTGAGATTTTATGATTACTTATTAGGCAGACCTCAATTACTTTTACGCTAAACTTGATTTTTTACACTACTGTTATAGGGAGGGGGGGGGGCATTACATTTTACTTTAGTAAAAAGTAAGTGGTTTTCATAAAGTTGCGTGAGTGTCTATTATCATCGTAACTGTAGCTCCCCGTAGCTAGAGAGTTGAAACTTGGTGCAAAAATCAGTCTATAGGTACAGTTGTGCTATCCGGAAAATAATTTTTTTATGACGTCATTACTCCCCAATAATGACTAAACAAAAATATCAAAAAATCATAAATCGTGGAAACATTTTGTGATCATATTGAAATTGTTTTTTTGTTGAGGCTATATACCAGCATCGAGTGTGCTTATTTATTTATCTAAATAAATAAATATATATATATATATATATATATATATATTATATATATATATATATATATATATATATATATATATATTATATATATATATATATATATATATATATATATATATATATATATATATATATATATATATATATATATAATATATTATATATATTATATATATATATATATATAATATATAAATATAATATATATATATATATATATATATATATATATATATATATATATATTATATATATATATATATATATATATATAGAGAGAGAGAGAGAGAGAGATTGATTGATTACTGATTTATTTAACCACGCAGAATTAGGACCATGAGGTCCTCTCTTCCATTCAACGTGGATAAATTTTCAGCCGATTTATTATTTAAAATTACATAAAATACATACAATAAAATATACAACAATATGCAAAATTATCTTTTTTATACAATAAATTTATAGTTTTAACTATGAAATCTTACTCAATAAAAATCCTTAACTTAGTTATTTAATAGCTAATTTCTTTTAATTATAGTTAATTTAGTATCATTATATTTTTAAAATTATAATTATAATGATTTTTTTTAATACAATTCGTATATAAATAAAACATTGAAAGAGAAAAAAGAGAGAGAGGGAGAGAGAGAGAGAATATCCACGAAAAAGCCAGGATAAGAACAAACAAGTAAAAGTGTTTCCGTTTTTACTATGGAACAGTAATCGTTTTAGTTCTGAAATAAGAATTAAATATTTAACAACTTTTTTAGTAGTATTGTTTTATTACATTTTTATTTATAAATCTTAAATCTTTTTCAGGGATCAGTCAACTTAAACAAGAATATGAAGATTGAAAGTATACAACTAGGTAAGAATAATTATTAAGATATAATTATTTCAATTTTTCAAACAAATACTATAATAGGTTAATAATTAGTGTGAATCAGAGAAATTTCTGTTGGATATGAATATCCCTGGACCGGTTTCGGCATAACGCGATTATCTGTAGACGGGGCAACACTCGAGCTCTTAACTAATAAAGTTATATCAGTGAATAACTTCTAGTCTCAATGAGCACAACGAGCCCTCTGAAGATAAGGAAGGGAATAGGAGAGGGTTTATATAGGGAAAGTTTTCTGAGTTAAGGCCGTAACCCTGAGAAGTCAGGTGTGCGTGTGAGTCATATGATGTTATGATGTTTTGTGTCTTTTATTATGATGTGTACCAGTGTCATGGGTTTCCTGTTTTGTCATGTGTTGTTCGTTAATAATAGTCTTGTCAGTGTAATTCGGAGTTTGTATATTTCTAGTCTTTCGAGAACGTCAGTCCAGTCCAGGGATATTCATATCTAACAGCAAGTATCGACGTTTGCTGATTTTTCAACTTGCTGCACATACAATCTTTTTAAAAATTGTGTGTCTATACCTCTAGAATGGATGGGTATGTGGTATGGCTGTATGTACAGTTTTCGTTTTTGCAAATAAGGTATAGTTCAATTGATTTAGACTACTCTTGGCACAAAAAAGCAAATTCTAAAAGTAAATTGGAATAACTGATTAAATTTTAAAAACTTCGAACAAGTCTTATTAATTTAATAAATACTATGAACAAGGCAACGCAAGTGAAGTAAATCTTAAAATATATTTTGTGGTGAGAGTGATGCTTTTTATTATTATTCTCAATAATTGCTTTGAATTTCGCAAATTCCTAAAAAATAATGTTAGGGTTTGTTTGTCAATTTATTAAGTTACTTATCGCAATTATTTTTATTTATAATTAAATAAATAAATGAATCAACGGAACTTTTTTAACCACAATAATCTTGGTATTAAATTAAATTTTCTAAAAACCTTATAGCAATAAATATAGATAGTAATAAAAATAATTTGTTCCAACAATATATAAAAGTTCAACCCTTAAATATAATTTAAGCAAAAAATTAACATATTTGTCTATTAATTTAAGTAAAAAGGTGTAAAATGAAAAATTTTCTCTATGATTTATTTAAAACCTTGACGTAAAAACTAATTTAAATAGTAATTTTTACATACCTTCTCAGCATTTTATTTTAAAACAGTTCAATTAAAGTCAAAATTGAAATATATTCTGCTATTATTCATTTTAATAACTTTTTATGTACATAAATTTTCTATTTTACAAACTTGTTTCAAATCAATATTTAATTCTATTGAAATTCTAAAAAATGAGGTTACTACGTCTATCAAAAAGTTTAACTGTTGTTTAGTTCTGACTGTTTAATAGATAAATAAGACAAGAATTAATGAATTTCTTAAAAATGCAAACGTTCTTAGAACTCATTACAATAATTTAAAACTATTAGGCGTTGTAGGTTTAAATAATTAATAGAAATTTATTACAGAGCTAAATATATTTTTGCACTAAAATTGTTTTGTTAAGTAGACCATATACATTCTTTAGTAAAACCGACTTATGTAACATTACTTAATTGTACAAGTTTAAAACTACATTACGTTGCTTCTAAAAGTGTGGTATTTTTTGCATTATAGCTGTAAAGTGCAATAGGACTAGTCACTTGCACATCTATTTAGCTATAATAACACAGTATTAGTCAGTAAATTGTCAAATTATTATATAAAAGGAGTTTGGTCTATCAGCCGCTTCGCGGTCACATGTTCGCTGTCCCGTGGAAGTATTAGAAGATTTGTAAAAAAAAGAAGCACACTCACACGATATTAGTGAATTTAATATTACAAGTAACATATACTTTTTTTAATTTCCTAAGTGAATTTCTAAACCATTAACAATTTCCTGAATCATTATTGTGGGTTCATGCCTTATACATTTCATAATTAATATGTTTTGTGACATAAAGAGGGTTGGTTTTTGTACCAAGTTTAATAAAAATCAAAATTTTAGTTATAGAGCATTTTTTTAGGATAATTCAGCCAAATAATACTAGGGGTCTTGGATGTATACTTCTACCCCATAAAACAAGACTTGTTCCCTAACCCTTAATGAACCTGAGTTTAGGCAAAATTTAGGACCCTCAATAGTACCTTATATAAAAATATATACCTGTGTCTGCATTAGAGTTTCAAGATCTTTAAAGCACAGTCTGGCAGTAGGACACGTGTTGTTTCTAGTGAAGTGAAAATTATAGTAAAGCCATGGCTCATCTGTGGATTAGACGTAAAAATGCCTGCACTAGGACTCATAAGGTGGAACACTTATGACTTATCTTCTATCTAAGGGAGTTTGCAAAAAGGGCCCAACAACGTGGCCAACTTGCTAGGTAATCTACCACCTCCCCTCATTACTATCACTTTTATATGTATGTATATATATATATATATATATATATATATATATATATATATAAAATGATATACATAAGTCATTAAATAAAAAATGAACTAATGCTGCTAATATCAAGAGTATCTTGGTAAAACGAGACGTTTAGGAACACACAAAAACATATGTATAACTGTATAATTGCAAAAACTTAAGTTAATCACTAATATAACTATATTATACTAGTACATTCACACGGCATACTAAATCCGCGGATCGTATTAAGTACGCTAGTTAAATATGGTTTAACTATGCGGTTAAATATAAAAACCATGCGGAGGGAATTTAGTCGAATACGCTAGAACTGGGAGATGAATTCTAGATTAATCCCCCGATACGCTGTACCTCGAGAGAGAGCTGGTCGTATTTAATGGATAACCCTCTACGAACTATTATTTTACTCAAATAATACTGTTTTTCGCCAAATAACTTTTCAAACATTTTTTTGTTCCTTTATCTAACAATTATTAATATTAACATGCAAAGATATTTAATGAAATATATTTTAACTATTTCTCATTTATGCCAGGTATATATAGGAAAACTATACAGTTTTCATGAATGAAACATGAATGTCACCGGCATTATCAGTTTCAGCTGTTTTTAAGGCTTCCTGAGAAGTTTTCACAAATTTATATGTCTGTATGCGTGTGTGTATGTCTGTTATGGTCGTGGCTTTTAGTGTATATATGTTAGAGAGTTGAACGTTGTACAACAATCAATTTACCGATTTACTTGTGCTATGCGAAATATATTCTTTTTATGATAACATTAACCCGCAATAATGACTCAGAAAAAAATTTGGAAATTCATTAATCGCGTAAAATGTTGCGACCAATTTGTGATTTATCACGCATGTAGCCATGTATAAGACTGGCATATGTGCTAATTTCCATTTCGTTATCATTGAGTAACTGCAGTTGAGTAACTGCAGTTACTCAAGTTATAAGTTATTAAGTTAAACCGAAACCTTAAGCAAGAAATAGGTTTCTATGCACAGAAACGCATTCCAAAGGAAATTCGCCCTCATCAATTAGGAAATTTGCTATTTAGAAAATATTTTTTTACGACGTCACTAACCCGCAATAATCACTCAGCCAGAATTTCGACATATCACAAAACGCGATTCGATTGCACTTTGGCAAGCATGTAGCTATGTATAAGAATAACATGTGCCAAGTTTTATCTTATTATCAGCATTAGTACAATTTTTATCAAATGACTTGAGTATGTTTTTAAAAATTAAAAAAATTGGAAAATAATCCAATCGAGTTGAAATTTAGTAAAAGTATCCACCTTTACGTAATAAATAAGTATGCTAAGTTTCGTTTCAATACGACAAGTATATCAACGATTTTTGGTGGATCATAAAAAAAAGTAGCATTGAGCGGTATAAGTGACCTCTGAGAAGTATATAATAATAATAATGCCCGTTTAGAGCCTTGCGGCTCATCAGGGATAACCCCTGCGGGAACCACCTCGGGTGGTAGTAGCAACCGATACGCTCAAAATGTATTCTAAAGTTGGCGATGATTTATCTAAACAATAATCTTTTATAAACTGAGAGCGTAACCTGGGATGCGAACCCCAGACCTCCGTGGATGTCAAAGGTCAGTGTAAAGACTAACGCTCTAACGAACTCGGCCACGGAGGCGGCTACCTCTGAGAAGTAAACGGATGTATTTACAATCTGAAGACGAGCTAAGCGAGTCCGATGACGTGTTGCAATATAAATGTAGCAAATCTTACATTCTGAGGACGAGCGAAGTGAGGCCGAAGTAGGGAGGATAAGCGTAGCGAATCCAATGTGATGACGAAAAGTTCCGTGTTACCCCGTACCCGATTTTTTGTTGTTTTTCTAGCATATAACTTAAGTAAACCTTTAAAATGTTTTTACAGGATCAGTTATGACCGGATCGTATTAAATTCATATGGAATACGATCACAGGTTAAAAACTCTTGTATATACCTAGTAAATGATTTATGATATGAAATTTGTCGGTTTCTTACACAATCTACACATATCTATAAAATAAAAAAAAAAAAATAATATATATGTGATATTTAAGTGTAAATTGCTTTTAACACTTTCAGTGTTTAAATTCTCATTAATAAGGGCTTGGGCTCGAGAATCGTTTGCGAAATAAAGTGTAGATCTTTTAAACTAATGTTGCTTACAAATATACATTTACTGGAAATAACCTTATACGTAAAGGTTACACCTATGCTTAAGTTAATTTTATTTAAGTAAACAAATCATATAAGAGAATAAAGACTGTCGTATATGGTAAAATATATTTTTACAAATTCTTGCGACCTAGTATGGTCATAATGACACTTAAGGCAAATTTTAGAACCTCACATTTAAACAGTTCTCACATACTATTAACCTCGATCATAAGAAAAATTATTTTTAGTTTAAAGTATACTTAAATTAAGAGAAAGCCCCTTATTTCAATGTGAAATTATAAATATATGCACTCATGCAAGCCTTCATTTTCTATATATAATTTACTATGCATAAATCAGCCTTAATTACTACGTTTAATTACAACTAAGCGAGCGAAGCGTGCCCCTGTTTAATATGAAGACTTTTAAATATACCCTATCTATCGAGCGAAGCGAGTCTTCCTTACTGTGTATTATTACTATGCAAAATTACAAACATATACACACACACACACACACACACACACACACACAACACACACACACACACACACACACACACATATATATATATATATATATATATATATATATATATATATATATATATATATATATATATATCAAAACTATAAGCAAGAAATGGGTTCCTAAGAACCACGAACTCAAAGAAAATTTGCTATTCAGAAAATAATTTTTTACGACGTCAATAAACACGCAATAATCACTCAGCGAGAATTTCGAAATATCACAAAACGCGATACGATTGAGATTTGGCACCCATGTAGCTATGTATAAGAATAACATATGTGCCAAGTTTCATATCATTATCAGCACTAGTACAATTTTAATTGTATGACTTGTGTACATTTTTTAAAATAATTGTAAAAAATCGGAAAACAATCCAATAGAGTAGAAATTTAGTTAAGTATGTACCTATGTACTTCGGAGCGAGTCTGAAGCAGGGAGGATAAGTGTAGCGAATACGATGAGATAAGTATAAGCTTCGATGTACCCCGTACCTGCTTTTTTAATTTCGATTTTTGAATTTTAGAGAACCAGCAAACGAATGGTTTCCAATTGACTCTATTTAGCAAGCGAATCGAATCCGTTTTTAAATATGTTTATTTGATGTTATCTTCTAACTTGAGTTTCAGATGCAACGCATTAATAATCTAAAATTGAATTAATCTTCTATTTTCATGAATATAATAAAAATATCTTAGTTTAATAGACGTAATTGGGAAATTTTAAAATATTGAGTTCAAAGTATGCGTAACAAATTTAACTAGCTAAAACACCTTTATTTTCAAGTTAATCTTGAAGGTCTTTATTTCATGTCTTTGTTAATTATATCAAATTATAAAGATTAAGCGCAAGTTATTTAACATAACTGTTAAAACAAGAGATAATTTTAATCTTGTTAGGCTCTTAGAGCTGTATAATCTTCAAAACTTAATTATCAAATTTATCCTAACACACAATTTTCTAAAACTAATTTAACATTTTCAACAATTTTTCTTCTTTGAAATTCTTATATATAAATAATAATGTTAAATTTTTATCCCATTCAGACATGATGCTAATCAGACATTCTGGTTTCACTATCCGAATAGTATTCTTAAAGTAATAGCATAGATGAGTTGGTGGGCCATCTATATATGTCAGTTATTTCTGAGACAAAACAATTTATCTTATTGTTAAGAATATTAATGAAACTTTAATAAATTGGGAACATAGACATCGGCACTCTCGACCTCAGAGTTTCATGATTATCCAAAGCATAACTATGTACTCTCGACTTTATTATAAAATATTGATCCAAAGTCAAAAGTGTTATGACTTCGGCCTCACTATGCTAGACCTCAGAATAAAATATTATTAATAATTATTATTATAATATACATTAGGTGGAAAAATTTTAAGGGGTTATAACTTTCGCTAATTTAAACCTTTAAAAAACATTGAGTAGATATCATGTAATACAAAAAATACGTTTACCTTCACAAAAACCTTAAAAATACCATCGGTCATACTAGGTAAGTTTTAATTAATTTTGATCCTTTAAATAATTAATAGCAAAATATTTCATTTATTTATTTTATGTATTATGTTTTGTCAGTTTAATTAAATAGCTATCGAATATCGACTCTTTTTCGTTATCTGACGATATGTCGTACGCTGAAAAGCAGGGACAAGATGGTATATTGGTAAATGGTATATTCTGTTTTTTTATTGGTTTTAACACATTAAAAATAGATGACTTCAGTTCGAAATATTTATTTTTGTATAAATATACAAAAAAACCTAAGCTTTCGACAACATAATGAAAACTCATTTATTTCTTCATGTTTATTAAACTAGCATTAATATTTTTATTTCTCTCTTTCCTACTTAAAATACATAATAAAGTTATAAATAATTTTATTTGTACTAAAAATTAAATGGATTTAAATAGACAGGTTACAAGTGTTTTTAAAAATGAAAGTATTATACATGTTAATTAAATAAGTTTGCAAGATATATAGTGATTTATGAGCAGTGAAAGGAAAACCAGATTAATCTATTCTGTTGTCATTATTATAAATGAACAGGTTATCTTTCGAAACAATATACATAACAAATATACATAGTATTTGACATATCTTGGCATTATTATAGGACAAAACTATTGTTGAACTATGCAAGTAGTTATTATGTTTGAAATAAGCGTGCATACTTTACAATACAATACTAAAATAATTGCAATTTGATCAAGTTTATAGAATAGGATTATTTTATGTTGGTGTATTAATTAGCATAATAAACTTTTTGAACTTAGCATAATAAACGTAAACTTGACAATATTTTTTTACTTTTCCTCACCTATTACCGTAGGTATAAGGAAAAGTATTGTGTTAACCCTAAAAATCCGAAAGCTAGGTTTACACAAAATTATTTGTTTTAGGCATTTTTATAACGTTTTGAGTGGTTTTAATCTTTGTGTATCTGTGCTTTTATGTGTCCGTGTCACGCATTACTCCCACAGAGTTTATGCTAGAGAGTTGATACTTGGCACAAAAGTCAGACTTATTTTGAATTTATATATTTCGTTTACAATCAAGCATTTGACCCTTCTAGTAGTCATTTAACACTTGTACATCTATAGGTAGTCAATCAGTCCACGAAATTAATATTATTATTGATCGCCATTTTTATGTATTACATTATACAATTTTAACGATAAATCCATTTTTATTTTCAAACTGCTTTTCGACGTTCGACATATCGTTAGATAGTGAAATTTAATATTAATTAGTAGATATGAATTCAATAGCTAACTTTAGTTTTTTGGGTGACACTTG
This sequence comes from Microvelia longipes, assembly GCA_018340805.1. Classification (NCBI taxonomy): domain Eukaryota; kingdom Metazoa; phylum Arthropoda; class Insecta; order Hemiptera; family Veliidae; genus Microvelia; species Microvelia longipes. The sequence continues at coordinate 58,035,518 of JACMZG010000008.1, forward strand.
AAATTATATAAAACTTTTATTTACATCTAATCAAAATCATGACGTTGTACCGCATCAAATTTAAATGTTAAAATTATTTTATACATTAATAAAATATAGGGATAATATTTGTATAAAAAACTAATACAAAAATCGAGTATGGGGTACCTCGAAATATTTCTCATCACATCGGATTTGCTACGCACATCCTCACTACTTTGGACTCGCTTGGCTCTCGTCCTCAGATAGTAAATTCATACTTTTCATACCCCGCGGTCACCCATTCAGGCACTGACATCGTTGGATACTGCTTAACTTTTATGATAAAAAAAACCATGGATATATTTTTCGTATTGAAACGAAACTTAGTATATACTTAAATATTACGTAAAAGTATGCTCTTTCACCGAATTTAACTCTATTGAATTATTTCCGATTTTTTAATTTTTTTTAAAGTCCTTTGATAAAAATTTAAGTAATGCTAATAATTAGATGAAACTTGGTACATCTCATCACATATTGTACATTGGTACATGCGTGCCAAATCTCAATCCAATCATAACAGATTTTCGCGTTTTATGATTTTTTAAAAATTTCGCTGAGTCATTATTGTTGATTAATGACGTCATAAAAAATATATATAAAAATATATTTTCCGGATAGCACAAAGAAACCTGTGGAATATTTTTTTCAAAGTTTCACTATCTAGCATAAATACACTACGATGATAACACACACACACCCATACACTCACTCACACATATACATACAGACAACATTGTGAAAACTACTTAGGAGGTCTTAAAAACATTTGAAACAGTTAATTCCGGCGACATCCTAGTTTCGGATTTTTTTTAAACACAATACTTTACTACGATATAAATAACTAACGAGAAAAAGAAACTAGGCAAAAAAGTATGATTTCAGGTGTTAAATGCATTCGTGAAGATGATATAAAAGTATAACAAGTGCCCAAAATAACGTTCTTTGACAAAAATATTTAGGGGGGAAAATGTTTTGTATATGTCTTTAGAACCCGAACAGCCCAAAAAAGCACATCTCTCAATTTACCTTTTTCTATTTAACTAAATACCTAGGGTGTTATAAACTTAGAAAGATATGAGTATATATACTTATATATTTTAAAGATTAAAAAAACACAGTAAATAGGCATTCAATCAAATAATACAGGTTATACTTTTATATCATGTTCACAAATGCATTAAAGACCTGTTATCATACTTGATTATCTAGTTTTTTATTAGTTTAGTTCTTTATAAAAATATTAGCACTATATTTTATTAATGTATAACATAATTTAAAAATTTAAATTTTTTGCGGCAAAACGTCATGATTTTGACTGATCTTAACAAACTTTTTTATATAATTTTAAGTGTTGCACCAAAAAAATCTAAAAGTAGCTATTAAATTCATACTATGAATGCACTTTTCGTGCAAATTTCCCTATTTGGCGATATGATGAACTTTGAAAAGGAGTTTGAAAATAAAAATGTATTTATCGTTAAAATTGTATTATGTAAAAGTTAATATTTTAAAAATGGTGACCAATAATATAATGAAGTTTTGTGGACTGATTGACTACCTATAGATGTATATTTGTGTTAAATGTCTACTATAGAACGGCCAGATTTTTTATTTTAAACGAGTTATTTACATTCTTTTAATGACTCAGTAAAATATGTTATCGCAGTCTGAAATATGCCATCTCAACTAAAAATAAGTCTGCCTTTTTTGCTAAGTTTCAACTCTCTAGCATACACTCAATGGGAGTTGACACAGACACACAGAAATGTATGTCCACATGCAACTGTAAATTAGAAATGACAGTGGAGCCAAAGACACAAAAATAATCAAATAAATAAATTTCTTCTTGTACACATAAAAAACTACTAAACTTTCTTTTCTGTTTTTAACACATAAAAACTAGGTAACCCTTTATTATCAATAGGATATTTTAGACGGTCCTCTTTGTAAATCATTAAATGAACATGTTTTGAGGAATATTAACTAAAAGCAAAATCTAGGAGAGACAAGGAGGCTGTGATTCTAATCATCTATAAGACTCAAAAAAACACTTCGAGGTCCTAGTTTTATAGAAATCAATCAATGTTTGATTTCCTCATAAATTTATTGGTTATTATTTGTTATTATGCCCGGAGGACTTACAACCCCCCTCTCTTAAATTTTAACCATTAAACATAAATTAATTAAACTTTGGGTACTTTTTGTGTAAAGGGAAGTTCTATTGGTGGTGTAATTAACATAGGATGAAACATGAAACTCCAAAATTTGCAATAATATAGAAAATCTTTAACATTAAGGTATGGTTTATTTTGAGTTAATATGTCAAATTAATACACATTAGTCTCTTATTTCTACCAAAATAACAGTCTTTCACAAAAATACGTCGAATGAAAAATGCCTTTTTATTTGTCTCTAGAAGGTCATGAAAAATGCCTTTTTATTTGTCTCTACGACTAATGCAATTTTAATTTGAGCTTATGTATAGTGTAAAACACGGCTAAAATCAGTTGGCAGCGTGGGAAAATACGGCCAGGGAGCCAATGAGGTTTTTCCTGAATGTTAAACCTCCAGGTGATGTTCAAGTCGGATCAAAATCATTGGTTCCACAACATTATTTTCCCGCGCTGTCAACTGATTTTAGCCAAGTGTTTAACTATAATAATTTTTTAATTTTTCTATTACTAAACTAAAACTTTTTGCAAATGTAATGGATTTAAATGAACAAAAAAATAAATGAACATAAAATAAATGCTTTTCCTTTACACTAGATAGAAGGAGAGGAAAAGTAAAAGCTGATTCACAAGATTGACAACAAAATTCACTTGTTTATAACATGTTAGCATGTGTTAATTACGTTTGTTTAGTTGGCAACGTCAAACTGTTTAACAAACTCTGTCACTGCTAGTTTTAACTAGTTCAGCCTGTTGACTGGAGTAACATATTAGTTCAACGAAAATAAGGGTATTAACTCAAGTGAGAGATTTAGAGATCGAGTTGATTGAAAAACATTTTAAGATTTCTATAACTCTGATGTTTTTTTTTAAAAGAAACTAACTACAAACTCTCTCTGTATATTTTTAAATTCAAAACGTATAATTATACGTTTTGAACTTAATAATGTTTAGTTTACCTTTCTTATTAGTTTACTTAATTTATTACAACAGATCTTAGTTTTTAATGATTTTAATCAATTTTCAAAACGCTTTTTTTAGCGAATTTTCTTTGGGAAAAAATTCGCTAATGGGATAGGCGTCATGGCGGAACTCGAACCTCGGACCACGACACAAATCCGTTTCAGAGGTCCCTAATGACGAAAAAAAAAATTCGCGAGACTTTATATATATATATATATATATATATATATATATATATATATGTATATATATGTTTCTAGACACTTTCTTGTAAACACTCTATCTTTCGAACGGATAAATATTTTTTAACCAAACTTGGTGCAAAAATCAACCTTTGGGAGGACACGAACCCTATTGAAAACCAGGTTTTTGTGACGTCATTAACCCGGTTTGCTGAGTCAGCGAAATTTTCAAAAAATCGGCTAAACTCAGGGTTAATATTTTTTGCCGCGAAAAAGGTCAATTTTATGTTTTTTGAGACGCTGAATCGAATGAAACCGGTCCGAAGTCGATACGACCACTTTAAGTGACCTAAAAATCGAAAAAACCATTGTAAATTACCAAAACCAAAATTTAGGTCGATAAAAATAAATTTCGAGTAGGGTGTCGTTTTCTATGTAATTTTGGGCGCTGAATCGAATGAAACCGGTTCGCAGACGATACGACCACTTTAAGTGACCAAAAAGTCGAAAAAACCACAAAAATTATAGAAAACCAACATTACGGTCGTTGAAAAATTAAATTTCGAGTAGGGTGTCGTTTTCAATGTTTTTTGGGCCTCTGAGTTGAATGGCAGTGGTCCGGAGTCAATACGACCACTCAAACTCAGGGTACCTGGGTTCACATCCTGGAAGGGTCAATAATTTTTATCGTTTTTTTTTACTAAATATAAGTTTACAACTAGAAAATAATTCTGGCGCGGTGGTCCGCATGTCGGGCGAATTTCCTTTGGATGCGAGCTCTCAAACCCAGAGTACCTGGGTTCAAATCCTAGTAGGGACAATAATTTTTTAACGTTTTTTTACCTAATATAAGTTTACAACTAAAAATAATTCTGGCACGGTGGTCCGCTGTCGGGCGAATTTCATTTAGAATGCGTGTTTCCGTGCTAAACAACCCATTTCTTGCTTATGCAAGAACCATGCCCATTGCGTGGTTCCGGTTCATGCTTTAGAACCTAAGCAGTTACTCAATTGTCAAGCACTGCTCGTAACTCATTTTGTCTGTATTTTCCAAAGGAAATGCGCTAAAACCTTTAAAGATAACTGACTAAGCTTAAAGATAAGTAACTAATCTTTAAACTAGTGCAAATAATAGTGCATACTTCTAATTTTAGAGGCATAGTTTTATACAACAACAGGATGATTATGCGCATTTCCTTTGGAAAATACAGACAAAATGAGTTACGAGCAGTGCTTGACAATTGAGTAACTGCTTAGGTTCTAAAGCATGAACCGGAACCACGCAATGGGCATGGTTCTTGCATAAGCAAGAAATGGGTTGTTTAGCACGGAAACACGCATTCTAAATGAAATTCGCCCGACAGCGGACCACCGCGCCGGAATTATTTATTTACTAGTTGTAAACTTATATAATGTAAAAAGCACAGAAACACGCATCCAAAGGAAATTCGCCCGACATGCGGACTACCGCGCCAGAATTTTTATTTATTAATAAAGTTAAATTAATCATACTTTTAAATTACAGAAACTATAATTACAAACATATGGTTTATTTGGAATATTACAGTAAGTTTTTTGTAACAATAAGCAGCAAGGCAAGCATACAATTTACAGGGCTGTTTTCAAATTACATCAATAAATGTAAAACATTTTTTTAGAAATCTTTTTAATCAGTAATAATGGAAAATAAATAATTCAAAAACTGATATTTGATAACTTTAGCAAAATAACAAACTTAATTTGCTTAACTTTAGTTAAGTTAACAAGTTTGTATCATATGGTCAACGTACTATAAACAAACTAAGTTTGACACAACCTAGGCAATGACAAGCTTAAGTTATGTTATTAATCTATGATTCACGTTTAATTAATTATTATTAGGTTAAACTATCTAAATGATATGCTAAATTTCTACACCACCTTACTACATAATTTATTTTGAGTGTGTATCTAACCACCACAAAAGTTTTTTTTTACTTGCTGGGATTTGCGAATATCATAAAATCTTTCTAGTTTTGGAAACTTCGTTCTACGAATTGTCTTGCTTTCTTCACAGCACCCTCCAAAATAGAAGACACAGTCCGTTAGATTAAAATGTAGTAGCTTGTTGCTTTTATAAGTTTTGTGATCAATAATATCATAAATTTTTGTTTTATTAAAATCCTATAATATCAGTTTAACTTAATCTGGTAATTATTATTCTAATAAATGCATATTCTTTTATATGTCAACTCATAACTTAAGGTATACATTTTATAAAATAAAAACAATAAAACACAACATTTTCATTTAAAACTGCCATTTGTTTGTAATAAAATTAAAATGTTAGGCATTCAAGGTGTAATTAGGAAATTAACTCTGAAATCGCGATCAAAGAAATAAGGTAGCAATGCAGCTTGTTTTACCAGCTTAAAACAAAAGTAAAGAGTGGAAAAAGCAATTGAAGCCAATTCCGTTTCTAACACTTAAGATAATTAAACTTTTTCTCCTCTCGCACTTGAAGTAAAAATTCTCCATTGTCCTTTCAGAGGGTTGAAATGTCCTAGTCATGTCACTATCACATTCCAACCCTGGTGGAAAATACCTTCAACAACTTTTATTGAAGTGTTTTCAGATATTTTTGTTCTAATAAAATTCGGTGATAATAAAGGAGAAAGTATTTAAAAGAATAAAAACAATCGCGATAATAGCTGACGATTATTTAAGATTAGAATGACCCAGTTAGATCTGCCTTACTTATTTGTTTTTATAGAAAATACAAATAACGACCATTAGTTTAATTTTTCTCCAATGATTTCCTTTTACACCACTGCGGTTTTTCATTATTATTCAAAATTTGGGAAACTTTGGGTCTCAAAATATTATTTCTTTAAGCAGTTAGTTTTTTGGTTTATTTATTTTATTCCTGAGGCAATAAAATAAATATGAAAAAAAATATATGTATAAAGTCTCGCGAAACGTTTTTTTCGTCATTAGGGACCTCTGAAACGGATTTGTGTCGTGGTCCGAGGTTCGACTTCCGCCATGACGCCTATCCTATTAGCGATTTTCCCAAAGGAAATTCGCTAAAACATACGTTTTGTGAACTTATATATATATATAAATAAATATATATATATAATTATATATATATATTATATATATATATATATATATATAATATATATATAATATTATGTGTGTGTGTGTGTGTGTGTGTGTGTGTGTGTGTATTCCTAGACACTTTCTTGTAAACACACGATCTTTCGAACGGATAAATAGTTTTTAATTAAACTGGGTACAAAAATCAACCTTCGTGACGGCACGAACCCTATTGAAAATCAAGTTTTTGTGACGTCATTATCCGAATTGCAAAATGTGTTAAAAAATCGGCAAAATTCAGGGTTATTATTTTTCGCCGCAATAAGGTCAATATATATGTTTTTTAAGTCGCTGAATCGAATGAAACCAGTCCGAAGCTAATACGACCACTCTAAAGGACCAAAAGGTCGAAAAAAACATTGTAAATTACCTAAGCAGTTACTCAATTGTCAAGCACTGCTCGCAACTCATTTTGTTTGTATGTTTCAAAGGAAATTCGCTAAAACCTTGAAAGATTAGCAGTTACTAAGATTTGAACTAGTGCAAATAATAGTGCGTATAGCTAATTTTAAAGGCATAATTTTGGATAACCAACTGGTATAATTATGCGCAATAGCTTTGAAAAATACAGACAAAATGAGTTGTGAGCAGTGCTTGACAATTGAGTAATTGCTTTTAGGTTCTAAATCATAAACTGGAACGTTAAGCAAGAAATGGGTTGTTAAGCACGGAAACACGCAGTCCAAATGAAATTCGCCTGACATGCGGTCCATCGCTCCAGAATCTTTATTTCTTAATAGATATGAAAAATGAAACAAAAATAAGATTTTTGCTTGTACATCCATAGGTACGTGTACTAACTACACTTTGAGAACCTCTGCACTCGCTTAGTTAACAAAATCATTTCCCCAATCTTATTAGCTCAAGTTTCCTGATTTTCTTAAATTCACTGAAAAGTAAAAATAGATTATAAAATTGAGTTTCGTCCCCGAAAAATGAGAAACAGGCTATTGAAATAGGGAGATAAATCAGCTTATAAATTAGCCGAAATTGTTCTCAAACAAAACTCATTTCTACACCAAGATTTTGTTTTAGTATTTTTTTGATTTTCTTCAGTGAAGTAGTATAAAACGACTAGACAGGATATGCTTGCAGAGACTTGATAGTAGTGAAATTGAAGTTAACTTGATTTTTTAAGTCTAGACTAGGAACATTATTTGAAATCCTAAAGTTCTTATTCGAAAAATAGGTCTTTCTTTTTTCCCGACCAAAAATGTGTCCTTTATTTTAAGAATTTAATACACTTTTCGTCTACTTGCTTTAAGTCAGAAATGACTAGACAGGATGGTTTCACTGTCAGTTATGCGTGAGGATAAAAGGAACACAGATAGAAATTGCCTCATTTCAGTCGAGGCTCCTGCATTCTGTATTTTGTATCCTAGCTGGAGTTTCTCTGTGGGATTTTTCTTTTCGAGTTGGTTCCTCTTAAGATTTTTTTGATATTATCCTTCTCTTGTTGTTATCTAGACCCCTGCCTCCAGGGAGTAATAGAGTTAAGTAGGCATATACATATTTATTAGGTCGAAAGAAGAAGGCACGCATTGCTCTGTATTCAGTTCTATTAGTATACAAATAGAATCTATTTCTTTACTTGCTCCTTGCTTTTTGAATCTGTTCCTTTTTATAGCTTGAAAATAGTATTATCATAATGGTATTAATTTTTTATCTAATTAAATTTTTTTCAATAAAAGTTCAAATTCCTGTTAACAAGTTTTACTATTCAGTTATAAAAACATTAATGCATATAGATATTAACATAGCAAGACAAAGAAGAAAGTTTTCTATTTTGAGGTAAAGTTTTTTCTTCATGATTCTTGGTTCCTGAGGCTTACTGAGAGATATAACTATAGTTTAATTACCTTAGCACCTACCATGACTGACCTGCATAAATAGAGAAGGTTTCTACAACAAATATTAACCCTTTTATAACACTCTCCATATCACTACGGGTTTATTCGCAAAAGAAGAAGAGCGTACATTTCTACTTACTATTATAATATGCCATATTTAATGAATATGCTATATTTAATATACACTAAACTAATGAAATATTTATTAATAGTATAAAGATAAAAGTTGAGTACGGGGTACCTCGGAACAGTTTTCTACCTTATCGGAATGCTGAGCTTATCTTATGAATTATATATAGTTTTATCTACTTGCTACTAAATGCTAGCTGAAAATCAATAATTTAAATAAAATACACTGCATTTTTTAAAAAAATGCTTTAAATCGAGGGCAAAACTAGGGTATATTCAGGTAGTTGATATTATCTTCTTGGATATTCAAGAGTTAACCGTTGCAAACTTTCAATCGTCGAATCTGTGAAGTCCAAGAACCAGACCTGATAAAATGTGTGCCATTTTTTACTACTTTGAACCAAATTTTTTTAAAAATATACCTTGAATTATTAAGAAAAAACATAGTTTGCTTATCCAGGGTAGAGCCCTTCATATGATTGAGCATGCTCAAAATTTGATAAAAATCGCTCTATTTTCAGTTTTCTAGAATAAGTGGTTCCCTGTGAGTTGTGTGCTGAACATGAAGAGAACATGTTTTAAAGCTGATAAAATTTTCTATAACACGAGTGTTCAATCACCAAAATTGGATGACTACAACCGAAGTTATTACTCTTTTTAAAAACACCAAAAAAATGGTTAATTTATGCAAAGTTAGTGAAGCTCTTAAAAAGAAATATTGGCTTTTGTGTATTTTTTGGGCCATTTGACAAATGTTATAGTAATCTGATTTAGACGAAAAAACACTCGCTTTTTAAATAATTTTACCAGCTTTAAAAAAATGTTTCTTTATGTTTTGCACACGAACTACAGGAATCCACTTATCGCAAAAAATTGGAATTTGCTCGATTTTCTAATATTTTGAGCAAGCGTATTCATGTGAAAAGTTCCACTCTGGATAGGCAGACTATGCATTTTCTTAATAATTTAACGTATATTTTCGGAAAAATTTGCTTTAAAGTAGCATAAAAAGAGTCACATTTTTTAGGCCTGGCTCCTGGACTATTAAGTATTTGGCGAGGTGAGTAGTATGGTGTCGCTCAAGGTCCCATTTATTTTCCAAGCTTGCTAAACAAATCCTTAAACCCTCCACGCCCGGTCACAAGTCCGTGGTTCAGAGCCTAGCATTTATCACCGTCTGCAATTTTTAATTTTCAGCTTTTGTTTCCATAGCCCTTAGTTTCCCTGTTTTCAAGTGCATCATGTATCATAATGATTGTCCATTTCTTCACTTTCTGCTATATATATATATATATATATATATATATATATATATATATATATATATATATATATATATATATATATATATTTATTTATTTGTGTGCGTGAAATATATGACACAGGTTCATCATGTGGACCATCGCATACCTATTCTTTGAAAAGAAATGTTTTCTCAAACATCTCAAAAATCCCGCCGTAACATTACTTTGTTTACATTACTTGCTAAAGTAAACAATAGCTTGTTTACTTATAAGTTATTGTTTACTTTATAAAATAATACTGGAGCAAATAATAAATTATATTATGTCATAGCATTAAAAATAAGACAGAAAATTATGACTGATTATGCAAGAGCTTATAATTATTGACAAGCAGCAAGTACCAAACGAAGACAAATTTATTGTAAGACAAAGTTTTTTTTCATAATGGCTCAATCTAAAAAGACAGTATGGAAGTAATTTTATGTTTGAATATTAGTATAAGTCTCCATTATCATGGGCAATGTATGATAATGACACTTGATGGGATGCTAATAAATAAATTTCAACTGATTGAAATGACTATATTTCGCTATAATTCACATAGCATATTCATGTCTATAAAACCACACTTCACCTTTTAACTACTGACTTGATCATAACACCTCAAATAAATCTTTGACAGTTTCAAAAGATTTGCACAATATACAGAAGTTAAAATTTTAAATAGGTTTGAGTTAATATTTTCTGCATATTGTGCAAATCTTTTGAAACTGTCAAAGATTTATTTGAGGTGTTATGATCAAGTCAGTAGTTGAAAGGTGAAGTGTGGTTTTATAGACATGAATATGCTATGTGAATTATAGCAAAATATAGCCATTTAAATCAGTTGAAATGTATTAATAACGTCCCATCAAGTGTCTTTATCATAAATATTTTATGTTGTTTAAAATTAGACCCGACTTACTATTTAGTTCGGGAAAGAATGTATGACATGGATACCAATATTTTACTCAATAATATGCTTCAATTTCTTAGGTTCAAAATTATTAAATCAACAAACGTATATATATATATATATATAATATATATATATATATATATATATATATATTATAATATATATATATATATAATCTTTTTTACTAAGTTGACAGATGTTTTTAATTGCAAGTTAGAAAAACTGGTTACCACTAAGTTAGAAAAATCATGGAAAATGGGACATTACCATAAATAGACAATTTAGTTGAAAAAAAATTCCTCGGTTTGTAATGTAAATATTTATTTTTTAAATTTCTTTATTATAGCGTCTATTAGTATTCCTTAAAGAGAAGTTTAATAATCCCTGAACTAAAAATATTGTTAATAATTAATCCCAGAGTAGTAAATTAAGCCAGTATAAAATATAATTAAGTATAGAATTATGAAATATATCCAAATGGTAATTAAAAAAAGATTTTATTGCTATTTTATGATAATATTAGACTTCTCGCTTTTGAAATTAATTCTTTTGCGTGGGTGCAATTAAGTCGTTTATAGAGTCATAAAGACATTAAATTTCTAGTTTTAAGCAACGTTTGATTCTTATAGGTCTAATTTAATGATTTGACTCTTATGTTCATAAAGGTCTGACTGTAACACAAACAACTATAAGTATAAATTCTAGAATATAAGGTTTGGTTTCCGCTGCACGGTAATAAAAGTATTAAGTATTTCGATTTAAACAATCTTTTTAATTATTGTAAACGCCTCTAAGAGCGTATAATTCATTACATAATTCATTACATCGCAAATACCTGCTCTAACATCCTTTTGTAAATATCGTTTTTGTTTGCCATTAACAATATTGTTTGAATGTTGTTTGAAATATTAATATAAATTATTAATGTCAAATATATTTCAACAGCCAACTTTAAAAAACAAAAACAAATATAAAAAATATTCTTCCTGTATATGCACCAGTTCATATTTGCTTTACTCTTCGCAAGAGAATGAAAATGTTAAAATTATAATTTAGTATCAACGGACTCGCTTTGCTATTCGTTAGAGTACGATAATGCCCAAGTTATAATTTAGTATATCAACGGACTCGCATTGCTCGCTTTAAGACAGTAGAAATCAGTTTTGATTGCAGCGGTCGCCATCCTAGTACTGACCCCTTGCTCGATAATGCTTGGCATTAGTGATGCGAAAAAACACAGATATACTTGTCATATTGAGATGAAACTTAGCAAACTTATTTATTACGGAAAGAGACAATCGCGTACTGAATATAATTTCTTTTTAAAAACGTATTAACTACATTAGGTAAACATTTATATAATTCTGAAATTAATATAAAAGTTGATGACACGTTTTTTGATCTTATATAAGACTAGATGGCTGCCAAATTTCAAATAGATAATTTTTCCGCGTTTCATAACTTTAGACATTTTTGTAAAGTCCTTAATGAAGCAATATCATAATTATTTTCGGATAGAACAACTAGTCCCAAAGATTAAGTTTTTTACCAAGTTTTAACTTTCTAGCTTAAATACTCTTGAAGCTATGATGCTTACAGACACACAATTACACATTAACATTGAAAGACAACTTAAAGAGAAACACTCAGAAGGTCTTAAAAACCAAAACGAATAATAAAGTTATATTATATATAATAGATAATATTATTATATATAAGATATATTATTGATAATATAAGTTATAAAGTTTACCTGGTTTATACACGATACTTTTATTATATATCTAAAAATATAATATTACTACAGGGTGTACAAAATAAAACTCCTTCCCGAAAGGAGGTGGTACTACAACTAATTTCCAAAAAAAACTTCATATTACTTACAGTCCGATTTTCCACCGTTCTCCACAGGTCAAGTTTATGATTTTAAAAAACGCGTTGACTTAACTTTCATAAAAATGACCAATTGTGGCTAAACTATAACTGCTAGCTTCAATATTGGTTTCGTTGGAAAGCTGAAAAAATTTGCTATAAGACCACTCACTTGTATTTTCAAAAACAATTTAACATAACAGCCAAAAATTTGCATGAAATCAAAAATTAGTAAAATTTTATGATTTTCCAAAAATTTTGAAGTTACTTTGATGAGAAACCTAGCAAAACTTGAGAACCTCTTGGTTTCAGAAAACTACCTTGTTTACTCCTCTTTAAGTCAATACCCATATCATTATATGTTGATACGGTGATTTTTTCAGAAAAAGCAAAAATAGGCTCAAAAAACACGCTAAAAATGACTCTTACAGAAGTGATTTCTGTATAGAGTAGTCCAAGAGCCAGACGCAAAAAACGTGACCGTCTAGCCCAAAGGTTTAACCTACTAGATCGACTTATTCTGGCTTCCTGATAATGAATCAGGTGGTCTGCCGTTTCAGATAAGGGAATTTTAGCCCCGGGGCCCCTTTAAAATCCGAAAAATGACCCCAAATTCTGTTTTCGCCCAATAACGGTGTTCCTATTGATTTTATCTAAAAAGTTAAAGTGTTGTTTTTTAAAGTTTATTAAATTTGTGATAAATCCATTTCTTAACCATCAAAATCAGTCCAGTAAAAGCGGAGATACAAATGTTGAAAGATTACCGAAAATATATCTAAAAAGCATACATTTTTACATACATTCATGTTTAAGATTTAGGCAGACTTAAAAATCATGCATATTCTGTTAAACTACAGGTAATATAGAGTAGATATACAGGGTGTACAAAATAAACTCCCTTCCCGAAGGAGGTGTACTACAGCTAATTTCAACAAAAAACTTCATATTAACTATAGTCCGATTTTTCAACCGTTCTCCCACAAGGTCAAATTTTATGATGATTTTTAAAAAACGCGTTGACTTAACTTCATAAAATGACCAATTGTGGCTAAACTATAACTGCTAGCTTCAAAATATTGGTTTCGTTGGAAAGCTGAGAAAATTTGCTATAAGACCACTCACTTGTATTTTCAAAAACAATTTAACATAACAGCCAAAAATTTGCATGAAATCAAAAATTAGTAAAATTTTATGATTTTCCAAAAATTTTGAAGTTACTTTGATGAGAAACTAGCAAACTTGAGAACCTCTTGGTTTCAGGAAAACTACCTTGTTTACTCCTCTTTAAGTCAATACCCATATCATTATACGTTGATACGGTGATTTTTTCAGAAAAAGCAAAAATAGGCTCAAAAAACACGCTAAAAATGACTCTTACAGAAGTGATTTCTGTATAGTAGTCCAAGAGCCAGACGCAAAAAACGTGACCGCAAAAAATGTAGCCCCAAAGGTTTAACCTACTAGATCGACTTATTCTGGCTTCCTGATAATGAATCAGGTGGTCTGCCGTTTCAGATAAGGGAATTTTAGCCCCGGGGCCCCTTTAAAATCCGAAAAATGACCCCAAATTCTGTTTTCGCCCAATAACGGTGTTCCTATTGATTTTATCTAAAAAGTTAAAGGGTTGTTTTTTAAAGTTTATTAAATTTGTGATAAATCCATTTTTTAACTATCAAAATCGGTCCAGTAAAACCGGAGATACAAATGTTGAAAGATCACCGAAAAAACTGTAAAAAGCATACATTTTTGTCCAAAAACCTTAAAATGTCATGTTTTTCCATATTAACATGTTTAAGAATTCAGCAGACTTAAAAATCATGTATATTCTGTTAAACTGCAGGTAATTAGAGTTGTTCTAGAGAAAGAAGTCAGCACAGCTCTAATATGTGATGACTTACTGACCGACATATAATGCTGAAAGATAGGTAAACACTTAAATTGTAGAAAAATACACTTTTTCAGCATTATATGTCGGTCATTAAGTCATCACATATTAGAGCTGTGCTGACTTCTTTCTCTAGAACAACTCTAATTACCTGCAGTTTAACAGAATATACATGATTTTTAAGTCTGCTGAATTCTTAAACATGTTAATATGGAAAAACATGACATTTTAAGGTTTTTGGACAAAAATGTATGCTTTTTACAGTTTTTTCGGTGATCTTTCAACATTTGTATCTCCGGTTTTACTGGACCGATTTTGATAGTTAAAAAATGGATTTATCACAAATTTAATAAACTTTAAAAAACAACCCTTTAACTTTTTAGATAAAATCAATAGGAACACCGTTATTGGGCGAAAACAGAATTTGGGGTCATTTTTCGGATTTTAAAGGGGCCCCGGGGCTAAAATTCCCTTATCTGAAACGGCAGACCACCTGATTCATTATCAGGAAGCCAGAATAAGTCGATCTAGTAGGTTAAACCTTTGGGGCTAGACGGTCACGTTTTTTGCGTCTGGCTCTTGGACTACTATACAGAAATCACTTCTGTAAGAGTCATTTTTAGCGTGTTTTTTGAGCCTATTTTTGCTTTTTCTGAAAAAATCACCGTATCAACGTATAATGATATGGGTATTGACTTAAAGAGGAGTAAACAAGGTAGTTTTCCTGAAACCAAGAGGTTCTCAAGTTTGCTAGTTTCTCATCAAAGTAACTTCAAAATTTTTGGAAAATCATAAAATTTTACTAATTTTTGATTTCATGCAAATTTTTGGCTGTTATGTTAAATTGTTTTTGAAAATACAAGTGAGTGGTCTTATAGCAAATTTTCTCAGCTTTCCAACGAAACCAATATTTTGAAGCTAGCAGTTATAGTTTAGCCACAATTGGTCATTTTATGAAGTTAAGTCAACGCGTTTTTTAAAATCATAAAATTTGACCTTGTGGGAGAACGGTTGAAAATCGGACTATAGTTAATATGAAGTTTTTTGTTGGAAATTAGCTGTAGTACCACCTTCCTTTGGGGAAGGGGTTTTATTTTGTACACCCTGTATTTTCGGTAATCTTTCAACATTTGTATCTCCGCTTTTACTGGACCGATTTTGATGGTTAAGAAATGGATTTATCACAAATTTAATAAACTTTAAAAAACACTTTAACATTTTAGATAAAATCAATAGGAACACCGTTATTGGGCGAAAACAGAATTTGGGGTCATTTTTCGGATTTTAAAGGGGCCCCGGGGCTAAAATTCCCTTATCTGAAACGGCAGACCACCTGATTCATTATCAGGAAGCCAGAATAAGTCGATCTAGTAGGTTAAACCTTTGGGGCTAGACGGTCACGTTTTTTGCGTCTGGCTCTTGGACTACTATACAGAAATCACTTCTGTAAGAGTCATTTTTTAGCGTGTTTTTTGAGCCTATTTTTTGCTTTTTCTGAAAAAATCACCGTATCAACATATAATGATATGGGTATTGACTTAAAGAGGAGTAAACAAGGTAGTTTTCCTGAAACCAAGAGGTTCTCAAGTTTGCTAGTTTCTCATCAAAGTTACTTCAAAATTTTTGGAAAATCATAAAATTTTACTAATTTTTGATTTCATGCAAATTTTTGGCTGTTATGTTAAATTGTTTTTGAAAATACAAGTGAGTGGTCTTATAGCAAATTTTTTCAGCTTTCCAACGAAACCAATATTTTGAAGCTAGCAGTTATAGTTTAGCCACAATTGGTCATTTTATGAAGTTAAGTCAACGCGTTTTTTAAAATCATAAAACTTGACCTTGTGGGAGAACGGTGGAAAATCGGACTGTAGTTAATATGAAGTTTTTTGTTGGAAATTAGTTGTAGTACCACCTCCTTTCGGGAAGGGAGTTTTATTTTGTACACCCTGTATTTATAAATATGTTTATGAAAGTTGAGTGTATACAACACTTTTCACCTTAAAGGACATTTATCACATCCTTCACATAACTACCGTAAGGTCTTGTCAAGAAGAGATTATTTTACATACATATCACATTGTCTTGAAAAATTTGTGGAAATTTCTAAAAAATGAATTTTTTGGAAATTGGATATTTGTACTTTTTTTGGCGGATGGGTAAATCCTTTATTATGCGTTTTAATATAATGTTCTATCGCGCCATTCTTTTTTAACATACGCTTTTCAGTTTATTAAATCCTAAAATTTTAGGGTTTAAAATAAGTTTAGCTGGTTTGATTCGGATCAAACATTAATATCTAATAAACAGACACATGTATAGGTCTAAAAATGTTAATGATTTTTAAAATAGATTAAGATGTAAAATGTTAAAGTATTATAAACATGGAGCCAGATGTATGTTGTTCCAGTAGGCTCATGTCATGCTTTGGTTAGATATATTGGGATTGACATGTCAGACTTACATCTTCAGAAAGGCCTACACCAATCTTTTTTCCATTAAAGTTCCAAGAGCCTACTCCTTTGATTCTTTTAAAATGACTGTGATCTCAATTTTTTTAAAATATAAATAACATTACATATTCCATTTGTTTAATGGATGATTGATGATAGTTATTAAAATAAAAGCATACTTATATTTTGTAGAAAAAATATTTGGAAATATCTGTTAAAATTAGGTGTTACTTTGGTTCAATAACTCATAATAATTTTAGAGATTTTTTTAACTTTAACTCTAATTTTATTAGTAAGAAAATAACATTTTTTTGAAAAAAAGTAGGATTATAGATTTTGATTCAATGATACAATTAGTTTTCGGAAAATCTACTTCATGGAGCAATATCTCGGTTTCTATTGGAGCATAATTGTTCACATATCACTTTGTAAAAATCATTTATACCATTAAAAATGCTTATCGCCTAAAAATAGAATTATCAATAAAAGTAGATAAACTATTGGAGAAAGTTTTATCCATCGCAAGGAAACTTGTGAAAATCAAAAGTGCAATTATATTTCACTTTTCAATTTGCAACATTTCACAATGTTGCAAATTGAAAAGCAGTTAAAATTTTTAAAGTTATACCTTGTTAAAGTTTATAATTTAACGTGATAATTAATTAATTAAAGTTTATCGTAAAATTTGGACTGCTATCTTATTTTTTAGCGAATTTCCTTTGGAAATTCGCCTAATGGGATAGGCGTCATGGCGGAATTTGAACCTCGGACCACGACACAAATCCGTTTTAGAGGTCCCTAATGACGAAAAAATAAGTTTCGCGAGACTTTATATATATATATATATATATATATATATATATATATATATATATATATATATATATATATATATATATATATATATTATATAATATATATATATATGTATATATATATATATATATATATATATATTTATATATATATACATATGTATTTTCTAGACACTTTCTTGTAAACACTCTATCTTTCGAACGGATTAATATTTTTTAACCAAACTTGGTACAAAAATCAACCTTTGGGAGGACACGAACCCTATTGAAAACCAGGTTTTTGTGACGTCATTAACCCGGTTTTGCTGAGTCAGCAAAATTTTCAAAAAATCGGCAAAATTCAGGGTTAATATTTTTTGCCGCGAAAAAGGTCAATAGTTATGTTTCTTGAATCGAATGAAACCGGTCCGAAGTCAATACGACCACTCTAAGTGACCAAAAAGTCGAAAAAACCACAAAAATAATAGAAAACCAAAATTACGGTCGTTGAAAATTAAATTTCGAGTAGGGTGTCGTTTTCAATGTTTTTGGGCCTCTGAGTTGCATGCCAGTGGTGCGGAGTCAATACGACCACTCAAACCAGAGTACCTGGGTTCAAACCCTAGTAGGGGACAATAATTTTTTACCGTTTTTTTTGCCTAATATAAGTTTACAACTAGAAAATAATTCTGGCGCGGTGGTCCGCATGTCGGGCGAATTTCATTTAGAATGCGTGTTTCCGTGCTAAACAACCCATATCTTGCTTATGCAAGAACCATGCCCATTGCGTGGTTCCGGTTCATGCTGTCAAGCACTGCTCGTAACTCATTTTGTCTGTATTTTCCAAAGGAAATGCGCTAAAACCTTTAAAGATAACTGACTAAGCTTAAAGATAAGTAACTAAGCTTTAAACTAGTGCAAATAATAGTGTGTACTTTTAATTTTAGCATAGTTTTGTACAACCAACTAGATAATTTATGCGCATTTCCTTTGGAAAATACAGACAAAATGAGTTACGAGCAGTGCTTGACAGCATGAACCGGAACCACGCAATGGGCATGGTCTTGCATAAGCAAGATATGGGTTGTTTAGCACGGAAACACGCATTCTAAATGAATTCGCCCGACAGCGGACCCCGCGCCGGAATTATTTATTTATTAGTTGTAAACTTATATAATGTAAAAGGCACGGAAACACGCATCCAAAGGAAATTCGCCCGACATGCGGACCACCGCGCCAGAATTATTTTCTAGTTGTAAACTTATATTAGGCAAAAAAACGGTAAAAAATTATTGTCCCTACTAGGGTTTGAACCCAGGTACTCTGGGTTTGAGTGCTCGCATCCAAAGGAAATTCGCCCGACATGCGGATCACCGCGCCAGTATTTTTAAACCTTTTTCTCGTCGCTTTATTTACAATTCATTAATATATCTCTTTATCAATTATTGTAATAGCTATATTTTTAGTAAAAATTGTGGCATGGGAGAAATTTCACTATACGAAGAGAGAGAAATACATTTATCAAAGACCACAACATTGTAATGTAATGTAACTAATGCTTAAATTTAAACTCTGTAATGTAAGCATTAAATTTTAACTCTCAATTTTACTTCACATATAATTTATTTAAAACAGGTATTCATTTTTCTTTCAGTTATACGTGCCGTATACTTCTGGTCTGGTTAATGCCCCAGATCAACCACATTTTATGAGGTATTTAAATTTATATAAATTATTAATAATATTACAATAAGGTGTTAAAATTATTCAAAGAGTATGAAATTCGAATAAAAAGAACCATTAAACTTATTATTTCTAATATTAAAATTATTTAGGTGTTTCAAGCAACTTTTAATGTTTTAATGAGTTTATATAAAGTAATAAGAAAGCGAAAATCAATCATGATCCGTCTTATATGGTATATGGTTAACTTAAGGACGCTAACTTAAAATGAACATAGGAAGCAGGGAATCATGTCACCTGTAGTAATTACCATGATTTTTAATTAATAAAACACACTAGAATTAAAAAAAAATATATTGAAGAATCAGCTACCGTCGATACTTGCTGTTGGATATAAATATCCCTGGACCGGTTTCGGCATAACGCCATCATCAGCAGGCGGGGCAACACTCGAGCTCTCAACTAATAAAGTTAAATCAGTGATTAACTTCTAGTCTCAATGAGCACGACGAGCCCTCTGAAGATATCTTTCAGAGATCTTCAGAGGGCTCGTCGTGCTCATTGAGACTAGAAGTTAATCACTGATTTAACTTTATTAGTTGAGAGCTCGAGTGTTGCCCCGCCTGCTGATGATGGCGTTATGCCGAAACCGGTCCAGGGATATTTATATCCAACAGCAAGTATCGACGGTAGCTGATTCTTCGATTGCTTCTTCAACTTGCGGTAAATATAACCTTTTTAAAAAATATATTGTCAACCGCAATAGTATAAATATCAATCAATGAAAACTTTGACAAGTGTATATCATGTATATGTGATATACATGATATACTGAATATGGCTGGCTTCGCCATGCGAAACGTCTGTTATTAATAGAAGTCTTCGTAATAAAAACTCTAAAGGACTTAAGTCTTCATTAATTAACCTAGAATCATGTATATGCTTGTACACTTGTATACAACTTTGATGATTGTAAAGATAAAGAATAGATAAAGTAGGAAATAATTTGTAGAATTTATTCTGTACTTAGTAGTTGATATTTACAGTGGTATTTATTATTCTAAGTCTCCTTAGGGGCGTTAGGGTTTGTTAAAACAGTTATTAAGAGAGAGACTCGTTTATCTCAAAGCTACAGTTGTGCTTTAGGATTGACCTTACATCATACAAATACACCAACACCAGTAATATCAGCAAACGATTTATTACTTTCATATTAAACTCGAGAGCAAAGTTTCATTAGAGGGCAACAGCTATCGACCTCATGTCCGTTACATAGAAAGCTTTATCAGTCTAGTCTACTAAGGCACCGAAAGCAATATAAGCGAATATATCATATCTGATAATGACGTTACTTAAAAGGAAAGACTTTAAGATAAAAATAACTTAAAGATGAAACTATAAGGTTAAGTATGAGGAACGAAGATGTGAAGTGTGAAAGAAATATATACTAAGCGCGAGATTCTAAAACTTACTCTTCACAGTTTCAAAT
The DNA here is from genome assembly GCA_018340805.1 of Microvelia longipes. Lineage (NCBI taxonomy): Eukaryota > Metazoa > Arthropoda > Insecta > Hemiptera > Veliidae > Microvelia > Microvelia longipes. Next base: position 58,056,353 of record JACMZG010000008.1, read on the forward strand.
CATCACTAGCTCAACTCTTCTTGTTTACTTTTATATTCCTATAACATCCGACAGCTGTTAAAACCCATGACAGCATTAAGGCTTATACAATTTTTACTTCTGCGAATTTTCTTTTTTAATTCTCTCGATAAAAAACAGTATTGAGTTCATTTAAAATCTAGTTGAGATCAAAATAACTATTTACGGGGGTTTTTAAAATTTTTTAGCGAATTATCGAAGAAAAAATTAGCTTATGAGGTTAGGGTCATGGAAGAGGAGGACTTACTAATAAAGTATATATATATATATATATATATATATATATATATATATATATATATATATGTGTGTGTGTGTGTGTGTGTGTGTGTGTACGAGAGTTTTGTTCCTAGACCTTTCTATGGGACACGGTAACTTTCGAACGCTTTCTCGGATCGAAATAAAACTTTGTACAAAAATTAACCTTGTTAACGTCACGAACTCTTTTGTTTATGAAATATGTTTGACGTCATTAAATACTAAGAATATAGTATAGTATTCAAATAAGCTCATTATTAAAATAAAGGTTGTAAACAAAAATATTTAAGTTGCACATTGTCGAAAGTAAAATCATCCCTAATATCGTGTTTTACAAATATATCCTTCAATTTACATTATTTTATTTTTAAAAAAGCTTATAATTAGTGAAACCAAAATGCATCATATTTATAAAATAAATATCCCTGTAGTGATGTAAAGTAGCACACATTTCATTAAGCTGTGTTTTCGCTGCTTCAATCATTCCTTAGAGCTTATTGGATGACTAAGCATGTTAGATAACTAAAGTTACATGTAAATATATCTTTCCGCGTTTTATTTCTTACATTATTGTTAACACCTACTTTCTACTGGACGCATAAAGTCCTGCGTAACTTCTCACTTACTTGTAGCAATGATATTTAAATGATTAATAGCTATAAGCTTCCACAACACTGTATTCAGTGTAATAAATTAAAATGTGACAGTTTTCATATCAATTAAAAAGTAAGAGGGTTGAAGGAATCAATCTATATTCATCAATTAAAAAGTTTTGTGACGTCTAAAGCAATGGCTTGAAATAAATGGTGAAAAACAATTTCTAAAAGTTGAGTACCTGAGAAGAAGTAATAATGCTTTCATGCTTTTGAAATATCTTCATTACCTAAAACAAAAAAATGTATTAGTACAAATATCATTGTTTTAAAGAGATAATTCACCATTCAATCAATGTTAAATTGAAAAAAAATAAAAAAAAAATATTTAGAGATTTATTTACGAAACAACCTAGTTTTCAGCTCGGAATATATTGACCTCAGATCACTCAAGTAATGGAGATAAACATGTTCACTTTCTACTACTTTGTAATTAGGGATTTAATGACTCTTAATATTGGAGTATTAAAATCAAAACATATTTTAGGTACTGTGCTAAAACTATGATAGTGATATTGTTTCAATAAGGTCCCGAAATAGACTAAAATTATAATTATTCGGATTTAGGATTCTAGAGCAGGTAATGTAATTCTTAAGTGAATATAGAGGATTAAAAGTAAATTTCTAGATCATACGATATTTTAAAACTAATAATTTTTCTGCCCGTACTTTACTCTATTTCATCACTCGTACCTGGCAAAGCTTTGGGAGCCAAAATATTAGTATTTACAATTCTTTTGCGGAGGTCCGCAACCCAGGCGAATTCCCTTTGAAATGCGTGCTTCTTGCAATTTTGAAAAATCCATTTCTTACATAAGCTTTTGGTTTATGCTTCTTGAGCTGTGCAACAAAATTGCTACTTGTCTTTCAATTTTTAAATCAAGGGGTTATACAAAACTGTGGTTATCATTCCCAAATCTACCCTGGACATCATTATCTGCACTTATTTAAAGCTCAGTTTTTGCTGATTTTGATGACAACAAAATAATTAATTATTTTCTTTTTATATACTTAATGTAAATACCTCTCGAGTACAATTAGTAAGTAGTAACTCGAGTATTAATAAGATTCAAAACCAGGGAACTTGAAAAAGTTTTGATAACTTTTAATGGGTTTCTTTATACTTAGTCTTAAAATTTTGAAAACGGCACGCTACATGAAATTAGTCGTTTACAGACCTAATTGTAAGTTCAAATGGTTGTATCAAATCCGAACTGGGAGGGATGGTTGCCAAAAGAATAAATAAATACATTTTTCGGGTAAAATGATAAACCTTAATTTAATTTGAAACAAGGTTAATGACGTCTCATCCTCCTGGTTTCAATAGGGCCTTTTCCTTACTGAGAACATGCGAAGCGAGTCCGAATTGATAAAGATAACCATAGCGAATCTGATAAGGTAAAGAAAAGTTCCAACGACCTAACTCGTTTTTTTAACAGCCAACAAAGTACTTAAATTTATAATTCTTTGTATTATAATCTTAACTAAAAACTAATCCTTTAATAGACTTTATTTTGTTATTACATTATTATCTTGTTATCAAAACTTTCAGTAGTCATATAATTTAGAAATTACCATAAATATTGAAAACTCTCTGGAATTGTATTGGAAATTTGTTTCCATTTCGGTTAAGCCGGGAAGGACTCTTGTGATACTCATCTGCACCCTTAAACCACCCTTTTGAAAGTTAGTTAGCTAAACAAACATTTATTATCCGTGTAGATCAAGACACTTTATTTTATACTTTACGAAAGAATAAACCTGAGACTAAATAAATCTTTTACTACAAATAAAGGGTTAACAGCGGTCTGAATAGCCTAGGTTAAGAATGATAAATATTCTATAATAGTTTTCACAAGATTTATTGTATAGAAAGAAATCAAAGTGAAGTAAGAGCGGAAGCAACAAGAGGCGGGGAGTTCAGTCACGTTTTATTTATAGCAAGTCTAGATATCATTCCGAAATATATCCACTTGGAATAGCATCGAATGCGAGGTCAAGTGGGAAAATCGTATAAAAACAATAGAAGAAGGTCCGGCGGATAAAAGGCGTGTGCGTCAGTCTATACTTTATGCGACGGAACTAGTCTCGGTATGAAGAGATATAGGAATATGAGAACACTCGGTTAGGTGGAGGGTCTCTAGAGTGAATAACGACTTCGCCCCATACCCCGTTGCCTCTCTGTCACTTATTCGTAAGTTATAACCACCCTAAACTCGAACCAAGAGTTTACTAATGTGGCTGGTAGGTAGGATTTATTGAGCGATAAAGAGGCAAACATATAGTATCATCTGAGTACTATGTCAACAACCTGATATGTTACTCTTAGATAAACTCAATTCTATTTTCAAGAAACGACTAATGTCGATTTGAAAACCGCAAACACTATCCGGACATAAATGTCTAGAGCGTGCAGTTAACAACTCAAACTCTGATATATCACTATAAAAACATATCGAGCTGTTAATTTAAATACCCATAAAGCAAAAATACTGATCTCAATTGCATTTTATTTTCTTATAAATTTTATTATCCATAAGAACATAACATCGTATTTCATATCTAGAATAAAAACAGTTCAAAAAGTGATCATGCCTATAAGTAATAATTTATATATAGGCATTAATACCATGCGCAAGTGCTTTACTGCAATGTGAAGAAACCTTTACGAATTTTAATGGAAATTCCGTAAATGTTTCTAATGTATTTTAATTTTTACTTTTCCTCATTTCGTTGGTATATAGGAAAAATATTGAGTTTGCGAAAAATCCGAAACCGGGATGAAATCAGAACTATTCGTTTCAGGCGTTTTTAAGGCGACCTGAGAGGTTTTCTTAAAGTTGTCTGTCTGTATGTGTGTGTGTCTGTTATTATCGTTGCTCCTAGTGTATTTATGGTAGAGAGTTGAATCTGTACTAAAATCAGTCTACTGCTTATTTTCCGTTTCAGAAGTTTTTAAGACCTCCTCAGTGGTTGTCTGCCTGTATGTGTCTATTATCATTATAGTTCTCACTGTATTTATGCGAAAGGATTAAACCTTACTCAAAAATCAATCTTTATGTCTAGTTGTGTAATGCAGAAAATATTCATTTAAAACAGTTTTATTGGTTATTTTCAACAATAAAAAATAGTATTGTACATTAATGAAGCTTTTTAGCGCTTGGTTTCGTTAAAGGGAGGATGGTTCTGATGTGAGATAAACTTAAAGGGTTTATAAATTTTAGTTTATTTATTAACAAATACATACATTAAAAGATACCCTAAAAACTATATTTTACATTTAGAATAATAAAATATCCAACGGTAAAACGTTGTTGTCGTTTACAAGTTAATAAAGAACTCATGTATTATTGTATAAATAAAAAACATTGTTTACATCACTAATTGCTGATTTAATCCTGTTAATTTCCAGTTAAACGATTGAAAAAAGTCCCAGGATCTCCAATTTAGAATTCTTATTAGTTTTAAATTAAACTGGACTTACCAGTTTCACAAACGTTACTGTTAAAACAGATCATTTTAATTGCCACTAATTAACAAAATGCGGCTGTCAAAGAGAATTAAGACGTGTTGGAATGATACGAAGGAGGTACTTATTTTATCGGTTTTAATTTGAAGTTATAGTTTGCGAATGATGAGAGTTAATGAAGACTATCAGGGAGGAGTCAGGATGTTGAAATACTGCCAAATTACAGCGGCACTAACAGAGACGGAGGTGCAGCTCTAATTAGTACAGCATAGGGACCACTTTCTAAACTATACTCTCATCTCCTATAGACCTATAGCATCTACTTTGATGTTATTATACTCAAAAAGCTTTTTAATGTATAAGCTTTTAAAAGCAATTGTTTTTTCAATTTTAGTACATTTGGTCAGATTTGTAGTTATGCAGTTTTATGTTAGTTGTGTAGTTATTTGTAGTTATGTTCAAATATGTAGTCAGATATGATAAGTACATATGTTCAGACGCAGTCACAAAGCAAATTTTAAAACAGGTGCGTTATATAAAATTTCGTGGAATAAATTCTTAGGTTGATCTTCTTTTTTCTATAATAAAGTTAATAGTTAAGAATTTATAGCTCGGAGGCCTGCAAGCTAATTTTGCTTAGAAATGCGTGCTTTCTTGCTACGTAATCTATTTCTAGTTTTAGTTTCCAGTTTAAACTTTAGATTATACTTATAACCTAAGCATGTAATATTACTGCTTTTTACTCAATTATCCGGATATTTCAAAGGCAATGTGCGAATGTATTTTGCAGGTTTTACAAAATATGGTCATCTTTATAGAATTGACACTGAACACCATTATCCGCACTTATTTAAATTCTATCCGCTCAGATTGATAATTCTAAAAATGATTTAGCGCGTTTTCTTTGAACGATCCTTGGAAAATTGAGTAAGTAGTAACGCTAAGGTTATAGGCGAAAAATCCCTATAACTATATCATTTTTTAAAAAGTTTGTTGATAGAAAACTGGGTTATTTAGGACATAACAATCTGGTTTTTAATAGAGATCTTTTCCTCTCTAGGGTTGATTCTCGCACCAAGTTTGATTGAACATTTTACCCGTACAAATTTTCTTTAGTTGGACTTGTGATTTTGTAGAATTTAAGTCATATTACCGGCTATGCAAGCCACTTAATTAGCGAATATGTCAAAGAAAATTCACTTGAAAAAATTTAAAAATCTCAAACCCCTTTTTAAAAAATAATCGTTGTATTTTATCTAATTTAGTTTAAAATTACCGACTCTTTACTTACTACTATACGAACAAGACGTGTCTTGTTATTGGGAGATGTAAAGTAATTTTGTTAAATCTCTTGTAATTAAAGCATGTAGAATGCATTTTCTCCTGTCTGCTTAATCTTGACTAATTAGAGTTCAATTCAGCCTCGGGATATCTTGTTATCTTCGTGTTGCTCTATTTTTAACAACTATTTTAACTAGTCTTGTGTGGATAATCGATTATTTAAGTATCATTTTGTGTATAGTTTTAGCAATAATTTTAGCGTGTCGTTTGATAAGCATTTTTAAAAACAAATGTTATTCTCTCGGAGGTTCGCAAGGCAGGCGAATTTCCTTTGGAATGCTTGGTTTTTTGCTTCTGTTTGCCAATTCCCTGGTATTTTTAAATGGAAACGCTCAAATCAAAACTTTGCTGGTCCTTGCTTAATCAGTTTAGCATGATATTTTGGGCAGTAAAAAATTGCTTAGATTATGCTTGTATTTGAATTAGAGAAAATTTGTTATCTTTAAATAAATTAATTTCATTCATTCATATTTGAATGTCATATTAGAAAATACACCAATTCTTTTAAAAAACACGGAAAATTTACAAATCAGATGACATATTACTATTCTGGCTATAAAGCATAAACCGATAGCTCGAGCAAGAACTAGATATTTAAAAATTGTAAGCAATCTTATAAAAAAAAATATTCTGCTTGCTTGTGGACCTTCAAGCCAAAATTATATTGTAGTTATAAACTTTTATAGTTTTAATATAAAGACCTATTGCTGAAACCAAGATTCGAACCTTGGCTCCCGAGATTAATCACTTTACGAACTTGGAATGACTCTAGACCGTATTTATTAAAAATATTAACTAATGTTGATAATGAGATAAAAATGGGCACATTTGTTTCTTTTACTTTCAAATCGATCAGATAATGTTTACGTGTTATGTGCTGAGTCATTATTGACGGTTAATGATGGCTTACACATATATTCCCTGCCGCGCAACAAGATTTTGAGCCGAACATGGTGACTTAGTTGGTCCTAAATTTAGCTGAAACGGAGAATTCAGGTGAAAGCCCGGTTTCTGATTTTCAGTGCAAACACATTACGTTTATACCTGCGATATACTCATAAATGAGAAAAGGTATAAAAACTACCTGTTAATCAAAATCAATATATGTTTCACTAAAAAATTTGATAATTTGTTCAAATTTCATAAAGATATCAATATTAAATATCATTCCACACACCCTGTTGGATAATTTGTTGTAGGAATTATCATCTACCAGCTATAGCAAATTATTAACTATTATTTGGGATCAACAATCACTTCAAATATCGATGTATAAAACTCTTAATGGGAACTACAAAGGATCATGATATAACGTAAAAAGGCACTAAAAACAGAACGTTTGATGGCGCAGTATTAGACCAGATAGATTTAGGTTTAAACAGGCTGCAATTAATTTCTTATTCACCGGTGACATTAAGTAAATTTTTATTACTCTCACTCTTTTGGTGATAAAATCAAGTTTCTTTTATAAGCTATAGCGCATAAGACTTCTACTACTCAAGAGGGACTATACTACTACTTAGAGGATCTGAATACCACAACTCAAGTAAGACTACAGTAATACTTATTAGAGCATAAGGCTACTACTATTCAAGAGAGACTTAGAGGATAATACTACTAGTCAAGAGAGATTATACTACTACTTAGAGCATAAGACTTCTACTTCTCAACAGGAACTATACTTCTACTTAGAGCATAAGACTTCTACTACTCAAGAGAGAGTATACTACTACTTAGAGCATAGGACTTCTATACTACTCAACAGGAACTATACTACAACTTAGAGCATAAGACTTCTACTACTCAAGAGGGACTATGCTACTACTTAGAGCATACGATTTCTACTACTTAAGAGGGACTATACTACTACTTAGAGCATAAGACTTCTACTACTCAAGAGGGACTTTGCTACTACTTAGAGCATAAGACTTCTATTACTCAATAGAGACTATACTACTACTTAGAGCATACGATTTCTACTACTCAAGAGGGACTATACTACTACTTTGAGTATAAAACTACAAGTACTTAAGAGAGACTTTACTACTAATTTGAGCATAAAACCACTACGCAAGACGCGATAAGCCTTACTCCAGTTGTTTGCTAAATTCCCTACCTGCGCCAATGCTAGTGTCAACCTTTGCTACGAAAAGAATAACGGAATTTTGATTTAAAATGACCTTCCTTAATTTAGAATTTAATCTATTTAGAAATTAATATTTTTAAAAAAATGTTATTTATTGTAAGCATTAATCACTTATACCCCGAAGGCATACCGAAAAATGCTTTTGGAATTCATATATAATGTTGGACTAATCCATAAAAAACTTTGCTTAATTATAATAATTTAAAACAATTTATAAAAGTCAGTCTATACATTTTATCCTAGATCTTTAGCTATTGTTGACAGTTAGTTTGGACAGGGAAGTAAATTAATATTTATTGCTTGCTATTGATACATTATAATAATGTGTAATCGCCTTGAGCTACTGGATTAAAATTTTGTAAAAAATATGAATAATTAATTATATATACACATTAAAATATCTCTATCATTAACTTGCCATATTTTACAGAGAAAAGTACATTTTTAGGAATCAATCTTTCTGGTCAGAGGGTTAAAACTTACTCTAGGGTGACTAACCCTGGAAGGCAAACCTGAGTTTTAAATTAACCTTCAAATAGATAGTTATTTGTTATAAGGGGTGTATTAATAATAATGTTTTTAATAACGTTTAAAATTCAAGCTATTGAAGAATTTTATTCCATGGTGAGCCCTAAAATAAGTCCGTGTTAGTTTTAAATTGTTAATTTAAAAAATAAAATAATAAATCACATAAGACTTTGATTTATTGACCTACCTTTTGAAAATGACTTGCATCGATATTCGATATTGCCAGAACATTATTTAGTATTAAATTTTAGTTTAAATTAATTCATTTATCAAAATGAAACTGATAATTATGATGTCATCTTTCTTTCGATTTTTAGCCACTCATAAATCTAAAAGCGTGCCTTAATCCTGTAGAATCATTTTTCAAAACATCGAAATGGGTGTTTATTTTCAGTTTTGCAGGTTTTAATTAATTTTTAATAATGCGGTAAGAAAGCTGTACCATAGCTTTCTAGTGGCTTGCTAAGGACGTATTTATTAGCTTATTAACTTAAGAAAAGGTGATACCATGGCGTCATTGCTTGGTGCCACTTAGAGGCCACATAGTAGCTGTCCTGTTTAAGTTTGTCAAATTAGTAGTTTCGTTAGTGGCATACTAACGCTACTATGCTATAAAGATAGTAGCGATTCCCAAATGCAAGGATAACAATCACCATTTAGAACCTTTCGGTCAATCAAGGACAACCCCTGCAGGAACCACCTTAAGAGATAGTGGTAACAGTTACGCTTCAAGTGTATTCTAAAGTTGGCTATCATTTCTTTGATATAAGACTCTTATATCGACTAAGAGCAATGTTGAAACAAGCGATAAAATTAGAACCTAATGTTAATAGAATTCAAAAAATATGCGCTAGAGGAGTTCATCATAATCGGAGTAATAAAATAAGTCTCTCCACTCATATCAAAAATTTATTTAAAATAAAGCATAACCGGCTTTCAACTAACACCTCACTGGCACTGATGATGCCGTTTAGTTGGTTGAAAGCCGGTTATGCTTTATTTTAAATAAATTTTTGACACCAGTGGAGAGACTTATTTTATTACTCTGAAGATGTTAATAATTGAATTTAACTTCGTCCATGTCTTTCCTCCAATATATAGGATTAAACTACATATATAATGTAAGCAAATCCTAATTTTTAATGAACATTTAAAAATTTACTTATATCGTGGCAGTAAGCCACTTATATAAACTAGTAATATTATAAACTTATATAGGACAACAACCATGTGGCCGCGAAGCGGCCCCCAAAGTCGACGCCGCGTGGTGGCAACGAAACCGCAGACCTCTTGTTTTCTATAGGGAAATTGGCTAAAAATTGGGCTTATAGATTATAGATGTACCATATGTATAGTATTTACATAATATGCACTAATATATCTAATAAATTACTAATATTGTTGAAAAATATATTCTAACTTATATACTTTTTGTATTAGAGCTACTTATTGATACTCTTCATATTTGTTAAATGGACTGTTTACAAATATTACTTTGCTGATCCTAAAATTACCCGACAAAAATTAATTGAAATGTAAACTTAATGTTTGTTTACATTTCAATTCATTTTTGTCGGGTAATTTTAGGATTAGCAAAGTTATATTTGTACACAGTTCATTTAACAAATATTTTTATAGAGGTAACATTAATAGAGAATGAATTTTAAGAATATTTTGTCCTCTACATTAACATATAATTAATGTACAGTACATATATAATTTTACAAGACAGGCTTTATGAACCAATTTCAATAATTTTGCCTCAACTACATGATAACAGAATATATCAATTATAATTCAACATTATCCAAGAATAGATAAAATAATACATTAGTTATATGATAATGATTACTGGATGAATTTATTATTAAGCTTTAGTTTACTTGTACTAACGTAAAAATAACAAATGCAACGTATTTTTCCAAAAGAATGTCTATTTAATTTGCAATACAGCTTATGGTTGAGTCATTAATAATTTATTTTTGTTTTAATGAATTTGTGATTATATTTTTACTATATTTGTATTTTTGTTATTTATTGCTTACAAATATGTAGTACAAATAACATACTTTTTTAATGGTAAAGATTGGGATTTTAAATGGTAGAAGTCTGTTTAGTAGTAAATGGAGCGAACTAGTGGTATGTATTTAGGAAAGGATAGGTCTTGTTAGCTAGGTGGGTTTTTTGTATTTTATTTAGCTTTATATAGAATAAAATTCTCCTTTTACTTGTTTGCTTTTAGACTTTCTAACAAACATTTGTTGCTTCTTAAAAGGGATCATAAAATACATTTTTATTTAGAGATTAACTTTAATAGTTTTACTAAGAAATCTTTTAAGTGAAGTTTCCAACTTCAAGTTTTATATGATGTAAAAGTATGTTTTACAATGAATCTACTTGCTTAGGTTTATTTTTTATCTTTTCTTTATTTGTATCCTTGAACCTGGGTCATTTCAGCGTTTTCTTCCGCCAAATGCCACTCTTCTGATTTTCCCAGAGTTAATGCATTCACTGTATCTGTACTTCTATAACGTCCCATTAGGATTAAGTGACTGCACTTGTGACCAGTTGACAGTTTGTCTTGTATACGTTCCAATTGTTGCTCTGATGTCATTAGCATTCCCTAGCCCAAAAGATTGTAGATTCAACAATCCCACCAGTCTGACCACACTATCCAGTCCTCTACCACCCGTCGAAGAGAGACAACACTGGCACCACTGCAGATGGAGTGCATAAACCTCTTCCCCCTGTCCTGAAACCCTAAATTCCGTAGATCCCAATAAGAGTCTTCCAGAACCGAAGATAGCATTCCTAGTAACTTAAGTTATTCGTTGGACCACTTACACCGGTAAATCCGAGTCTCCACTTTCCCCTTTCGAGTGTTCTATCCGAATGACCAGTATCTTTCTGACTCTCCACCGGCCCACAGATCTTTGTATTTACATGAATTGGAGACATCGGAAACGAGGATCTAGTCTTATCTTGGACGAAACAGGATCCAACCCCACATTTGCGTAACAACCAATGGAAACCACAGAAGACCTTGACTGGGTTGGCCAGCCTTAAATTCGACCTCCCGAGAGAACGGTAGTTAATGACTAACAAAGTTATTAGCACTACAATACCACACTTTAATTTTGATTTTGCTTCTTTAACTCCAAATAGTAAAAACAACAGTGCTCCGGTTTCCTGGCCCCTCTGCGGCCACTTGGGTAGTCCTAAATCAGTTTATTATATTACTAGTTTATAAAAGTGGATTACTGCCACGATATAAGCAAATTTTTTAAATATATTAGTCAAAAAACGTAATTTGTTTTTGTCAAAAAACATTATGTTATATATGTAATTTAATCACACCAAGAACTAAATAATAAAACATAGTAAATAATTACATGTGTGAAAAATGTTAGCACGATCTAAACATGTATTAAAGATTTGTGGTTTTTGATGTTTGTGAGGTAATTATTGTGTGTTAGTGACTTCACACATATTCATAAACGACAGGGTTCTGGGCATTAACATGGTTTATTTATGTATAATATATATATATATATATATATATATATATATATATATATATATATATATATTATATATATATATATATATATATATATATTCTTTATCAGTGAGTTCCCCTCTTCCAAAAATCTACTTCCCTCTAAGACCCTAACCTCATACGCTTATTTTTTCATTGAAAATTTGCTAAGATAAAAATCCAACGCTGTAAAAAAATTGCTCCGTTATTTTCTTTGCACTTATCCAAAGAAAATAATTATAACAGGTATAAAATAAAAATCTAATAACTGTGATCAATCTTGGCTTATCAATCATTTATAATATGAAAGTAGATTACTAAACAATATCAAACACTTAGCATTTATCATACTTTACACTGCCTCAAAATATAGGTAGGGCGTTTCATGAACATGTAAGAATACTAAATAAAACTTATAAAAAAATCCTGAATTTTTATCGTAAAACAGCCATAGAAGCTCACTTATTAGTTTTAAAAAAAAACTGACATTTATTACCACCCCGATACTCTAACTTTCAATCACGTGAAAAACATCTGACGTTATAATAGCAAGTATCATAACTTTAGAAGCAAATCTGATAAAAAGATTGACGTACGAATGATCATATTTGGTTTACAGAAAGGTGTTGCGGTCAAGACATGGAAGTGTCAGGGTTTAGACATACCTACCTGTTTGACTGATTGCTCCAGATATATAAATCCACTTATACATATACAGTTTAAATCTATAACAACTTATACAATAAATAATATGCGTTTATACAGAAACAATGTTTCTTCATTTGTTTATTGCACATCATAAATTTATTTCTTTGCCACAAATAAATGAAACAGATCTCAAATAAAGAGTAGAAATCGAAGAGCAAAATAATGTGTTTACTTTTTATTTATTCAAAACTAATAATACTTGGTATGTTTGACACTTGTTATTTGATTTTCAAGGGGAATTATATACCAAGTTAAGCAGTTCTTCAGCTATTCTTTATTATTTGAAGCTATAGATGTTCAATTCTGTAACGTTAATAATGTATATTATTGGCAAATTGTTTGTCTAAATGTGTGTTAGTTTTCATTGTAGCTCCCAGTGTGTAAGGTAGTTAGATGAAACTTAGTACAAAAATCAATTTTTAGGACTAGTTGTGGAATGTAGAAAATAATTTTATGACGGCAATAAAAATAATGGATATGCGAAAAAATGGAAATTCATAAAATGTGAAAGAATGTTTCGATTGAATTGAAATTTAGCACACATGTGGTCGTTTAATTCTTATTGCATGACACGTTTATGTTTTAAAAAAGTCTATTCGAATTAAAATTTGGTACACGTGTAGAAAATTAGTTACTAGATTTTATTTACTAGATATACTAATTTTCTTATCAATACGGCTAGAGCTAGTATGTCTACACTTTTTGTTAGATCACTGTAGGACAATCGAAGCGAGTCCAAAAACGTTCTGCATAATTAATTATAGATCCATATTTTGGGGACCAGCGAAGCGAATCCAAAGTAATTAGGAACGTAGAACATTTTAAAGTTACTAGATCTACTAATTTTCTTATCAATAACGATTTTAAATCAATATGGCTAGTATGTCTACGACACTTTTTGTTAGATTACTGTTGATAAGGAACATTGAATGAGTACCGCTGGGAATAAACGGGTTGATTGTACTTACTGAGGACGATCGATGCGAGTCCAAAATTAATTAGACGTTCTGCATAATTAATTATACATCTATATTGTGGGGACGAGCGAAGCGAATTCGAAGTAGTAAGGAGGAGCTAAGCAAATCCGACATGATGAGGAATATTTATGAGGTACTCCGACACCGATTTTTTCGTAATATTGTTTAAATTACATTCAAAATTAATATAAAATTATTGACCAAACTATTTAAACTATATAATTTTATGAGGAAGTGGTTTGGAATAAAACTACTTCTGATGAAGGCCTAATTTACGGCCGAAAGCTCAAATTTTGTGTTTTCTTTACCTATCTGACCACTTCCTCATAAAATTATATAGTTTACATTCAAAATGTTTTACTGATACTATTCCGCTGTATGACTTCTATTACACGGAATATCTGATAGTTAATTTGACAGCTCAAACTTATAATATAAATAATCAAATATATTTTTAAAGGTACTAAAATATAATGGACTTGAGTCCAGTCTGATATTAAAATGACCAGTTATTTACATTATAAAAACGAATTCGCATCATTCATCACAAAGCTGTTTGCTCTTATTTAGACTATATTTTGCTTTTAGTTTTTTGATTAAAAAATATCATTAATAAGATAATATACAAATGACATTTCTCGATTTACATAATTTTAACAATATTATTTTCTTCTCTTGACTTTTTCTGGACACATCTAACTAAATTAATATATTTATTTCTTCTCTGCATAAATTTAAGTTTTTTCTGAAATTAAATTGTCATCTGTTATCATTTAAATTAATAAATTAAATGTACCTTTATTTTTTCTAAGTCAAGGAATTATTCCATCTACCATGTATGCGATTTCGTAGATGTCATATATTTAAAATGCCTTAAATTTGGATATATTATAACGATAAGACATAAGAAAGGTATAAGATATTAGAAAGGAAAACTTACTAAACGAAAACAAAACTTCAGAAAAACGACATTTTTACTTTTTCTTATTTATATCGTAGGTTTAAAGGTAAAGTATTGTGTTTGCACCGAGATTTCACCTAAATTACCCATTTTAGATATTTTTGAGAACTCTACTTTTTCTATGACTATTTATACTAGAGAGGTAAAACAGTATACAAATTAATTTTCACGTCTAGTTGTTCCATCCAAATATTTGTTAACCGTCATTAATGACTGAGCAAACATTTTGATAATATATATAATATGAAATATTGATGGGGTCAATGTAAAATTCAGCACGCATGTATTGCATTATAAGAACAACACATTTGCCAAGTTTCATTTCATTGTCAGTATTGGTTCAGTTTTATTGAATGACATAAAATTGTATACGTGTACGTGTATGCGTTTCTTAATCCATAAAGTATCTAATTAATTTAAAATTTGGTCTTTACTATTATATGTAACTAAAAAGTATTTTACGGTATTACATTTACGGTTTTTGATACATCGCTAACGTTAAGAAGTATCGAATGAGATCAATAAAACAAGATGTGTTTGCTGGTGGTTTTCAGGTGGTTATTAGGTGGTTTTCATTTTCTACATAAGCACAGCGAATCCAATATGGTGAGGAAAAGATCTAGAGTATCCGATTTTTGTTTTAACTTATGTGCGTAAAATATAAATTATATATATATAATATATATATATATATATAAATTTATATTTATTATTAATTATTTATATTTATTTATTAATTTAATTTATGTATATATATATATATATATATATATATATATATATATATATATATATATATATATATTATATATTTGATAGATAGATATATAGATAAATGGATTCATAGATAGATGGATATAGATTATATAACTGGTTAGATCTTTAATTAAACCTAATTATCGGTTTAAAAATTGTAATTAAAGTTTGTTCTTTAATTATAGTAAACTTGGCGCCCTTGCCGAGAGCAAGCCATATAAACCAATGAAAATATACATTTTATTTAAAATTATAAACATTACATATTTAATAGAAGAAAAAAACAATAAATAATAAAGAAAGATTCTATAAAATATTATATAAACAATCTTAATAAAGTGTATACTTTTTTGCATACATTTATTGAAATGCGTTTATAATGTGACATTTAATTATCGTATTTTAAGATCTTGTTAAGGTATAAGGACTTGCCAGTGTTAGTAAGTTAAACATAAATAATATAATTATAATTCTTGTATGTTGGTTTAAATTAAAAATATTATTTATGTACAAAAAATATTTTTATAATCAGTAGATTTTTATATAATGTAAAATTTATTGAAACTTCTAATGAATTGAAGTAGTTTATAATTATTACATACATTTTTTAAAAAAGAATTTTTATAGTGACAAGATCTCATTTTAAATTAAAAACAACATCATAATTTCTCTTTGAATATAGATAGAATAAAAGAGAGTCCGCGAAAAGAAAATTAAAATGCATTTTTTTGCTATTTTATAATTGGATTAAATTCTTTTAAAAAGAAAATTAAACAAAGTTTTCAATCTCTTTAGATTTTAAAATGAAGTTTTATGAGATACTTAAAAGTCAATTAGAGCACTCCTTTTATAGTTTTTAATATTCAATAAAAGAAACTGTTATAAAGCCGCGGAGCGACCTATATTTGTAAGTTTTTTTATTTTTATTTTATTATTTTATAATTACTTATACATATTATGTTAAATATTTTACTTATGTTACATTTTTGACATTTTTCTACATTAATTGATTTTTATATTCTTTATTTAAGGTTTTTTTATTTTTATTTCATTATTTTATAATTACTTATACATATTATGTTAAATATTTTACTTATGTTACATTTTTCTACATTAATTGATTTTTATATTCTTTATTTCAAGTACATTTAATATTCAAAAGCCATGTTACAATCCATGATATAAAAGACTACCGTTTCTAATTAGCGATACTAATTGCCATTTCTTATTGTAGTTATTTGAAAAATAAATAATTAATTATGGATTTAAATAGTTCTTTAATTAATTTAACCCGTATTCTAAACTTTTGGAGACTCAATTTTATTAAAGGTTAGTATGAATGAAATAAAAGGCAAATAAAATATTTTCTCTATAGGTATTCTAATAGAATACCATTTATTAGTCTACATATAATAATAAATGCCTTCATCATTCACAAATATAAATATATATTTAAATTATAGTACGTATGAAATGAATGGTTTACGTAAAATAGATAGATCAGTTATATGTGTATATACGTTTATTTATGTATAACCCTTACTTAGTGTTATCTTATACCTCATTTAATATTCATGTGTATAGGTACAATTTAACAAAATGTTTTTTATAAAAAAATATGCAGAACATCTAAAACAAAAAGTTTTCACTGTTAAACAAAATTTAATAATAAAATTATAAAAAGAATTCGCAAGATGCGGGTAAAGTAGTTTCGGTGTGAATGCTAATTAAAACAACATGCAAAGCGATACAATGTAAAGTTTAATTTGGTTAAGTCTATGTTTAACAGACATTTATTCTTTCTTAGCTATTGTAAAACACATATGTCTTACATTATTTTTTATGGTAAAATGTATTTTATTTTTAACTCGAATGTTAAAAATATAAATTATAATGAAATGAAAAATATAATTATTTCTGCTTAGATCTATTAAATTAATTTGTATTTATCACAATCTAATATATCTAGTAGTAATTGTAAATACTAATAATAGTATACTCTTCTAAATAAATAGCCTGGTATTTTTACTTAAAAAAGTAAAATTTCTGGTATTCTGTTTGCCTTTATCATATCTTATAAGGAGTATGACGCTTATGTGGTTGTACGGATAACGGAAGCAGAAGGAAGAGTGGGGGAATCGTTCCGTTTAACATGAAACAATTTTAAAATATGAGTCCAAAAAAATAATATATATATATATATATATATATATATAATATATATATATATATATATATATATATATATAAGCTATAAGCAGTTTATAGCCACAAATGAGCGGCGAGGCAATGGACATTCTCTAATGTAGCAAGCCTTACAGGCATTTCTTAGCGAATTTCCTTCGGGAACAATTTGCTAATGGCGGGAGTCGATCCTCGTATATACTAGAAATGTCCAAATTAAACATAATAGTTATTTAAAAGTTGTTTATAAATAAGTTTTATGTTTTAAGTCAAATTAAGAGCATTGATCTAGGTTTTTGTTGTATAGGGTCTATTTTGTAGTTTGCCTGCATTAAAAGCATTTTGTCATGCTAAAAATACTTGTGGTATTAATTTCAAGAGTTCACTGAATATTTATAACTTTTATCGTGTGTTTTATAAACGCTTACGTCAAATATAAACCTAACGCATTTTTCTACTAAATAATTTTAATATAGGCATATTATTAAGAAATATACAACGTGTCTGAGTGGGTTTGGCTTTGAACAATATGCAAAAATAATCATTTAGATCCAGACCAAATTTAGAAAGGTTGTAAAAGAAATTGGTTTAAAAACAATCATGAATAACCAAATGGAAATACCTGTAGAAGCTTAAACCAATTTGCACATACAATAAAAGTAGCTTCGACCACGCATAAATATGAATGACAATTATTTAAAAATAAAATAAGCTTTTACAAAGAATTCTTGATTGGTTCTCCAGATACGGAACATCTCAATTTTTCATTTCAAGCCAATTAGAATTTAAGAAATTTTAATCATGAGTTTGATTTTACGAAATTAGTTTTTTATTTCCATCGCTTAAAGGCATTTAAAATAAAATCATTAAATTATTAAGTTTTTATATCTTTTTAAGCTTTATAATTTAGTTCTAAATTATGGTACGCGGTTTTTAGAACTATTGATTTTTTAATGTTCGAATTAAAATATTAAATTTATTTTTTATAATTTGGCCAAATCAACAAAGATTAGGTTACTGATAATTTTAGAATAGCTAATTTAAATGGCGTGCATTTTATTTTAATAATTTATTATCATGTTGAAAGTATTAAATTATACTTTTAATATATGGATGGACAAACTAAAGGGCCAAAGACACAAGCATAATATTTTTTAATTTCAATTAAATAAAAAATGTTTTTATCGTAAAGCAACATAAGTAAATTTACTAAGTCTATCCTCAAACTTTCCCTATAATTATATTTGTGTTTAAAATTTACTCAGTTTTTAAAATGACTTAGCCTTAAATAGACCAAAGGCCCAGTGGTTTTAAAGCTAAAAAATCAGTGGTTCTCAACCTGGGATTATTTGGGACTCTCTAAGGGTCCAACACGCAGTATGCGGGGCCTGAAAGTATTTTTTGGAGTAACAAGTACTCGGTTCCTTTAGAATCACATTGTAAATGTCTTGTGGTTTATGGTTGTCCGCGACCGATAGCCAATCGTCATTCCTGATAACTGATTCATGAATAGCATAATTTGTAATTTTCAATAGTCTTGTTAGCCTAATATAAATGATTCATGTATCAAGTTTTAATCTATAGTGTATCTAGTCCAGATAATCTATTTTTATATGATTATATGTAATAATATTAATATGCATCTCTTTCTATTATCTACCAATCATTTATATCATCGATCTATTTATCCGATCCAAGAAATAGAGAAATAAGAATCATGGAATTTTACATAAAATTCATTAACAAAATTAAATTTCTAATGCATGCAAAATTAATACTTATATATATATACTTATATATATAATATATATATATATATATATATATATATATATATATATATATATTATAATTATTATACTTTCTTATTGAAATTATTAATAAAATTATACTTGAATACTATAAATATTGTTTTTATCAAAAAAAAATTATTATTTTTAAGAATAGATATCTTCTTAGGTGTTAAATTATTAATTAAGTTAGTTAATACTCTGTTAGCAAAAACTAACCATTAAGCTAGCTGGTAGCTTGGGTCGTCATACTGCATCTACGGAGCCATAATTTTATTGTAAAAGTACTTAATTTGTACTTTACTAAATTGACTATTCTATAATTTAAATAGATATTCAATTACATTATTATTTATTTACTTATATTATTGTTAAGTTTTTCAAGTTTTTTAACTTTTCTTTAAGAAGCAAGGAAGCAATACAAAACTTTCAACAATAAAATTTTAATATTATAAATAAAAATAAACTTTTTTTCAACTTTTGTATCCTGGTTAAGAAAATTTTAAGTTACAAGTTTGAAATAAGGAGATTTATTCAATTTTTAACTTTTTTTGCTTCTTGGCTTTTTGTTAAAAAATTCTAGAAAGCAATACATCTTTATTTTTCTATATATATATATATATATATATATATATATATATATATATATATATAATATAATATATATATATATATAATATATATAATATTTCTCTTTTTTATAGTTGATAAGACGTATTTTCAAGTCAGTGTCGTGTGGTTCACAGATACAAAAAGGGAGCTAAAAACTTGGTGGGTGGTGCATCGCCCTTCCGTACACAACAAATAGCTGCGATAACAATTTTTTCTTGTTCTCTTAATACTTATCTCGAACTAGAAAAAATAGATATTTTTCATTCTAGCTCCAAACTTAAGTCAATTCTATCTAGCAAGATTTCATATCTCTATATTTCTTTTAAAACTGTGTATCATTGTGTTAGTTGCAGTCAGTGTTAGTAGTTAAGTTATTGATTTCCTCTATATGAAATCTCCACTATTAATTATAAAAATCTTGTTTTCTTCTCCAATATTTGGCTCCAACATTTAATAATTTTTTTCTTAAATAAAGTTAAAAATGTTGTTGAACTGATTTCTATATTTTTCTGATGATAAAAATTAATATTTTAAGCAATGTATTTATAGCATAAATCAATATAATGTCATAACTTCCGTAAAAAAGCGTAGTGATAAACAGCAAACACGACTATTGAGTTTACTGCAACTATCAGAAAACTTTTCTAACCTACATAAATGTTTAAAATTTGACTTTTATAATTTAAAAGTCATACATAAACGTAGCACAATATAGAAATAGCCAAATTATAAGCAGACTCTGCACCAAATTAAATTGATGAAAAACATAGTTAATTATTTATAATTGTGCTTTATTATAACATAATATATAAAATATAACTCATACACGAAATTACATTCGCATACTATAAGCTTCTAGTAATTTTCTTGTAAGATAAGAACATTAAGGATTTAGAAGAAAAGCTGGCATATGAACTCTTTAAAGAATGCAATTAAATAAAAATATAAATTAACAATTTTATAGAATCATAAAGCAAATCTGATCTGATGGGAAGTAAGACTTGAAGACGGACGTACCAATTTATTAATTTTTGCAAACTAGAACATCAACTCAGGACATTTTGTAAGATAACATTTTAATAAAACCTAGATAAAAAGGCGTGGTAAAAACTAGAAATATAATATCTAATAAACTGTAATACGTATAGAAAGTTTGTTTCACCTCAAATGATATTTGTATTTAAAAAATACTCAATATACAAAAAGTATATCAAAGTTATTAAATAACACTAAATAACGTAGGAGGATTTCATTAAATAAAATTTCAAAAAACTACACTTATTATAAAATATACGAATACAATTTTGAGCTTTTATCATTCAAATATAATGTTATTACCAAATACCAAACTCGAAAAAATATTTTAATTGGTTTTTATTATTCAAGTTGGTTTTTGATATTATTAAAAATGAAATTAAAGGCGTATCCCACATTTAGTCCAAACTCGAAAACTTTAGTAAAGTTAAATTTTACATGTTTAGTTGGCAAAAAACAACAATTTTATTTTCTAAATATGTTTAAAATGTAAAAGGTTTTAGAACATTGGTACAAAAAAACATTATTCTAAAAATATTATTGTTTTCATTTGTTTATTGTATTTTACCATTCTGCTCCAATATGTTGTCCTGTTTAATTTTATTGTATCCATTAATATTTGTTTCACTATTCTATGCCAATACAATTCCTTGGTGATTAAGTACCAATTTACAACTTTGAGATAATAGGCGTATTTTGATGTGGTCTTAGAGGAGACATAGCCTATCTTGAGACATGAAACATTTTTTCGGGGCTCTCAGGGGCTCTGTGTAACCTCATTAAAACATTCTTTAATGAGGTGTAAGAGGGAGTTAAGGTTATAGTAAATTAATTGTTTTTGGCGTCACGCACATTATCTGTGTTTTGATATGTATTTTAAACGTTCTTTAATGTTACTCTTATTTTGTTTACTTGATCATATTGATAGTCAAAGGTACTCTGGTGACTTTTACGATGTTTCAAAATTTAACCATTAAGGCCCCTCTAGTAATATACTCTATAGGCGCGATACTGTAGGAACTGGTAACTGTTAGATTGCGAACAAGTTAGGTTATTAGCTGGTAACCGTTAACAAGTAATAAAGCTCTGAGTTAGGAAGCATGTCTATATTGCCTGATATGCTGGTTTAATCGCCCAAACTACTTAGGTATTGTAACTTGGTGGCCTGGCATCGTAAAGTGCACTTACTAGTTACCTTATATTAGCTTAAGAGCTATCTAGCTTTTACTAAATGGTAAATGAATACATTTTTATTATTTTGTTTTATCTGCTTCGTCATGTATATACATACATGTATTTTTTCAAATCTGTATTAACATTTTTTCGGGTGGCGGTAAAGTAGACACTTTACTAACTTAAAATAGTTGGTGAAATGCGTTTTTTACCGTCTGCAACAGTTTCGTAATTCTTTACTGTCAGCGACTGTCAAAATGTACGAAACTATGTCGCAGGTCAAGTTCCTCAAATGTCCACTAGGTGGATGCTAGGAGTTTACTACAAGGTTATAACCTACCTTCCTTGTTCTTATCAATTTTTTCAAATAAATAATCGAACGTTTGTGTTAACTATGTTTTGTTATTTTCGATAATTTATTATTAAATTATTTAATAATCGTGGATAGTGATTCAGACATCGACACGCCGCCGGAGTAGAAACTTTTGGCCAACAAAGCGATCAAAAGAAGTGTACCGGCAAATTTTGATTTTATAAATTATACTGTTTTTCTTTTCAAAAACTGTTTACTATTACTACGCCCGCAAAAACTAGCATATGCTACAAGACTTGGAATGGTTTTTTTACCACGACTCTTTTTTCGCTTAAAAAAACTAAATAGTCCCAAAATGATGTTTCAGATCTCTTAATGTATTGAGATAAGGTACGCTCCTCCTAGTTATATGTCTCTATGCCTATACATATATCATATATTATTTAAGCTAATTTTAAGTAATAAAACATAACCAGTTCCATAATCAGGTCCTAAAAACAAGTAAATAAATTAGGATAATTTAGGTAACATCTCGGATTTTAATTTTTAGAGCAAACTCAAATCTTTTCTATATACCTACGATATATTAATATATAAGGAAAAGTAAAAAGGAAAAGTGCTTAGTGCATAGAGTGTGCTGGTTCTGCAGTCTTAGGTCTTATCATTTTAACCTACCTCAACGTTAACATTTTTCTATTCTCCCATAAGCAAACATGCTTAAATATTCATTGAATAAGTTTATTCTCAGAAAGGCGATGAATACATTTATATGTTGATTTCTTTAAAACATACAGCTTACAAAGCATAATCACTGTACTCATAATAACTATTATGCTTAAAACACCAAAAATAATACAATTTTGGCACGGTGGTCCGCAAGTCGGGCGAATTTCCTTTGGAATGCGTGTTTCCGTGCTTAAGAATTCATTTCCTGCTTAGGTTCCGATTTAAGCTTTATAACTTGTGCAGTTACTTAATTATCAAGCACTACTCGTAACTATTAGGATCGTGTCCTCCCCAAGATTGATTTTTTTACCAGTTTAGTTAAAAATAATAATCTGTTCGAGAGACAGCGGGTACGCTATATATATATATATATATATATATATATATATATATATATATATATATATTTGTGTGTGTGTGTGTGTGCAAAGTTTCGTAAAACCTATTTTTTCGACATTAGGAAACTCAAAAAAGGATTCGTGTCGTGATCTGAGTGTCGACTCCTGCCATGACGCCTATTAACAAATTATTTTCACAAAATTTGCTAAAAGTAGCAATGAGAGTAACTTGTAGTAAATTGATTTTCATATATTTTATGTATAAGTTTGGCTAAAACCACGTATAATTATTCTAATAACAATACATATATTGGTTTTATGTAAACAAATATATGTCTATCAATAAATGTGACAGGTCGACGCTAAAATTTCGACGATTTGTTTATTATATAAACAAATCTTTTATGGCTTAAAATTAGCCTAAATAATATATGATATACAATAGGCATAGAGATATGTATCTAGAGTGAGCATAGCCTATTTTAATATAATTAGAGACCTAAAACATCATTTTGAGGCTTTCAGGGGCTCCGTGAGACCTAATTGAAACCTCCTCAGAAACCAGCAGAAAAAAAATAAGAATAAAAGGAGAGAAAAATAAAATAGTAAAAAAATGATAGGTTGGTTTTTTACATGGGCCGCCAAATTGCAAATTAAAAAAAATGTTTTAGGTTTTAAAATATGAATAAATGAAATATATTTTTTCCTATTAAATCAAGATTTGATTTTGAATCAAGTGTTCTATAATTTATTTGAGCCTTTTAGTCTTTCTGTATTTTCCAGAAAAGTGCACAACCGTCCAGAGACCAATTTCTTTTATTATTGGATCTTTAGGTGCTAAACCGTCATTCTTTGTTAAATATTGGGTGGCTCATTTTTCTTTTTACAAAGCTCCCCCTCCCCTAATAAAGGCAATAGAGAAGTAAAACAGTATCAATGAATTCTTAATTTTTAACACTTTAAGAAAAAATAAAGCTTACCATCTACAGTTCTGATGTTGATACATGTAGACAGTTTACAGGTTACATGTAGGTTACATGTAGACAGTAATCAACTTATTTCAATAAAAAATCCAATCTCTCGTTGGTTTTTGGAACAAAAAAAATTGAATGCCATAAACTTTGAAGCGTCAAAATATTCAATGTTATTGTAATGAAGTAAGAGTTTTCACTTGTGCTAAAGTTGTACGAAGAATAAAAAGAGACGTAGCACGACATTGAATAAAGAATAGCTGAAGTAAAGGAAGACTTGGTTGCAGGAAGAAAATACACATAGATGCCCAAGAATACAAGCTCAGCAAATATCAAGTGTATGGAAGCAATCACACTGTAGCAAATCTTACTGATTCTCATCACACACTCTGTCGATTCTTGCTATTTCCCACATAGCATTCTTTCCACCTATCTGACTTTTCCTTATGTCCTTTTCATTCCTTTCAGCACTTCTGCAGTGAAAATACATCAAATCAGTGGACCCGACAAAGACTCGTTTACTAAATCGATTTTTTGTTTCAAATTTTTTGTCATGTCGCTAAAAAGAAGGGCATGTCAAAATATATATATATATATATATATATATATATATATATATATATATATATATATATATATATATATATATATATATATATAACAGTACTCGCCACCCTATACAACCCGGCACAAATTTTTATATCCATCCTAGAAACGGCACGCAATTAAAATTATACATGGCGATTAAAGAAATATATGCGGTAGACAATAATTAAACGTTTAAATTTATTTAACTTAATTCAAGATAAGAAGTGTCGAAATATAATGCACTATTTACGTGAAAGTAACATCATATTATTACTATAAAAAATGCGTCACCAAAGTACCGTTGTGGTCCTTCCTTTATTAGTAAAAGTCTCTTTAATGACGATCATATTAATTTCTGTAATATTAAAGAATTTAGGGGCATATGCCGAAGAAAAGTAGATTTTTCATTCACTCATTTTAGATAACACCTCAAGTCAAGCCTTGAAACAACAATTTATAAACCACCATCATGCCAGGACAAATGTCAAACCTTCATTTCGATTACGAAAATACATTTTGACATTAAACGGTTGCGAAGAACCCCGTCCTTTTAATGACATTTTATTTTTCAAAGAATAATCCAATTATTGACTTTCCGAAAATCTTATTCAGTTCAGTGGTCTATAATTAATTAGTTTAGAAACTTCTAATTTTCTTCTTAGTGAATCGTACTGTGAATTAATAAACATTAAGTTATGTTTGAATTTTTTGGTTTTGATATTAATACTATTTTATACAACGACATTCAGCATATAGTTATATGGTCGCTGGAATAATTCAGAATTTGAGAAAATATGATCAGCAATGAGTAACATTACCTATTTTCTAATATAACACTTAATTTTATTATTTATATTGTTTAAATTATTAATTTTAAATTATTAAGACTTTTTAAAATTAAAACAAGACCCATTTCATGTGAATAGTGACCTAAAACTGTTTTTCTATCTTTCGACAAAATAGAATTGAACAAGAAACAAAATATGCTGACCCAAGTCGTAACTCGGAAAGAAAGAATCTTACTTATTATGCTGTATTTTCTTTGAAGAAGATTGTAGTCAACTTGTAACAGCTTGTAAGATTAAAGATTCAGAAATGCGGGCAAAACGTGGCACCTAAACTTTACAAGATACAGTTCGTAAATAACGTTTTAATTTACATTTTACTTTGCAACACTTTAAGTTTAAGATTTAACACGTTTTAATGATTTAAGACAATTTTTACTTTCAAGTTCATTCAGGCAAATACATATATAAATGCACATGCTAAAATTTTAGTAACTTTCCAAAAGAAAAAAAGCTCGTAAGTGAGATAAATAATTAAATATAATTAACTATTTTAATTGATTAATTAATGAAGCAATAGCCAGCAAGGCTTAAAACAGCATTTCATATAAAAAACGAGTTAGAAAAATTTATTAATAACGAACCTAAATAAAACTGTTAGGTTATAAGTTTAAAATATTATGATTTTTGGTTTATTTTTTTTATTTTCCTAGAAAAATGAGCTTATAATATAACGTAAAACAGTAACTTATACTTAGAATTAGAAATTAAATTATTATCAATGATAACCAGTTAAGCAGCATTGAGCGTGGTTAGTTCTGTATGGGTGACCGCTGAGAATGATATGGATGCATTATCTGAGGACAAGCGAAGCGAGTCCGAAGACATGTTGCAGTATAAATTTGGCAAATTGTGTATTATGAAGACGAGCTAAGCGAGTCCGAAAACATGTTTCAGTATAAATTTGGCGAATTGTATATCCTGAGGACGAGCGAAGCGAGTGCAAAATCAGGGTGGATGAGCGTAGCGAATCTTATGTTATGATAAAAAGTTCCGAGGTACCCCGTACCCAATTCTTTAATCTTATTTACAAAAGTTAAATGAACTCAAATAAAAATCAATTAAAAATATAAGTGGCTTTGAATAATTCCCCTTAAGTCTATTTAATACTGTGGAATTTATTTAAACACCAAATAATATGACAGAGGAAAATAAGTAGATTATAACTGAAGGCGATAAACTGTGCTATAGTTACCGGTAAGATTAGTTTTGATCTCGCGAGTGTGAGTCAATTATCGGTCATCTGAAAGATTTTAAATGTTTTAAAGGAACTTTAAGCTTTTCAATTTTAAAGTCTTAAAATCACTTAAAAGGATTATTTAGGTAAAATCTCGCTTTTGGAATTTAGTGCTAATACAATACTTTCCCTATTTACCTTCGGTATAAATGAGGAAAAGTAAAAAAGAAAATATTGTAAAATTACTAAATTAAATTTTAGTAATTTAAAATTACTTAAATTTTATCTTTATCGATACCTATTTACAATTATAAATATTTAGGTTTAGCAAAAAACTAACACATGCGACATTAAAGTTTTGTACTTTTTTACATTTCCTTATTTATACCATAGGTATATTGGAAAAGTATTGTGTTTGCAAAAAAAAAACCCGAAACCAAGATATCACCAGAATTATCCGTTTCAGGTGTTTTTAAAACCTCCTAAGTGGGTTTTACGAATATGTCTGTCTGTTATCCTTGTAGCGCCCAGTGTACTTATCCTAGAGAGTTGAATGACTTAACAATAACAATGTGGTCTTGAGCATTCCTTACGGCGAATAGATGAACTCCCACTGTACAAAAAAGTCTTATTTTTACAGTGGTTACAAATTTGACATTTCAAGTTCTGTACAACATGGTATAAAGTGAATCTAAACGCAACATCTAAATAATTTTGACTGTAATGAATTTTATGTTCTAAAATGCTACAACAGTTACAATAGTTTATGCATAAATTATTAAGTTAAAACTTTAAAAATTATATTCTTGAGGTAAAGAAATTTTTAAAATACTAATGATGAAAAAGAATGTTTAACACAAATACTTCTGAATTCAGTAGTCAAGTATTGACTAAGTATACCTTAAATACCTTATTAAAATACCATACTTTCTGAGATAACAAATTGCCTATTTTAGTATTAGTAGGAAGTAATTTATTTGAGGCTAAGTCTGTTTAAGTAAAGTGTAGGTGCGTGAGAAGTATAATGATATCCTCACGATCCCAGCAAGGACCCTTGCTGCTCCCCGCCGTGCTTGTAATACCCGGTCAAAAGAATCTGGGGAGTTACTCTTCTTTCAAAAATATATCACCTTTACTCCTATGATGAGGTCATCACCCTCCTACTTCACTTGTATTTTTAAAACTTTAAAAGTTAATCAAGTGCCTTTCATTAGTATCTTGAATTTATTTACGAGTAGTTTTACAACTGGCGTAGTCAATGTTTTTAATCGTTTTTTTAACAGCTTCACTGTAATGAAGTTCAATACTTTTACTACTTTCCAAATAAACGATAAAAATATTGTAAAATAAGTTATAGGTGGGATGGTAAAAAAAGAATTAGTGAACTTTGTCTATTATTTACAGTAAATTTTTTAAACAATAAATAAAAAAAAAAGTGATGCACTTTTACCAACTTTTATGTCAACTGGATTATTTATAAATTTTCAACAATGTTTTATAAATGTATACAAGTAATTCAATAAAAATTAAATGAATTTTGATAATGATGTAAAACTTAGCACAATGCTTGTTCTTATACATGACTACATGTATGCAAAATAACAAATCAATCTGAGCAATTTGTCATGTTTTATAACTTTTTGAAATTCATCGTAAAGTAATTATTGCCGGTTAATGACGTCATAAAAAAGGTATTTTCCAGATAGCTCAAACAGACCTAAAGATCAAGCACAAATAGACCTTGGTTTTCGTTCCAAGTTTCAACTCTCTAGCATAAATACACAGGGGGCTACAATGATTACATATAAACACACACACTTGCATACAGAAAATTTTGTAAAAACTACTCAGGAGGTCTAAAAATCACCTGAAACGGACGATTAACGTGAAATCTTGGTTTTGGGGTTTTAATGTAAGTCAAATACTTTTCTAATACATGTTTACCTATGGTATCAACGATGAAAACTAAAAATAATATTGCACAGATAGATAAATGACTAAAAAACTAATACAAATTAAACAACCAAAGAAAACAAATCCAATTTGCTATTATTTATTGCATCGACATTCAAATATAATTAGCAAATAATAAAACGAATAAAATCAGCCATATTTTAATTCCAATAGTGACTCATTTTTTATCACAAAAATTAATGCTGTAACATATTTAATTAGTATGAACATTTAACAAGCCTTTATCCTAGTAAATATATATACTATAGATATATTAACCAATATTAATATTAGTATTTAAAAAATAAATATAATTTTATTTGTTTCTGATATTTTCTATTACTTTTAATCAGCGTTTGTTTCATACACTGACCTCACAAAACCTTTTAGAAGATTAGGTTTCTAAAAGACAAGTCAAATTTATTTGATGTCAAATCAAATTTCTTGGATAAACTCCAACACCATGTATAAATCCTTCTTGGTATTTGAGTTTAAATTTTAAGCCTGTCAAGTCTTAAAATTAAGTCATTATTTAATATCAAATAACTCAATACGTATATACATATAAATATTATTAGATTTTTGAATAATAAATGTTAGGTCCCTTATACCTAACTACTGTAAAATTTTGGTTTTAACTTAACATTACTCTAGTCAAGCGGTCAAATGGTATGCTACTCCGCCTTGAACATTTGACAATAATTCGATAGTATAGTGGCCACAGTCTCTAAGACTATATACATGTGGCCAACACATTATTATTCATAATTAAATGGATAAATTCCACGGAAAAGAAATTATGATCCATGTAATTCATAATGATGTGTCGTAATAATTGTTTTGAATTAATTTGTAAATTAAATTATTTATTTCTGTTTCAGACCTCGTTATTTTTACAGCAGGTTATATCATCAAAATTCGCAGAATACTTTCTAGGCTTGGTACGTTATTCATTTACTATTTTTACTATACTTATTTCATTATCATGCATGTCTAGTGAATTTTGAAAAGAAAAATAAGTTCATAGAGACATGGTGGGGAAAAGTAGTTTTCTTAAATAGGGACTCATTAATATACATATTATAAGAAAATCACTCATATAAAAGATTAGAGGCCTATTGTTTATGAAATATTGATAACGCTATTATAATAAAATAATTTTTGATTAAATCGTTTAATAAATAAGTTATGCGAAGAAAACACGATTGCCAGCTTACACACTTGAAAATTCGCTAATATTGTGTCTATTTGCCACAAAAAACTCGTAATATGAAAAAGAAACATTAGACGACAATGATGTCGCGCCAAACTGACCTCTGCACCAATGCAGGAGGGTATGAGGGAGGGGGGTATAGGTGGAATTTTTTCAAACGAAGGGACTCACTGATCAAGAATATAAATAATAAAATAATATATATATATATTATATATATATATATATATATATATATATATATATATATATATATATATATATATATATATATATATATATATATATATATATATATATGTATAAATATATAAATATATAAATATATATATATATATATATATATATATATTATATTATATATAATAATATATATATACATTTATACATATATATATATATATATATATATATATATATATATATATATATATATATATATATATATATATATATATATATATATATATTTTTTTTTTTTTTTTTTTTTTTTTTTTTTTTTTTTCGGACACAAAAATCTAATTTAGTACTTTTTTAAAATAAAGTTGATATCGCAAGGTACAGGAAAAAAAACTTTTTCCTTATAACTTTTGATCAAAGAGTTGAGTCGCTTAAATCATAAATCCTTTTTAAATCAAAAATATATGTTTAATACACAAAAAAAGACAACATTTTTTTTAATTATTTTTTAAAAAAACCTACCTATTGACATGACTCAAAAGAAAATGTATGCGTAGGTTTGTTCCGATAATTTCTATTAATTATTTTTTGTTGAAATAATGAAAACTCTATCCCTCTATGTATATAATGCAATTATACAAGCGTACCAGTTAATAAAACACTATTTCACAGGCCATTGCACTCTAAATAATTTCTTTGTATTGAATTTTTTTAACTATAACTTGTTTATTCATATTTACTAGTTTGGAATATAATATTAATGGATTAAAATATACATTTTCCAAAATTGTATTTGTTGGTGTACACTACAACTTTTGATCAATAATCAATTATTATTATTATTATAGTATAATCAATAATTAATCATATAATCATCTTAATTATAGAATTTTAATTATCGAACCTAAACTTAAACTGAGAGTTAAATATCTATGATATTTAGACTACTACTTAGTGTCACACTATCTTAATATAGGTATAACGCTGAAGAACATTAAGGAACTTGACCTTCACTAAAGATCATATCATTAAAAGTCTATATTTTTAAGATGACGACAAATATCGTTTCGCAATTTTTTAAAGTGTTTGCTAACTAAGCAAAATGGTTTAACACTATCTAAAAGAGGTGCATCAAGAATATATAGGTATAGTGATAGTATTAAGAGAAAGGTGATAAGCAACTAGGCTCTGACGTTAGGCCTTTCGTGAAAGCTCTTTTAAATACATAACTATGCAATACATCAAATTTTTCTTTCATCACTATTTAAAGTTAAGCAAATGCTGGAGAAAAATGTTTTCATAAGTTCCAATGTCTTTAATTAAAATCACCCGTGCTCTAGAGGAATTTAACAATACACTGAGCTTTACTGGGAATCGTGGATATGAATTCACGAACTAAAACATAATTAAACTATCAACTACAATTTTAGTGCAAAGATGCTCAGTGCAATAGTCCTGGAGCCGGACATTAAAAAAATGTGACTCATTTTGAACTACTTCAAACCAAATTTTTCTAAAAATATACCTTAATTAATAAAGAAAAAACAAACTCGGCCTATTCAAAGTGCTGACTAAACGCAGTCATATAAAGAGCCCTTCATATGATAACGCATGCTCAAAATTTTAGAAAATCGAACAAATTTCGGTTTTCTTGGAATAAGCGGTTCCCTGTAGGTCATGTGCTAAACACGAAGATAACATTTTTTAAAGCTTATAAAATTATCTATAAAACGAGTTATTTTAATCATTAAAATCGGATGAATACAACCAAAGTTAGGGCTCATACAAAAACATCACAGAAATTGTAAATTTATGCAAAATCTTTTCATATATTCTTTGAAAAAATATAGGTTCTTTTTGCATTTTTTGCCATTTAACAATGTTATAACTTTAGCTATGTTTATCTCATTTTGAAGAAAAAACTTTCATTTCATAAGAAATGTTATCAGCTTTAAAAAATATTCTCTTCGTGTTTTGCACGCGACCTACAGGGAACCACTTATTGCAAGAAAACTGGAATTTGTGCGATATTCTAATATTTTAAGCCAGTGCATTCATATGAAAAGCAGACTCTGGATTACAGACAATGCTTTTACTTCATAATTTAAGGTATATTGTCAGAAAAATTTAGTTTGAAGTAGTATAAAAATCAGTCATTTTTTTGGGGCTGACTAATAAATATGCTGGCATTTGGTCTTCAAGGTTAATGCCAGATTCGTTCCTTCACCTTGATGACCTAAATATGAATGACTTTCACGACCATTGCAAAGACACAGTATTCCAGACATGTAGCCATTGCATTTAGCATTGGGTATTTTGATAAATTACTAATGAGCTCTAGAGCAAAACATCTAATGAAGTTCGAGCAATTACCAATTACAGTTATATTTTTTTAAATATTTCTTTCCCTAACTAAAAACTATTTTAGGTTAAATGTTTAACAATTAGCCAAAAAAAAGGAAAATTAAATTATGTCCCTAGCATGGCTGTATTATTTTTAGCATTTTCTATAGCTGGTTTCTTTGGCTAAAGTTTACACGGGTCTCGAGACACAGTCCACTCAATAAAAATAAAACCTTTTTCTAAAAATTAAATGTAAATGGTTTGAGATTTGTATGCAAATTATATGTGTCGGGCCAAAGACATCCCTTTGTTAAATTTTTTTGTAGTTTCCTAAAGAAAAATAAGCGATTTAGTACAAAAACGAGCTAAGATAATGATTATTTCCTTACTCTTTTTATAAATATTCTTTTTTACTCCTAGTTTTGTGTTGAATTTTTGGCTTAAAACAGAGAAAATCCAAAAAAACGAACTATATTAAGAACTATAATATATATATATAATATATATATATATATATATATATATATAATATATATATATATATATTATATATATATATATATATATATTATATATATATATATATACACTTACGCCAATCTCGGGATGAGGTTAGAATAATAACACAGCTTTACTTGAAAACCATATATTTATTCACTTTGCCAACGTTTCGAACTTAGCTACAAGTTCTTCATCAGGGCCCTACAATACAATAAAATATTCTTAAAAACCCAACCTTAAAACTAATACTAAATACATCATTAAAAATAAAACTGAAATTAAAGAGATAAAAATACAAATACAAATTATAAAGCTTAAAACTTACGGAATAAAAACACAGTTTTCGCCTTAAGCATAAGGTAACTTATATAAAAAAAAATTAAAAACAGAATTACACCTAAGCAGAGTTAAAATATTAAAATCAAAGTTAAAACATTTAAAATCAAGAGAAAAAAGAAGGTAAATATTAGGAAGGCATCAGACCAAGTCTAAATCAAGAATGAACTTATAAATGAGGAAGAGGCTCAAGGTAAAATCAAGAAGGCTGTGGATCAACACAACACCTAAAAGAAGATCTGAACCTCCCCAAAAATAAATGAGAAAAGAAATTACAAAAGGAAGAAAACCAAAGATAAAATAATAAGTGAATAATTTATAAATGAATAATAAAATATATATTATATATATATATATATATATATAATATATATTATATATATATATATCCTCAAAAAAGTTATCATACTTTTAATACATGCAAATGGTGAAATATAACATTTTGGTTGAGCACAAAATTTTAGAGCGGAGGTGCACAAGTCTAGTAATTTCCCTCGGCGTACTTCCTTGCTCGCCAGTCCTATTCTTTCTTAAGTTTTCAGGTAAAAACTAGAATAGTGCTCACGCAGTAGCACTATTTTTTGCTTGTCAATTTTTTCGATATTCTAAGGAAGGATCATTTTTATTTCATAAGTTTTGCAAAACTATGCTTATCCTTCCAAAATCAGGATTGCAAAACAATTTTCGCACTCTGAGCAGAACAAAAGCTCTGTTTATGCTAATTTTAAAAATTGTTTAGGGCATTTTATTTGAAATGTCAACAATCAAGTTTGACTTTATGTTTCAAATTCGATTGAAGTTTAACGCTGTTTTAGTTGAGGCAGTTAAGATAGACGTCTTTGTAAGTGCTACAACAACTTGTGTAGTCAAGCTTTACAAGTTTTTAAGATTTGTTAAGTATAACAACAGCTATAATGTGCGAAACTAAGGTATTTAAACTTTTAGCTTAGTTCGTCATAATTATAAATAAACACGAACGAGTTTAGAAATCTTAAGTAGGTTCAGTAAATACAAGCTTATAAAAATATATTTTAGAAGTTATACTATGTCAAACTAACAGAATTATCTTACAAGATCTTAATAATTATAGGCCTTTAATAACTTTTTAAATGTATTTCATACAACTTTCATGAGTTTTAACAAAAAAATTGGAAAAAACTGTAATTCGTGTTAATGTAATGACGTTTAACTTAAAGAATAAATCGCAATTAATACTTTTATAGTATACATTTAGTGAAATCACAATTTTATTTTTCTAATATATTTAGCAAGTATGTTGGAAACCACTGAAGTTATAAAGTGATTTTATAATGACCGGAAATATGTAATCATATAAAGAGTAGTTAATTTCAGAATATATATTTTTTTCAAATATCAGGTTAAAAGAAATATTTATGAAGGAAATGACTTGAGAAATGTGAAATGTTAGTAACCCATTTACTAAGTTAAAGGATATTTGTTATTTTATTTTTCATTAATTTTGATATCTAACCTACTACAGTAGGTATTAATTCTATATCTTGCAAAATATATTTTAATTTAATTATTAAAATTAACATTGTGGCCATCTTTAATCCAATAACTAATTTTACATAAAACTATAACAGACTACTTTATGACATAAAAAAGCACATCAATAGGTTAAAATAATTTAAAAATCATGAAAAAACTACGTGACAGATTATTTTTATTTTATTTCATTGCTTTGTTATCTTATATATATATATATATATATATATATAATATATATTATATATATATATATTGTTTATCTTGAGTATCTTTGTTATCTTATGCATCTACTGCATATCATATCGATATTGTACCTCGTTGTTATCTTATATACCTATTGTATCTCATATCGATATTGTATTTAATTAATAAAAAAATATATAAAATAATTAATAACAAAAAACATTAGTCTAGTAATTTAAGATGGAATTCAATGATCTAAAAAGTACAACTGTAGATTCAATCTAAAAAAAATTATATTTTAATTAAATAATGATAGACCTATAACAATTTTTTGAAGATGTATAGAAGGAGCAGGTTGTAT
The DNA here is from genome assembly GCA_018340805.1 of Microvelia longipes. Classification (NCBI taxonomy): domain Eukaryota; kingdom Metazoa; phylum Arthropoda; class Insecta; order Hemiptera; family Veliidae; genus Microvelia; species Microvelia longipes. Next base: position 58,092,040 of record JACMZG010000008.1, read on the forward strand.
ACCAAAAAATTTGCTCAAGCAGAACCATAAATAAAATAAATCGGGTACGGGGCACCTCAGAACTTTTACTCATCACATCGGATTTGCTACGCTCATCATCCCGATCGCATATTTTTTTTCGCGTTTTATTATATTTAGAATTTTTTGCTGAGTCATTATTGCGATTTAATGACATCTTAAAAAATATTTCCGAATAGCACAACTTTTCAACTCTCTAGCATGAATACACTATGAGCTACGATGATAACATACACAATCACACACACACATACTGACAGACTTGGCAAAATCCACTCAAGAGACCTTAAAGGCACCTAAAACGGATAATTCAGGAGACATCCCGGTTTCGATTTTTTTCACAAAGACAATACTTTTTCTACATATCTACGGTATAAATGAGGAAATGTAAAAATGTAAAATGTAATTTATTTTTACTATTTAATGTAATGTAATAATTTTATTATTACAGTCCTAAGTCATAGTACACTGTACACCAACATTTTATTCTGAATTCGAGATCGAATTAATATTTATAACCTTAAGATTTAGATTATTATAATAATCAACATCATAAGATTGGATGTTGTAAAGAAAAATTCCAAGGTACCTCGGAATTTTTACAATTTTATTTTGATCCTTAAACATAATAAGGATTAAAATATAAATTTGGGGAAGATAAATAATGTAACATAAAAGATGATACTTCTGAAAACCTCATGATTTATTTTTATGCGATTCCATAATTTGATTTTCTTGATTATCGATTATTCGACACTTGATTGCCGGCACACTATATTTTCGTAACGCCCTAATATTTTTATCAGGGCGCAAACTCTCTAAAGTTCGCTATTGTATTAGAAAATGCAGTTCTATAATAATTCCATAGCCATTTAGAGACAATAATCTTAAAGTTTAATTAAAACTACAAACACCATTTAATTATTTTTTATATAGTCGTTACATTTTATGTACTTGAGTATTTCTTAATTTTAACCTCCTCAAATTAATTTAGTACTTAGTACTTAAGTGTGAGTGCGAACATTGAACGAAACTACTAGACTTAAGAGAAAAATTATAAACCCGCATTGTTTTTATTTAAATGTTAAGTAATCTCTAGACTTGCTTTGCTATTGTAGCACTAATCATCAAGATTTCCCCCCAAGGAAATGTAACCAGTTCTTCCTTTTACGAGACTTGATCATTGTATAAAGTTTTATCGCATTGGATGACTTGTATCGGATTTCTAACAAATGAGCATACATAACAAATGTGCACATACACTTGTATCGGATTCCTAACAAATGTGCATCAATCACAAATGTGCAGATACATCACAAATGAACACATACATCACAAATGTGCACATACATCACAAATGCGCACATACATCACAAATGAACACATACGTCACAAATATGCACATACATCACAAATGTGCACATACATCCCAAATAAACACATACGTCACAAATGTGCACATACATCACAAATGCATGCAAACACTATCTTCGATTCTAAGGATCTTTAGGAATTGAAACGTATAAATTAGCCTTAACGTATTAATTAGCCTTTAATGGATGGGTATTCAACTAGGTATAACGAAGCTTGATCTAATTGATACAAACGATCTGACAAAATCCTATTTAACGCGGATATTCCAGCCTTGTTAAATTGTATGTATTTCTATCTACTTGCTACTAAATCCTATAGGACTACATTAGTATAAGTGTATTATTAATATATGTATTAAAATATATATATATTAAATCATAGCAGATTAAAAGGAATGATTAGAATAGAATACACTGTGTTTGTAACAACTGATTTAAAATCTATTATTTATAAAAATTGTAGGGTCGTCGGCATAAAAGAGAATGGAGTAGAGGAAGTATAGTACTTTAATTATATATATATATATATATATATAAAGCAGTTAATATAAACAATTTTGTTAATAATTGAAAGTTATCAATGTGTAATAATATTTTTACAGTGTATATTACACTATACAATTTAAATTATATTTTAAAAGCTATAAGATAATGATATGATTGTAGGATAATTATAGAGTTAAATCTATAATAATTAGAATAGGCTTTAAGATAGGATTATCAATTTGCTATCAAAATTATTGATAATTAATTTTTACTTTTAATAAAAATACGTCTATGAAAATTTATACCGTAGGTATATAGGACAAGTATTGCGTTTACAAAAAAATTCTGATCCGGGATGTCACCGAAATTATTTGTTTTAGGTTTTTTAAGACCTTCATTTCACAAAGTTGTCTACCTGTATGTGTCTTTGTGTACGTGTGTATATGTGTGTCTGTTATCATCGTATCTTCCATTGTATTTATGCGTAAGAGTTGGAGATTGGGTAACAATATCAATCTTTAGGTCTAGTTGTACTATCCGGAAAATAATAATTTTATGACAACGTTAACCGGCAATAATGACTTCCGAAAAAGCAAATAGCAAAAATTTAGAAAACTTATACAACACGGAATTTTTTTTTTGTCGGATTGAGAAATGACACGCTTGTTGTCGTTTATAAGGCAAACATATGTGTGATAATTCATCTCATTATCAGCATTAGTTTAATGTTTTTCGAATGACTTGTGTTTTCCGAATAAAAAAAAAGAAAATAATACTATTTAGCTGAAATTTGGTTCAAGTGTATCCCTTTACGAAATAAATAAGGCCACTAAGTTTCGTTTCAATACGACAAATATATGATATATTATAAAAACTAAGCAGGAACGATCAAGGTCAGGGCCTGGATAGGTAACCGCCAGGAATAAAACCGATGTGTCTATAAAAAGTTCCGAAGTATCCCGTACCCATTTTTAAAAAATGTTTTTATATAGAGCCTTTAAATGCCTCATGGGACTGTTCTGTTATCATAAGATCATAATTCAATATTATGATCACACTCTATATTATGCGCACACATAGTGCGCAAAGATAATCTTAAATGTTTTGTAAATTTATATTTTACAAATAAATAAATGTATTTAAGAAATTAATTTGACAGTTAATTTTTCTTTGAATTTTCATTGTTGTCTTCTTTATAGAATTTCTTTGAAACAAAAGTTCTTCGTAACTTCCGGTTCACTTGTGAAAAGGTCAAGACATGGAAACAATTATAAGCAATATTAAATTCAAACATGAATTGAGATAAAGCAAAGTTTATTCCGACTTAGTTTGAATAAAACTTTGCTTAAATTTAACTTTTACGCATCTATTCTTCCCACTAACTATCTTATTACAAAAGTTATCCTTTTGTTTTTAAGTTTTAAATAACAATGCGGGTAATTATTAAAATTAATATTATTTAAATTTTCCTTATTAGATCTTTGTTTAGAATTCAGTTAGTCAATTATATACTTTTCTAGAGCTTAAAGCAATAAATAAGTCACTTAATCAGCTAACTTGAAATTGAATTGTAAAGATTTATTGTCTTGTCTATCATTCTTTCACCTGTAAGTCTATAAAACAGGTTTAGGTCATGATATGCGATCTGTGAACACAATCCTTTATAATGAAACCCGATAAAAAATTATTTATTACACTCTAAAAATAACTTATATGGATGCACTAGAAATTTCGCGTTAACGAACCAACTTTTTATAAAGATCTGGTAAAAGATAGCTTGATATTTATAGGGTTGTAAGTTCTAAAGCCCAATTATATATGTTTATAATACGCAAACCTGAATATCAAACACACCTTTAATCTATTTCTCACAGTGTTGCGAAATTTTGTTGAGATTATTAAAAATAAATTGTTTATTTTGAATAAATATTTAAATACTTTTAATTTTTGGATTTATAACTAACTACGAATTCTATAATTTGAATTAATTTTGATTTCTGTATTTTTTTACTTATTTTACTGCAAAAGAATTTAGTATACTTTAGACAAAAAAATCAGATACAGAGTACCCAGATCTTTTTTTTATTCTTGTATAAAAACGTTAAGGTTTACACTTACACCAAGTTTCAACTTAATTAGATTATTCTCCGATTTTTTAGAATTATTTAAATAACGTACACAAGTCATCTCATAAAAATTGAACTAATACTGATAATGAGATAAAACATAGCATATAAGATGGTCTTATTTATGACTACATACGTGTCAAATCTCAATTTAATCGCATCATTTTTCCATGTTTTAAGATTTTTATGAAATTTTTGATGAATTATTATTGCAGGTTAATGACGTCATAAAAAATATTTTCCGAAGAACACAATTACAGCTAGGGACTGATTTGTTTACATAGTTTCAACTCTCTGGCGTAAATACACAAAGAGCTACGATTATAACAGACACACACTCAAATACAGCCAATCATCTTTGTAAAAACCACTTAGGAGGTCTTATAAACTCCTGAAACTGATAATTCCGGTGACAACTTGGTTTTAGGATTTTTCGATAACACTATTCTTTTTCGATATATCTACAGTATAAATGAGGAAAAGTAAAAATATTTAAAGAACAAAAAACTAAAGGGAAGCAGGTGCATCGCATATAGGATTAGGATTATATTTGTTTGTCTTTATAAAAGTAACTTAATAAGTAAGATTTTATTAAAGTATAAAAGTTTCTCGAAGTACATCATCTTAGAAACAACAAAAATGTATTTTATTTAAAAATTGTTTAAAAAGTATGCAATTAAGCGTCCTTATATAATACTTTTAATTATTTGAAAAATAGAGTCTCCTCTGTGGTCCTGGATCTCAGGTCGCTTGAGAGATGTTGAGATAGACTAATAAAGACAATTTTAATTCTACACTAAACCTATTAGAAAAAGAGCACAATGTACTTTGAAACTTTTCTTTGCCACTTCGAATTTGCTACGCTCATCCTCACTACATTGGACTCGCTTAGCAATTCCTTTGAATATAAAAATCTCCAAAGGTATCGCCGAATATCTTTGGACTCGCTTTACACGTCCTCTAAATATAAAAATCTCTAAAGATACCACAAAATATCTTTGAACTCGCTTTGCACGTCCTCTGCAGTTAGTACATTCATTTTAACGATCACCTATCTAGGCACTGACCTACTGCAAACTATTAAAACGAAACTTAGTGTACTAATTTATTTCATAAAGGTATAGAATTGAACAAAAGTTCAACTCAGTTGGATCATTGGAGTTTTCACAATTTTTTAAAAAGCGTGTACAAGTCATTCAATAAAAATCAAACTAATACTGATAGTGAAATAACACTTTGCATATATACTGGCCTTACATATAACTACATACGTATCGAATTTCGAATCAATAAAAACATTTTCCGAGTTTTGAAATATTTGAGTCATTAGTGGCGTCTTAAAGAAATTATTGTTCGGATAGCACAACTAAACTGAATGATTGTTTTTTACAAAGAAATTTTTTTACAATTTTATAAAAACCACCTATCTGGTCTTCAAAACACCTCAAAGAGATAATTCATACTGCGTAAGATTCCTCGGTTATTGTCATGAAGATTTAGGTATTCCGGTGTAACCGCGTCAATGTAGATGAAGAATACGACGTTTCGTTTCACCTGTGAGAGCCATCTTCAGGGATGTAGGACATCACGGAGAGAAACACAATGCTCTACAAACCTGAACTGGTTCAGCTGTATAGAAGACCTAAGAGAACGGACGGAAGACCTAAATCTTCAAGATAATTCAGGTGAAATCTAGGTTGCGGATTTCTTTTCAATCACAATACTTCGTCCTATCCACGGTAATAAATTAAAGGAAGTAAAAATAATAGAAATCATTTTTTTCTTAAAGTGTTTTTCTTATAAAGTGTTAGTTGAAACTTTTTTAAATAAGTTAGTATCTGATTTGAAAATCCGACCCATTTATTTGGTAAAAGCAATTTTAAATTTCAATTTTACTTTAAAAATTCTTTTTTTAGAGTTTCACTTAAAATTATAGTTTCTAAAAACAAAATTTATTTTTAAGAAACATTTTTGCTTTTAGTGTTATTTTATAGACTGAGAACTAAAGGAAACTTTCTTCTATCATGATGCTGGTATAATCAAATTGTTCCTTGTAACAAAAGTTTGTTTTTTAATAAGTCTTTTATTAGGGTACAAATTTTTAGTAATTATTTTTTGAGCAACAATTTTGTAAATTATACAGCTCTACGCTTATTGCAACTTAAAACTATTAAATAATTTGTATGGTATTTTTACTTTTCCTCAGTTACATCCTAGGTATATTTAATAAAAGTATTGAAAATCCGAAACCGTGGTATCACCTGAATTATCCGTTTTGTTAAATCACATATAGGATGGTACCTGAATGAGTGAGCGCTGGGAACGATTCGGTGGTCATGTTATAATTAACGGTGTGTCCAAAATATTTTAAATAAATATATTTAATAAGTTATATATTTAAATATAAAATAAATTTTAAATTATGATATTTTAATAAAATATTATTATATATATATATATATATATATATATATATATATATATATTATATTATATATATATATATATATATATATATATATATATATATATTAGTCAAAACAATATATATAAAGTCAATACGACTTCTCTAAGTTACTAAATAATTCTGGAGATATAAATAATAAAAAACGCACTAATATATAAATAATAAACACGATTTTTATCGTGTTTTAAAAATTAAAAAACTATCTAATTGAGTTGAAATTTGGTACACGTATATTCCTTTATGTAATTAACAAGTACACTAAGTTACGTTTTAATGCGGCAAGTATATCTCAGGTTTTTATAGGATCATAAAAGTTAAGCATAGGTGACCGCTTGGAATGATACAAATAAATTTACCGTCTAAGGACGACGGAAGTAAGTTGAAAGGCGTTCTGCAGCACATTTAGTCAATTGTATATTTGGAGGACGAGTCAAGGGGGTCCGGAGTAGGGAGAATGAGCGGAGCGAATGTGGTGAGGAAAAGTTCCGAGATACCTCGTACCCGTTTTTTTAATTATTTTATTTAAATTAAGAGCAACTTTAAGGTTAAAATCCGTGGTGTATAAAGTAAGCCCTTAGAATACAGGTATTAGGAAAGTCCTTAGCATGGATTAGACATGCCCTTGGTATGTAACAGGTAGTCCTGTAGTTAAGGGATTACCTGTTAACAGTAAGGTAACTAGCCAAGGGTTAAACCAAGTTAGCCAAAGTTAACATTGTAAATAAATTTTATATATCTATGGAACATGTTAATTTTAGGCTAAAAGTCTTATAAATAGCTTGAGATAGAAAATAATAAAAAAAGGTGGTTGTGCGTTATTAGATTTATTTCTTTAACCAACCTTACACATACACCTTTTTTAACATCCATACACATACCCCTAACCAAATCTGAATTTTCTTTTTATATATATATTTTTTTAACTTTTCCTCACCTATTACCGTAGGTATAAGGAAAAGTATTTTTTGTTCACCCAAAAAATCCGAAACGGAGGTTCCATCAATTAAACCGTTTCAGGCATTTTTATGACGTTCCAAGAGGTTTTTATTATTTTGTCTGTGCGTTTGAGATGGTGTGTGTGTGTGTGTATGTGTCACGCATAACTCCCGCTGTTTTTACGCTAGAGAGTTAAAACTTGGTAAAAAAGAAAGGACTAGTTATACTGCCCGAAAGAGAATATGTTTTAGAATACGAGTCATCAAAAAATTACAAAAGTTGTTAAAAATCAAAAATTTAACTGATCAAGCTGACATTTATCACAAATAATCTAGGTAGTTAATCGATTAATACATTTTAATATTGCTCGCAATTCTGAAAATATCACTATAACTCGTCATAATTTTAACGGCATGATATAGTTATTTACACGGCAAGGGGGAGAAGAAAGTTTTCACATAAGGCGAAGCCGCAGGTGAAATCTTCATTATCGCCCAAGGCCGTAAGGCCGAGGGAGGTAAACAAGTTAGCTCCCGAGGCTTTGCCGAGGGAGATAACTAAAATTTACTCCCGAGGCTTAGCCAAGGAAAAACAATACGAGAGCTGAACTTCTTCGATCTCCTTCATGTATTAAATTTTACCTACGACTTAGATAATAAGTGAAATGTATTTCTTTTTAACTTTTAAAATTTGTTGATGATAATGGGAATGAGAAGTTACAATTTGAAGGGTCGTTCATAACAATTGTAGTTGGGGTTTCATTGAAAAAAGTTTGTTTACATCTGTCAAAATCATGAAGTTTTAGTACCTAAAATTTAAACTATCATATCATGTGACATTTTAATAAAATAGAGTTAACATTCTCACAAAGAAGTATGTAAATAAGGAGACTAATAAAGCTCTTGGCTGCCAAGTAATATCACAGGTCTTTATGCATTCGTGAACATATTATAAAAGTGTTTCCCGTATTATTTGATTGAATGCCTAGCTACCGTATTATTTTTCTTAGCTTTACCTAATCTAAAACTATAACACCCTATATATTTGATTACCTAAGAATTCTGAGTTCAAGGGTAACTAAACTGAAGTAAGCTTAACCTTAAGCTTTGGGTAATCATGACATTCTAAGGACGAAGTAATCATGATATTTATTGTCAGTACTTGGAAAGTACTGACATTCTAAGGACGAGCGAAGCGATTTTTAAGTCATAACACATTAGCTTTTGGGAAACCACTTTATGCTGAATCTACTGCTTAGCAAGATCGAAGTATTACTAACTTGGGCTATGGATAAATACGACATTCTGAAGAAGAGCTAAACGAGTCCGAAGTCATAATACCCTAGACTTTGAATAACCATTTATTCGGTTGACCAAAGTAATACCACCTTAAGCTTTGAATAATCATGATATTTTGAGTATAGCGAAGCGAATCTGAATTTTGAGGGAAATACTGAGGTACCTTGGAACTGATTTGTTTAAATTATACATGTATGGCAACAGTGTGGCTAGCTGTAGGTAACTTGTTTCGTAAACTTACCTTTAAATAATAATACTCAAGAGCTTTTTTTAGAAAAATTAAGTGAAATCGATTTAGGTGACATGATGATAAGGAATGAGCTCGTGACCCGGCCAACCTATTAATTAATGTCAGTGGTCTCTAACGACATTTATAATTAATACTTACCTAATAGACTTTGCCAAGCTAAGTCAAAACTTTTAATAATTTATTTCCTAACTAGACAAAAGGTAGGGTAAAAAATATTTTTTTTTATAAGATCGGAGTTAAATAAATTTATTATTACGTCATAAGTTATTGTCCTTAAAATAATTATATCTTGTAAATTTTACATCAACAATATGTTCTAATCTATCCCTTTGTTAAATCTGTCTTTTTATACTTTTCCTCATTTTTAACCGAAGGTATATAGAAAAGGTATTGTTTTTTAAATAAATTCGGAACCGTGGGTCCACCTAAATTATTCGTTTTAGGTGTTTTTAAGACCTCCTAAGAAGTATTCAAAAAGTTTTCTGGGTATATGAGTGAATGTATGTGTGTGTGTGTTGTCAAAGCTCCCAGTGTATTAGACATTTTTGTATGACGCCACTAACTGGTAATAATAATAAATTTCAAAAACTCATAAACTGCGGAAAAATATTTCAATTGATTTGAAATTTGGCTCGCTTGCTGATTATATATATTATATATATATATATATATATATATATATATATATATATATATATATATATATATATATTCTTCATTTATTTATTTCGTGAAGATATAAACTTGAACCAAATTTTAACCATTTAGAGATATTTAACAATTTTTGAAAACTTTTATTCAAGTCACTCGATAAAAATTTAACTAATCCTGATAATGTGATGAAAAATAACGTAATTAACGTAAAAAAATACGTTATTTGTCATCACATTATCAGGATTAGTTCAATTTTTTTCGAATGACTTGAATAAAGTTTTCAAAAATTGTTAAATATCTCTAAATGGTTAAAATTTGGTTCAAGTTTATATCTTCACGTAATAAATAAGTATACTAATATACGCTGCAGTACGCCTAGTATATTTGCGGTGTTTGTTGGAACATAATAGTTAAGCTTCATTGAATAGTATAACGATTAACCAATAAAGCAACTAAGTAACTATTAACTAATTATAGTATGAAGATTTAGGTCTCCCGACAGTGACCGCGTCATTGTAGATGAAAAATACGACGTTCGTTTTCACTGTGGGAGGAATCTTTAGGGATGCAGAACATCATGGATGAAAAACACAAAACTCTACAAAACTGAAGCGAAACTCGGATTCGTCATCTACATCTACGTGGTCACTACCGGAAGACACATCTACTTGACAATAATCACGGAATCCTACGCAGTTTATTACATATAGTAGTGTATAGTAATATAGCATAACTATTAAATTATTTCATAGCGTTTATGAAAGGATACTAATGATATCCTATGACAAATAGAATGCTTATTTCCAAGCACATAAGAGAGGGTAGTTATTAGGAAGTGAAACCTTGTACTAACCACAGTTACTATAGAGACTGCATTAGATCTTCTTTATACACACATTTCAGCATTATAAGTTAGATGTCGTTTCAAATCACTAAAAACTTATTAAAAATGAAAGTAGAGTAGACACAGAATCAGTCTCGCTTGACACGAAGTAATCTAAAGCAATTCTTACATAATACACATCCTGGAAAGAGAGTCGAACTTACTACCAAAAATATTTTAATAGTATAAAAATCTAAATGATAATATTTTCATCAAGCAGGATAAACATAGTATCGCATAGTAACAAGTATTACATTAAGTTAAGGCCTGTTCAGCTCAGCCCTTGGGGCCATCATGAACAGGGTAATCTCTTATGCTCATAATGTTCGCTATGTAAATTAATTTATAAATAAAGACAATTTAAAAAAAACATGGGAATAATCTGCTCGCATTTATTTAATTTACTTTAGCATTCACGGTGTATTTAGGCGTATACTTCCTCGATATAAAATTTTCATTTATATTAGGTATTCATTTGTTATATTGACCTTGGATCATCAAGTACATTATCTTATCTTAATTTTACTTTATAATGTTGACAAATTGACCTTGTACCGTATAGCAATATTTTTTTCGAAAAATAAAAATGTATTTTATTCTCTAAATTACGGCCACAATTTTTATCATCACCAATCAAATTACGGCCACAATTTTTATCATCACCAATCAAATTACGGCCACAATTTTTATCTTCACCAATAAAATTACGGCCACAATTTTCATCACCACTTGTGGTGCCGTATTGTCTATTTTATATTGACTACCATATTGATACCTACAAAAACTATAAAGCAACTGGTAACATTAGATATTTTATATGAGGAGAACAAAATAAGGTTTATAGCATGATATCAAAAATCTAAAGACGCTATACTCATTAGTATAACTTCCTAAGCATGAGAATTTTATTCTCATGCTTATATTGCAATAAGTCATATATAAATGCAATAAGTCATTGAGACTTAAAATTTTATTTTAAGTCTCAATGACTTATTGTGACGGAGCACTGAATTTGAGGAATTCGTAAAAAGGTATGGGTAGCAGCAGGTAGCTATCCATTAACCATGTATAATGGATCTTCAAATTCCATATCCAATAGTCTCGCGGTATAGAAGATCGCGAGACACAAAACACTTCAGAACAGGGTCCTTCTTAAGCACAAGTTCCATATACCTACCAGGGATGAAAAGCGCTATCCAACACAGGTTGTTTATCAAAAAGCGATCTTTTTATTTTGTACTTAACAGTTTTCAAAAAAAAAAAAAAAAAAATAGATGCCATATAGAGAACTCTTATAATTGATTGTTATCAATGTGACCTAATTATTTTTGGCACATGCGATATGGTAATGGAATATATTCCTGAAATCAGGTTTATGAGTAAAACGTTTGTCAGAACTATGTAAACTCAACCCAAAAACATAGCTTTCCTCCACTAAATTTCTATCTCTGTTTAACATAAGCCTAAGAAATATTTTTTTATTATTTTAAGACACAAAACACTACTCAGAACGAATACTCAAATGAATCAAAGCCTTAGTTAACTAATAGTCTTATAGGATATTTTTGGGGGTATATATAATGTATACATTTATAGTTATTTTATACTTTAAATTTTAAATTTTACTTTGGTAGGAAAAATAATCACAATCAAAATCTCATAAGCCTAGCCAGGATATAGATCTGAATTGACTACAGGAATAAGCTTGTGGAGCAAGAATAAATTCCATCAACAAAGCTCAGTGACTGTGCGCTTAATTTAATGAATCCATTTTCAAGTAGTTTTTAATTTTATTTTAGCGAGTTTTAATTTTTTCCAAGTTCCACCAGAAATTTTGTAGATTTACCTGCAGTTACAAGACTAGCCGTTGAGAAGTGGGTTGCGGCAACCGGCATAAGTAAACCGGCACCGGCAAGTTGAAGACCGTGCGCAAGAATATTGCAAGCTAGCGAAGCAAGCATCACTAGCCAGCCCCATCCACCCTCCGGATAATAATGCTGTTTTATTGTTGGGGCCACATTTTGTGGTGCCCAATCCGGAGGCGGTATATTGGCCGGGCCGAGGCTCGAAGCCAGGCCCGAATCCAACTCCATCCATGCGGAGCCGAGTCACAGCGAGCACTAAAGCAAGACTAACCTCCCTCCCGCTGTACACAGAGAAGCCTGGGGGCTGTCCCACCTCCTCCCTGCCTTTGCACGGTGAGCACCAACCCCTTGTCATTAATATCATCCCTTCTTATAGAGAACAGGCCGAGGATAGTTGCGAGGCCTCTTCTTCGCTATTAAACCTGTTGAACACCTGCTACTGATAAAGATTAATGGTTGGTGACGCTATCTCCACGTATAGGAAACTGTAACACTCAATACTTTGACCTTTTTCACTTCATGGATGATCCCTTCGTTTAATATATAATTCAATAAATCTCATCCCATTGTTTAACTCATATATGACCTTGTTTAATAATTATTTTCTATAAGTTGTGACAACGTTGTAGTAAAAAATCAAAATTATATATATATATATATATATATATATATATATATATATATATATATATTATATATATATATATATATATATATAATATATATATATATATATACATACAGGATTTGTTTGGGCTGGGTAGATATGTTTCTGATTTTTATTGCTAGTCGCATAATATTTTAAATAAATAAAAACTGGCTTAAAAGAAGCTATAATTAATTCAACTATGACTCAACATTCCACACGTTTTACCACTTATTACTTTATGGGATAACTAAGCGCACATCGGTATTTACCCTATCTATTATGAGATAATTGATACCAGAATTGGCCTTCAACAACCTCGTTCACTTATTTTGTTTTACCCACAAAGTCAAAATAAAATTCACGCTAGTCTCCTAAACTTTTCAACTGGTAGTGAAAGTTTTTATATATCATGGTAAGGACAATTTAGTCCTGTAAAATGCTTTAAGTAACATTATCTCAAAGCGGTAAGGAAAAGCTGATGGAAAACCTTTAATTAATCCCCCTTTGTGTAAGGTTTTTTAAATATGAATTGTTGACTTTATGAATTAAAAACGTACAGTAGGAAGTTTTCGTGCTTAAATTTCTTAGCAATATCTCATCATAAACAAAGAAATTTTAGACTCGTCCGCATTTTATGATCAAATTCTGATCTGTACAGAGTGGATGTCATTAGGAAAAAATGACAAATTTATTTGAAAGAAATACAAATAGTAGAGTAAAAACAAATAAATAACATTTTATCTGTTATTATCTTTTAAATTGAATATTTTATCATCTACACTTTATTATCTTGTAATGTATGTTATACATTTTTGTAATATTACAAGTACAAATGACCTTACGCTTCACTTTCAACAGAACCATATTTGACAAATAGGTGTTACAATCAATGCTAAAATTCCTCGAAGCTCTTCTGCTGCATACTATCTAAGTCATTAATCAGTGTCATGCCTAATAACTCATGCCATACGAGCTTCGTTTCAATCATTGAGTGGTAAATAAAATATTTTTAAAAAGTCTTTATTAAGTTTACACATTTTTATTTTGTACGAACTCCAACACATCTCTCTGCATTATAGACATTAATAAGTGATATTTTCTTAGAAAAATTCCAACAATATTTTCGCTAATAAGTCTAACTTACTGAATAGGGTAGAGTTTAGATAGGTGGGGATTGGATGATTATAGAACTCTCTCTGTCTTATTTATTTATTTATTTTTAAATTTACACAAGCGGCCAAGGCCGATTAAAGCTCCACATAATTGTATTATTAAAGATTACAATATGAAAAAAAACAATAAAATAAAAATAGATATTAAAAAGTAAAAAAATGAAATAAATACAAGTTTGAGAAAAATTAAATGATTAGGTAACAAACACAACAAACACTAATAACAATTAAAGCATGTGTTGGCAAATTGCCAGTTTTGTAAACGCTATATGAACAAAACACATTTAGGTAAATATTATTTACCTAATAATATTTCACGGGTTGTTAATTTTCTGCCTATCAATGTTACCTTGTATCTAGCCTGTGGTAAATGCCTTATTGTTGAATCTGGCTCTGATAGGTTTCAAAAAACATTTTTGTGGAGATACGTCTTAGTGTTTGTATGCTCAGTATTGCTGGACTTCGCATTGCAGTGTCATATCAAATTTTGCCTAATTTTTTCTCTTTTTGACACAAATTCAGTAATACGTATGACTTACACTTCAGCCATATCTGTGGCACAAGTCTCAAGACATTTGTTAATGTTTTGTTTGTTTTAATTTTTTAATGTTTTTTTTGTTTGTTTTGTTTTGTTAATTTGTTAATGTAGGCCTCTAGGTGTCCCATTTATTTCTGTAATTTAGCTAATGTTAAAGGAACCGAACGAGATAGTTTCGCTCCATATTTTAGAAATTGTTTTTGTTTAATTTTCATTTTAATTTAAGATAAAAATAATAGAATTAAACCGATTTCTATTTATTATGTTGAAACATATCCTCATTTATAACGTAGGTAAATATAAAAAGTATTGTGTTTGTCAATAAATTGCCGAAATAGGAATTTCATCTGAATTACCCCTTTCAGGTGTTTTTAACAAACTTTGTGTTGTAACAAAGTTATCTTTCTGTCTATATGAGTGTGTGTGTGTGCAATCATCGTAGCTCCTAACGTATATATGCTAGAGAGTTGAAACTTTGTACAAAATCAATCTTTAGATCTAGGTGGGCATTTAAAAAAATAGTTTTTATATGATGTCATAACCGAAACAAATGACATAGCTATAATTTCAAAAATTCATAAAACGCGGAATTTTTTTACTGGTTCGAGATTCGGCACGCATGTAATATATAAGACAAATATTTGTGCCAAGTAGCATCTCATTATCAGCAATAGTTCAATTTTTGTCGAATGACTTGTTTACGTTATTAAAATCGTACAAGTGTATACCTTTATAAAAAATATAAGTATACTAAGTATCGTTTCAATACAGCAAGTATATCTATGGTTTCCGTTGGATCATAAAAGTGAAGCAGCGTCGATAGAGGTCAATTCCTGGATGGGTGACCGTTGGGAATGAAATTAATGTATGCACTATATGTGGACGAGCAAAGCAAGTCCAAAGACGTTTTGAAATATAAATTTGGCGGCTTGTATATTCAGAGGACGAGCGAAGCGAGTCCAAAGTAGAAAGATGATTGTAGTGAATCCGATGTGGCGAGAAAAACTTTCGCGGTAATCCGAACCCGATTTCAAGAACTGTTATTTCATTTCATACGACCATTTTATTGACATGACTTTCATTCGTGAGCAAATCATAAGGAAAGAGTCTATGTTATCTTTTGACGTCTCTCTAAAATAATCTAAAATAAATAGGCAGAAAATTTATCCATGTTGAATGGAAGAGAGGACCTTATGGTCCTAATTCTGAGTGGTTAAATAAATCAGTAATCAATCAATCAATCTCTAATAATAATAATAAATATCTTTATTTACACAATATAATTAAAAACTTAATAAATACATGTATCTCTTATCTTTCTAACATTGTATAGCCGCAGGAGGAAACTCGTGTGCGGCACTCAGTCTTTGTGTCGCATGTTGATACATTTTTATGATATAAATAATTACCTATGGTAAATTTTTTTCTTACATTAATTAATCTTGATATAAAGAATTATAGAGACAAAACACACATATGCTTACAAAACATACATTCATTGAAGTGGACTTATGAAAGTACATATTCAATATTTCTTCGATAAATAATAAATAAGTAACGTAATACAGTGCATTATACAAAAATATCATAGTACAGTAGAACAAATAATATTCACTAGTATATGTTTAAACTCCCTAATATTTAAAATGGTACACGTTGAAATTTTGTATTAAACTCTTGAATGACAGGAGGCCCTATAGAGTTTAACACTGTATAGATAGGCCATAGGCCTATAGATAACTGCCATTAGATAGGCAGTTACGTCCTACTGTCTAGAAAGTGTAACAAGTAAATAATTTAATGCTTAAACGTTTGATTTTATACGTAATTGTTGCATCTCAACTGCTAAAGAAAATGAAAAAGTTAATTTTAAACACTACTTTTTAAGCTACAAGACAAAAAGTATTAAATCTGATAAAAGTTTTTAGTATTTATGGTTATTTATAATCCATGTAGTTTGTTAGTATATATTCTTAACTCCAAAAAAATAACTTTTAAAAATGTTTTAATAAAAAAATTCTGTTGAAAAATGGTTTACAACTTTACACTGTGTTAGCACTAGTTTTTTTTCAATATCGAAGAAATATTTAAATTTTTACTGGCTTTGTTCCAAAGTGGTTCATTTTTCTTCCAAAATTTGTTTGAAATATACTCATCCTTAACAGATTGCATTTATTTGTAGACGAATCAAATCCTACTTTATTACACTTATATTTTTATTTAAGTCTATTTCGTAAAATGTAAAAAATAATATGGATATTTTTTAGGCCGGCTTCTTTTGTTAAGATTTAGAATTTAGGTATACAATAGTTTTGTTAACACCTTTTTAGAATCAGTATATAGCTCATTGCTATATACAGCCTATAATGGTACATACTTAATGCGATCAAAGCTATAGCTGAAATAAAATATACAAAAGTATATATATATATATATATATATATATATATATATATATAATATATAATATATATATATATACAAATTTTTTTCAGCTATACATTTTTTGGTATTAGGATGCCAATCTTAATCGATCCACTTCCCCTCGCGCCCAACTTCTGTCATCCGTACAACCTCAGAAGCGTCATTTTCATGACGAAAATATGCTAAAAATAAACAAAGAAGGGAGAATTTTACAAGTATGTAAAATAATTAATTAAATAAATAATTAATTATACATTCATTGAGGGAATGCCGGTGGTGTAATGGTTAGGACGTGCGCCTACCACCCAGCCAGTCCGGGTTCGATCCCAGGAGGGGGCCTATAGGATTTTCATTCGAGGGATGGAAATCCTTTTACGTGCTGTCCTTCGAAAGGGACCAACAACGTGGCCTATTTGCTAGATGTTTTATTACCTCTCTCTCATTACTATCACTATAACTACTATACATTTATTATAATTAAATAAATTTTAATACATCCAATCCATTAGGGGTGGGAAGGGATTCTTTGACCCTTTATAGTTCGATCATCCGTCGCAGCACTTTTTCTTCCTTATCTTAACTTAAAGGGAACTCTATTATAATTTAAAAGATAGTTTTTTCTTAAGTTGGAAAAATTAGGCTTATTTAATAATTTTTTTATTAAATTAAGTTAGGCTTTTTTCATTCATTTGCCGTAGGGTATATAGGAAAAAATTGTGTTTGCATTAAAAATACAAAACCGGGAAATCACCTGATTTATACGTATTAGGTGTTTTTGAGACATACTAAGTAGTTTTTACCAAGTTATATGTAAAATTAGTAGGACGTAAACTATTGTAAATTTTATTGACAATAGGGCTTTCCCCTGGAGGAAGGCCCCAGGTAGACAAGTTTCAAAGTGCTCTGTTTCAAAGTCGTAGATATTTGCCTACCAAGTCAGGTTAAAATTCTGACACCCTACACATAACACACGCCGTCTTTCTCAAGACGAACTTGATTATGGGAGAAGTACCTGCTCCTGGAACGCTGTTAGTTGTAAATAATTATTGACAGTGGATAATATATATTGACAGTTAATATATGTTCAATGTTCAATAACTCTTTAATAATCACATTACATACAAGACAAATATCATTATATTGACAGTGGAAATAATATTGACAGTGGATTACGTCCAACTAATTTGACTCATAATTCACCATTGTCACTAACTTTTACGTCCTTTAGTAACTTGTTTGTCTGTATGAGTGTGTGTGTGTTTTTTGTTATAATCGTTCTTGCCATTGTGTTTATAAACGATAGACAATTAAAGCTACCATTTTTTGGATTACTATAATCTTAAGCACCATTAAGCAAGGTCAATACCCGGGTAGGTGACCGAGATAGTCCAATGAAGCAGCGAATGACGAGCGAAGTAAGTCCATTGAAGGATTGCAATGTAAATTAGGTTATTTAGATAATCTGAGAACAAGCAAAACGAATCCGATTAGGCGAGAAAGAGTTCCGAGATACCCCCACCCAAATTTTTTTTATATTCGTTTATTCTGTCAGAAATAAATGCAACGCACTTTGAACAATATCTAAATTTAAATGTAAGAGGGGAGTTACTAGGCAGGTAATTAAGGACAAAACCATATCACCTTCTATCTAGTGTAAATCAATTAAAAGACTAACCCAGCTAGCATATGAGAAGCTATTAGTGCCAGGCCAACCCACTCTGCATTATTACCATGCATTCTACAACACTCTACTATTAACAGTTTATTGTCAGCAATTGTATACATAATTTAGTCATTTAAACTTACTTTAAGCATTGTCTGAGTTAATTTGAATAAAATGAGAACATAGAAATTATAAATCTGTGATATTATCTTTTGAAATGGCATTTTGTAAAGTTGTCTTTGACATAAAGAAATAGGTATGAACTATCTAAATACTAACATAATATCATAATATTAAAATTGGTTTGTTTTAAATTGTTTGCCCTGATTTTGATTACTTTACACATTAATAATTATTAATTTTCCTCATTTATACTGTTGGTATATAGGAAAAGTATTGTGTTTGCAAAAAAAACCGAAACCAGGATGTCACCTGAATTATCCGTTTTTAAGGCCTCCTGAGTGGTTTTTGCAAAGTTGTCTGTCTGTATGTGTGTGTCTGTAGCTATATCATCGTAGCCAGTGTTGTAGAAGAGAGTTGCATTTTGTTCGTTCGATGCAATAGTACGTTTTTTAAAAACTTAATAATAATATAGGTTGAAATTTGGTTTACATAAATACTTAAACGTAAAATTAACTTTTTAATTAATGCAACAAGTATTTCATGAATTTGGTGGATCATAAAAGTTATGCACCATCGAGCGTTGTCAGCGTATTTTGTTAGTATTTAGTCGGATGTATTTACTGTCGAGGACAGCGCAAAGATGTACAAAGACGTATTACACTATAAAAAAAAAAGGTTTTTTTATGAAGTCGAAAACGAGTAAAAGTAGGAAAAGTAGTAATGCGATGTGTTTGTGTTGTTATTAACACATTATAATGTAATTTCATATGCAATTAATCTACACACATTTTGCTTATTATATATTTGAGATTATTTATGAGGTAAGTAGCTTTTATACTAGTATTTATAATTAATAAGTATATTAAATTTTAAGTGAATGATAATATATATATATATAATATATAATATATATATTATTAATATGTTGTGTGTGTGTATATGTGTGTGTAAGTGTGTGTTATGTATGTGTGTAATATTAAATTATATCATATAATTATATATAATCAATTATATATATTATTATAGTACGTTCATAATAATTTAAAAAATCGGAAGATAAAGTGTGCCTTACTTCGATTAATCTGTGCTGGGAATAACGTAATTTATATCTTCGGACTTCGACTGTAGAGTTAATAATTTTATATAGATAGAGCAATACAATTATTTAGTACCCCCTTTAGTTTTAAATATGTTTATTACTATTCTTTAAATATCAGAAAAATATAACTTAAATTTAATAATTTATTAATGATATAAAAAATAATAAATTTTAAAATCATTCATTACATATAATTTTATTAAAATATCTATATATTTTAAGATTAAATACTTTTAAGTAAAGAGCTTAATAGACTGTGAATAATAATTTATTGAAGGCATAAAAATTATTAAGAAATTTTATTAATAAATTATTACAAAAAATTCATAAGGACTACAATCTTCAATCAATTTAATTTTAAAATGAAATACTTTAAATTTTAAGATTTTTAAATATTGTATTTTTTATTAACCTTAAAAAATACGTACAATAATAAATTATAATAAATGCAATATAGGTAGTCTAGATTATACGGTGCATTCTGATAATCGTGTTGTGTGCGGGAGAGCCTTAAGAAGCAAATCCAATAATCTCAAAACTTATGTAGTTATTTTTAGATTTCATCGGAGCATTTTGATTTTAAATGTTTATTTCAAGTTTACAATTCAATTATCGTGACTTCTAGAAAAGACTAGTGAATTCTAGAAGTCATCAAACATCAGGATTTCACCGTAACAAATTGATTAGGGATTTATTAAAAACTAATATATGTTTCACATTGTGTACTTTAAACTTCAAAAAAAGTTTACAGCTATAAAAAGTTAACCATTTACTTTTATAAATCAATAATTATGGCTATCTAACTTAACTAAGTATAAAAGCCACACATATATTAGTTACTTACATACAGTTTAAACATATATACATAAAGCAGCTTTATAAGCAGCTTAAAGCTATTTACAAACAATAGTTACATACATACAGTTTAAACATATAAATAAAGTTATATACAAACATTAGTTACATATATACAGTTTAAACATATATACATACATTAGTTAGATACATACAGTTTAAACATACATACATAAAGTAATATACATACATTAGTTATATACATACAGTTCAAACATATATAAATAAAGTTATATACATACATTACTTACATACATACAGTTTAAACGTTTATACATAAGCTATATACATTACAGGTAGAATGAGCAAAGGGAAATACTGTTACAAAGGGAATTATTGTTAACTTAAAAAATATACTTGACTTAATAAATTATTAACTCTACTTAATTATGTTAATTACTTAAATGAATAAAATATAATTTTACTGCATTGACACAACTTCATATAAGACAAATTAGGAATTTACGGGATATACTAAGTGTGGCATTACTACAGAGAGGGTTTAGTCTATTTAGTGTCTCTCTTTGCCTCAATCTCTCGCTTTAATATCAGTTTAGATTTAGTTCTCTAGCTTATCACGATAATTACTCAAGTCCTAATCTTTAAGTGCTTTATTTTAATGAAGTTATTTTAACACACAATTTACTTAAATTTAAAATGAGTATCAATATAAAATAATTAAATAAGTCAAGTATGAATGACTAAAAGTGTTTAGTCGTTCAACTTAATTTGCGCATATTAAGTTTTTAACAAATTAGTGCGGCAAACAAAATATTAAATTAATTTAACACATTGGCACAAAGTGAATTATTAGCAAATCATTAATAAGCAATGTAAACTATTTGTTTAGCGAATTTGCAAAGAAAAAATGAGCTTATGAAATTGGGGTCATGGAGGGGGGAGTGTGGGGGGGGGATAGTTTAAATTACAAAAATACTGATCATCATTTTCTCCATTAAAATGATACTAATAATGCAACCTAACAAGGAGAAAGAAAATATCTTGCATTTTACCCAATAAGTCAATCATTAAGTCATTTGTCTCATTATGTTATCAAGATTCCATTTTATATTGACATTATAAGAAGACAATATGATAAGAACTAATTTCTCAATTAAATCCGCAAGAATAAGGGTCTGAAATCTAGTTAGTAATCCAATTTTAAAATCTTATCCCTTGATCTTTTCTTTTTTGAGTTAATGTATATATCATGTGATAGAGTTATAAAAAAGTAAGGTAACCAGCCAATCATTAAACTTGAAGAAAACAAATAAGTTATATACTTAAAAGATGAATTATATAACAGGTTAGTAAGTATCCACAATAACGAATATGCTGAAAGCTTGTATAATGAGTTGCGTATTTAAACTTAAGCTAAGTTTAGTTTAACTTCACTACAAGATGTCAGGTAGGTATCGGATCAAATATCTATTGTATTGCATCACGTTATAAGAAATATTAACAACTTTAAATATTAAATTTTAAGCAAGCCCACACAAGTGGTACTTTAGGCTTCGTAGATTTATTTTCACAAACAAAGTTTTAATCACTTTAAAAAAAAACTTATTTTTCCCTTTATGGACTTACAAAATGAAAAATCGTGTCTTCTAATATCTAACTTTTAAAATTTGCATTAATATGCAATATAATAAAATATTAATACAGTCAGTACTAAACAACTCAATAAGTTTAAATACAGCTAAATGTAAAAGTAGATATTGTTAGTTCATGACTGAAGTGGGTGGGAGCATTGCCTTAAGCTAGCTTATAGATGTTATTGAAGTCCAAATAAAGTATCAAAGCACTTAGCAAAGTACTAGACTTGGTAATTTCGTAGTACTATTGTACCCTCACATAGGTTAAAGTTTAAATCCTTAGCTATTGTCCATTGTTCGACTAATTTATTTGTTTCTACTGGATTTGAATTTGACCTTTCTGTAACCAACACGATGAATATTATTACAAAGTCAAAGCATTTTATTTCAAATCTATATAGACTAAATATTAAAAATAGTATTATATTGTTCGTATTAAACAAAGCAAACTTGCAAGTATCTATTATTTATATAACATGGTTTTATTTTATTTTTCCTTTATACGTCTGTTTTTAATAAATTTCATACAAAAATAACCTCTTTGATTTTTCGTATTAGAGCCACGGCTATAAACGTGACCACAAAGGTTTAACATTAAGGGTCCAGGATCTAAATAAAAAGTAAGTCATGAAGGAAAAAATGGATATATGAAAAATTCCTTGTTTACTCTTGAATAATAAATCTTCATAAACAATAGGGATTTTTTTGTGAGCAACGGATTGATGAAAAGATAAGCGAACATCGATCAATCAGATAAAACATGATATAAAAAAAATCTAATAAAACTGCCGAATCATAAAAACATCAATCTAAAAGTTGTTGTGTACAAAATATAGGAAGGGGATACAAGGTTTCAATGATAAAACCGGACAGAGATTTCAGCATGCAGGCCCTTCGGCCCAGTGTAGGCTCTTTGGCCCCTCATCCCTTACATGTGTTGGTAGTAATGGATAACAATCTAAAGTCTCTGGACTCTTTCCAAAATTGTTTGATAAACATTACAATATGCTATGGAGCTGTTTCATAACCTTATATAGATTCTACGTCTTTGCTCGACTGAACAAGCATTTTCCTCTTAAATTCCAAATATTTACACTTGAATTATAGAACAATATCTGTTTTAATAAATAGCAAGTAAAATATTGTCCTGCAAAAATGAAAGTTTCTTAGAAAGTTAAATGGCAAATAACTCGAAAGAAAATAAAACGGATTTTATAAACTATAATAGTCACTTTATTAAGTACTTTCTCAAACATACATTTACTTTTATGTACAAAATAAATTAAAGTCGCGATTCAAAGTCCGCAGGAGCGCCACCGTCGTTGATAAAAAATTGATAACAAAAGTGTGATCAACGTTATTAAATATATATATATATATATATATATATATATATATATATAATATATATATATATATATATTACGTTTCTTATTTGTCAATTTATCTTTTAATTTTTTTAATGAAGGAGTTCATTTTAATTAAACTCCTTAGTTTAATTTAGGAGTTTAAACTAAAAAAAATGTTTAGTTTAAACAAACATTTTAGTTTAAACAAAATTTTAGTTTAAACTCACTAAAGTCACTCTTTCATTGGAAAACCCCTTTTAAAAGGGCTGTCATGAGTTTTTAAATAAACTAATAAGATGGTGAAAATCACAATATAGTGTTTTATGTTATTTAATTTTTATATATCAATATAATACAATTTAACATTTAATTTATTTTATATGATTAATGAAAATAATAATTAGCAACCATTAATTAACAATTATTGGTAGATAATTTTACTTTTAAATGATTTTAGTTTACAGATACTCCCAAAATTACTCTTTTATTGCATTAAATTCGTTGTAACAAGTATTTAAATTAACTAGTAAGATACTATTTTCTAACCTTTGTGTTTTATTTAATTTATGTTATTAAGTGTTACTGTTTGTTTAATATTATATTAAATATTAAAGAAATATTTTTATCACAGTTAATATAAAAATATAAAACTGTGTTTTATATTTTTAATAAAATATAACCAGGTTATCAATAAACCAGCTTAAAACACAGGCAAATCCGAACAAAGTCTGTCGTGATAAGAGCTTGATTTTATGTCTTAAATCTTCGAATAATCTAAATATTTATTCACGCTATATAGAGAAGTTTTATTGCATTGATGGTTATACTATTAATTTTTAACTCATTTATCTGAAATTAACTAATATTTAATAAACAAAATAAGAAATTTGATCATCTCCAATGCTAATCCTATTATAAAATAAAATTTTATCACCCTTTCGTTTTCCCGCCATTGGTATTGCCTACCTTACAACTTTCTCTTTGAATCGCGAGTATTATTAACTATATTAGAGTTAGAGAACTATATACTATGCATCAATGCATTCTTGTAAGACTGGTTATAATCGCTTGAAAAAATGAAGGGGGTTATACAAAATTGATCTTTGACCAGTGGGATGGCTATCAATCTAACTCTATAGAAACATTGGTTTTTAATGTAGTGGGATTTCGCAAGATAGTGTGCATTATAATAGCTCGCATATCTCTTAGTATTTTATCGTGCATTCAGTATATTATCAAAAAATTCTGGATATTAGTACTTTTCTTCATCTACAACTTTAGAAATATAGTAGTATTGCATTAATCCTAAAACCTGACAAATATTCGTTTCCAAAATTATTAAAACAAATTTCAAAATGTTTTGTTATTTTTTAACAAAGTCTTTATTCAAGTCAAGATATTGAAAATACATTTTTGTGTGTATTATTTATGTATAATATTAGTTGAAAGACTGTAAGGACTTTGTAGAGGAGGCTAAGCCAATACAGAAAGTAAAGGATATTTACTGGCTCAGAAGGGTTATTGTTTGGTCTAGTTTTACCACAATATACTAAATCCTTTCTATTCCCAATTCTAATCTATTTTAACGTCTTATACTTGTACTGTATTCTTGTATACTTTTCCATTTTCTATTAAACAGCTATATATCAACTGAAGTAGTATGGGTAATAGCCTAGTGTCGTCGTTACGTACAAAACATGCTTTGAAAAGTTTTGCATTCTTCCTATATTTCTAAAAATGTCTACCACTGACCTAAGTTAAGTGGTTTTTTAGTAGTTGAGTAAAATGATCTATGATTTGTTATAGAACGCAAAATAGAATTTTAACTCCTCCCCACCATTTTCAAATAACGTCATAAGCGACGTACAAATTAAAAAAATAATACACAACTAATATGTTAATATTTTTTTTACTAATATAAGTACGGATCATGTGCAAACCGTATGGTAATGGGACCAAATGCAATTCACAAAAACTTTCGGGTCTAAATTCTTTTTAAACATCGTCAAAAAGTTAAGAGGTGTGTCCCCTGATGGGTGAACCTGTAAGTGTAAAAGACAAAAAATCATTTTTAAGAAGAAGCCATACTTCATAAAAGAATTCTGCTTGTTTTGAAATTTAAATTTATCGCCATAAATTAACTGAGACTTTAGTGGGCCCAAAATGTTGTAATTGTACTTTTATTTTTTTTTTTTTACTGCAAACCCCGTATTATTGTAGCAAATGAATAAGTTTATGAAAAAATACGTACTTTTTTCTTGGAGGCTTATAAGTGCAAAATAATGGTACCTACTTATTAAGTTCAAAGAAAAAATGTGAAACTTAAATTAATAATTTTTTTTTAAATAAAAACTTTTTTAAAGAGTGACTTTTTTTAAAAAACATAATTTTTTTGGCAACTTTTTGTATGCGTAACCCAATCTGTGGACAGTAAAAAAATCTTCAAGAAAATTAAGTTAATAATCGAGCTACTCTTTATTAATCATTTGTTGGATTTGAAAGTAATATTTATTTAAGTAAGTTTTGCAATAAAAAAATTAAAAATACAATTAAAATATTTTAGCCCCCCAAAAAAAAACAAAATGTTTTTATGTTCCACATTAATAAAGTATTAATAAATTTTATTACTAATAATATAATTATATTTCCTTAAAAAGGGGGCCATTATTTAGGGGTGGGGCAAGAAGTAAAAAAAATATTTTATAACTTTTAATTACAAATTTTAATTTTTCTTAAAAAGTTTTTCAAAGAACAACTTTTAGTCGAATTATGAAAATTAGTCCTAGTTCTATCTTGATAACTTTTTGAAAAAGAGTACTTTGTGGGTACAAGGTTTATGGTACATCATTTTTAATGCAATAAATGTTCATTTCAAAACAAGAAGAACTCTTTTTGGATTAAGACAATTTATCAAAAAATTATGTTTTAGTCTTTTGCACCTATCGGTAAGACCATCCGGGGACACACTGTATAATGTATGTTTATCAAGCTGAAAAAAATCAACCCTGGGAATGACAAGAATCCTATTGAAAACCAGGTTCTTGTGGTGTCATTACTACGGTTTTAATGACTCAGTACAATTGTTGTAAAAAAGTCAAAATCCCCCCCCCCCAAAACAAAAACGTCTTGCTTTACGTTTTGGGGGAGCGAAGTAAAAAAACCCAGTCTGGAGTCCACAGACCTCAGTAAGTAACTAAAAAGTCAGAGTAACTGTGTTGTATTAAAATCGGATATATACGATCGGACCTCCGCGCTAGAATATGTTTAGCCACCGAGTGACATCTATACGTAGATTAAATAAAGTATTTTATGGGTTTTAACATTCTAAGTGGTTATTTGAATTTTGTGAATATTAAATTGGATGTTATATATTTCAAGAAGTCATTGATAAAGTCAGACATTATTATTTTTTTTTTTATTTTAACTCTCTAGACTATTTGCAATCTTAAGTTTGCTAAATTTATATCATAATTAAATTTAAAGTTTAATTTAAATTTTGAGGTGATTGTGTCGGATAGTTTGTATAGTTATGTGCTAGTAAAGGAGTTAAACTTAGTCTACAAATTTCCGCTATGGATCGATTTACTAAAACTATTCTTAATATTAACTTATTAACTTTTCTTAGTTTAGTCTTAAACTTTATACTCTATCGTAGAAAGTTTAGTTCCCTTAATGTAAAGCTGAACTAAATGAAATATAGTTTAAGTGAGTTGTTCCTATATAAAAACTTGACGCTAATCTTATTATTTCGTATTTTTGGGTATATGTAGGTACTACGTTGGATTATTCCTTTTAATCGGATTCGCTTCTCTTTGCTTGTCCTAACAATATCAAATTTACCTACATAAACCAAACGTAAGGGATCCGTGGATATACCAACCACATTAAAATGACTCTTTCTGCACTCGTTTTTTAGCTAATTTTCGAAGAAAAAATGAGCTTATGAGGTCTGGGTAATGGAAGAGGAGGTGGATTTTTTGGAAGGAGGGACTTACTGATCAAATGTATTATAATATATATATATATATATATATATATATAATATAATATATATATATATATATATATATAATAATAAATATATAAATTATTATATATATATATATATATATATATATATATATATATATATATATAATATATATATAATATAATAATGTATTTATATAATGTCTATGTGTGTGTATGTATGAACGTATGTTTGCATGTTAAAGATTTTTGTGACCTAGACGTTTCTATGAGACACGATAACTTTTAAACATATTTTTGGATCAAAATGAAACTTGGTACAAAAATCAACCTTATTATTTTTAGTATTAGTCCTCCATTGTTTTATGCTTTTTATTTTTCGACACAGGATAGACGGGAATAAAAAACTTCACCAAACTACATCAAACGATATTTCGCCTTTATTCAAGCTCACAAGGCATATTCATGTTTCAAAAAATACCTAAAAAATTAAATAAGAGTTAAAAAATACCTACATGTAATTTATATTAAATTAAACAGATCTAAAAACATGCTCAAGGTCAAAAATGGAAGAAATAAGATATCTACTACTTACATTATATACATTATAATCTACATTATATACATTATTACATTATAAAGATGCCAAAGACCTATAAATATACTCTAATATTTTAAATAGATTAAATTTAAATAATTTTTTGTCCTACATATTTTTTAAGTCTCCTTTATTTCCAATTCTATAACCTTTTGAGGTATAGTGTTTATAAACTTTCATCTTTCTCTATTTTTGGTTTTTTAATTTAATTTGAGTAGATTTTGACTTTTTTTCCATTTTTTTAAAATAATTAGTTTTATTATAATATTATTCACTTTGACAACTGCATGTAAGTTTTAACCTTATTTATTTTTCCTGTATTTGCTTTCTTTTAATGTTTTAGCATAATCCTTTCTAAATATATTTTCTTACTCTTTCTAGGAGAATTTTAACTTTATGGTGAAGACTAAAATAATTTCTTTAGAATATTTGACATTATAGTTTTTCAACTATGTATATAATGTAAGTAGTAGATATCTTATTTCTTCCATTTTTGACCTTGAGCATGTTTTTAGATCTGTTTAATTTAATATAAATTACATGTAGGTATTTTTAACTCTTATTTAAATTTTTAGGTATTTTTTTGAAAACATGAATATGCCTTGTGAGCTTGAATAAAGGCGAAATATCGTTTTGATGTAGTTTGGTGAAGTTTTTATTCCGTCCCATCCTGTGTCCGAAAAATAAAAAGCAGAAATCAACCTTATTATTTATGTGTGATGCGATGCCATTAACCTACAATCACCCCACAAAAATTTCAAAAAATCACAAATCTTCTTATAGTGTTTAGATTGGGCTAAAAAAAATTCTACATATACTTCTATGCATGGTTAATAAAATACAAAGTAACATTTTATTATATCAGTATAAATTCTGGTTGCATAGATTGACATATATATGTTAAACAAAATAATGTCATTAATTAACATAATGTAAACAAACCAAGTTTTTTCACTAATACATTTGAAAATTCGCTTATATCATCGCTTAAAAATTCTCATTCGCAAAAAATTGCTTATGTGGCCGCGGAGCGGCAAAGAGGACGAAGGCCTCTTGTAAAGTAAAACTTTTTACTTTCTCTCATTTATACTGAGGTATCTAGGAGAACTATTGTGTTTCAAAAAACAATCTGAAACCGGAATGTCACCGGGATTTATTCGTTTCAGGTATTTTAAGACCTCCTGAGTAGTTTTTGCCAAGTTGTCTGTGAGGGGTATTTTCGTAACTTCTTGGGTATTTATATAGAGAGTTTAAACTTTGTAATAATCAATGTCCCGAACCCTATTGTTTAAGTAATATGTGTGACGTCATAAAACCACATTAATAATTAAATAAACTACTTCAAAAAATCAATTCAAAAAGTTATCTGATCTAGCTGAAATTTTATATACATGTACAATATGTATATAGTAACACATGCATAAAGTTATGAATTTACTATCTACTTTAGTTCCGGTTTTATCGATTGACGTATACTACATAATGTAAATAAATCACGTTTTTTGACTAATAACATTTAAAAATCGTTTATATCGTGGTAGTATGCCACTAATATTAACTATTAATATGACAAACTGATTTAGGACAACAAACATGTGGCCGCGGAGCGATCAAGAGGCTTTCGGCTTCTTGTTTAATTTTTAAAAACCTCCTGAGAGGTTTTTACAAAGTGTCTGTCCTCAGTGTGTTTATGCTAAAGATTTGAAATTTGGTACTAATATCTCAAGTTAGTACAAATTAAGGCCCGTATTCAAAGACGTTTCCTAACATTTTCCTAACATTCTCCTAACTTTTTCCTAACATTTTCTAACATTTTCCTAACATTCTCTAACATTTCCTTACTTCTAACATTGTCCTAACATTCTCCTATCGTGTTTTAAAAGTCTTTTAGAGGCTTCGCATGATTTTTATTTAGTAAGAACCTAAGGTAGTTAAGTCAAAAAGTGATACCATTGTAAGTAACGTAAATATCGCAAAATATCAATTTTATTAACTTATTACCTGGATTTACGACACACTTTGTCATAAACAACAATGCGGCCTTGCTTTGGCGAATGTTAAATATATTAAAAACTTTATTTACATATGTTTTCAGTAAACAGTAGAGTTAATACAAATACAATGTTCAATTATTGTAACATCTTTCATAAATAAAGCAGTATCAAGCGTTTCAAGTTTTGAACGTGCACCAGTTGTACGAATCCAAAGGTGTCTAAATGAAGACCTGTTAATCAGTGCAACACTGTTTTCATTTTGATAAATCATTTACACAATTTTGTTTTTCGTATTTTGTCATCAAATTCATTTTTGTTTGTGTAAAATGTTTTTGTATAATAATGGCTGAATTATTCACACCGGACCAACTGAATTTCTTTTTTGAATCGATAGCCCGCCACAAACAGACCATAGAACATAAAAAATCTGATTGTGTTAAAAGAATTTCAGGGTAAACTCCCTAATAGTAAGGTAAGTGGATTAATAGTAACTTATATTATGTATTTTTATGTAGATAGTTATTAATACGACAAAGTGTGTCGTAAATCCAGGTAATAAGTTAATAACATTGATATTTTGCGATATATTACGTTATTTACAATGGTATCTTACCTTTGGTTCTTACTAAAAAAAATCATGCGAAGCCTCTAAATGACTTTTAAAACACGGGAACGATCATTTAAATTTCGTGGCTTAAAAACATTTCCCTTACCTAAACCTAAGGTGAGTGTTAGGAGAATATTAGGAGTTAGGAAAATGTTAGGAGAATGTTAGGAGAATGTTAGGAAAATGTTAGGAAAAAGTTAGGAAAAAGTTAGGTGTTAGGAAAATGTTAGGAGAATGTTAGGAATGTTAGGAAAATGTTAGGAAAAAGTTAGGAGAATGTTAGGAAAATGTTAGGAAAACGTCTTTGAATACGGGCCTAAGTCTTAGGTCTATTTGAGCTTTTTGTGGAAAATATTTCTATGTCATTATTAATGACAGTAAATAAAAACACGAAACATTTTCGGATCGATGTGAATATTGGCAAGCATGGAGAAATAAGAGACCAACAAATTTTATATCAATAGAATTTTACCACGAGAAGAAATAAAAATGTTTCCCTCTCTTATAGCTCTAGACAAATAACTCTTGGTCTGAACCTACTGGGAGAAAAGTAATCAGCGGAAGTAAAATAATTGTGGTTGCCATGGCAACTTCTTTACTCCCCTCTCCATTTTCTTTTAGCTTAGTTGGTAGTAGCCAACTAACAGGTAACAACCTGTTAACTTAATGAACTTCAGTTCTTAACTTATAGATAACAAGATCGCCCATGATATGTTATAAGGTCGCCCATAGTTAATATAATATGTTATAAGGTCGCCCATAGTAATGTCTGTTTAAGGCATACGGTAACAACATTAAAAGATTTTAACAATTTTGAGAAGGAAAACTATAAAAAAATAATTTATTGTCCAATGCATCAAAAGGTAACTTTTCTAAAACTAGCTGCATGGATACTATTTTTCTCTCCTAGAGAGGTAAAAAGTTAAACTTACCACTGGAGAAACAAATTGTTCCTCCCGAGCAGTAATTAACTTCCTTGGATTCACCTCATGAGTAAGCTGAATGGTTCTTCAGCGAGCTTTAGGGGCCAACTAAATAAATGACTCGGCAATCCTCGAGATTTGATAATTATGGACCAATAAAAACTCGGCTTCCCATGAAGAAAGTATTAAAGAATTTTCGGCTATATTTGATCGGCTGTATGATTTATCAGAGCCGTAGACTTAGGAATACCTATTCATTCTAAGGCCGTGCGTGGCGAAATCGAAGCAATAAAGGACTATACGGTTTGTGTAATGGAGAAATTCTGAGGTTGAGCAAAGTAGTACGATTTTAAGCAAGATCACAATTTTACTTTGTAAATTTACTTGTAATTTTATTTAGTTTGATCACTATTTTATACTGATCTTTAGGTAATCACGACCTTTTGAGGACGATCAAAGAATGTCCGAAATTGTGAAAAAGTACTAAGGTAACCTTCTGTAAAAAGGTAAAAAATGTTTTACAGGGGTTTTAAAAGGTTTGTTAAAAAATTTCATAGAACCAAAATGAAGAGCTTTTTAAATGTTGATTTAAAAACTACTTCGCAGTATGAAAAGAAAAAAGACAACGAAAAAGAAAAATAAATGATTAGTTTTGAAACTATCAGATAGAATGCAGCACTAAATAGAGTTGTATTTTAAAAATTCAAACTTAAAGATTCATCCGCTAGATGTCAGGGCGATGAACTTTAGGAACTAACCTACCCTACTACACTTTTGAGTATGCTACAGACACGTACCGTACACCCTGGTAAGATAATTTTAATTTACAAAATATAAATAAATCATTCATTTATATCTAAATATAACTTTTTTACGATAATTAAATTACAAATTATATGTCTCCAAGTAACCGTATATATATAAGTAACGAGAAAACTATAATACGGTACATTTTTCCAATATTTTTTTTTATAGGAAATGTTATATGATTTATTAAATTTTAGCACGAACTTAGCTCTAATGTAATTCAAATAATGCTGTGTGTAGGAGAATACAATAAAATGTAACCTATATAGGATAAATGTTCTCTTAAAAAACAAGTGGTTCGGCCTCTTGGCTGCACGACGGGCAAGGCGCGGGCAGCGTCGGCGCTTGCGGCTCCCATTGTGGCCACATCAATTTGTTATTTTAATAGTTTACATAAGTGGCATACTGCCACGATTTAAGTAAACTTTTAATTATATTATTCAAAAAACGTGATTTGTTTACATTTTGTTATATAGGGCTATCGATATCACGAAGACTAAGACTAATACTGATAATGTAATGCAACTTTTTTTTTAACCATGCAAAGTAGACTAAGATTTATTAACTTTTATTAAAGTCTTTTGTTAATTATACAATTGTCATAAAAGTCAGCCTGATCTAAACATTTTAACAGATTTGTGATTTTTAAATTATTTATGGGTCATTATTGGGGTTAATGAGGTTACACATATTTCATAAACAATAGGGATTGGAATATGGCTGATTTTTCTACCAAGTTTAATTTCGATCCAAGAAAGCGTTTGAAAGTTATCGTGTCCCATAAAAAAGCCTAGGAACAATAATCTCCTATTATTGTATGTACACACACACACACACACACACACACACACATATAATATATAATATATATATATATAATATATATATATATATATATAATATATATATATATTATATATATAATATATATAATATAATATATATATATATATATATATATATATATATATATATATATATATATATATATATATATATACAGGTGTTTCATATAAAGTGTCCACCAGAAAAGGAGGTGATAGTACTCCTCAAAAGGAACAAAAATGTCCTATAATATAAACCCCGATCTCCAACCGTTTTCCCACAAGGTCAAATTTAATATTTCAAAAAAAAATATATATTTGACCTCATATCATAAAATTGTTAATAGGGATTTAACTGTTCAAGCTAGAAAGGCGAAATTGGTATCATTAGAAAGCCGAGTAAATTTCCTAAAGGACAAACTACTAACTATGTCAAATATTTTGGAAGTACTGCTCAAAATTTTGCATGAAACATGATTTTTTTTTAAAAAATTAATTTTATGGAATTTTTGTAGTAGGGCATTTGAGGAAGTAAGAGATGAGCAAAAGTTCAGCCAAGAACGGAAAAAATTTCTCTTATGACTGCCCTTTAAGAAAAGTTAAATAATTTTATACATTCAATAGTCAAAATTTTAAGCCAGTCTTCCTAGAAGTTGGAGAAACTGATATTTTTTTGGCATTTTTGCATATGTCTACAATGTTAATTATATGGTA
This sequence comes from Microvelia longipes, assembly GCA_018340805.1. Classification (NCBI taxonomy): domain Eukaryota; kingdom Metazoa; phylum Arthropoda; class Insecta; order Hemiptera; family Veliidae; genus Microvelia; species Microvelia longipes. Next base: position 58,126,299 of record JACMZG010000008.1, read on the forward strand.
CATAAAATAATTAAAAATCTCTAAAGCAAGAGAAAAGAGTGGTTTTAGAGAAAAATGTGTAAGAATAAAATATGTTTATTTTACTTTCTAGAGTCTAAAAATCGTATTATTAAATTATTTTCGAAAATAAAATATTTTGTTAAAATAACATATTGTTTTCACTTTTATACGACAAAAATGATCAGTTTTTGCAACTTCTAGCAACATAGCTTACATTTTTGACTATTGAATGTATGAAAATATTACATTTCTTAAAGGGCGGTCATAAGAGAAGTTTTTTCCGTTCTTGGCTGAACTTTTGCTTATCTCTTACTTCCTCTAATGCCCTACTATAAAAATTCCATAGAATTCATTTTTTAAAAAAGTCATGTTTCATGCAGAAATTTTGGGCAGTAGTTTCAAAATATTTGACATAGTTAGTAGTTTGTCCTTTAGGGAATTTACTCAGCTAATGATACCAATTTCGCCTTTCTAGCTTGAACAGTTAAATCCCTATTAACAATTTTATGATGTAAGGTCAAATATTTTTTAAAAATATTAAATTTGACCTTGTGGGAAAACGGTTGGAGATCGGGGTTTATATTATAGGACATTTTTTGTTCCTTTTGAGGAGTACTATCACTTCCTTTTCTGGTGGACACTTTATATGAAACACCCTGTATATAAGATATAAAATTAGTAATGTAAATTATCAGGTTATATTCGCTTAAAAACCGAATACATTAAAGACCATAGCACGAATTTTAAAGGAAATTCATAAGGCATCTTCCCGTTACGTTTAAGCTTTTTCTCATTTATTCCGTATATATATAGGAAAAGTATTGTCAGCAAAAAATAACCAAAACGAATGTAAAATAAAAAATCCGAAACCCATTTCGGATTTTTGAACCTTTTTCCTTATTTATAAAAAACCCGTAAGTATAAAAAAGAACTATACTAAAAAAAACTAGGCTGCTAATTATGATCATAGGTTCTTAATGTATTCATGATCATAATATAAAAGTATTACCCGTATTATTTGATTGAAGGCCTAACGTTATGGATCCTTTTCTAAGGATTACTTAACCTAACACCATATAACACCCTAGATGGATTCTTAATAATTCTGAGGTTGAACGAAGCAAGACCGATGTTATCTCACCGAAGAATCATGCGAAATTCTGACGACGAGCGAAGCAAGCCCGAAGTCATAACACGCAATTTACTTTAGATAACAATTTTATTCTAAGGTCGAGCATAGCGAAACCGAAGATTAAGCTCGGATAACAATGACATTCTGAGGACGAGCGAAGCGAGTCCGCTGTAGTGAGAAAAATACCGATGTACCCCGCACTCGATTTTTTAATTTCAATTCGGCACATTTTAAGTTGTGTTGAATAAGGGCGTAATTTTAGAAAAACAATTAAATTCGTATTTCTACTTCGGTTTTATTTAAGCTCAGCCACAGCATGTCTAATATAGCGCTTAGATTAAAATAAAAAGAACCCCAGTCTTAGATTTTTTATATTTTACACAGAACCCGTTATATTCCATTTTAATTCTATCTTATCATCACTCTTAACGAGTCAGCCTTAAATCTGTACTACCATTCACAGAGAAAATTCCTCGATTAAATTACATAAAATTACAATAATTCGTACATCATATCAAATTTTGTGCACACCTTAAAAAAAGTCTGTTCAATGTGATTATTATTTGTCGAAAACTGCTCAGTGTCGGAAGGCACTTGACTTCTTTGTAATTTGCAGTGCATTTGTAATTATTTGTTGTGTATTTTGTTATTCTTTGTTGAGTATTTGTTATTATTTGTTGCGCAGATGAAATTATTTGCGGCGTATTTGTAATAATTTGTTGCGGGTTTGTACAAAATTAACATATTTATGGTGATAAATAAAATGCTTACTCTATATTATTAAGACTGATTTTGACAATTACAAGACGTAGATTTTAACAATTACAAGAGCTAATACCTTACATTGTACCAAAGGTCACGATTAACCTTTGACCTTAAATCGTGTTTAACACTCAATAAGGCAAAAATTAAGATGAAAAGTACAATTTATGTAACTCACAAACATGTCTTAAATATTAATAATAAGGACTCAGCAAACATTTTATATAAATTAGCTAAAGAAACCAGCATCATGGACTTTTTATTTTATAATTGAAAAGAAGCCGACTAAAATTTATTTTTAGCACAAACTGTATGTCACGTGTAATTATAAATTAATACTTATCAAAACACGATTTAAAGTAAAAATAATTTTTAATTCCACATATAAGGCTATAGGAGCAATTTAAAATTAATTTAAATTTTATATTTACTTTATGGTATAGTAAAAGAAGATTACATTTTTCCACAAGTTAATTTTTAATAATATATACTTTTGAAAATAACTAACACGTTAAGCGTGCCGCAATATGGGCGAAATGAATGGATAAAATATGTTTCGTAACTGAACATTTTGATTTGTTATTTCTAAAAGATTAAAATTTCTTTTTTAATTTGGGTGAAAAATATCTGTCCGTTCCTATATTTTTTAACGTAAATTAAGTTTCGAGTGAAGTGAGACGTATGTGAATGTGAGACACAACATCGCATTTTTACTTCCAATTTAACTTTTTTTTCAATGCCGTCCTATATATGTTTGTATTTAGTCATACCTATGCTGCTGATTATTTTCTTAAAACAATGTGCCCAACATAAAACGTAAAAATAAAAATAAAACATAAAACCAAAATAAAAAATACATAAAAATTAAAAACGTAATACATAAAAGATTCCTTAGCTCTTTTTAAGATTTCAAATACCATAAAATTATTTAAGAGCTGTAAGCCAGGTACGTGGTATAGAAGTTTCTACACCAATCGTATGTATACCTACTATGTTGGTGTATAGGTACATACACGCACTTAACACACAACACACACACACACAAACCATATATATATATATATATTATATATATATATATAATATATATATATATATATATATATATTATATAATATATATATATTTGGTTAGTGTTTCTCTAGAAAATCCACCTTTCTTGGCTTTCTCTCCCATTACCTAAATCTCATAAGCTCATTTCCTTAGGAAATTTAGTGATTTCCATGTATGTGTGGTGGTTATATATGTTAAGTTATTTCCATAAGCAAAAGAAGTCAAAAATAGATATAAGCTTATGTTAATGAAATTCCATAACTTTTAATTGGCATTCTATATAAATGAAATGAGAGCTTATGTAGTTTTAAGTGTATAATGAATGCATTATAGTATAATGTAATTTAGGTCGTTTCTTTAAAATTAAAATAAATTTCTCATTACCACTTCCTATTTTGAAAAATAACTCTCTCGAATTAGTTAAGTAAAAAATAAATTAAAATTCCGATTTCTTAAACGCGTACGATCAGAAATGCATAATGTTTAAGCAATAATGACAATACTCATTTTAAAATATGTTTTACTCTTTCTGAATGAATTGTAAAGTATAGAATTTCTACAAACATTTAAAACAGAATCGACAACTAATTATTTGAGTACTTAGTGAAATCCTAATATGGAACCGACTTAAGCTAATAAACAGAGACAGGCTATAATGCATTAACTATCTACTTACTCCATAAACATAAACTGGTTTTAAATTTACGGCTTAAAGCGAAAAAAAATACACATACAACAAATTTGAAAATGTAACCAAGAAAATACAACAAATTTTAAAAGCGGAAATACTTTTTTTTCAAAATAAATCTTTCCCCGGTTATAAATCCTAAAGAAAAAAAGTGGTTTACTCTTTTCCCAACCTAAGTTAGGTACCTTTTCATTTTTAAGAAGATTTATACATTTCAAAAGTCAGTATACACTTGTAAAACTTTTTTTAAAATAAAAAAATCCAAATATAGTTTTGAGTGCGAAACAAATTGGAATAAGTCAAAGAATTCCGCTACATTAGTTCAGACACAAATCTTATGAATCTTTCAACAACTTGTCTTTGAAAATATTTACAGTTTTTTAAAATCATCGGATTTATAAATAAACCGATTGGTATCAAAAATAGACAACTTTATTTAACTGGAATTCTTTCACAGAGTTTATAAATTTGACTTAATTTGTTCGTTTGAAAAGGAAATTAATCCTACTTTGGATTACTTTGATTTCTATTTATTTTTTAATTAGTTGGTTTGGTTTTTAAGTTCAGGGATTTTCTATATTAGGGATACTAATTACTAAGTATATAAGCTTCGATAGATAAATTGCGTATATTTATAATAATAAATAGTAAAAAATTATGAAAATTCCAGTCTCGGTAGCAAGTATAAGTAAGGTAAGTAAAATAAGGTATTCAAAGCTCTATTATAATAAGCTATTTAAGAACCAAAATGACCAAGAGAGGTTGTCAGGGTTGTCAATTATTTTAATAGAGTCGAAAACTTCTTGTAGATTATACCTTACTAAAGTCATAGAAGTATTCGCAAGTGCATGCTAATGTTAGGAGGCCTATAAAACAAAATGCAATATAATAAAGAAATATAATTGTAGAAGAAAGCGTGGTTAAAAATATAAAAACATTTTTCAGAAGCCGTGGGTAAAAATATAAAAACAGTGTTAAGAAGGCGTGATTTAAATTATAAAAATAGTTAAGAAGGCGTGAGTAAAAATATAACCAGTTTAAAAAGGCGTGAAAAATATAAACACAGTGTTAAAAAGGCGTGGTAAAAATATAAACACAGGTTAAGAAGGGTGAGAGTAAAAATATAAAAACAGTGTTAAGAAGGCGTGAGTAAAAATATAAAAACATTGTTAAGAAGGTGTGAGTAAAAATATAAAATTAGTGTTAAGAAGGCGTGAGTAAAAATATAAACACAGTGTTAAGAAGGCGTGAGTAAAAATATAATAAAACATTGTTAAGAAGGTGTGAGTAAAAATATAAAAATGAAGAAGCGTGAGTAAAAATATAAAAACTTGTTAAGAAGGTGTGAGTATAAATATAAAATTAGTGTTAAAAGCGTTGAGTAAAATATAAACATTAGTGTTAAGAAGGCGTGAGTAAAAATATAAACACAGGTTAGGAAGGCGTGAGTAAAAATATAAAAGCAGTGTTAAGAAGGGCTTGAGTAAAAATATAAATACATGTTAAGAAGGTGTGATAAAATATAAAAATAGTTAAGAAGGCTGAGTAAAAATAACACAGGTGTTAAGAAGGCGTGAGTAAAAATATATAAAAACAGTGTTTAGAAGACCTCCCCCTTCATGACCCCCAACCTCATAAGCAAATTTTATCTTTGAAAATTCGCTAAAAAGGCAGTGGGGCATTTTACTCTAGCAATTATTCCCTGAAGTCTCTTTCGTCAAAAAATTCACAAATCGTGAAAACTCTATAGACTCTTATAATAATTAATAAATGCACACTGTATGAGAATATATGAAAGAAGAAACTGATATGAATAAGAAACGCTATACAAAACTCTAGTGTATTGTGGCAGTATGTCATTAAAAAACTACTATAACGGCAAACTTTAACAGGAGAGAACCTAGATTCTTCGGTGCGGTCTCTTGAGCCATTATACTATAATATTTGTTTTAAAAGATAATATGCATTAGAAGAGGCTGAAAATTGTATTAAAATTATCTCAACGCAACTATTCAATTCAATTCAACTTAATTTATTTCATTATAATATAAATGTAATAATCACACAATATTTGAAGCAAATGTTCTACGCGCCAACAAAAGCCTAAGCTTGTCCGTTGGCGCGAATAAAAATTCTTTAGTAATTTTGGGCTCCTGTGCAAAATGTTAAGTTTATATTAAAATTGGAAAAATCAGTTTATATGTTTAGCTAGTTAGCAGGAAAATGATAAACCTCTTTGTTATATTCAAAGACTAATACCTAGAGAGAGAACTTAAGCAGAATAACACCTATGTGAGACACCTAAGGGTCTGGAGTGAGACGGTTTCCGTAAGGTGCGATAACGGTTCTTACTCCTACTAGGGCCTCACTAGAGATAGACTAGAGATAGACACTAGAGATAGACTAGAGACTTTTTACTCCTCTATGTATTCAGCCCCAGTTGGAAACATATTTGTAATGCATCCTAAAAACGACGGTCATTTTCAGTGACATCACATAAGATCTTTATACTACACTGAAGTTAAAGAATATATGTCATAGATAATAATATATAACTTAGTTTAATATCATTTTTCTTAATTTAAGTAATGGGGTCCCGGTGGAGTACAGGTCAGCACGTGCGCCTGCCACCCAGACAGTCCGGGTTCGATCCTGGTAGGGGCCTCTAGGATTTACATGCGAGGGATAGAAATCCTATTCAAGTGCCGTCCTTCGAAAGGGACGTTATTTCCGTGCCTGTGCGATGTCAGGTACTCGTAAAAGATCCCTTACCCAAAATAAACCAGGGTTTAGACAAAATTTAGGACCCTCGATGGTAGATTATATATGTTTCTGCCTTATGGTTTCGAGAGCAGGAGAGCTTGGTCTAGCAGTGGGACACGAGTTGTTTCTAGTGAAGTGAAAAATATTGTAAAGCCATGGCTCTTCTGTGGATTAGACGTAAAAATGCCTGCACTAGGACTAATAAGGTGGTACACTATCTTCTTTCTAAGGGAGTTAGCAAAAAGGGTCTAATAACTTGGCCTACCTGCTAGGTGAACTATCACCTCTCCCTAATTACCATCACTATCACAACTTAATTTAAGACAAAATAGTTGAAAAATAATGTAATATTTACGTAAAATTGTAATTATTATGAAAAATTGACGTCACTAATGTACAGTTATTGTACCAAGCTACCCAGGGAATAATAAGAGCTATTGTGTCCTTCCTTTAAGTATTAGTCACTTTGGTTTTATTAAAGCAATGAACTGAGAACCTTAAAATACAGCCTTATCATGGGAATCATTTCTTTTTTGGTGGCTTGTAGCTTTTTCATTTACTCCTTCATTCCGTTATTAACTAATCAAGTTAATTCCACCAAACTACTTTGGTAAACAAAACCACACTATATTATGCTAATTTTAGTGCAGAGAAGCTGTAAAAATTATTTGAAATACTCACAAAATATATTGAATAATTTTTATCTGCACTTTTTGTGTCCGTATATAATGAGCATGCAAGTATGCAAGCATATAAGTACTATTTTCAAAATTTTCAAAAAATATGAAATATGACAGTGATAGCAATGAGAATACCACATCCAAATGAGACATTTGAATTTCTGTTCAGAAAGAATTTCTATAACTTAGGAATGTTATAATATAAAAGAAAAAATACAGCAATATTAATAAAGAAAAAAATGGGAATCAACTTTGCAATCATTTCGCGAGTTCTATGCAAAGAATAAATTAAAACATGTCGGAAATAGTTAAATGAAACTTTTACAATTCAAGCACTTAAAATAAATGAAAATTTTAAATTGGATTTAGAAATAATTAAACAAAGAAGTCTCATTTTACATAAGAATGCGATTGTTTGTTACAAAAAAACTTGTTAAATATAAAATTAGTTAAGAAATGTAAAAAGTGTGAAAACATATAAGGAATAAGTTGATACTCTCTAATAAGGCCACAGCTTATTAATATTAATGAATTAAAAATTGAAGAAAGGTAATAAAAACAATTAATAAGTTAGTTGAAGAATATAAAGTAAAACGTCAAATTTCAACTCAATCCGTTTGTATTGTCAGACAACTTTTGCAGGTTCATTATTTTATTATTATTAGTAATGTTTGTTAAAATGTTTTAAACTGAAAATGGAGACAATTTTAGTTCACTATGTATAATTTAAATAGAGAAAGCTATTAATAATTAATCAGGGATGTTGCAAGAATTTTAAAAACTAGAGTCAATAAAGGCTAAGTAAATTAATTAGGGACTTGAAACAAATTTATGAAGGGGAAATGTACCATAAACACGATGAACGTGATGTATACAGTTTTTCCTCATCTACCTTACGATCATAAATAAACAAGCAAGCATTTAAACATATAGAAGTAGTTAAATAGAAATGAGGCGTATGTTTTAGATAAACAATTGATAGAAATATTTAGCAATCGAGAATAGATTAAGCCTGCCGTGTCGAAAACGAATGCGGTTCCGAGCTTAAAGCTTAGCAAAATAATTATGTGGACAGTTGAAGTTACAAAAAAAACGTAATGCATTCTTGAAGTTTGTTTTGCTTGCAGAAATGTCGTATTTATTCTGCTTCATTGTCAAGCTCTACTTGGTACAAACCACCCACCCTCTCTCGGATAACTTAGATTTTCTGTTAGAACACTCCCAATTAATCATTACTTCTCTAAAACGAAAAACCAAAGCTTTAGCAGCTGACTATACTGTAAAAATTAGCATAAAAGTTCCTACATGGACAAGTTTCAATTTTAATTTAAACTTAAACTAATTAATACCACAACAATATACGTCTCTTCAGTCAAGTCAAAAATATAAATACATTTTTTAGCAAATATAGTAACATGCATGTATTGTATAAATGTAACAAATAAATGGGATACATTATGATTTGTTCACAGGTGCTCAAATAGGCTAAGCCCTACAGAGTGTTGTCAATCTGTGTGACTACTATTATTGTAGCTCCTAACGTGCTTTCACTAGATGATAATTGAAACTGGAATCAAAAATCGTCTCCTTAAGCACAAGTAAGTAGTACTTAACAGCTCAAGCTGGGCAAATTTTTTTTTGGATAATTGTTTTCTTGTTCACTGATTTTTAGTTTATTCTTTAAAGTCAAAATAGTAACACTTCTTCTTGCTTGTCAATTTTCATGGATTTTTCAAAGAAAATGCTAAAACATTTTAATGATTTGCAAGAACTAAGCTTTATATGACTGTCCAATATGTTGTACTATTGTAACAAAACCAAAAGTATGTTTATTTAAGTATGAGTAAGTTCACTAAAACTAAGTTAAAATTATAGGTTATATATTGAAATTACAATATCAATACATATTTTTTTTTCTATTTACAATCACGGGTTATTATTATTTAAATTATATTTTAATTTTTTGTTCATTCTTTTATCAGAGAAGCACAGATGGAGGCACAAAAAAATTGTAGGATGTCTTAACCCCCTCTCCCCCCCCCCGGGTCCTCTCTGGTGATAAACTTGTTGTTAATTCCTTTTAATATCTAAAATACGATAATAAAATAAATTAATTTTTACTTACTAAAAGGTTGACTTGTTTTTTAGTAAAAGTTAGTATTATTTTGACCATTACCTGAAAAAAATAAAATTAGTGTTAAATAAAAGTGTTAAATAAAGTTACACTATGTTTTGTTAAACAAAATAAATTAAGTTAATGTTAAATTTTGTTTAGTAAAAAATTTAAATGTCTTTTTGGAACTAAGTTTAGCTTTTCTGTTACAGGACTGTCATGTTCCTTTTCTAGTTTATAATAAAACTTTTTGGTTGTTGAAATTTACATGAGTGGAACATAAGTCATAGTATTTAAATTACTGGACATTTAAAACATTAAAAACGTAATAATATAAAAATAAATTTATTTTCTCATGACAATATTAAACAATTAATTAATTAGTTTTATTCATATTAATTATATTTTATCTAAGCTGTTGGATAAAGTATTTTGCCTCCCTATACAATTGTATTGATTTAGTTTTAAGTTTGATGAATATAACTATTTAAATTACATTTTTTACTTGATAAGTATTTTTACTTTTCCTCATTTTTACTGTAAGTTTATTGGAAGAGTATAGATATCGCAAAAAATCCGAAACTGGAATGTCACCCGCATTATCCGTTTCAGGTGTTTTAAAGGCCTCCTCAATGGTTTTCACAAAGGTGTCTGTCTGTATGTGTGTGTGTGAGTATGTCTCCTTTCATTATAGCTCCCAGTGTATTTATGCTAGAGAGTTGAAACTTTGTACAAAAATCAGCATATGCGGAAAATAATTTTTTATGACATCATTAAAAATATTTTTTTCTGGGAGCTACGAATCTAACAAAAAAACATACATACACAATCACTTATGCACACACACACACACACACACACACATACAGACAGACATCTTTGTGAAAACCTTTTAGGCGGCCTTATATCTGTGACGGATAATTTAGGTGACATCCTGTTTTCAGATTTTTTAAAAAGAAAAGTGAATATATATATTTATATATATATATATATATATATATATATAATATATATATATATATATATATTATATTATATATATATATATATATATATATATATATAGTGTTTATAAAATAGTGATAATGTGTGTTTTTGCCAGCTGAAAGAATAAAATTAGTCAAGATTAAACTTAATATAAACAAAATATTTTCACCTTCATATGAATTTATTTAATAACTCGTGACAACCCATGTAAAGTTTTAAAGTAGAGGCTTTAGTTCATTTAAACATACTAAAATTAATTAAATTAAATTTCATTGTCAAAAAATTTGAAGGTATGTCGTAAAAAAAATAAAAACAAAACAAATTGGGTACGTGGTGTCTCAGAACTTCTCCTCGCCGTATCGGATTTGCTCTCACCCTTACCAATTCGGACTTGTTTCGCTTGTTCTCTAGATATTAAAATCACCAAATGTACTAATGCTTGTCTTCGGACACGCTTTGCTCGTCCCCAACAGTAAATACTAGCAGTCACCCATCCAGGCACTGATTAACTCGATTTGACCTAACTTATATGATCCAACAAAAACCGTATAGTTATTATTCGTAGTCAAACGAAACTTAGTATACTTATTTATAACGTAAAGGGATATACTTGTACTAAATTTCAACTTAATTCAATTATTCTCCAATTTTATTTTAAGTTTTAAATTAATCGTATTGATGTTATTCGATGAAAATTAAATTAATGCTGATAATAAGATAAAACTTGGCAAACTAAAAATGAATCAAAACAATTTCCCGTGTTTTATGAATTCTCGAAAGTTTTACTGAGTCATTATTGTTGGTTTAAGACATGAAAATAATATAATCAAGATATCACAACTAGACCTAAAGATTAATATTTGTACACTTAATTTAATTAATATAATTAATACTTCAACACTCTAGCATACAAGGATATCAGACACACACATACAAACAGACAACTTTGTGATAACAACTCAGGATTTCTTACACAATATACGTATGAAGCAGGTTAAATCTCAGTTTCGTATTTCTTTGCAAATGCAATACTCTGCTTATATACCTACGGTGCAAATGAGGAAAATCTGTAAGAAAACTAAGAGACAATTATATCGTTAATCCTGTCATCAGTTTTTAATTAGCGACGTAGGCGCTGCTATGACGGCCCTTTTACGGACTTTGAATCACAAATAGCTTAACTAGGGTATCCAATAAAAAAAAAATAAGAATCAATGAAAGGTTTAGATACTTAATAGATTTCACATACTTTTATACGTATATAATCTAAATTATGTTTAATTTTAACAGATAAAAGAATCTATAAAATTCAACTGGCAACAGTAACTGATTTCTTAAAATGAAAACATTTAAGATCTCTAAATATATTTTTCCCAACGTCGACTCGCTCATAACACTTTAAGATTATTGCAAGAGTGGTAAGCTTTAACACTCGTTTCAAATATCTATTGCGCTTAACTTGTCTTACTTAGTTTTCACAAGTATTTAGATCACAAAATTTTATTTGACACTTTTAAGAACAAGTGTAATAAAATATAAAATAAACTGTTACATTTCTGTTATTTCTTCAGTTCCAGACGTTTTATAAAACCCCACTCGAATATCAAATTGGTTGCTAAGGATTATTAAAACCCTTAGAGGTAACAGTAGGATTCTTATATTTTTCTTCTCATATTCAGCGTTGTTTTTTAGCACTTGCTTACTTATTAAGAAGTGAATGAAAACAGAAATTATTTGAGTTATATATTTGCTTTACGTTCTTAAAAATTAAATATGGGGTGCCTCGGAACGTATCCTTTATCATATCGGATTCGCTAAGCTCATCCTCACTACTTCGGATTTGCTTCGCTCGTCCTAATACAGTAAATACAGTCGTTTTATTCAAGCGGCCACCCATCCAGGATCTAACCTTGCGTGATGCTACTCAACTTTTATCAACAAAAATTATAGATATAATTGCCGTATTAAAACGAATTCTAAAATTTGTTTACCTCGTATAAGTAATTATGCTTAAGTGAAGCATTTTTTTTAAAAAAGTATAAAAGTCATTTTATGATAAATGAACAAATGCTGATAACGAGATGAAACTTGGCACATATTTAGGTCTTATATATGACTACATTTGTTCCAAATTTCAAATCGGTCGAAACATTTTTCCGCGTTTAATGAATTTTTGAAATTTTTGCTAGGTCATTATCGTCAGTTAATAAAGTCATAATAAAGTATTTCTAGATATCACAACTAGACCTATGATTGATATTTGAACCTAGTATTAAATATTTTGCATAAATAGACTTAGAGCTACGATGATAACAGACACACACACATACAGATAGACAATTTTGTGAAACCCACTCAAGAAGGATAACTGAAAACGGACCCACCTGAAACGGATGACTGAGATGGTATCTCGTTTTAGGATTTTTAGTTCAAACACAATACTTTTCCTAAACACATGAGTATAAACGAGGAAAAAAGAAAAAAAATATATTTTTCATTAAATGATCCAATTAACTTTAAATTAATGACTAATAAACTAAGTAATAATTATAACTAACTAATAACTTATAATAACTATACTAAAATCAATAAACTAATGCGGAAATAATTTCCTACAAGGAAAAAGAAGAGACTAAATATTTTCACGCAGCTACCGGAATAAATCGTATAGTAATCACTACACTCGGTGCGTTTTTATCTTGTTCGAAATAATAAGTATTCAAGAAGAGCGAACATGTTTTAGTTGACCCTACTCTGGACCGGTTTTATATTTACACAGACAGTACTATACTTGATCTGTACACACCGCGCGTACTTAAAAATCTAGAGCGATAAAAAAAACTTTAAATTTATTACATTGCAACTGTCTTTGTTAAAAAAGCGTGTGAAAGACGTTGGTGTTTTAAGACTTATGATATTGTCGTTGAATTTCGAGGACCTAACCCTAATAAACTCAAGGCCTCTATACAAATACTAGTAAAGGTACTTATGGTAATATATAGCTGTGGTTACACACTATCCCATTCCTATATATATTTTATCGCAAAAGGCCTCAACTAACTTTACTTAAATAATAAAAACATTCGTTCTTTTATATTATTACAGTTTTATCCAAAAGAGCATTGTAACATTGTTATTTATGACGACGACTCTTTTATTTATCAGTCTCTAAATTTCCAATTATAATTTAATTACTTATCTTATCAACTTACATAACTAATACTTGATTCATTATATTTTAAATTTCGTTATTCAAGAACGTCACTTAAGCAAAATCTGCATCTAACAAGTTCTTTAAGCTGCAATAAATTCTCATTATCTAAATATTTTCTTGTGTTTTAAATAGAACAGTCATAATTTAATTATCTTACATTCCTGCATTTAATTACACTAATTTCTTAAATTTTCTAGGTATGTAGGTCTTCCAGCAAATTGTTTATGTAGTTTATTGTTTTCCCTTTCTTCAAAAGGAAAAACACTTTGAAGGAAAAAGGGATACTTTTAAGGAAAATTATTGCTTCAACCAACTTTATTTAATGCTTATAGAATAGCAACTCACCTGAGGCGGGTCCCGTAAGGTGAATACCTTGATGGGGAAAGGGTATTTTATTTTATTTTTTTGCATCAGCCCTAATAAAATGAGATTTTCTCATGCTTATCCGTTTCAGACACTTTTATGACGTTTCATGCTGTCTGTCAATGTCACGTGTAACTACTGCTATATTCACGCTAAGAAAGAAATAAAACTTTCCTCAAAATTCAGATTAAAGGTCAGTAGTGCTGCTCATAAGAAAAACTCTTTAAAATCTGCAAGTACTTAACTTAGTCAACTGAAATTTAAAAAATCGGGAACGGAATAATTTAATACTTCATCTCACAACTTCGGACTCGCTTTGCTCGTCCTAACAATGTCATGATTATCCAGCGTTTAAGGTAGAATTACTTCTGTCTTGCTATACGTTCGACCCTTGAATAAAATAGTGATCCAGAGTGTATGTTAGGACGTTATAGGATGTTATTTTTTCGAAACCGCTTCGCTCGTCCTCAGTATGTATAGTAATTATATACACAAATCATAAAATGATCTTACTACGGTCTCGCTACTCTGTACCTTAGAATTATTAGGTAACCATATTTTGGGGTGTTAACTTAAGGTTGATTTAACAATCAAATACGTGGCTTCGGTCTGTATCAGGCCAAAACTAAATTGATTTATAGTTACAATCTTAAAGCTATTCATAAAATCAGAAGTATTCAATTGTTGTGAAAAAAATCCATCAACGTCTTTCATATTATAAGTAGGTAATTTATTTACTCGATAAAATGTATTATTAATGTAGAAAATCCCTGAAGTCAAACAAATGTAATTAAAATATAAATAAAAAAATTAAGGAAAAGTAAAACATCACAAAAAAGGGTAAATTTAAACAATGGAGTTGAAATTCATAGGAAATCTGTAATAAGTTTATTTTTTTTAAAGCAAATCTACGGAAGTGACGAATACATTTTTCTATTTTACATTTTAATATTATCCGACATTGAATATTTAAACTTTGACGGCCTTTAACGTCCAAACTTCAAACTATATTTTAACGTGTACGACATAGTTATTGATATTGTTAACTTGTTAAGAGTGCTTAAGTTCTATTAGACTTAGAGGTATGCACGCATTTAAACAGGTGCTAAATAAATTATATTTCATAAAACCCCATTTTTATTTCGTTACAAAATTTATTTCCAAGGGAATCAACTTATGTTTTTGAATAACAATTTGGGGAATCAAAAATTAATTTTCGCGTAAAAATGGAAAATATATTATTGCACGCTCATTACTTGTCGCTGGTGCTATAAATTAGAATACTAAAAGTAAATACAGAATCAGTTTCCAAACAGCAATCTGCGTTTTTAGCAGAGCTGTTTCACCTAAATAATTTGGTAATAAAAATAAGATGAATCGAAAAAGTTAAAATGATGGTTTTAAAACAGAACATAACCTTGATTTGTCTGCGGAGGTATATTTTGATGGATTGCCTAGAACCATGACACCGAGCTGACACCAGACCTGATATAACAGCCTTTGCCTCGACTTGTAGGGTTTATCAAAATCTATCTTTATACATTCGCACCTTTATATGACAAAGGACTTTGGCTCTATCATTTATATAAGTCTCTAAAAATATACCACATCATCCATTTAAAAATGGTTTAACTGTCTTTGTATTTATAGATTAGAACAATGATAAAACAAATAAAATCTCTTTACAATAGAAAACAAAATTATGTAATATAAATAAAGAAATTATAGATTAAGTATTAACTTTTATTATGGAATAAAAAGCTGGCGTAATAAAAAAAATATGTGTTTCATGCAATGTAGGATGTATATTATATTCTAAATATGTTGGGTTAATCATCAGCTAAAAGGAGCAGTATAACTTACAATTAAATAAGCGTTTATGATTCATTAAGAAATATGTTTACATGATGCATGCCATTGGAAAACTCGAGCAAACCAGCCCGAGCAATATGGCAACTGTTGCCAATGCCAGTCTCCTGTAAAGCAATTTGGTCTAAACAAACCTTTTTCCATTAAAATACTTTTAAATTAGTTTCTTTAAGAATAGATGCCAAGAAACTTTATATATATAAAAAATAAGTTGAAATTTTTGGTTGCTTATAACTCTAACACTACTTAGTGGGTCTAGACCAAAGATTAAATTTAGACTAATCATATATCAGAAGGAGCCATAAACTATGTCAGACCTTGATCAGTGCTAAAATATCAGAAGGGGATTAGTGTAAAAATGTTTTTTTTTAATGCTTACAGCTTGAACTCGAATTAATAGATCTTGACTAAACTTGAAACTTAATATGCTTATAGGTTTGAGAATACTCTTGGTTTGAGAAGACATAAAAGGGAATACCCTTTTAAGTCTCATCGGGATCTGTTAGAAAATAATATGTGTTTAGTGCAACACAAAGTTTGAATGGCTTATAGATTGAAATCTAATCAATGGATCTTGACTAAACTCTACACATAGACGACTCACAGGTCATATCGACCCCATTACATGTCTCAACGAAATTCCTTTACAGATAGCAATAAGGGATAAGTGTAAAAAATAAGATTTGGATACTTGAAGATCAGAATATAATTGATGCAACTTCACTAAACTTAAAACTTAGACTACTCATGGGTCAGAATGAACATATTTTATGACTCATAGAACTCCGTTCTCAAATAACAATATTAGTGTAAGGAAATTAAATTTGAGTCTTATATCTCGGATTTAATCGATAGAGCTTGACTAAACATTCAATTATATCACTGACTGATCACAATGAACAACATTTATGTCTATAATAATATTCATACATCTGAAATAAAACTATTTTGTCTTCTAAAATAATAGTCGTAGTGTAAACAAAACTTTGAGTGCTTAGAGGTCAGAATCTAAAAGAATTTTTAACAACTACTCAAATGAAAGAATTCACATGTTCCACGCTTATCGAGATCTTTTCCTAAATAATATATGGTATTAAGTTGAATAAAAATGTTACTACAGAAATTATTGATTACAGCTCGGAATCTTTTTGATGAGTCAAGACAATTTAGATATTATTTTACCTAAAGCCCTTAAGTTGCAGTCAATTCTATGTTTCATAGAGAAAGTGAGTTTAATGATTAGACTACAAAGCTTTATAAATAATTGATATATTGGTTATGATAAAAAGTAACATTTTTAAAATTGCTTTAATTTACTTAAGGATCAGTTCTTTTTTGCATAACATAATGCATCTATTTTTTGTAATTCTCAAAGGAATAATTAAAAATTGTTGTTTGATAAATAAAATATTTCCGAGCGAAGCTATCTACTATAATAATCTCTGCTAGTTACATATAAATTGGATTTTTATAATGTTTGTCGATTTTAAATGAAATTCAGTTTAATAATACATTTTTTGGAACTTTTATTTCGTTATTCGTTGTGTAATGAATTTTAACATGGTATCTTTAGTTCTATGAAAAAATTCCATTAAAAAATTTCATGAGTGGCTATCATAAAGAGTTCTTCTAGGTACACTGTATTACCATTTTAATAAGCATATTTTTAATGTTCTAACCAGAATTTGATGTTTTAGGGTAATATTTCATTAGTTCTCTTTAATAGCTGCACATATGATAATATCATCACCTCACGATTACTTATCAGCTTACTTGTTGGATCGAAATGAAACTTGGTAGAAAAATTAATCATATAAAAGAATAGACCCCTATGTTTTAAATTTATGGGGTTTAGCCTCCAAAAGAGGCCGAAGGCTACTTTTTGAAAGTTAAAATTTTTTTTACTTATTTACAATCTTTAGAGAATTAAAAAATGTGTTAGAATGAGTAAAAAACATGCTAGTTTTATTCTAAAGAAATTAAAGCTAATAGTGAGGAAGAAAATAGGAATTCTAACCAAAATGTGGAGTTTGGTTGGAATTCGCTCTAAAACATGGGGCGAACACTGACATAGCATTGAACATGAACAATGCCGGGGCAAAGTTAAAAAAAATTAAAAATAAAAAAAAATACAAGGGAAATAGAAATTTAATTAGTAATATTTCCTAAATTTCTAAAGAAGGGAATTGTAAACAATGCCAGCATTTTTAAATTTCCCACAACATATTTTTTACGAAATTGTGGTAAAAGCTAGCTGTTCACCTCCATAACAAAAATTACTTATTACTTTAAATTATTATTCAGTATAAGCTAATAATGACTAAAATATTTAATTATATTAAAATTATTAATCAGTTAGAAAAAAGGTAAAATCTATGAATAATTACCCTATAAATTTTCAAATTATGAAACCAATCAAAATACCATCAGAATACGGTAATATTTATAACTAAAAAATGATAAGTTTTTCCACAAAGTAAATTTTAAGGCACCCGTTAAAATTTACAGGATATAGCGAATCCTGCTAAAATCAAATTACATTTAATGAAGAGGGCTTCATTAAATGCTCTGCTCCAAGCAGAATTGAGACCTGATGGGCTCTAATAGGGTTTAGTAGCATTTCGCAAACTTGACCATTTGGGTTTTGATTGGTCATTTTTATTACCCCTTATACATTTAAGTTTGCAATTAATAACGTACTCGTAAAAAATACGGGATAAAATAATTTTTTTCTTAAAATAGAGGAATATTTTTTTCATTTCGACATTCTTTTACAAATCTCGAAGCGTAAATTGAAAATTATGTAACAAAGAAAATAAATCTTTTGATAATAGAAATATTACATAACAAAAACACGAAAATATGATGCTATTTCCTTTGAG
The DNA here is from genome assembly GCA_018340805.1 of Microvelia longipes. NCBI lineage: Eukaryota > Metazoa > Arthropoda > Insecta > Hemiptera > Veliidae > Microvelia > Microvelia longipes. The sequence continues at coordinate 58,144,805 of JACMZG010000008.1, forward strand.
GGTGGCAGAGGAAGAGAAAGAATCAGAGTATCTTATAGATCAGAGCAAAAACAGGACCTATTTTATACGACTCTCATCTTCATTGTTTTCTTTACAACTGCCCTTAGTATCATATTTTATGATATATTATAAAAGATATGTATAAAAATAAATCAAGTTTCTACACAATAAAAACGGATTCTACTAATTATATTTTATTATACAAGATAAAGAATTATATCAGATGAACTATTCCTTCTTGTTTTTATGACTGCAAATAAAATTAAGCTCATTTAAGGACAGTAGAACAACTTAAAAACTTTGTATGTGTTAGTACTGTGTATATTTTTATTTTATCTTATATTGCTATATCTGTATTAATAATAAGAAAATAAAAAATGTATTGTCGCAAACTAGCTAAATATAGATTCTTTAGTCACTTATTTATTATTCTTCAGCTATAAATATTATCCTGTATTTATGAGAATAACAGTATACTAAATATTATATTTTTATTAAATCAACGAAAGAAATAGCACACGGCATAAACCATTTTGAACGTTATTTTAATACATTTCTAGAACAAATAGACAGCTCTACTAAAATCTTTAAGTTGGCTGCAATAACTTGTGATAAGGACTACATGATAAGGCTTCATTTTCCAAACAATACCGTAACCATAGAGATATATACTAGAAGGGGCAAAGCCTATCTCAATACATTATGAGTCCTAAAACACCATTTTAGGGCTCTCAGGGGCTCTGTGTAACCTCATTGAAACCTCAATTGAATGAAACCCTCAATTGAAAAATAAGATTGAGTTAAAGTTATAATAACTATTTTTTGGCATTCCGCTCATTGTTTGTGTTTTAATTTGTATTTTTATTGTTCGATATATAAGTCACTGTAATTTTGTTCTGTTTATTTGATTAAATTGATAGTCGAAGGTGGAGAGGTTATTTTTTTTATGTTTTAGAATTCAACCAATAGGGCCCCTCTAGTAATATATCTCTATGGCCGTACCTATAAAAGAGATTGTAAGACGAAAGCCAACTTTGCCTAAAATAAAATTTACAAGAGATAAGATATCGTTAGGCTTATTATTTAAGTTATTTAGGCTGTATTTGGTAGTGTAATATAAGCAGTAGTAGTATTCTCCCTTTGACTTCAAATACCTTTGTCTTCTTTAAACCTCTTGCTACAATCCAGTAAATCCTGCCTTCAAAAATTCCCAATATTTTTGTGTAGTGTTGTATACATGTAGTTGTAGATGACCATCTACAACTTTAGATTGTACAAATTTAACACCAGTGTTAAATTCTCAAAAGGCAATCCTTGCGGCTTCCGGAGTGCTCTGAACCCCGGTAGACTTAGAGCATTTAACCGTGGACCAGATTAATATATATATATATATATATATATATATATATATATAAATATATATATTATATATATATATATATGGTAGAAGTTTTAACATCGTTTAAATAAGTACTATACACGATAAATTCGAATTTCTTTTTAAAAGAAGTTTATCTACTTCCGTGTTTTTAAGACTTATTCTATGTACATTTTCGGAACATTGTATTTATATTTTCATACAATATATTTATTCACACAGTATAATCCGGAAATTAACATAAACACCAAACAATGGACAGTGACGAAGAAAAAATTAATTAAATTACTAATATTTTCATAAAACCCCTATATTTTCGTATTTTTCCAGAAAAATGTTTTTAATTATGGTAGGAAAGGATTCTGTTTAAAACAAATATGAAAGGAGATGTGATGATATTCAAATTTTGTTGACTAGTTGTAACCCCCTCCCTCTCCCATAACCCTTGTTCCCATGTTATTATGCAGGGCTTTATACAGGGTGTTTTTATTCATATAATATTTAACTCGGTGAGATTTTTAAACACATTGGATTACCTAACGTAAGCCGGGCGAATTTTCTTTGAAACTCATATTTCCGTGTGGTTAACAAATCCTTTTTACGCTTAAGTTTGCAATTTATGATCAATAATATATGCAGTAGCAATGCAATTTGTATATTTATCCTATTGATTATGCTTTAATGTAAATAAACAGATAAAAACATTGTCCTTATAGGTTTCGAATTTAGGTACCCTAGCTTTGAGTACTTTTTGTACTTGTAACGACTACAGACCATTTTTTTTAATTCAGAGCCCTTAAAATTACACTCTACTCAATTTTTTTTATTGATTTTAATTTTGGGTTCCGGCTATTAACCACTGGTTGTATTAACTACAGACATGTTTCTTTTATTTCGGCGCCCCGAAAATCATCAAAAAAGACCTTTATACTGACGGAAAATGTTGTTTTTAGGGATTTTTTTAAAATTTGGCTTAATTAGGAAAACGAGTTAATGACGTCGCAAGGACCTGTTTTTTCGTTGGGTTCGTGCCCTCGTCAAGGTAATTTTTGTACCAAGTTTGATTTTAAACCATTCAGAAGTTTAAGTGTATCCATAATTCGTCTATAAATACATATTTCACTCTCACACACACACATTTATTTATTAATATTGGGTGTGTGTGTTAAAATTAACACACGCACTTATTTATCTTTCACTTTATTTCGTGAATAAAGTTTCACGGAACGTATTCTTCGTGACTAGGTACCACTGAAACGGATTTACACTTTCGAGTCCGACTCTTACCATAACGTCTATCCTATTAGCGAATTTTCCCAAAGGAAATTCGCTAATAATGGTTCTAAAAATAGCTTTATATACATGAAATTTAAGCAGAAAAGATAGTCTTGAAATTCTTTAAGTGTGCGATTAACTTAACCCTTGAGTATCCAAGTTATTATTTCTATAGATACGGACAACAATGTTATAAGGCATTTCTTACCTAGGAAAAAATGTACTTTCAATATAATTATAACAGAAACAATCATATATACATTTTCTAACCTGGACTGGGTAACTTGACCTGGATGTTGGTTTTTGTGTATACAAATGCTCTTGCATAAAATACATTCTATAGCGTTAAAACTTACTAAAAATTATGTTTAGATCTAGTTATGCTTTCTAATGAAAATAAGATAGTCCTATAAAATTTGATCATATATGCCTAATTTGATCTTAAAACCATATTAGTTCAGGTTTTATTGAAGAACGTGTTCTAAATAAATTGTTAAAATCGAAAAATAATGTTATTGAAATGACATGTGGTACATTTGTATGTGCATGTCCTTTATAAATAAGAAACAAGTATAAATATACATAATTGTGTCATTTTAAAACAAAGAAAAGGGAGGGAGAGCAAATTTTCAGGGTCTAGGGTCGCATAATCACCATACGAAGATTCTTCTTATGGTGATTATGGACTTTTAGTCCCCTGTATGATTCATACAGGGTGCAACAAAAGTCAGAAAAATAAAACAAAATATGACCAAATTTTAGTTTCAGCCTTTATAAATTATGTGGAATCTTCTATTCGTATTTTAAGGTGAACAAAATAATTCACCACAAATACTCAAAAAAGATACTCTTTGCCGCTACGCCTATGGTTGTTGTACTTTATCAGTTCGTCATATTACTGGTTCATATAAGTGACATATTGGCATGACTTCAGCGAATTTTCAAATTTATCATAGTTTAACACATGGCTAAAATGAGTTGAAAGTGTGGAAAGATAGTCTCGAGGAACCTATGAGGTTGGTCCAATTTGAATTGGCGTGGTTTAACAACTAGGAATAACCTTATTGGCTCCCTGGTATTATTTTCACATGCTGTCAACAGATTTTAGCCGTGTGTTACACTATAGTGAGAAAACTTGATTTGTTTACATTGTTTCACTTAATGACAAAATAAAATATAAAAACGTGTATATATATATATGTACGCGTCTCCACCAATCTCGGGATAAGGTTATGAATAAAAACACAGCTTTACATGAAAACTATATATTTATTTCTCGCCAACGTTTCGAATTTAACTACAAATTCTTCATCAGGGCCCTTTGCAACACAAGATAACATCAATCTATTTAGATAGTGTAAAATGAAAAATAGATAAATTAAATAAGAATGAGCAATAACAAAAATAAACCAAGAAATTAGAGAACTGAATTTAAATATTTTTATATAAATAAAATAAAACATTTTACTTACGAAATAATCACAGTCTTCATCTACTATGGGCCAGGAGACCCATGCAAAATTTAAAATAAAAGTTTAAAAAATATAAAAACTAAGTCCATTAATTTAAAATAATTTGTCATAAAAATGAATTAAAAAACAAAGTAAAAGTTAAAAAATTAAAAATTAAAAACATTGAAGGTACATATATATATATATATATATATGTATATATTATATATATATATATATATATATATATATATATATATATATATATATATATATATATATATATATATATATATATATTAATATATTATTATATATATATATATATATATATATATATATATATATATATATATTATTATATATATAATTTCTTGATTAGTGAGCTTCCCTTTTAAAAAGTCAACCTCCACCTTCTCCCCCTCCTACCATGACCCCAACCTAACAAGCTCTTGCATAAACAGAAACTTTGCCGTTTAAGGGAAGAAGTCAATACAATATTTACTTTAAAGGGGGTTAAAAACAACTTAAGGAATGTGCGTTTTAGCGTGTATATTGGGTGACTTCTTTGTTTTAGATTTCTATTATATTGTTTCATTATACATTTATTACTAAAAAAAGTTTACAAGGACTTAACTCTTAAGAGCTTTCACGAAATGTGGATACTTGGCTTCTTTTAGTCTTTTTGCAATAGTTTCATGTATTTTTGACAATTGCTTGTTTTCTTTAGTTTAGGCTTTATCTCTAGAACTTGTCTTGTTTTAACCAATCAAGATCTTTTATTAGAGTTTTAGCTTCAAGAAAAAGGTCTTTTTTTAGAACAATTTGGCTTTAAGAAAAAGTTAAAAGACAGATAACGTTTCTTAAAAATATTTTAAATTGGGAAAAGTTGTTTTTGTTTATATTTTGGGTCTATTTTGCTAAGGAAAGACGAATATAAGCTATTTTAACATGAAAAATGTTGAGGTCAAAATATTATGAGTAGTTATCTTTATTCCCTTATCATAATATATTTAATACTTCACTGTTTACTTTTTACAATATGTTTACAAGTTCTTAGCAAAAATATGTTTACTTAGACCAACCAAAATAATTATACCAGTAATATTATGAATATAGGAAACATGTATTTAGAACCAATATTAAAAAAAAATCAGTTTTTACTTTTCATTACCTAAAAATCAAAAACCAAAAATCTATTATATTCATCTGTTTCAGGGACTTTTATGACTTTAAAATGATTTTCAATATATTCTTTGTCTCTGACACGCATACAGGGGTTAAGCGTGACTTGTTTACGCTAAATAATTAAAACTTGGCAGATCAGATCTAAGGTCTAGGATAGTGCTTCGGAAATTTTTTTTTTTTTTTAGAGATCGTTAACATATTGTCATTAAAAATAAACTACACAGTGATAAACCGAATATTTGATCAATTGAGTTTAAATTTAACGCACATCTGTATCTTTAAATAGATACTCTAAATTTGATTTTGACAAAAGCAGCTATTTTAAAAACTTATTTCCGAAATGTCGGTTATTTTGGCAAAAAAATCTATTAACTAATACTATATTTATAGAATTATTATTATGTGACATTGTGATGTGATACCAAATTGAAATTCAACACAATTTTACAAAAAAACATACGCAAAAACTTGAGAATAACAAATCATATAATATATATGTTGTTATAAGTTGCTAATATTCTTACGAAGAACCAAATAAATACAAATTAGGCTGCCTAGTATGACCGCATGTATTTTTATTGCATTAGTATGGTACCGTAAGATTTAAGAAATGACATCCTAAAGACGAGCCAAGCGTGTCCAAAATGTGAGAAAAATTTGGAAGTACTAGGTAGCTGATTTCTTTTCATTGATTAACACATATATATAATTAACATTTCAAAAATATTTTAAAAAAGCTTTTAATACTTTAAAGTATCTTAAGAACTTGATGTTTATTTTCTCTCATTGGATTTTTAGGTCAAAATGCTTGCTATATTAAAACACTTAGTTAATGCTACCAGAATTATACTCGTCTGACAGCTAACATAACTAATCATCAAATTTCTTCTTAATTAGTATTTTAAAAAATCTGTATGCAACTTTTAACTTAGTAAGCTAAAGCATATTATTAATTACATAACGTTTGACCTATTGCATTAAACTAATTCTAGGGTCGTCGGGAAAGTTCACATAAGTCATTATTATAATTAATAATTATTATTTTATCAAATTGATAAAAAGTTGGATTTAGTCATTAAGTATTTTGAATTATTTATCTTATTTAACGATAGTTTTGACTGGAAAAATTTGACCCATATGCTTTTTCCCGCTGACCCTAGAATTATTTCTCATTTAAAAAAGTGCGAAACTAAATTCTTTAAATATTGGAAATTTTGAATGTGTTTTAAATATCAATACTGGTAAATATTGTCCCATTAATTAATTATTCGTTTTTTTTTTGAACCCCATATCATTTGTCTTTTTCACTCTAAATGTCTATCATCTTTAATAGCGTCATATATTACTATTTGTATTGAAAGAAAGTGGATTTCGGCTTCTTAGCCGCTCCGCGGCGTATAGGCGCTGTGGGCCGGTTCGTGGCCCCCGCGCTGCCCTGTGGTCGTAAAGCGGCCACATGGTTGTTGATTTATATCAGTTTGTCATATTACTAGTTTTTATAAATGGCATACTGCTTCGATATAAGTGATAATTCAAATATATTAGTCAAATAAATAAATATTTATTCCTCACAATAAATTCACAAAATAACATGCTTAGATTTAGTAATCACAACAAATACATTATTTCTAATTTATATAATAAAAGTATAGGTGAGCGCCCCCAAAAAAGCTAAATGCTTGTACCAGGGGGCGGCCGCTAGTATAGAAAATTTAAAATAGCTTAGCGATCTACCTTTAATAAAAAATAAAAATAAAAATTATATTAACAAATTAAAAAAATACAATCAATAAATAAATGTAAACAATGTATAATGTAAACAATCAAAAACGTGATTGTTTACATTATGTTATATTTCAATTAACTAACCCTGATAATAATATGTAACTTGAAAAATTTCAGCTCGATCTATATACTTTTTGAAGATTTGTGATTTTTTAAATGTTTGATAAGTTACTATTGCGGGTTAATGACGTCATTCATATTTCATAAACAATAGGGTTCGGGGCATTAACAATGTTAATTTTGTACCAAGTTTCATTTCATTCCAAGAGTTATTGTGTCTTTTGGAAATGTCTATAGGAACATGAATCTCGTACATATACATACATATACAGTATGCCAACCGATTAAGATATATTTTCTTAATCCAGTAAGTCCCCACTTCCGACAAAATTACCCTTGTCCTCATAAGTTTATTTTTTCTTTGAAAATTCTATAAACCAAGAAGCACAACTAACGAAAAACTATATTTTTCTTTTAATTTTTAAGGTAAGATTGAAATTAAACTCGTAACATTAACCGCAATACCAAAAATAAAGAACTAAAATCCGGCGCGATGTCTTTAATTATCTAAAGAGTTACAAATAGATCAAAGTTGTCCGAGTGAGTAGGATGAGGGATAGCGACAGGTGTTTTTATTAGTAAGATAAGATAGGTCCTATTCCTACTATTATTGTAAATCAAGTTCGGTACTTATTTGATTTAATTACAAAAAAGATCAAGTTAAAGATTTGATTTGATTGGTTTTGCAAATTCTTAATCGTTGTATTTTTTTTTTTTTTTTCTAAAACATCGTAATTATTTTTCTGCAATTTTTTAAACATACGGTTTTGTTCTACAATAAGTACTTATTTTCAAATTACTTATTTTGCCAGTATATTCATTATATTTCTAAATATTGTTAAAACGACTACTTTCGGCTTCATAGGACATCAATTAAGTAACTCTTAATTTAGGTTTCAACTTATCGTTTAAGCATATTAGCCTTTTCATGCATCAATTAAAACATTGAATAAATTAATAAAATTCTTAGAAATGGAGAAAAAAATTAATTTAAAATTTATAATAAAACTTTTTTTTATATCATCACCTGATTAGTTTTTACTCATGCAATATTATTCAATATGCCCATTGATAAATATTTTTGATCTAAATTCTTTTGAATATTAAGAAATGGACAACTTACAGCTGGGATTATAAATAAACTAAATACTTGCTTCTCATAATTTTACATAAGTATAACAAATGACTGAATTCCTGAAAATCCAGTTTTTGTCACAAGATTTTGCTTAATGATTTTATTTCCACTGGATTTATACCAATTATAGAATATAAATATTGTAACTGGGGATGTATCATTTAAATGAAAGTTAACAGTTCAGATAGATAGTTGCACTGCTATGGGTTTAATTTAATATTATCTATAAATTATCGTTTATCTAATTATTTATTTACCTATCGATTGCATGTCATATTATAAATTTAAGAATTAAACGCTTAAGAGATTTAAAATCAACTTAAAATAATAATAATAATAATAATAATAATAATAATAATAATAACAATTACAGAAAGCAGCGATAATGAACACAACACATATTGTTCGAAAATTCATCAGTTAAACAATAACAAAATAAAAAAAAAGGAAGAGTGCTTGACTTAGTCCGTACCTTCCTTTAACCAGTGGGAACACTGAGAATAAAACAACACAAATAATAATAATAACATACAATAATAATAATATTTTATTAGTGTGAAAAATGTTATTAGTAATGATAAAAAGTAACAATTTCGAGAAAACTATTCATGATCAGGCGTGTTGTGTAAACTATAGGCAGAAAAAAAGCTGCTGAATATGGCACTCATTTCATCACTCTATTAAGTTAAAAAAATTGAATCTCTTCACTTAATACAAATGTACTGTGTACAATTACAAACATTTAAAGTAGCTCTAGAAATATATTTTTGCAAAATAAAATTTAATTTAAAACATTTCTGAATTTTATAAAATTTATAATGACATCCATTTTATTAGGCCTTGACAGATGTTGCATAAAAGTGATCAGCTCTTATTGTCCTACTGTTGAGAAATACTGAGATTAATAATTAATTTGTTTTAATTTTCCCCCTGTATAGCGTCGGTATCTAAGAAAAGTGATGAGTTCACACTGATAACCTAAAACCGGAATTTGAACTAAATTATAAGTTTTTATTAAATCTCTGAATACTGAAGTAACCAAAATAGTTTTAAAAGATTTCTTACTCTATATGAGTGCGTGTGTTTTTTCTAATCGAAACTTTCTGAATTTCTTATGCCAGAGTGTTGAAACAGTACTGATCATTACGCCTAATCAAAGTAAATATAGGAAAAGAATAAAAAATAAAAAAGTAGTATCAGGGAAAATACTATTTATGACGTCATTAACCGTCATGCATGACAAAGCGGACATTACAAAAATTTCTAATACGAAAAAATATTTGGACATTTCCAAAAAAAAATATGAGGGGGAGATGATTTTTTTTTAAAGGGGAGGACTTACTAATCAAGAATACAAGAATAAGAATATATATATATATATATATATATATATATATATATATATATATATATATAATATATATAATATAATATATATAATATATAATATATATATATATATAATATATATATATATATATATATATATATATATATATATATATATATTATATATATTATATATATATATAATTTCAAGGTTTTTCAAATTTATGCTGAGTCTCAATTGAAAGTTAATAACGTCATACACATTTTGTACCAAACATAAGGTTTTAAAAATGCTTTTTTGTGTATCCGAAGTTTTTTCTTAGATATTTTGTACATATATGTGTACAAATGTGTGTGTACATTTGTGTGTGTGAGTGTATATGAATGTATTTATATATTTATGACGATGGGACACGATAACTTTCGAACGCTTTCTCAGATCGAAAAAAAACTAGTGCAAAAATCAACCTTGTTAATGTCCTGAACCCTATTGACTATGATATAGGAGTGACGTCATTAACCTACTATAATGACTCAGCGAAAATTACAAAAAGTGGAAAGTTTTTTTTAATTGTACGATCAAGTCGAGATTAGCACGAGTTTATTTCTTTTTGCAAAAAGTTTGATTTAGAGTCGGCTGGAATATCTACAGTTATTGTAGGATAATGTTAAGCAACATGGAGCAAGGTTAGGATGGGTGTCCGAAAGGAATTAAGCGAATGTTTGTACTGTCTTTGGATAAACGGAAAGAATCCGAAGAATAAAGTCAGAGCATTGTGGGAACCCATTGGTATATTCAAATTAATAATAAATTACATTTCAATTTTTAGAATTAATTTTTTTACAAAATTTGTAGTCTTTTGAATTGACGAGTATGTATAATTAATTGTGACAGTTATATGGAGTTGAAAGTAAACATGACTTGTATTGTTATGGAAATCATACCGCCAGCATGAAGAATTGAATTATCTCTATTCCTCTCTTGCCTTCGTTTAATGAAAACTATATTTTCTAACATAAAAGTAAAATCATATATCGACTGTCTGTTATTAAACTACAATAACTTTTTTCAATAACATCAATTTACCAAACTTTTTTCAACTTTTTCAATAGATGAGCAATAGGAACCATTTTTAAATAAAAAACTTTACAGTGTCTTAAAAAAAAGTTGTGTCTTCAAAAAAAAGTCTTAAAGTGAAATTGCGAGCATCCCACTTTCGCAATTGCAATACATTATAAATAGCTAAATAGTAAATATGATACATGCTACAAGTCATTTAACTAGCAAAGAATGAATGCAACTGGTATACTTGTTAGAGAAGATCAAGCATTGTGTTTGAATTAAAAATAAAATAAGTATAGAAAACAAGTAAACATGAAAAAAAAATATAAAAGTAGGTAAATAAGTTGTTAGTATAATTAAATAATAAAAAGAGTATATCATTAAAACACACAAATAGATCCATTGAGGATTCATAAAAAAATATAAAACGTTTTTTTAACATCAGTTTCATTATAAATGTTGATACAGTGTTAAGATAACGCCAAAAAGGGCGGCGAATTTCAAAAATGAAGACAGCACATCTTTAAGCCCTGTTTCAAATTTTTAGGTAAAAACTAAAAACGCAATTAAGGCCATACATTAAAAACTCGTAAATTTGCTACAGCGCCTTTAGTTAGGCCTAAAAAATCAAAGCTTTAAATGTTCTTGATTTAAATTATCCATAAAAATAATTGCGCTTATAAGGTTGTCTAGATGACGGAAGTAGAGAGGGGTCGATTCCAAGTATATTTTGTTTACATTTATTATATATATATATATATATATATATATATATATATATATATATATATAATATATATTATATATATATATATATTTCAAACATGAATGACTTGAAATAATAATTATAAATATATTAAAAACTACCATTGTCATCTGCCATTCATTCATTTGTAACAGACAAAACACACACACACACACACCTATTATATATATATATATATATATATATATATATATATATATATATATATATATATATATATATATATATATATATATATATATATATATATATATCTGTGTGTGTTAGGGTTATATATGCATGTATGTTGATGTTCTGTTTGATGAGTCAGCAAATGTCAAACATTGTCATGTCATATATTATTTTAAATTTGAAAAAAAGATTGTAAGTTAGATTTAGTGTCATTTTGAATACACAGGAGAATTTATTTGAAAACTCAAACGTTAGTCACCGTTCTTATTAATTTAAACCTGCAAGATTTAGAACAGTTTGTATAAATGTATGCAAAGGCTTTCTCGAATCGAAAGAAAAAAACTTGGCGATGATGAAGCCAATTATATTGTTTGGTAGATAACTTGTACAATTTTAATCAAGTTTTTTCACATTTTTCGGCGAATAAGTCTTAAAATAATAAACTATATTATTCTATAAAATTAAATAAATTATCGTATTTTCACCCAAAAAATAAGAAGGGTCCATAATTAGTTTGTTTATCTAGGAAGACGCAATAATTTTATTAAATACTTAACTGATTCTTGATTACTGAACTTGTATTCAAATGAGATAAATTAGTTGTGGAATGAAAGTGAATCCAGCCATTTCAAGGCAGTTAGGAGAAGGGAGAAATGGTAAGCGATGATAATGAGATGGCAAACTCGATGCTTAAAAGTATACATCTCTGTCTAACAAAAAGAATTTGGTTCAATTTATTTTTCGGTCTTTTTCACCCATATAAATCATTTATGTAAAGAAACAAAGATTAAAATAACTCAGCTGAATAAATTATTATTTTTTATTCGAGATTTTTTTTTTATAAAAGATAAATTAGATTGTGCAGTCAAGAATCCAGTAGAAGTTTATGTAAGAATGTTTTGGGGTCACTAAAACTGCTCTTAATTCAGTATTGTACTATTGTACGACTTGGGACACTGATCAATGCCAAGTTTCTTTGAATAAAGCCTTTCCTAATACCCCTTGTTTGTTATTCTTAATCGAATGATTAAACGCCTTTTGATTAATATCAACTTGATATTAATATTACATGAATTATAGATGAGAATTTCATAATCCAATATTTAGTTAAATAACTTTTCTTCATTTGCATAAATTTAATATTTTATGTATAATTTTTGAATTAATAATAATGATTGTTGAACTGTAAAGAACGAACTAAATGAAATTTTATGGTTCATTACAGACTTTTACCAAATTTCCTTTTAAAAATTCGCTGAAAAATGATAATCGTGTAACTTGTGTTGTTTTAAAGCATAAACCGGAACCTTATGTATAAATGGATTTTTAAGCACGGAATGCGAGTCCAATAAAAATTCACCCGCCACGCCAGAATTTTTTGGAGCCCTATATCTGTTCTATGAGATCTCTATAGTATCTATCTGGTCAAACAGCTACACCGCCCCCCCCCCCCCCCCATTTCTTTTATTTTCTAAAATGTATGCGGTCACCTGAAGCAGTTTAAAATACGACTCATAAAAATAAAGTGAATTATTACAGTGAATTAAGAAAATAAATAACATATTGAGCAGTTATCCATTGAATTATTTAGATTTTATTTTATTTTCTTTTAAACAATTTTAGATTTAGAGGAAATTATATTTCAGTAAATTTTTTTCAATTTTCAAAAAGTTTGAAATAAATGATGATAATTTGAAACCCCGAAGATGAGGCTTTATCTATACTCTTAGTTTCTTTATTTTATTGTTTGTACTTACAGCTTCAAACGCCGTTAAACCCACTTTTAGTTTACGTATAAATTAATAAATACTAGAATTCTTTCATCTTCACGTACCAAGTAGAAAAAAGTTTATTAGATGACTTTTAGAATAACTGTAAAATTTTATATTATACAAATATTTATTAACCATAAAGTTAGAAGCGGACTGAACAGAAAGGTTCAGTCAAGTGACCTCATAAAGTACTAACTGTAAATACGCCACTAGATCTTTTATACATTTTCCTCTTGGGAACTAATCAAATGCAATGAAGAAATTTTTTGCCGGAAAATTGTAAACTAACTTTTCCCATTAGCCGCTCCATTTCAACTGCATCCCCTCTATCCTTATATATTTTAACCCACAGAATACATTTGAAATGTTATCTATTCTTTTTGCACTACCGTTATACTAAAAATAATTTTAAGTTTAATTTTCCTGGTTTATAAATACTCAAGTTTAAACTTAGACACAGGAAAGAAAATATATTTTAAAAACAAAGATCTGGTGCCTTTGTCGTGTACTTAAAAACTTACATTGTCTTTTTAATTTTGCTAAATTTAATTTTTCCTGCTTTTCAATTATTCTTTATAGTTTAATTTGTTTTTTTTATAAATACATTAATGTGCGATTTGAGTATATTTTTAAAAAATATTTATACTTTGGACCATTACCGAATTTTTCAATGCACTATCTGCTCTAAGGGTTTTTGAATACAAAAATTATTAACAGAAATATTGAAGAGAAAAGAGAATAAAAAAGATTAACAGACATAATTTTTATACACGAATCCCTCATAAAGGTTACCTCGCGTATAATATTAATTTTAAATACAAAAAATATATTTATTTATACAATTTTTCAGCCCTCAACACAGACCCTACAGTTTTATGTAAAATATTTCATAAAACATAATAATCAAAACCGCGCATGTTCACATTTATACTCAATTAATTTGTTTACAACCTAAAGAGTTTTTAGTTTTTAGGTTGTAAACAAAAGATTGCTTATAAATACTATGAATAAGACAGCACAAGTGGAGTAAATCCTAATAAGAAGCATCAGTCTCTACAAAATATACTTTAAAAGCAAACCGGCTTTCAACCTACAAAGGTCATCTTCAGGCCGGTGAGAAGAGAATTATTAAGCCTGTGAGTCCTTGTTAGTCAGGACTCACAGGCTCAATAATTCTCTTCTCTCCGGCCTGAAGATGACCTTTGTGAGTTGAAAGCCGGTTTGCTTTTTAAATATATTTTATCTTCAGAAGGGTAATAATCAAAACATTTCGGGGCTTGTTTTGATGTAATAATGACCGTCATTATAACCCGGCGGGAAATAATAATTTATTATTTCCCGCCGGGTTATAATCCAGCTTAAATCCCAGTTGTCTGTAAACAAATAATTTCTTTATCAAATCTATTTTGACGATAAATACCTACTTTTTTACTAAGTTTTTTCTTATCTTTCAACTAATATTCCTGTTATATTTATCATAAAAGGATTTAGTGCGGTTGTTTACGATGGAAAGTGTTAATGAAATGATAGTAAACGACATAGATGAATTGTTTCCCGATATCCCCGATGTTGAGGATTATCAACGATTATCGTCGTCTTGTATAGATGACCTGGACCAATTGAGGGGATTGTACAATAGACTTCCAGTCGCAGTGCAAATGGGGTCTATCCTCGACTCCAACCCCAATCTTTAATAATAATAATAATAATAGATGACGAAGCAAATACGGTTAAAAACAATTTATTGCCGAATAAATCTAAAAAGTTGTATGATAAGGCGTATTATTTAGGTATTTATATATTTTTGTTTTTATGATATTTGTTTATTATGTATGTATGTGGTTATGTTGTATGTATAATATATTATACAATGTATTTTTGTTAATTTTGCATAAAATAGTATAATTATGTTTCACTGATTCTATATATACACAAATACAGTTTTTTTTTGTTTTATATATATAGTTTTTCCTTCTGGTGATAAAATTTTGTATGCACCACGTGAATAATGCCCTATTATAACCCTCGTCAAATTATCTCCCTCGGCAAGCCTCGGGAGCTAATTGTAATTAATGCCTCGGCTAAAGCCTCGGGATTAAAATAAACAATTCCCTCGGCTTGCGCCTCGGGATTTATAAGTCATGATTCCTTCGGCTTTCAGCCTTAGGAATCATTACAGTGACCAGGGTTATAATGGGGGTCATTATACACTAGGTGCATAAATAATTACTGTGGAGAGACTGATGCTTTTTATTATTATTGCTTTATAACCTTGCTGGTACTTCTCCGTCTTAAAATATGTCTATATAATTTTGTATTTGATTTTTTATTTTATTCCTAAGATTTTATTACACACACCTAATTTTTTTCGGAATTATATGAATATTTGGAGAGTCCAAATGTAATAAGGCCCGTCACGTCATTGGTATATTTTGAAACGAAATGTAAGTTTGCTATTACAATTTCTCAATTCTTCTTAAACATTTGTTGGGACAACAATTTGCCTTAATGTGCCATCCAAGATGCCTCATCGCTTCATCCAAGACCCATGACCTAACAAGCAGTAGTCATATCCATTAAAATATCCTTACCAGTTCAATTCCAGTATTAATCTATGTACATGTATAAATATAGTTCAATATATTTCTTTTAAAGTAATTTTTATAAACATAAAAATTTTATAAACATTCCTTCCTAAACACTTCCAAGTAATGAATCATATAATTGACCATAAGAACTTAAAGATGAGTATCCTCAAAATTGATGAAGCTCCTTGAAAGAAGTATTGCAGGGAGACGTATTACGTATATTACTGACTGTGTGATACGAGTAGGCGCTATAACTCATCTCTAGATAAAGCACACAGAACAGAGTTGAAAAATAAGAGCTTTTCAACTGGATAGAGTGCTTTTCTTTTTATGACCTGTCATCAACAGATTTAGAAAAGATAATAGAATTTCCCCCTTTCCATCCCATGTTTACTTTTTAGGAAATTAAAGTAGGCTCATAAAGTCAAGTACAATTAAACTTGTTGATGTTGAAGATAATAATAGACCACTGGTGTTGTGGTAAGTTGATGACGCTTTAAGAATTCATATGCACAGATATTATTTAACTTTATCATAAATATGATATTAAATTAATAAAGCTCATCAGAATCGGGGCTTTCGTCATTAGAATCCATTTATCCTAAGTAAGTAATATTACTTTTTTAATTCAAACGTATTACTTCCATCCATCAAATTTAATTCATACCTATTCAGACTATATTCAACAGGTGGCATACACTGCCAGAGTAGGGAAGTGTATTGTTCCTCGGTAACTTGCTTTACATAAAAAAATTATTATTTTGAACATTTCGTTATTATCAAAATTATTATTTATCAGTCCATGCGTTATAATAATCATATTAAAAATCTAACTTAAATACTAATCATACTTACATACATATAAACTAATTGCGCTTATATTCTTATAAACTGATGGTACTAATACTATAATTAGTAAATCGTACTGATAAACTAATAAACTAATCCAGTGATGGGATTCAGCTGTTTCGCGCGAACCAGTATCGAAAACTAAAGGCAGTTTGCCAAAAACAAGTCATTTGATAAAAAATTGAACTAATACTGATAAGAAGATAAAACTTAGTTCATATATGTTAGTATTATACATAGCTACATGCGTCTTAAATCTCATTTTGATCGCATTAT
The DNA here is from genome assembly GCA_018340805.1 of Microvelia longipes. Classification (NCBI taxonomy): domain Eukaryota; kingdom Metazoa; phylum Arthropoda; class Insecta; order Hemiptera; family Veliidae; genus Microvelia; species Microvelia longipes. Next base: position 58,161,891 of record JACMZG010000008.1, read on the forward strand.
TTTTACGCGTTTTATGATTTTTCGAAATTTTTGCTGATTCATTATTGCGGGTTCATGGCATCATAAAAACAATATTTTTCAATCAGCACAACTACAGCGTTAGACTGATTTTTGTACAAAGTTTTAACTCTCTAGCATAAATACACTAGGAGCTACGATGATAACACACTCACACATACTGATAGACAACTTTGTAAAAACCACTCAGGAGGCCTTAAAAACATTTAAAACGGATAATCCCGGTGACATACCGGTTTTGGATTTTCTGCAAACACAATAATTTTTCTATTATTGTTATATATTATTTCCTTTATTCCTATATTATTTCGGTATAAATGAGGAAAAGTAATAAAATAAATTAGTAGATAAAGTTTCAAGTAGATATAGAGTTCATTGACAATGTTTGCAGTTAAAATATGCTAATTGTTATCTTGTTTTGTGTACTGCGTACTGTTATGTTTGATTGTGGTTGTTATTTATTTATTAATGTATTTATTTATTGATTTATATGTTAATTTATTTATTTGCCATTTTCACCTTATGTTTCGTTCATTAAGTCATTTTAGAGAGGAAAAAAATTTGAATTCGATCACTGAACTAGTCATTTTCATATACTTATTAACATAACTAAGAAACTTTCATTATACTTTGGTATTCATTTTGTTCATATTTTGTATATAGATGTGTTTTTATGTTAACTAATCGAACTTTGTTCTATAATCACTCATATACTTGTGCTAATCGTCCTTTTATTCAATATAACACTATTTATTCAGTTTGAATAAATATTCACATTGTATCAAACCTAAAAGTCGAAAATTTTGTTACATTATTTATCAAAAATTGAATTCCTTGCTTGAAAAGGAAGACAGTTTTATTTTAGTACTTCTACCCCCAAGGTTCAGAACATTGTCTTATCCTAGGAAGTTGACTTTTAGTTTGTTAACGATAGGCCAAGGACGTTCTCGTCCCGTGACTTACAAACTTAACGGTCATAAGTTTTCCAAACATATCTGATCCAATTCAAAGCTTAAAACTGTTTACAAACATATCTCACATTTACTTTTTCAATAAATTAGAAAAAGGAGATAGCAAGTTGCCGGAAGTTGGACCTCAGCACTAATAAATCTAAAATTAAGGAAAATACAGCCTTCGCATCATTCATAGGAAAAGTTTTTCCGCAAACTCATACATATAATCATTCTTTTCTCTACCGGAGACACAATGAGATTAGGATTTCCTTTCTTATAAAAACTCTGCTTATAAAACACATATTGACTATTTTTTTGGGGCTTTGATAAGATTTTTTAGGAAACAACCGAATAGAGTGGGACCGAACTCAAATCGATTTATCTAGAGCCCATAAAGTTTGATCCCCTCGATACCCTGCTAAGCACGACTTTTTCTTTTTTCACACATTCTGACCCAAACACCAAATAAACTTAAGTTTTAAATACATCAGTTAATTGAGTTATAATATCCTCTCACATGACAGGCAGACTCTTCACAGATGGGTATTCAATCCATTAATCAAGTTAAAAAACGATTTATTATTCTTTAAACTTTCATACCGAACAGGTTCTCCTACTGTAAATAAATAAAGTAGGTTTCAATAACTTTAGTTATTAATTGATTTGTACGTAATATGTCATAAAAATATTAATAATATATACTTCATTAAAGGTTTCAGGGGCTAAGAATTTAGAATAACTTTATGACTAATGAATAACATTTTTTTATCTTTTCTATTCAATGGTGTTGCTCTGGGGGCCGCTCCGTGCCCACATGCTTGTTTTCCTATATCAGTTTATATAATCAGTTTTCCTGTTAATAATTTATATAAGTCGCATACTGACACGATATGAGTAAATTTTCAAATGTATTAGTCAAAAAAGTTGACTTGTTTACATTATACGTCGGATTCTTCATCTACATTGAGGTCACCACCAGAAGACCTAAATCTTTACCATAAATGAAGTTAAGTCTTTGATATATTTGGTGCCAACCCGGAATTTTTTGCGTGTGAACTGTCAATGATATTCTCTTAAAACCTTGGCTCAGTCAGTTGATAGAGCTAACTGTTTTGGTCTAAATATTTTGGATAGAGCTAACTGTTTTGGTCTAAATTTGGAGCTAAATCTTGGTCTGGATTGGCATAAGGTGAATAAGGATGATTAATTATTCTTGGGGTTGGCTGTTCATTTTTTAAACTCACAAATCTAAAGAATAAAGGATAAACTGATTAGGGGTTTCCTGGCTAGATTCGAAACCTGGATAAATCACGCAAAATCAACTAAAATTAACCAAAAATTTAAAAAACCAAAGAAATCAAGAATTAAGCAAAATCATCCAAAATACTGTTTTTTGGCTCATTTCTTTAACCGTGGGGCTTTGGGTGAACTCACACCGGATGGCCAGTCCGGAACCCCACAGAAAAAGGGGATTCCTTTGACAAGGAATCCTGGCCTAACTAAGTCTGAAAGATATCAGGGTGTTAATCAGAAAACATAAGTAGCATTCAGAGTTAATACGTTTAACTCCACGGTTAAAATTTCTTTTTACAAATGGTAGCGTTGTTTTAATTTTTACGTTTAAGCGATTTAATTTTATCAGTTTGTTTACATAGCGATTCATAATATTTTATATATTTAAACGATTATTTTACTATACCATAATTTGTATTGTATAAGTTTATTATTCGATAAAATATTTAAATTAATCCTTGAACCATTTGTGCTCATTTAAATCATTACAACCATAAAATTAATAGTTACACAAAATTTACGTGTCATTTAAACAGTTAATAAAAAAATAATACAATGTAGGTCAGTATTAAAATTTACTTCAGAAGTAATAAGTTAAATTGATATTGTTTAAGTATTTAAGTATGACTAGTACACACTAGATCATCCAGTGTATACTAGACATTACATCACATTAGTGTTGAACAAAAAGCAATTGGACTGATTTTTAGAACTCTTCGGTGGGGCTAAATAATTATTTCAAAGTAAAAGATGTTTTCTATTCCGTACCGATTTGTTCGGTTTAGCTCTTTATTAGGACATACTACTTGACCTTTAATATTTCATAACGCACTTATAGTAAATGGTTATTTAGAAATGCATTAATACTTGACTACCGTAATTAATTAAATGTATAGCTCTCAAGTTGTATAAGTCTGTCATTGAATGACATTTTGGTCTAACGGGATAGAGACGGTTTCAATCTCAGTTACTTTTATCTGATGACTGCTTAACATTTATTTAAATGATTTTTGTGAAGGTCGGACATACTTAAAGATTTTATTGAGTGGACCAAACAAGAGTCAATCATGTGTCATGGTGATTACATAGACATAATATATTTGCTTTTTAATAAATTAAATTATAAATTCTCTACTTAAATTCTCTATTCTAAATTTAAATACAGAGATGATATAGTAATGGTTACCTCATTAGGCTACTTTTTAATAAATAATAATAATATACAATTATGCTATACTTTGTTTTGCCTATACATAACTCTGTTAGAGGAGGTTGGTTTATATATAATAGAATTGGTAGATTGAATAGTGGCGAATGTTGCATCGAATAAAATAGATCCTAAATTGATATACGACCATCACATACGCTACTCCGCCTTGAAAATCCGTTTAAAACGTGGCCACTGGCACCAAGGCTATATGAATGTGGTCACAACATTATTATATATAATAATATAGATAAATTCCAGGGAACAAGACAATAATTTTCTACGTTACCTGCAAATCATAATGATAAGTCGTAGTAATTATTTAGAATTAATTTTTATGATTTCTGTTTCAGGTCTCGCAATTTTTAACAACAGGTTACATCATCCTTGGTACGTGATTTACTATTTTTACTGTTTCATTTATTTCATTATCATACATGTCTAGTAAATTTTCAAAAGTAATATAAGTTCAAGGAGTCATAGCGGGGAAGGTACTTTTTCAAAAAGGGAAAATATATATACAATAATATAGATATATATAATATATAATATATATATATATATATATATATATATATACGTACATATATTCCTAACATACATTTATTTCCTACTTTAAAATAAAATGCCCGTTTTAGGGCCTTTCGGGCCATCAGGGTATTAGCCCTGCGGGAATCATCTAAGGTGGCTTGCATCTACTTTCCTATAAAAATTATTTAAAGTTGGCGAAATCATTTTGATACGAATACTATTCATATAACCTTAGAGCATAGCTTGGGCTGCGAACCTCGTACCTCCGGTGCCGAAATCAAGTGACTATACGATCACGGCCATGGAGGCAGGTGTTTTACATTATTTTATAGAGTTGATTGAGTAAGCTAGTTATGCAATCTATTAAATTTGAATAAATTTATTTAAATTGATGGAATAAAATTGTCTAGTAGATGCCCTATTATTGCAGTCATTTGTATATCAGTAAGAAGTAGAATGGATGTCATCTGCCACTAATGTCTCTCCATCATGAGAATTCTTAAACTCAACACTGTTTTATACCTCAAACTCTTTCGTCAAACTTTTTTATTCGACCTCGAAAATCCCCCTTGGTATTTTTCTTTACTTGATTAAACGAGTTTTTTTCGGTCGTCTATTTAATGTTTTCTTCTTGTTCTGATTACCAGCCATTTTTCTCATCTATCCGGGCCTATTCTTCAGTTAGGTGAAAATATTAGAGGGCCGAACTAAATCGACTCTAAGGATGTCGCGTCATTCTAATAATGTCTCCTCATTTTACCTTCACCTTATTTACTATCTCCGACGAAATAAAAATATAAAAAATACAGTCATTTTTATTTTAGCCCTACAACCCAGGGAGGTAAAATAATAGATTTGTTTCACAAAACACAAATTCAAGTTAATATAAATCAAACACTTTGTTTATTTATTTGTGGATTAGCTCATTCTGCATCATTCATTGAATTACCTTAACAGTTTATTATATTTAGTTATCCCAACTTTATTAATAACTCTAAACTGTAGAAGTGAAAATTTAAAATGATTATACACATTAGCAGAAATAACTCCAGCCATAAAAATATTTTTACTAGGGAGGCTCTGTCGGTTGAATTTTGAAACATTAAAAAAGTAACCTGTACACTTTTAATTATAAATATAATCAAATAAACAGTACAAAATGACGATAACATATAATAGAACGTTTGTAATACAAAAAAACATTTTGTGAAAAAAAGATAACGATTTATTACTTAGTTACACAGAGCCCTTAAGAGCCCCCAAAATACGTTTCAAGCCTCTCAATATATTAAGTGAGGGTATGCCCTCTCTAGAAATATATCTCTATGCCTTCAGTGCTATTCTAAATAAATTCTAAACAATTTGTCTTTTCCTGTTCGTAAGTCAGTTCATTTTCTTCAAACTTATATATAATGCGTATTTTATTTGTACGTAAAATAAATTATGGATATTTAGATTATTGATGATACGTGGATGTTGTAGCATATTTTGATACGCAGCATATTTTTCAATTACTAGGATAAGGTTGAAAATCTTATAGAGTCACTTCATGCTTATTGATAAGGAAGAGGTTACTCGGGTTGCTTTCTAACCTGTGATGGTATTCTATAAAAATATGGTAATACAAATTGAACGAAGACAAGATTGAAATCAGAGATTCGACCTCTGAAAGTATTGGAAAACAAACCTCGAGATCTTTTTTGAAGATAAAAGAAAAAACTTTATGGTTTTAGAATTAAAGGATTTCTTTTCTATTTGTACTGGAAATATATATCTGAAATCGAATCTTGATTGTATTTCTGTATATTTACATAAATGAGAAAATGGTTTTCTTGATATAAGCTTAAAAATGTTGCCTGTTTCAGAAATTTGTTTAATATACCTTGAAATATTTTCTAATGTTTATAAGTACACTTTATTATCTCCATTACAACGAAAATCAAATACGGGGTATCTTAGAACTCTTTCTGACCATATCAGATCCGACAATAACTATAGGCATACTATATTAAATTTAAACTTAGCACAGTTATAAACCAAGAGCTACACTCGGGTCAAATTTCTAATCAATTAAATTAGTTTCTGATTTTTCAAATACTGGTAATAAAATCAAACTTGGCAAATATGTGTGTCTTAGAAAGGACTACAAGCATGCATTTCCAAAAGCACTAATATTTTTTCTGGATCTTATTATTTTTTTAAATTTTGCTATGACATAAATGAAGGTTAATAAATTAACTGACATACTATAATGTCATTAAATAACGACATAGACAAATTATTTTTTAGATAGCACAGCAAGATTTAAATATTGATTTTTGAAATAAGTCTCTACAACAATAGAAACACTAGAGCTATGATGCACACACACACCCACATATAGACTGACTACTGGCTAAAAATCAATCAAATTAAAGAATTCCTGAAACGAATAATTTAGTTGATATTGCGGTTCAATTTTTAGTGCCAAAACAATATTTTTCCAATGCACATCCAGTATAAATGAGGAAAAGTAAAAATGTACCATACTGGACTCATTTTGCAGTCCTTTAAAATACTCACGTTAAATTCGAATTGACTCTAATGAAAACTTTGGCAATAATTTGACAATAAAATAAGTTTTGTAGCTTAATAAAAAGATACACATCACAAAATTTGTGATGTGCGGTGCATCACAACATCACTACGTTAACAAAAATATTATTCTAATCTCAGATCCTAGCTCTAAATTTCTCTACAGAGTGTTCAATATTGACAGATTACCTTTAAAAAATCGCTAATGGGCCATCTCTTTTAGTGGCCCCTAAAACCGGCTCATTAAGGTACCTCTCTGCGGGAACAACCATTTGGTCGGGGCAACCAAGCTGATGGTATAATTTTTCATATTATTTGAACAATAATTATATTCTTGTAAATACTGAAAGCGTAACCAGGGATGTGGGAACTTCTAACCTTCGTGGCATCAAAAGACATGAGACCAATGATAATTACTGAAGCTTTTACGACCTTTGACTGCAGTGGTGCTATATATATATAATATATATAATATTATATATATATATATATAATATATATATATATATATATAATATATATATTATATATATAATATGTGACATAATGTCAGATTATGTCAGAATTATGTTTTAGAGTTCATCATAGTTTTTGAGTTACAATAGAATTCTTTATTTAAACCTAAAGCTATGTTTCAATGGTGTCAGGTGTAAAAAGATAGCGTGAATTGAGCAAATTGGTGAATGGTTCGGTTGAGAAGTGGTAAGATTTATTTACACAATACCTTGATTGAAAATAAATTTGAAGTTTTTAATATGCTTAATGAAGATGAAACTCTGCCTGGTGCATCCAGCAATATAAATAGCGATGCAGATACGGCTGCTATTTTGGAACAAATATCGCAAAGAATATTAGATAGTTTGAATGGATCTTTGCGCCATTTAGAACAAACGCTAAATCAAAAGATTCTATCAATAGAACAGCGACTATCACAGATAGAAGCTAAATATTCTGATACTTTGCTCACAGATGTGAGGAAGATTCGAGGGAAAGCTCCTGACTTTGATGGGACGACTCCGTGGGACGCTTATATCATACAATTTAATACTGTTGCTACTATAAATAATTGGTCTGACAGGGAAGGTCAATATTTAATTACAAGTCTCAAGGGACCGGCTCTTGATATATTGGCTAATCTAGGCCTAACGAAGCAAATACTTTTAATACCTTACCCTTGCTTTACGACAGAGATTTGCTACTGCATCTCGACAGCTCACTAGAACGCAGCTACGGTCTCGTAAACAGGATGTGAAAGAATCATTACAAACTTTAGCAACAGATATTGAAAAACTCACAAGACTTTCTTATCCAGATTGTCCACTGGAGGCTAGAGAGTCATTAGCTGTTGACTTTTTCTTGGATGCTTTGCACAACGAAGAAGTGAGAAAGCTTGCTCGTTTGAGCAAACCATTAACAATGAGTGCAGCTCTTACTCAATGTTTAGAGATTGAGGCATCAATGTTGAGTTCTGTTGAATCTTTGCCTTCGCCTTCTACAACAAATACTTCAAGCCCTAGACAACATTCAAAATTAGAAACCTCTGATATATCTTTGTTACTAAATGGACTTAAATCAGGGCTGGAGGAGTTAAAGAAACTTTCGTGCCAGCGGCAACCATTTCGTCGTTACGGACCAGTTAAGTGCTATTCCTGTTCGGGTGAAAATCATATAAGCTCCAATTGTCCGCTTAAAAAGAAGGGAAACGAATAGGTACCAAACAAAGGAAAGTGGCCAGTTTGGTACAGAAGAAAAGAAATCCACTGATGATGGTAAACAAGGACAATGTACCATCTCAAACCTTCCTCAATGGCGGAACAATTAAAGACATTTCTTTAGTTGGCGAAGTTGCTGGTGACACATATAGCATGCTTGTCGATACAGGCTCCTCTGTAAGTCTTCTTAGCAACCGGATGTTTAACCGATTCAAAGGTGAGAAAAAAACTATTTCTAATATTTATTATGACCCCTTATTGACGTTAAGAGATGTGAGTGGCAATAGAATACCAGTCACTTGTAAATGTGATGTACAGTTTTCCATCTTAGGCACACCTTATGTTCAAGAAATGTGTGGCTGATATTGAAGATGATTGTATTCTGGGTCTAGATTTTCTGAAAACCAATGAAATTACCTTAGATTTTAGCAAAGGAGTTTTGTTGAGGACAAAAGAGGAGAAATCAGGCACGATGTTACCTGATACTGAAGGTGTTGTGATGTTAAATAAAGCTAATGTTTTACCAGCCTACTCTGAAACTGTACTACCAGGTAAATTATCTTCAACTTACCTAGGACCTATTTTAATTGAACCCTCTGATACTATTAATGATGTTCCAGGTTTGATGGTCGCAAGGACACTTGTTGATCCATCAGGGGATACTGTTCTTCTTAGGGTTCTCAATGTAGGAAATAGTGATATTAAGTTGGCTAAAGGTCACGTACTGGCTATGCTGTTCTGTTATTGATGTAATTCCTCAAGAAGAAAAGAACACTGAACCGAGACGGTATGATTCTCCTCTACCAGAAACACCTTACACAGCTCTATGACAGTTCCATACATGGTTTGACGGAGGATGAAAAGGTACAATTTTTAGAACTATTGCAGCACTTTCAGGGTTTTGCCAAAATAAACTGGACATGGGCAAAACAAATGTGACACAGCATCGTATTGACGTTGGTAATAGTGCTCCTTTAAAACAACCTCCTAGGCGACTTCCAATAGCCTTACGCGAGAAGGTTAATGCGGCTTTGGACGAGATGATCCAACAAGATCATAGAACCGGCAAATGGGCCCTGGTCATCCCCCATTGTTTTAGTTAAAAAAAGGATGGGTCTATTAGGTTTTGCGTCGATTATAGGCAATTAAATAACATGACAAAAAAAGACTCATTCCCCCTTCCTAGGATAGATGATACTTTGGACATGTTACAAGGGTCGTCTTGGTTCTCCACTCTTGACCTCCAAAGTGGTTATTGGCAGGTTGAGATGGATGTTAAAGATAAAGAGAAAACTGCTTTCTCAGTCCCTGGCCGTGGTTCCTGGCAGTTCAAATTTATGCCATTTGGCCTCTGCAACGCCCCTGCCACTTTTCAAAGATTAATGGAAACTGTCCTACCACTTGATATTTGTCTCGTGTACATTGATGACGTCATCATATATGCTCCATCTCCAACTGACATGCTGTCTAAATTGAGGCGGGTATTTCATTGTTTGCAAGAAGCTAATCTAAAACTTGCACCAAAAAAATGTACTTTCTTTAAACGAGAGGTTCAGTTTTTAGGCCACGTAGTGAGTTCGGCAGGAGTAAAAACTGATCCTGCCAAGGTTGAAGCTGTTAAGAACTGGCCTTCCCCTATCGATAAGAAACAATTAAGACAATTTCTGGGCTTATGTGGGTATTATCGTCGTTTCATAAAAGGGTTTGCTAGTCTTACAGGTCCTTTATATGCTATATTGGCTGATAAAGTAGTTTTTGCGTGGACAAAGGAATTGGAAGCTATCTTTCAACGGTTAAAAAGTGCCCTTACGGAAGCACCGGTCCTAAATTTTCCTTTGCAAGATAAGAAATTTATTCTTGATGTAGATGCCAGTAATGATGCTATTGGAGCAGTATTAAGTCAAGACTATGATACCGAAGAGAGAGTCATAGCTTATTACAGCCGTCTTCGCAGACCAGAGAAAATTACTGCACAACAAGGAAAGAACTGTTAGCTATTGTTGATGCAGTTAAGCATTTTCATCCATATCTCTATGGCCATAATTTTGTCTACGGAGCGATCATGCTTCTTTGCGCTTCCTGCTTACTTTTAAGAATCCCGAGGGACAGATGGCAAGATGGATAGAAGCTTTACAGCAGTATGATATGACTATTTCCCACAGGTCAGGCAAGCTACACTCCAATGCAGATGCATTGTCCAGGATACCATGCAATAAACTCAGATGTAAATGGTGTTCAGAGTCAGACAAGATTTTAGGTATCACCACTCAAAGTGTACGCATGACGTCCATTGAAGCTGTGGCTGATGAATGGTGGTCGCCCAGCAGGCTTCAAAAGTGTCAGGAAGAGGATGAATGTTTAAGCGTAGTCAGGAAATCGATAGAGCTATGGCAAAAGCCATCAAAGCAAGACATTGATGCTGCTGGAAATGAACTAGCTTCATTACTTCGTCAATGGGATTCCTTGGGTTTACAGAGGGAGTGCTGTATCGTAATTTAGAACCGTGTTCTGGAAACCCTAGTAGACTTCAAGTGGTTTTACTCGTTCTTTGATTCCTAAGGCTCTGGAGTCCTGCCATGATGGGCTAGCTAATGGACATTTCGGTATTGCTAAAACACTTGGTAGGTTGCGTCAAAGATTTTACTGGGTGGGCATGCACACTGATGTCATCACTTATTGCCGAACATGTCACATTTGCGCCTCCAGAAAGGGACCTACGGGGAAAACAAAGGGACGTTTGCAGGTATACAAGACAGGGCGACCTGGTGAAAGGCTGGGTATTGACATTCTTGGACCACTCCCAGTCACTAATAACGGAAATAGGTACCTGTTTGTTTGTATCGATTACTTTACAAGTGGCCTGAAGTTATACCTGTACCCAACCAAGAAGCCAAGACGTTAGCAAAAGCCTTAGTTACTCACGTGATTAGCAGGTTTGGAATACCAGGACAAATCCACTCGGATCAAGGAAAATTTTGAATCTACAGTTTTCAAAGAAGTCATGGACTTATTACAGATTGTAAAAACTCGAACTACTCCACTTCATCCTCAGTCAGGAGGTTTAGTGGAAAGGCTTAATAGGACTATTTTGGATTACTTGGCTAAATTTATTAAAGAAAATCAAAAAGATTGGGATGATAAAATACCTCTCTTTTTATTGGCATACCGGTCTGCTGTGAATGAATCAACTGGGTTTACACCAGCTTTTGACTATGGGGAGAGGGGTACGTCTACCACAGGATTTAGTTTGCGGACAACCACCTGGTCTAGAAGATAAGAATGCATCCGAATATGCAAAGGAATTATTGGAGTCAATAAGGGTAGCTCATAACTTTGCTCAAAAAAATATCACCAAGTCTTCCGTCAGGATGAAGACAAACTATGACAAGTCAAGTAAGCCTAGAGATTTTAAAATAGGAACGCAAGTTTGGCTGTATAACCCAAAAAAAAAAGGTCTGGCTCCCAAACTTCAATCTTCATGGGAGGGACCTTACACTGTCATAAGAAAAAAACGATGTGGTTTATAAGCTCGAAAATCAGAGGAAAAAAAAATAGTGGTGCATGCTAACAGACTAGCGCCCTATTCAGCTCGGTCAACTAAGAAAAGTTCTTCTTAAAGAAGAAAGGGAGGCGTGTGACATAATGTCAGATTATGTCAAAATGTTTTATAGTTCATATAGTTTTTGAGTTACAATAGAATTCTTTATTAAACCTAAAAGCTATGTTTCATATATATATATATATATATAATATATATATATATATATATATATATATATATTATATATATATATATTATATATATATATATATATATATATATCATATATGTAACATTAAAAAGCGAATTCAGGATTTCTTTTAAGAGATTGTTATTGTGGAGTTAGCAGCAATATATACAAAGGGAACCAAGCTCTTAAAAATAGAAGTATTAAATTTGAGATCGGTAAAATTAAAAACAAATTACCATTAAATTTATAAAGTTACACTATACTTATTATTTTATACCGAAATTATTTATATTCAATAAAAGAAGAGAGCTGTATAAAGGGTCGTAAAGTGTAATTGACAAGTTGCAGTTTAAGTGTAAATTTATTGTTTTCAACAAATACAAGAGAAATGACATAAAGCAGAGCTAAGAATTCCCTGGAGACTAAGGAGGTTTCACTGGAGCAGTAGCTTTTACTGCTTCACTGTCTCGCTCTGCTGATCCATTTCCCCACTACAACGTTTTTCTTGTCTTTTATTGTTTTTGTCCGGCATTTCTTTTCCTTCGTTATTACTTCAGTTATAGTTTTAAATTAAAATTAGAACATAATTATATCCATTTTATCTTAATGCTGTGAGAAATAGTTTATAAATTGTGTCATTTGGTTGTAAAGAGATATTTTATTGCTGCAATATTTTGTTTATTATTCGTGAAACAAGGAAAACATAAGTAAGAGGGCAGGGCAATTATATGAGGATACAGTAATAAAATTAAAGAAAAAGTAATTCTTTTTATAGGTAGTCGTTATTTACAATAAAAAATGGCACTTTAACCTAAATAATGGCCATCTTATCAGTGCCTTCTCGTGGGTCTTCGGCCAGCTCAGCAAAAGTTCCTTGAGTTGAGTATTGGTTGTTATTTTATACCGCATATTTAACGATTTTTATTAGCTTAAATATGCTACCTCTTTGTGGCAACATATAATTAAAAAGATATTAGGCCTACCTTGATAATTGGTATGCCTTTGCTGGCTGCAGACAAGCAAAATTGTTCATTACAGAGCCAATAGTTTCTAATTAATCTAAGCAAACCATCTCTTAGGAACCTATAGTTGGTGTTCCGGCCGGACACTGCAGATTAAATACACATCTTAATACTTAAGGCATAATTTTAGGGGCTAACTGTCTCATCTGTGGGCATAATGAGAAGACAGCGTTTAACCTACTTCGTGAGGCCTATACTTCTTTCCGTACCCGAATATTTGACGCATATTTCTTCTCTTAGTAGAAGAGGAGAGATATCCTACAATGTATCAACCTTTCTAAAAGATACCTTGTAGAGGTGTGTGTGTGTGTATATATATATATAATATATATATATATATATATATATATAATATATATATATATATATATATATATATATATATATATATATATAATATATATATATATATATATATATATATATATATATATATATATATATAATATATATATATATATATATATATATATATATATAATATATATATATATATATATATATATATATATATATATATATATAATATATATATATATATATATATATATTAGGGTGGCCCTTAAAAATGAACTTTCTTTTTTCTTTGCTCCAACCCCTAATTTTGTTCGAATATATGAAAAAAAATTCCATAAAAATTTCAGCCCGATCGGGGGTGATTAAAGGTGCCGCCGGGCCTTTGAAGTTTTATAGGTGTCAAAATTCGTCAAAATTGTGATTTTCGTGACAACTTTTTTTTCTGTGATTTTTTACATTATGTTCTAGGTAAAAACAATACCTAACCCACTAATAAAACACTATGAACTTATCATTATTACCTGAAATTATCTAAGTTTGTACTAACTCTGATATTTAATGGTAGACATATATATTTTTTCTGAAAAAATTATCAAAAAACAATTTTTTTTCTCTACACTGCAAAGTATAACTCATATAATATGTTTTTGTTATCAATTCATTGGTATATTATGTTTTGTATATTGTCTTCTATAATTTAAGACCAATATTTGGTTATTTATACCAAAATTAGCAGACCTAATGTGTAACATATACAAAACACTGCCATCATATCTCGCAGTAGGTGAAAGCTAAGTAATGAGTATAATAGTCCAATTCAGTTTCAAGAATTTTCAATTAGTTTTTTGGTTTGAATTTATTTTCAAACAAGCCATTATTGTGACATTTGAAACTTTGTGTGTTCCCCCCCCCCCCCTTTGCCGACCCCCCCCCTCTTACCTATTATGAAATATGAAATTTTTAAAAAATTTTCACAAAAATGAATTGAATAAAGAAAGGCAAGATAGGATATAACTTTGAATACTTTTTAATACTTGTTTACCAAAATACTTTCAGGTAAAATAACCCTAGTGTCCACTTATGGATTAAAGATGAATGAAGGAAAATACCATGCAAGATGCAAGTGATCTAAGCAGGGGTACTATGAATGAATCATTTTAATCCCTTTGATTACTTAAAAAAAGTTCCAGTCTTGGTTCAGAAAACAAACTGTTACCATCAAATCTGTTTAAATTTCTTTTTAAATCAAGTGTTGGTTTAAGTTGTTTGTTAGTTATAAAATTACAAGGGAAAGAATTCTTCGTTCTGACCATCCTTTTTTAGTAGGTCCTGTTTCCCACCATATTACTGGGGGCAAACTTCCTTCTAACAGACAAGTGTGTTGTTTTATAATCTCAAAATAATCAAGTTAGATGTAAAACATAGTGCTGAATTGATGATAAAGGAGGTTAGCATCTTTTGGGAAAAAGCAAGAATCCCTACAAAAAGAAAAGTCCACTGCAGTGAGATTTTAATCAAATTATAAAACGATTGGAGTTGTCTTCAGATAAATTCTTCTAAAACGACTGAGTTTGCTATCAGTAGTAGTTTTGCGTTTACAGACAGGCTGGATGATTTATTTGATATTGCCCATAGTGACGCCGAAAATCAAATAAAAATTCAGGAGGACATAGAGTTTTTGCGGATGCAAAGAATGAAAGGGCGACCTGGTGTTATGCTGGGAGTTGATATTAAGTTACACAGGGCAGAATAGAGAATTGCAGAACGGAAGGAGGAAGAGGTTCGTTGAAAAACTCGATGCATGGAGGATATTGATCGATCTAGTTTGTTTGCGGAATTGCTACCAAGCACCAGCAGCAGTAGTAGCACAGACGACAGTGAAGGAGTTTCAGATGAGCTTGTCTCTGATGCAATTTTTCCTTCATCGTCAGGTTTTAGAGGAACTGTTGATTTTTTTAATGATCGCCATCAGCAACGTTAGATAGGTGCAAAGTTAGAGACAGAGAAGCTGTTCATATATTAGTTGCTACAGCAGAAGCGTTAGGCCATAATGCAAAGAACTTGGTAATTAACAGAAATTCAATAAGCCATAAACGATCCCAGTTTTAGATTTTTAGATACAATGAATTGTTACAAACCTTTAGTATTGATAGAATTCAGTGTGCTGTTGTGCATTGGGATGGAAAGCTTCTTTCTAATATTACAAAAGACAGTAAGATAGAAAGGTTGGCAGTTCTTATTTCATATGGCGGAAAAGACAAGTTGATGAACCATGGAGCTCCGAGCATACCACAGGCTACTAGAGCAGAATAAGCCGCCGCAGTCTATAGATGTCTTGAAGAATGGTGACTTCTTGATTCAGTTCAAGCGATGTGTTTTACACCACGGCATAGAACACCAGTAAGAACAATGGAGCTTGCAGAAATATTGAGAACCTCTTAGAAAAGGATTTTCTATACCTGCCTTGTAGGCACAACGTATTTGAAGTGGTATTAAAGGGTGTATTCAATGAAGTAGTGGGACCGACTTTTGGGCCAGATGTTCCACTGTTTTCTAGGTTCAGAAATTCATGGGTCAGATAGACTCTAAAATATAGTCTTCTGATCTCAGAAGTTAATAAGAGATATGCGTGACTTCTTCGTAAAAAGTTTCAAAGAAAAACAATTAAGAGAAGATAACAGGGAGCTAATGGAGCTGGCAGTGATTTTTCTAGGAGAGACCCCGCCTCGAGGAGTGTCATTTAGAAAGCCAGGTGCTATTAGCCATGCAATATGGATGTCGAAGGCGATCTATTGTTCAAAATTTATTTATTTAGAAGTGACTTCAAGTTGTCTACCAAAGAAAAATCTTCGATGAGAAAAATTAACATTTTTCTTATTAGAGTGTATTTAAGAGCATGGTATGGTGACACAAGTGCGAGTAAGGACCCAATGTCTGACTTGCATTTTATTCAGGCATTAGTCAATTACGAGGCTATAGATTGAAAAATTAGCAATGCTATACTAACCATTTGTTAATGATTAATAAATTCGGTAAGGGAAGAGGAGGGGTCAGGCAAAGGGGAGAGGGAGGGGGGGGGGGGGGGGGGGGGGTAACACACAAAGTTTCAAATGTCGCAATAATGGCTTGTTTGAAAATAAATTCAAACCAAAAAACTAATTGAAAATTCTTGAAACTGAATTGGACTATTATACTCATTACTTAGCTTTCACCTACTGCGAGATAGGATGGCAGTGTTTTGTATGTTACACATTAGGTCTGCTAATTTTGGTATAAATAACCAAATATTGGTCTTAAATTATAGAAGACAGTATACAAAAACATAATATACCAATGAATTGATAACAAAAAACATATTATATGAGTTATACTTTGCAGTGTAGAGAAAAAAAATTGTTTTTTGATATTTTTTTCAGAAAAAATATATATGTCCACCATTAAATATCAAAAATGTTCATTACTGGGCCAATTGTAAAAAATACAAATTTTCTAATTAACCTCAGCAAGCCTTGCCTTAGGAACCTAGTTAGTGTTCTGACCGGTCACTGTAGATTAAATAAACATCTTAATACTTTAGGCATAATCCCAGAGGCTAGCTGCCCCATGTGTGGGCATTATGAGGAGACAGCCTTTCACTTGCTTGCAGAGTGTGAGGCCTATACATCTCTTCGTACCCGCATATTTGGCGTAGGCCTCTTGTATAAAGAGGAGCTTTCTTCTCTTAGTTGGAGAGATATCCTACAATATATCAACCTTCCAAGAGGTTCTTGGTAGAGGTGGTGTAGGCTAAGGAATCGGGCTGGCAAGAAGGGCCCAACAACGTGGCCTATTTGCCTGGCTTTGCTCCCACCCTATTACTACTACTACTACCATTAAATATCAGAGTAAGTACAAACTAAGATAATTTCAGGTAATAATGATAAGTCCATAGTGTCTTATTAGTGGGTTAGGTATTGTTTTTACCTAGAACATAATGTAAAAAATCACAGAAAAAAAAGTTGTCACGAAAACTACAATTTTGACGAATTTTGACACCTATAAAACTTCAAAGGCCCGGCGGCACCTGTTAATCACCCCCGATCGGGCTGAAATTTTTATGGAATTTTTTTTCATATATTCGAACAAAATTAGGGGTTGGGAGCACAACATTTCTAACATTTTTTTTTCACCCCTATAGCTAAGGGCCACCCTAATATATATATATATATATATATATAATATATATATATATATATATATATATATATATATATATATATGCTTTCAGCAAATAAAACAATCAAAAGAATCGGGTACCTCGAAACTTTTCGCTACGCTCATTTTCCCAACTTCGGACTTGCTTCGCTCGTCCTCAGAATATAGATGTCGTTAAATTTATACTGCAACGTCTCAGATATTTAATTCATCCGTTTCATTCCCAGCGGTCACAAATCCAGGCACTCGCCACGCTTGATGGTCCTTAACTTATATGATTTCACAAAAATTATGGATATAGTTGTCGCATTGAATTGAAACTTGGTGTACTTATTTATTACGTATACACTTGTATCGAATTTCAACTAATTTTCCATTTTTTTACATTTCTTTACAAAACGTCCACAAGTCATTTGCTGAAAAATTAAAGATGCTGATAATGAGATATAACTTATGTTATTCTTATACATTCATGCGTGCCAAACCTCAATTCAATTGTATAGACAGATTTTTGTACAAAGTTTCAATTTTTGCACAAATACACTGGGAGCTACGATAATTACAGACACAATCACACATATACATCTATGGACAGACAACTTTGAAAAAAACTACTTAGGAGGCCTTAAAAACATCTGAAACGGATAGCTCAGGTGTCATCCCGGTTTCGGATGTTTTGCTAACACCAGAGGAAAGTAAAAATATTTGGCGAAGCAGAACAACACTATATTAAAACGAAAAAGACAAGCCTTTGAATTTATACACACTGTATACTATTTTCTCGTTTTATAGGAAGATACACGTGTTTTTTATTTGCTTATACAAGATTGTTTATTGCGTGTTAGCTTGTAAACTCACTAAACAAATAAATGTTCCAACATAAATCATTTTTAATTTACTACTTTTCACTGCACTGGCAACAAATGATTATATACTTCAAAGTTAATTTATATGTAAATATTTAGGTGTTAAATGCAGTTAGATTCATTTATCTAAGTCAATACAAGTTTTCTTATTTAAGTCCTTTTTAGGAAATAAAATTTATTATGCCTTCTTATTACTTTTCATTATTTATACCTGCAAGGTAGAAAGGAAAACTGATGTGTTTGCACGAATAATCAGAAAAATGGGGTTCTCTTGAATTATTTTAAGATTAAAGATAATAACATGCCGTTATCATGGGGCGTCTTATCATTGTGTTTATACTTCATTATGTTTATACTTCGAGTTAAAACGAAATAAATCGATATTTGAGTCTAGTTAATGTGTCCAGCAATTTTTTTCAAAATGTCAACTATGACTCAGCATTAATTACTTAAAACATGAAAATTATCAGATCGATTTGAAATTTAGGACGCATGGATTCCTATACTAAACTAATAAATTTGCCAAGTTTAGTATAGGAATTTGCCCAATAGTTTCACCTTATAATCACCGTTAAAATATTTCAGTTTTTATCACCTAAATTAAATCGTTTTTTACATTCGTTAATAATTGAATAATAATAAAATTTGTATCATTCGTATTAGTCTTCATTGTCTAAATTTGAAATAAAGAATCATGATAGATTAATCATAATCTTGAGTTAAAATAAAACACAAGTATTCTTGTATGTTGTACAAAAGTAATTTACGGCTAGTATATCCACTTTCTTTTGTCGAATCACTTCAGCATTTAGCGAGGTCAGAAAGTGGATGGGTGGCTCAAAGATATTAAACGGATTTTTACATTCTGAGGACAAGCGGAAGTGTCTGAAGACGTACTATATACTATAATTATATCATATGCTTTATATTATATGAGGACGAGGAAAGTAAGTCGGAAGTGTTGAACTATTAACTTATAAGTAATAAAAGTGAGTAAAAAATCCAAATCAGAAGGCCAAGCGGAATCGCATCCTCCCCCACTACCCCTCCCCTTTCGCCACTCGAACAATCTAATAATCTATTTTTATTTTTCCTCATTTATACCGTAGGTATACGGTATAACGTCCGGATTTGTGGAATTAGAAAAATTGGCTTTTACACCATGTCAACGCTCACACATCGTTGCTTGTGCGCGACTTTTTGGCCACAAACAACACACTAATGATGCCGCAGCCTACGTATTCCCCAGATCTGGCCCGCTGTAACTTTTTCTTGTTCTCTAAACTGAAGAGGCCCATGAAAGGACGACGTTACGCTACGATTGACAGAATAAATGCATTGAAGAAAGAACTGAACAAGATAAAAAAAAGATTTTTTGAAGTGCTTCGAAGACTAGAAAAAACGTTGGCACAAGTGTATAATTGGGGATTACTTTAAAGGGGACAAAATAGGTATTCATGAATAAACTAATCATTTTTGAAAAAACACAAAATTCGCGATACTTTTTGAACACACCTTGTATAAAGGAAACAAATTAATTCAATATTTATTAAATTACTTGTGTATGTTATTAAAAAAATAACGTAAATCAAAAATAATAAATCTTATTCAGTTGAAATTTTTACGTAATAAATATAAGTACGCTAAGTTTCATTTTAATACGACAAGTATATCTATGGTTTTTATTCGATTATAAAAGTTAAGCAGCATTAGGCGTGGTCTGTGCTGTATGGGCTATCGCTAAGAACGAAACAAATGTATTTACTATCTGAGGTGTCACAGTAAACATTTGAAAAATTTTATTTTCTGGGACGACCGAAGTTGAGATGATGAGCGTAGCGAATCCGATGTGATGAGGAAAAGTTCCAAGTTACTCCGAATTTTCCTTTTCTAAATGTAAGTTATTTGCATGACTTTTATGAGAAATAATTAAACAAAATATTAAAGTAACGAAATAACAACTTGATTTGTTTAAACTTGTTGAAATTAGTTACAGTGTTAATTAATTTTTATGTCTATGTGGTTACAATAGTTAAGCATTGACAAATGACTATACATTTAGATTTTAAATAATAACGGGTGTATATTAAATGTTTTAAAAGAAGAAATTGGCCAATAATAAAAATTAAAATTAGGTAGCTTTTATTAAGTTTATTAGTTTATATTAACAAGTTACTAAAAGTTGTTCCTGTTTAATTTGCTTGATATCTGCCGAATATACACAGACTTAAAAGAGTAAAAAGTCGATAAAGTTATTTTAAAGGCCTATAAAACCTGTTTTATATCAAATCCCTGTTTGTTGTTGATAGTAACTGACATTTGACAGGACTTAACATCGTTATTACAAAATTTAATGAAATTCATATCACAAAAAAAACTTTTAATGGACTACCAAAAAGAAAGAAAATCAGAGCAACATAACATCCCACGAAATTAAAAGAAGGCTAATTAAAAAAATTATAATTCTATGGAACGAATACGTAGAATGTGGGTGTAGAATTTTGTATTGTATAAGCTTAACAGGCTTATGATAAATTTCGATACTGGCTGTCAGGAATGATTGAATACATATTATAGAATTCAGAACACTCTGGTAGTGTTCTGGATTTATTATCCAGCTCATAAATTTCCATATAATTCCAGTTTTATGGTATAATATCAAGTCTATTTATTGAAAAAGATAAACTCATTGAAAGCTACGAACGTAATACTTTTTTAAAATTCTGCTACAGAAAAGTTACTGAGTTACTTTAACGCCAATTTATTTCGCTCATTTTCCTTGTCCTATGTACCACATGTACTCAGAAAGAGGTACTGTACATCCCAAAAAGTGTAAAACCAAAATTTTATCAAAATCAAATGTTTAAGGCGTTTTTAGGCGTTCTAAGTAATTTTCATCATGCAATCAGTCCTACCTGTGTGTGCAGTCAGCGAATTAATACTAACTTTTTAATTTATTTAAAATTAAATAAATTATGCATCGTAGATCTCTTTTTATTTTCCTTCTTCTTTATTCTTTTATAATTTAATTACTGACATTAATACTACTGACAAAAGCACTTACTACTTGTATAGAAACTAAACTAATTAGAACTCTCCCACTGTCTCTCCCTCTTGTGAGGGATACTCTCCACATATTTTTATATTATATATTATATATTGATATTTTATATTATGTATTTGTACTAAAATTATGTTATTTTGCAAATAAAGAGAAATTAATAAAAAAAAAACTTAAGCCTTGGAAAAGCGTAGTATTCTGACGACTGGGCGAAGCGAAGTATTAAGTTGTGAGTTGATTATTTAAAAACTCTACTTGTTAAAATTTAATAAAATATTATAAACAATATAATTAAAGACTCTGGACTCTTTTGAAGACTCGGTAATCTCATAGCATGTATTCAAATTTTTATTGATTAGAATCTAGAGTAAGAATTTAATTAACTTTCGATAGTAATTATAAATAATTTATGGAAGACTGTAGTCCTTATAAAAAAGTTTTATCTCCAGACTGTGTATAATGTGAAATTTATTTACTAGTTTTTAGGGAGTAAAGAATCATTTTTCTCTTCCTTGGGAGTAAAAAGTAACTTTTTTCTCTTGGGAGTAAAAAGTGTTTCCTATTATGGGGATTAGAGCAAATAATATCCATTTTTATGGGACTGGTGTCCTCTAAATTTATTAAAGGGGCCGATTAATTTTGTTTACACTTTCCCGGGGGCTACACCCACAAAATTTATGCGGGGCCAAATAAAACTTATTGGCTCAAAATCCGTTTTAGGGCAAAAGAAAATGTTTAAAGCTATAAAAAAAATAATTTTTGGGGGCAGAACCCTTAAAATTGATTAGGGTATTCAAATCCAAAAAAATACAATAAAATGTTTGAAAATAAGAATATAACATTAATTAAAGGACGTCTTAAAATAAAATTTTGTTTGCTCCTTGAGTTAAATGCTATTTTTTCCCTCTCAATTTCCTTCCTCGGCTTTGCCTCGAAAGTTAATAGTCATAATTCCCTTAGCTTGCTTTAGGAGAGAAACCTATAAATCTCTCTGCTTCGCCCCGGTAGTTGAAAGATTTTGCTCAGTCGCCTTAATAACTAACTAACTGCTTAGGGAAATAATAGCATTCTTTACTCCCTTGGTGCATTTAAAACTAGATTATCTAAAACAAAAATTAAACGTTTCGCAGAGACGTACCATTAACGATCTGCATGGTTAATAGTAGTACTTATTACTACCCCCCCCTTTCAATTAATAACCCCCTTTTGTTAATTTAGATCTGTCTTTAGCTCATCTTCCTTATTTCTCGCTATACCTTAACTTTTTGGATTGTATCTGTTGTTATGTTAACTAGTTTTGTTATTGTGATTTAGTTGAAATAAAAATCTGCGTATGTTTTTTGGTTTCTGTTAAAATGTTAATTTTCTTCTTTTTGGTATAACTTTTTTTTTAATAATGGTATGCGTTGTCATATATATATCTGGTTTTGGGATAGTTTGTGTTAGATCTACTACTGATGTTGCCGAGTTTCCATCTGCGAATCGTATAGTTTATATTTTTTAAACAAAACTTTTTTATTAGGACTTCAATCTTTAATTATTTTTTTTATTTATATTATCAACAATCCAATAAACGCTTCACTCAATTAAAAATATTTATTTAAAATATCATCCCTTTTAAGGTAACTTTTGTAGCAGTAAATTTAACTTCATTAGCGAGGAGGAGTTGTAAATTTTACACCAAAACGTGTGTCCTCTAATCAAGCCGCAACTCATCGTAGACTACCCTAATTATTTTCTATTGTATTAAAGGGATTTAGAATTTAACACGCTCTGTAATCTTCTTTTAGTTTTAAAGCTTTAATGGAATTAAAAGAGTTAAATTTGTCTGAGAGTTCAGTGATCTCTTTTATTCTCAGATTTAGTTCATTAGTTTGATTTCTTTATAAACAAGAACTTTGGAAAGTACAATGTAGAGAATTTCCTTGAGTTTATTATTTCCCATTTCCTATACCCTGAGAAACTTGGTTAGTTTTATACAGTACTATTTACTACTTGAAATTCAAAACCTTTGTACTTCACAACATTTAGTATTAATAGAATAGAGCTTAGATTTTATCAAATGAAATTTGATCATAATGAAAATTAACTAACTAATCATTACTAGTTTTATGTTTTAATATATTAATAAATTTCATTTATTGATTTTTAATAATTTTTAACTTTTCTACTGTAGTACTTTTAATTTGATAGAACTCCTTCAAAATGAACAATTTTAAAAAAAGCTCAACGTTCTATAGTACAAAATTTAATAGTAATTTCCAAAAAAAATGTAAGATAAAAGCTATATGTATACTTTGGTAATTTTGTTACCATCTTCAGACTTAATTAACACAAAGATAAGTATATACTAATTAAAACTAACAAATAAAACTTATTAAACAATTTTATATCATCAAACTAAAAGTAAATAGACTAGAAAAAATTTAAAATTTTGAATAAAGCGTTATTAAATAATACTATCGAGGTTGAGTATTATATAGTTATATTAGTATAGATATGAGATAGAGGTGAGGCGTGTAAAAATACTCCTTCAGTTTAAGTATTAAAGGATTAAATCGAAAAAATAGAGAAATAGGTAAAAATCTCTAATAAATTTATAAAGTTTAAAACATTTAAGTTGTAAAACGTAAATTAATTTACTTATTTATTACGTAAATACAATAAATAGTAAATTTATTACCAAATTTTAACTCAATTGGCTTATTTTTAGAATATTTAAAAAAAATACAATTCATTCAATAAAAAATCAAACTAATGCTGATAATGAGATGACACTGAGCACATATGTTAGTCTTATACATGGCTACATGCGTGCCGAAATTCAAATTCGGCACTGAATTTGAGGAAAACATTTTTCCTTGTAATACGATTTTTCAAAATTTACTCAATACAAAAAATTACTTTTTTTTATTAATGAAGTTAAAATAAATTTTTTTATATACAACGGCTACACACCTATAGACCGACTTTTGTACAAAATTTTGACTCTCTAGCATACATACGCTGGGAGCTACGATGATAGCAGTTACACACACACACACAGAGATAGACAACTTTGTGAAAACCACTTAGGAGGTATTAACAACACCTGATAGGATATTTTAGGTGACATAATGATTTTGGATTTTTTTAAACACAATACGTTTCCTATATACCTAAGGTATAAATAAGAAAAAGTAAAAGGAGAAGTGCTTTCCTACCTTCTAAAAGGATAGGAAACATTGCATTAGCGACATAATTGACACCCACTATTATTATTAAATGTCGACGTTTCAGCATCTACAGATAAAAAAAACGAAAATAAAATTTTGTGTCTGTATGAGTGAATGGATATGCACACTGTACAAGTTGCTTGTAAACACGCTACAACTGAATCAGCTGAGCTAATTGTAATGGAACTTGGTGCAAAAATCAAGTCCTATGAGAGAAAGAACTCATTACATTTTGGTTGTGCTAATCCAACAAACGTATCAAAATGGCTTGTTAAAACTTGTTAAAAACATCCCTAAACATATTCCTTTGATCAAAAATGTTTCTAACGCTGTTTTTGTGTTTTCTGATAGAAATAAAACTCAACAACATTCCTCACTAGCGTAGATCTCAAGATATATGAATGGACGTGCATATTTCTTAAACACTCTGCTCAAATGGCTGATCCAATTTTTGTGGAATCAATCATACACTGTAGAACTAATAATACACAATGTATCAAATTATTCCACTTTAAACTTTTAAATATATATAATTTTTTTTTATTAAAATTGTTTTAATGGTGTATTGATGTTTCTTGAGTAGAAAGAGGCCTTAGCCTCATCTGTGGCTAGATCAGTTCTCTAGATATTGAGAAGAATATAGGTGTGCACTTTTCTAGTTAACACTGTAGCCTAAACAATAATATTACATGCTATGCTTTAACTTTTTAAGCCTATTGGTAAAGAAGCCTCGTACCATGATTGCCAGCTAATTTTGTTAACCATTACATAATCCATTTTCTTTGATAATATGGAGATATCCGTTTCTTGGGTCGTTTTGTTATTCCCGGTGACAGTCTTTTTAAAAAAAGTTTATACCCCCAATTATATGTGGTTATAAAATATTTTTACTTTTCCTCATTTATATAGGAAAACTATCGTGTTTGCAAAATAACCCAAAACCAGAATGACACCAAAATTATCCATTTCTGGTGTTTTTAAGACCTCCTGAGTACTTTTCACAAAATTGTGTGTCTGTATGTGTATCTGCTATCATCGTAGTTCCAAGTATATTTATGCTTGAGAGTATAAACTTAGTAGATGTTTTTTTTAATAATAATAATATTCATTTATTTTAAATAAATTTAAGTACAAAATAACTGACTATAATTTAAAGTAATGACAATTTCAACATTCTTATGAAATATGCGAATTTATCCATTTATTACATAAATATTGCAGATCAGTTACAATCAGCATATAGGAAAATACTCTCTAATGTAGTACATTAGTCTTGTGCTGCAAAGAGGC
This sequence comes from Microvelia longipes, assembly GCA_018340805.1. NCBI lineage: Eukaryota > Metazoa > Arthropoda > Insecta > Hemiptera > Veliidae > Microvelia > Microvelia longipes. The sequence goes on from JACMZG010000008.1 coordinate 58,187,855, forward strand.
TGTTGTTTTCTTATACTAATTTAAAGAAACATCTAGTCATCTATCTTGCAGTACTATTTTCTTTTAAATATATATATATATATTATATATATATATATATATATATATATATATATATATATATATATATATATATATATATCTACATAATAAATATTTCTATTTCCCATTAAAATATTTTTTTGTTAATTTTCGACTTATACGGATTTTAAATATGTGTTGTATTGTTTATCAATAAGAATAGTTTTAATTTTGTTTTTGTGATTTTCTTTAGATATATTAAAATTTATGTTATCTGGTATGTTATGTGATATCCGAAATTTACTATTTTGAGGGCGTGTTGCAAAATAAACTTAACGATGAAGCGAAGCGACTCCGGAGTAGAGAGATGAGCGTAGCAAATCCGATGTGAAAGGAATTGTTCCCAGGTAAATGAGAGTAGAGCCTTGTTTAACACCACTATCTAATGTTTTGTAAAAACCCTGGTGTTAAACGTATAAAATCTACGCTTCTTTTAATTATTATTTTACCATAAATAATAAAGTTAGTAAAATAGACTGTACACTGTATATTTTTATATTTTTTTATAATTAATGATAAAACTTTTTCTCTGTTGTATGATTAATGATAGCTAATTACTTGTGAAAAATCTGTCAACCGCACTGATCATTTCTATTTAGAAATTATAATAAGGGGTTTTAATAAAAAGGGTTATATATTGACTTTATATCTTTATTAAGAAATGTTTTATGGTTAATTAGTGCCAGGATGTGCTGTAAAAGTTTCACATGGTTCTTTCCACGATAAGAAGAATCTTTTTAATGACATTTTAGTTTATAGATTAATTATTGTTAGGTATGGCACTGACGTACAGACAGGAGCATGTAGGGTGAAGAAAATAAAGAAAACCAAGTTATAAGACGGCAAGTCTAATGATGTCTTTTACTCGGTTAGTTTGTGGTTGGGTCCCTCGGCTCGCCTCAGCGATATCATTAATCTTTCAAGACTCCTCGTTTCTTCTTATTGACAAGTTTTTAAGAGATATAAACTTTTCTTTTTTCACATTTTTATCTTTATGCTGAATATTATATTTTATCAAACTCACGTCTTTTATAAAATATTTTCACTCACACTCTTTATTTTATTAAAAAGTTTAAGCTTACATTAATTTTTAAGTCATATTTTGAAAAAAGGCTAAAGCCTTATACATTTTTAATCAGCTTAAACTGCCAAATTGACTTAATTTAAATATTTTTTTAAAAACGGTTATTGACTATGAAAAAAAATATAAATATATACATATTTATATATATATATAATATATATATATATATATATATATATATATATATATTATTTATTTATTTATATTTAAATTTCGTGTAAAATGTGTACATGTGTACAACCACTCTACGAAAAACTGTAAGTAAATAAGCTGATTAATTAAAGATCGCATGATAAACAAAAAATATGATTGGGGTATTATTTTCTATGTTTTTAAAATGCTGAGTCAAATAAAAACGGTCCAAAATCAATTATTCAAATTTAGGTTTTTGTGATAATTTTATTAGTATCTTAAAGCATAACTAAATTAATTTCAAGTGTTGTCATAACTCAAGCTTTTCGTGAGTGTAAAAAGAGCCGATGTTTGGAAGGTTGGTCATGTTTTTATACGGATTAAGGAATAAACATTTGCATTTCCTTGCAAAAATTGACTTACAAGTTGAAGTGTGAACTAAAAATTAAGCAATATTGAACTTATGGGTAAAAAAACAAAAAACTCCAAGGAAATTGTCAACGTTTGAAGAATTTTATTTGGGTATTACTAAGACTTATTTCTCATTCTTTAGGCACTCACTGCTGATGACTAAAACGTTAATTGTTAATTTAATAGTAATTTATATTGTGTACAATGCTATTACCAGTTATTTTTATAACTTATTGACTATATATACATATACATACATACATACATATATATATATATATATAATATATATATATATATATATATATATATATATATATATATATATATATATATATATATATATATATATATATATATATATATTGTTACTTTTATAATAACAACAATCAAATAATGTTTCATTTTAGTTTGATGAGCTTGCTGTGACTTTTTCCAAAACATTAGTCCAGTGGTTCCCAACCTTTTTATACTTGGGACCCCTAAAATATTTTGAACTACTTCCCGGACCCCTTGCATATATATATATATATATATATATATATATATATATATATATATATATATATATATAAATTTGTTATTATTATCATATATAAAGGCAAGGTAAATACCAAAAGACGATATAAAGAATACTAACGTTTATTAAACAATCATTTACTATTTCTTCAATTTTTAATATAACTTATACTTACAGCGAACGGATGGTATTAAATAAGTTTCTAACTCTAATCAGTATATAAATAATTCATATATAATTAATAATTTAATTATTTATTGAAGTTACACACACAAAAGAAAAAATCTATTTTTTTTACTTTTACAATATAGTTTGTAAAATTGCTCCCGGGACCCCCTAAAAACTCATCTCGGACCCCCAAGGGGTCCCAGGACCCCTGGTTGGGAACCACTGCATTAGTCTATCTATAAATAAAAACAATTTTATTTCATTAGATTACTCAAAAGTTAAAAGTATTTATTAGTTACATAATATATTTATATGTTTACTATTTTTTTCCTCGACGTTTTCAAAAATACTTTTTTAATCTTTGAATTCATTGTATGCTATGATATATGACCACAGTTTATAAGAAGAATTATAAATAACTTGATTTGATGAGATACTGCCAGGGAATATTTTAGAGTTAAGTGGATTCTTATGTAGTTAAATGAATTAGGAGAGCATGCAGTGAGTATATATATACAGGGTGCGTATAAGAGTAGAGCAAACATGCTAAGAAATCTATAAGATGTAATATGAGAAAATCTCTACAAAGAAAAGGTTAATGTGTGATATGTCCTATTTTTATATTTTTTTGCGAACTCTTTATTCTACACCTTTTCAACATTTATTTGAGAAGATATTAATTGTATTTGAGAATAATGACTTGTATTTGAGAAAATATCAAATGTAAATTAGATTAGTCTGTTGAATTTGATAAAACAACAAATGTAGTTGAGAATAGTCAATTTTATTTGAGAAAGCATTATATAAAATTGAGAATTGTTTAATTTCATTTCAGAAAGGGTGATTTGAATTTGAGAAAATTATCCAAATGACAATCAGCTGTGCTTGATGAACCGATTTTCATGTATGATGGCTTTTTGGATTCGTCCTATGCCCTATGTAGTGCATTCCTAGCTCAAAAAAATTATTGATAATTGGAACTCCTAGGAGTTGACTTACTAGGAGTAGAGACCATTTTCGAAGGTCTAGGACCATGTTTTCCCCATAATTTAAGGATTTAATGTTGGTTAAAGTGAGTTGTTCCACCCTGTATATGTTTCATTGCTCAACTCTCACCTAACAAGGTATAATTGTATTTAAGAAAAATAGTAATGTAAAAATTGGCCGAATTTGGAGTTTCTCATTATCAAATCACAAGTTCTCAAAAACATTTAATATATTCTTAAATAGAATTCACTGCTCTCAAATTCATTTAATGCCTACTCAAATACAACTGACTGTTCTCAAATTCAATTGATGTTTTCTAAAATATATTTTTCTAATCTCAAATACATTGATATGTTCTCAAATAAACATAACGGTTTCTCAAATAAAATTGGAAAAGGTGTAGTGCCGATTATAATGTATTACATTAATACAGTATGATTGCATTTATTACATATACATATAATAGTAATTACATAGTAATTGCCTTGTTTGCTCTTGATTTGGCTCTAGTAAACTAAAGGTAGTGAAAACCCCAATATGCACCTTATCAGGAATGCCAGCAGAAATCTAATCATTAAAACTTAAGTCTTAGCTGATTAATTAAAGTAAAGATAAAAAAATATCAAAAAAAGGTCTTCGGCCTCTTGGACGCTACGCGGCATCAACATTGGCCCCCGCTACCAAATGGTCGTTGTCTTGTACTAGTTTTTCATATTATATGTATATACAAATATATATATATATATATATATATATATATATATATATATATTATATATTATATATATATATATATATTCTTATTCAGTGAGTCCCCTCTCCCAAAAATATCTTCCCCCACCACTAACCCCTCCTAAACTCATTTTTTGGGCAGATAATAGATACAGTTTTTGAACAATGTTTCTAAACTGTAGCAATTTAGATTAGATTTGGTAAAAATCTAGAATAATAAGGTATTGCAAATATGCTGCGACATCTAGAAAGCAGCTCTATTTCTCCCCAACACATACTTATCTAAAATAAATGCATGGTTTCGTAATAAAAATGCATACTAACTAATCCTGATAGTAATTTTTCGAATAAATAATTAAAAATGTACAACGCCCAATTGAAATGTAATGTTTCACTTTTTAAGGTGTGATAGGAATTTAAATAAGAATTATACACCATAAATGTTTAATAGATCATTTATCTCGGGACAAGTAATGAGTTTATTTATTATTAAAGGTATCAATTACATCAATACAAATACTTATCAAAAACAACAGACTGCATTTCATCATTTGAGAAATTTAATTGTTTTACATTTAAGAAAGAATATTAGGATTAGATGTATTTTCAAAGTATTATCTTTCGTTGTATTTTATACTTAATTTTTATTACTAAATATTAAATCCAAAGATCGTATTCTAAAATCGCAATCTTAAATACATACTGAGCACTCACACTTATATGTACACACACACACACTAAGTAGATGCATTGTAATATTACAGAGATTTTTAGTGGCATAGAATCTCAAGATTAATTTTATTTACCGATGTAATTCATAGAACAAAAAGGTACAGTACAATCAATGACATAAAAGAGTTAAATTTGTTGATTGCACAATAAGACGTGTGTCACGCAATGTAGTGCTCCAAGTAACCGATCTTACGCTGTAATCTTTAGCTTGTCTTAGAGTTCATCAAGGCCATAGTGAATCAGACTTTGTCTCAGAAAAATTAAAATATATTTTGTTTCTATTTTAAATGAATTAAGAGTTAAATAAATTATGAGAGTCGTGATGGTAGATGAATATTTAAATATTTTCGAGAAAGCATAATTGTTCGCGTAAACATTACGTGTAGTTAAAACTTGTATTTGAACTTAAATTGACTCTTGAATTTATTCAGTTCTTCTCTTACAGAACTTAACTTTCTTTACTAAGCATCTAAATCGTTTAAGCCGTGTGAGCATTTATCACGTCAACCAAGAAATATGAAGACTCACGACACGTTTTTCCCTATTTCAGCGATTTTCCTTTGGAAAAATTCGCTAATGAGACCTCACACATATCCTTTATAAAATTCGCCAAACCTCGGACCACGACACATATCCGTTTCATATCCGTTTTTTCCGTTTCACTACTCAAAAAATGTTTTACGAGTAGTGCTCGATAATTGAATAACTGCTCAAGTTATAAAGCATAAACCGGGAGATTGTTAAGCACGGAAACACGCATTCCTAAGGAAATTCATGCGGACCACCGTGACAGAATAATTTGTAGTTATATACTTATGTAATGTAAAATAACGATAAAACATTATCGTCCTAACCAGGATTCGAACCCGGGTACCCTGGCTTTGAGTAGTCATATCGACTCCTGACCACTCTCATTCCACTCACAGGCCCAAAAAACAGGGGAAAGGACTGCTCACATGAAATGTGTTGTTTTGCGGCCATATTTTAGGTTTTCAGGTATTGACCACCATTTTCTGGTTTTTTCGACATTTCGGTCACTTAGGACCAGATTTATTCGATTTAGCGCCCAAGAATACATAGAAAATGACACCTAACCGCGCCAGAATTTTTAAAGATACAGCATATTAAAGCAAAAATGAATATGCTGTATTGAGTTTTACTCCAAGGAGACAAATCATATTCTCACAATCATATTTTCTTAAAAGCGTTTTTATCTTAACATGAGAGTTATTATAGCAGCTACTTATGACAATGATGATTGCCTCGTGTTACGTTAGAATAGCTTTGCCAAAAAATTAGTTATGAAGATATATTTTCTTCGATTCTTATTGAACATTATATGTACTAAACGATGGAAGATTTGTTTTTTCATAGTGACAGTGATAGCAAATAGGAAGAGATGAAATTACCTTCCAAGTAGACCATATTGTTGGGCCCTTTATGCAAACTCCCATAAATACAAAATAGTTTTTTACCTTATCCTAGTACAAGCATTTTTCCGTCTAATCCATCATACCTTTATATAACTAAATAGCTTTAACTAAAAATAACACACACACACATATATATTCAAATAAATATATAATATATAATATATATATATATATATATATATATATATATATGTGTGTGTGTGTGTGTGTGGTGTGTGTGTGTGTACGAGTTTCTGTTTCTAGACGTTTCTATGGAACCCGATAACTTTCAGAGAAAGTTATCGAGATGTCATATACTAGTAATATGGCAAACTGATACAAGACAACGACTATTTGGTAGCGGGGGCCGCTAAGCGGCCTCCAGTGTTTACGCCACGTTGCTTCAAATAGGCCGAAGACCTTTTTTATTGTATTTTTTATCTTTATTTTAAGTAATCAGCTAAGACTTATGTTTAAATGATAAGAATCCTGCTGGCATTTCGGTTAAGGTGTATCTTTGGGTTTTCACTGACTTTGATTTACTAGAGAAAAATCTAGAGCAAACAAGGCAATTGCTATTGTATGTAACAAAGGTAATTATACTGTATGTAATAAATTATAATCGGCACTAGAATAAGGAGTTCACAAAAAAATATAAAAATTGTACTTATCATACATTAACCTTTTCTTTGTAGAGATTTTCTCATATTACATCTTATAGATTTCTTAGCATGCGTATAAGAGTGTGCTCTACTCTTATACGCACCCAGTATATATATACACACCCTGTAGGTGTGTGTGTGTGTTACAACGAGAACCTCTATATTTTCATTTCTCTATTTTTTATTTATTTATTTTTTTTTACCCGCCTGAGTGCAATCACTGGATTGTTTCTCAATCAAGCGCACCAAGCCATTAAAACTGTGCTATCTCTAATACTTGTAACAATCACAATTGTTGTTGTATTATTCAATAAATAAATAAAAAAAAAAAAATAAAAAACATTTTTTAATTTCAGCAACAAATTTCACACATTATGTATTATTACTTATTAAAGCGAATATTATTTTAAATCAAGAATAAAACTTATTTAGATGTAGATTAAACGTAAAGAATTTAAGAAGACAGATACAAGTATCGTGACTTAGTCCTATACTTGCTTGCTTATAGTAAATCTCTCTCATGAGACCCATTCTTGCAAAATATGTTAGATATAAAAAATAAACAACTTTTTATAGAGTATACATTAAATTTATTTATTTATTATCATAATCGGATTTATTTATTTATTTTTTTGTTTATATATGGAATATAAAGTATTAAAAATAGACACATAAAAGGAAGTTCTAGATTTTTATCAAAAAATTATTCCTGATTTAGTATAAAAATAACGTGGTTTGAAATAAGAAAGATATTTCAAATAATATAAAATAAGTTTTATAAAAGAAATACAAATATTAAGTCGGTATAGGGCAAATCGCCAAACAAGTGCTTAGTATAAAAAAATATTTTCCGGCTCAATAATTCTTTTAAGAAAATAATAAATTACTTATTTCACTCGTAATCGAATTTAGTGAAAAATTATACCTTTTCATCACTCTTACACTTTAATGAAAAATTTAGAACTTTTAATTTAATTAAATTATTTTTCGCTTATCAAGTTTCAAAGAAAGTTTTATCAAAGAAGTTTTATTAAGTTTCTCAGGTCCCTGGTCTATCATGACCAGCTTATCTTTATATTATTTTGTAATAACATTGTTATTATTTGTAATTTATAAAACAAAGAATTTATTTAAAAATTCGGTGACGGGGTACCTCGGAACTTTTCCTAATCTCTTTGGATTCGCTAAGCTCATCCTTCCTACATCGGAATCGCTTTGCTTGTCCTCAGAATATAAAAGTAGTTAAATTTATACACGTCTTCGGACTCGCTTCACTCGTCCTCAGATAGTAAATACATCCGTTTTATTCAGAGTGGTAACCCATCCAGACACTGACCACGCTCGATGATGCTTAACCTTTATGTTAGATATACTTGGTGTATTAAATCAAAACATAGTGTACTGTACGCAAAGGTATACACGGATTTCAACTCAATGGGATTTCTTTCAAACTTTTAAAATAACTTCTAGGTTAATTAATGAAGACTTCAGTCCTATAGAATTTTTATTTAAATAAACATTAATTACAGACGTTTCGCATGGCGAAGCCAATGCGAATGCCATGCTTCGCATGGCGAAGCCTTTGTCTCTCCTCGCATAAATTTAACCAGAGTCAACAATAATTTAAATAATAATAATCAAACTATATTTAATTTCAGCATTTCTAATCCAAATAATTCTAAATATGCCTCTATGCCGTATTTTGGTGATTCCACTCAAAAAGTAATTAAAATATTTAAACCATATAACATAAAAATAGCACAAAAGAACCCGTCAAATTTCAAGTCACGGTTTTTTTCAAAAACCAAAGATCCTATTTCCACCTTGCAACGTTCCAATGTTATTTATAGAGTACCGTGTAAAAACTGTCAAAAAACCTATACCGGAGAGACTTCTCAACTTTTTCTAAACAGACTTAGACAACACAACAAAGATATGGACAACTTAAAAACTAATACTGCTATTTCGGAACATATGACAAAGAAAAATCATAAAATTGACAACGACCATGTTCAAATACTACATACTGAAAACATTTCAATAAACGACGGATTTTAGAAAGCCTATATATTAAAACTGACCCCAATAGCATAAATAAAAAAACTGATACTAACAATATTAATAGTATATATGCAAACATTCTTAACTCAAAAAAAACCGTTCAAAATTAGCCCCCCGTAATTTGCAAATCTTATTTTAGTTTTTAAATTTCCACCAGACTTCCTTTCTTTCCTAACCTTATCTCAATAATACCTTATCTGTTTATTGTTTGATTCTGTTCATTTAACTTGAGTTTTTGTTTTTTAAACTTGATGTTGTTTTTTCCTTACATTTCAAATTATTTGTTAATTACTTTGTTATTACTTGTTTTAACTTGTGGTAAAGTTTTTGTGATGTTCTTTTGGTTTTGGTATACTTTACTAATATTTTTTGGTGTTGGTTGTTTGTTTTTGGTTTTTGTTTACACTGAAGATGCTTGGCTTCGCCATGCGAAACGTCTGTAATTAATGTTTATTTAAATAAAAATTCTATAGGACTGAAGTCTTCATTAATTAACCTAGAATTTAATTCTTAACAGTCCAATAACTATTTTGTTAATTTTAAAATAACATACATAAGTCATTTGATAAAAATTGAACAAATGCTGATAATAAGATGAAACTTAGAGCACATGTTGGTCTTATAAATCGCTACATGCGTGCTATACCACATATTGTTTGAACAAACTTTTTCGCGTTATATAATTTAGGACATTTCTGCTGTGTCATTATTAAGAATTAATGACACGATAAAAATATTATTTTCCGGACAGCACGACAACAGTTATAGGCTGATTTTTGTAGAAAGTTTCAACTCTCTAGCATGAAAATACTGGGAGCCACGATGATAACAGACATACACACATATACACAGAAAACTTAGGGAAGACCACATAAAACGCTTCAGAAACATCTGAAACAAATAATTTCCGTAACTTCCTGGGTTTGAATTTTATTGCAAAAACAAGACTTTACCTATATACTTTATATAGGAAAAGTAAAAATATACTTTTTTACTGTAAAGTAAAAAACAAGAACAGTAACAGGTAAAATTGTTTGTAAATGGCTTTTGACGAAAGTTTCATAAACAAATTATATTATTAATTTTATTGTTTTAATTATGCATTTAAAATAGTCCCCGAAGTAAAAGTTAATAATAGTAGACTCTTTTAACACAGTAACAACAAATTCTTTTGACTTTAACGATAATATTTACTGTCACTTAGCAAACTCTCTTCTTCTCTAAAGACAGTTTATATTTTCTTTCCTTGTAAAGGAAAATTTTTCAATTATAAGTCATGAGTAGAATCATTTATACAGTAAAGAAAATACTTATAAACTAAACTTAAATTGTAATTAAATAACCAGCTAAGTAATAAAAATATGACTAGGCTATTATTGTTTTATTGATGCGATATTTCAATTAAAACGTTAAGAAATAATTCTTGGATGTTTTAACGTTAATATAATACATTTAGTAAATTTTCATGACAGCAGCGAATTTCGGAGTATGGTCATAATTCATATCAGAGGTCTTTGACCGCGAACAAAGAAGTTTTGCGAGACAATATATATATATATATATATATAATATATTATAATATATATATATATATATATATATATATATATATATATATATATGTGTGGTGTGTGTGAGTGTGTGTGTGTGTGTGTGTGTGTGCGCGCGCGTGTGTGTTACGGTACTATTTTGGTACTTTTCGGGTGCGTGTTATAAGATAATGAAATAGATTTAAGAAATATTCTTACTGTCAAATCAAGCTAAAGTTTTTATTATTAAGAGTAACTTAATAAGCTTTAAGTAACTTAAAAGTTATATTTCATTAAGCGTAACTTTTCTTCGTAGAGTCCAAGAATTGAGATGTGCATACGTAATGTGGCCAAAAAACATTGTTTTTCGAAAGTCTCTTAAAAAGTCTCTTTTTCGAAGTCTTGTAAAAGTTTTTATTCTGCTTAAAACTACTTTTTTAAAAAATTTTTTTTTTCTTTATTAACTATTTAATTTTCTGTAATAAACCAAATTTTGAATAAATATATAATTACAATATTTTTAACCATGTAAAAAAACTATGCATATCAGTGTTCCAATATTTTATAAACAATTATTTTTATTAGGTAATTTATAAAAATGCTTAATACTAAGCAATACATCGAATTTTAAGTAATAATGTATAAAAAATATTATTATTAACAAAAAGCATGTATACAAGACGAAAAACAGAGAAAACTCAATAACCTGAAACATAATAACCTCAACTCATTCATTTCTCCTCCTAGGTTCTTTGACTTTTTCACCATTATTACCAAGCAAATTTCCCGTACTGTTTTTAAATACTTTTTCGACAGTGTTGGTAAATGAAATTTTGCAGCTGAAAAACAGTTTAGTAATTACCAATTTTGCAGCCATGAGTAGATAAAAGTGATATTATTAATTTTCATCCCTTTTTTGGCATAATAAAATTTAATAAATTCCTAACTTTCTTAGCAATGGTATTTTAGCGATTTTCAATTCCTTATCCTCCAGATTAAATTAAACAACTGTGTGAATTTTCAACGAAGGTTAACTTTTGTTTCCTTGTGGGCATAATAAATTTAATTAATTTGTTACTTTGTTAGGAATGGTAATTTTTATTTCCTATCCGACGTAATAAATTCAATTTATTTTTAACTTAGAAAGAAATGGTCATTTTTAATTCTTATCCAGCATGACAAACATAATAAATTTGTGACTCTGTAAGGAATGGTAATTTTTTATTATTAACACGAGACCATAGATAAAAAATTATCTTAAAATTAAAGAGGTTAAAATGATAAACATAGTCTGCAGGAACTACAACTTTTGTAGGACATTTGATTGAGACATTTCTATAACTTAATTAATTAAAAATAATAATTAAACTAATCAAAGTATTGAATAGTAATAATGATTTACATTTAATCTTGCAAAAGTATAAAATCTAAGCATAATAATTCGCTGCAATCAAAATAGTTTTATCTCAACTTCTCCTTGAGCTCTTGCCTAAAACAATCTGAAAATTGGTTTTCTTAATCTTAACCTACCCCACCCTTTTGCCAGGAAATTAGGTTGTCTGACCCTAAACACGAGGTTTAGCGTATTAAAGTTTTGAATTTATTATAATCCAGTTTAAGGTATAATTCTACTTCTTTCGGTAATAAAAATACTGCTTTTAAAGTGAGTATTATAAAAGAGAAAGATTTAAAGAAAATTTTTGCCCAAACTTTTTGCCAAAGGAATACAAATTAAGATACAAATTTAAAAAGCAAATACAGATATAAATTTTTAAACGCTCAATGTACTTCCGAATAATTGGAATAAAACATGGAATCTATGATGAAACGTATTGCGATGTTGCAACAGACGGACTTAAGAATCGAGCATATTATATAAAACAAATTGTAATTAAGGCTTTATTACAATTTTTTGTATATTATATGTATATTATATTATATATATATATATATATATATATATATATATATATATATATATATATATATATATATATATTATATATATATATATATAACCCTTCACATTAATATAAACTTTGTCATATAAAAATATAGTACGGGTTACCGTTGTACTTAGTTACTTTGTACGCTTTGTTCGTCTTAAAAATGTCATAATGATCCACATCCAAAGCTGTGTTACCAAAAGTGGTTATGAATTTTTTCGGTCTTCGTTACGCTTGACTACAAAATAAAATATTTATTTCATTTCTACAGTGTTATGGCTTTGGCATGCTTTACTAGAATTTCATTTAATTATGAAATTCTAGTAAAGCATGCCAAAGCCATAACACTGAAATGAGAATTATGTTTAATTACATAATTCTCATTTCTTCTTTATTAATATGGTTACTTTGTTTCTTTTATAAAAAACAAAAGATAAATTCAAATGTCTCATTTGGATGTGATTTTCTTATTGCTATTACTATTTTATTTTTATATTTGATTGAAAATGATAAAAATAATGAAAATAAAATGTATAAAAATAATAAAATATATAAAATTATATACGGACACAAAAAGTGCAGATAAAAATCATTCAATATATTGTGTGAGTATTTTAAATAATTTATGAAGCTTCTCTCCAGTAAAATCAGCAAAATATAGTGCTTGTGGTTTCATTTACCTAAGTGGTTTAGTGGGATTAACTTGATTATTTCATAATGAAGGAGTAAATTAAATAATTGTAAAAATGTTGGCGAATTTTCCTCTTTCTTGCGCAGTTTGTTGGCTTATGCTTTATAGTCGAAACAGTAGCACCTTTTAGAGAATTTCCGAAGAAAAGATGAGCTTATGAGGTTGAGGTCATTGTGCTATTAGTATTAGTTCTATGTTTTTCATTTAGGCATTCATACAAAGCTTACTTTAAGCTAATATACAAAATGTTATCTCATGGTATCTCCAAAGGACATGGTATCTCCTTTGGAGAAACCATGCAAATTGACAGACTTTTAAAAGTGCTATACTGGTACGACTATAAAGCTTAAAAAATGGATTAGTACGTAAAAAAGCAAGAATTTCTATGAAAATTCGCTCGGCTTGCGGAACACCGCGCCAGAATTATTTTGTATAACTATAAATTTTCAAAAAAAAATCGGCATTCGATATGACAACTCTAAGTTGACCAATGTGCTAATTTAGGGAAAAATAAATAGAGGCGGCGTTGTATCTGTTTATCTAGAATCAGATAATGTATTACTATGGTATTACTAGATTAACTATCTAGTAATACCAGTTAATGCAACCATAAAACCTTAAATAGCCAGGTAAAATAACCGACTAACACTTAGTTTACAAAAAAATATAGTTTCGACGTAAAAACTGAGATTTTAAAAGGAATATAGTAGAGTGAAAATTACGTTAAGTACTGCAACTTGATTTTAAAACTTAGTCTTTTAGTTAAGACATTAGATTACGAAGTAGGGAACCCCGTGTTCGACTCTTGGCGGAAACGACAATTTTAAAGATATTTATTTAAATTTTTATTTTGTTTAGTAAAATAATATTACGCACGTTCAGTAACCAAATAATTCTGGCGCGGAGGTCCGCAAAACGGGCAAATTTTATTTGAAATTTTGCTTAAGTTTTCAGATTTTTTTTAATAACTTGAGCAGTAGCGTCACAACTTATTTGATATAATGTAAAAATACCGTATTTGATATATGTATTTATTTAATATAAATACTTAAATAAACTAAATCATACCAAATGGCAGGACGAAAACCCAAATAGCAGTGTTTATGTGTAATAGAAAACCAATCACACGAACTTTTCTGCATCACATATTTTAAAAAAGCCACTGGAATTTAGTGTGAGACATTTTAATTATTTTACATGAAATGTTATTCATCCGACGTATTCATTCAACCTTTAAGAATATACACATTCTTAAGTATCAAAAGTATAAACCGCAGGGAAGTATATTAAGACCTGACCACTAGACAGCCTGTTAAATAATTAGTTCGACATTCCTTTACAAATCTCTTCTTAGCGATAATTAGTTCTTATTCAGGATAATTAAACCCTTTAGGTATTCAAGAGCCTCCTGGTGGTTAAGCGTTTCTTTAATTGATTCTATCGATTGAAACAACCGAAATACTGTAATTTACTTATTTTCCATTTTTGGTACTATTGTATAGAATAGGCCTCCACTTATCATACCCAAAAATCTTAGGTCAATTAGAACTTTTGATAATGATAATAAACTACGTTTATTAGTTTATTAGTAAGAGTTCGGTTTTAGTTGAGTTCGGTTTTAGCTCTTATAGAGTGCAGATGTTTTTAACGGTGCTCCGTTTTAATTGAAGTTTTTGTATGGTTATTCTACAAAATTTAGTGAGGTATGGCGATAGGATTATCATCCATACGTAAGAGGACTTAAACGAAGTGAATTTATAAACTATAGTGTTATTGTAAAGACTTTTTCCGGACTTAAAAAGTAAGTAAGTTAATCCTATCTATTAATGATTAATAGCGATTTATTTTCCGCGAGGACAGTGTGTTTTTTTATGCTTGTATTAAAATATAAGTATTGGTCTTTTTATATTACGCAAATAACGTACCATCCTGCATTAGATATGGGCAGTAAATAAGCCATTAAGTAACATAATAAGTTAGTATTATTACTCAAGCTTAGGACCAGTGGAGACGTGTCGGGTACAGCAAGACCGGCACGCGGAACATCGCTAGGGTGGTGACCTACTTAGGGGACTCTGAATATTTTCTTCATTCAGTCAGCATTTCTGTCTTAGACTTTTCTTATATCTATTTCTATTATTAAATTTCATTGATTTTATAATTGTAAAATCTCTAGAAATCTTTTACAAAATAGATACGATTTTTTAGACCCAAAAATCTTTTCTTCCTTTTTTCATTAAAAGGACTGAATAAGATCTTTCCTATGAGCATATGTTTTGAAAAGTGATTTTTAGTTTACTTATTTATCATAAGTAATAACAACCAACATGAGTTGTAGCAGCTCCCGGCCACTCTTAGGGAGCGATAGCTCAGCGGGATACCAGTGCCAAACTCCAGCTGATTTTTATAATGAGCTAAGGAGCAACACAGCCAAGAAAGGACCATTTGTGAATGGCCGGTCATCTACCTCTTCAAGTGAGAGATGGGAAAGTTTTAGTTCATGTAACTCGAGTTCAGCGTTTAGTGTGTTCTCAGACCGATCTAGTAACACAGGTTATGATTCTGTCTGGACTGAAAGTTATAGATCCCTGTCCCTTAGTCCAGGGTCGTCAGGTTACGGCTCCGGCTCAGTTTTTGCTGCAAACGCAGCCTGGGGAGCTATTGACAGTTGGGACGTATGTTACAATAGACCAGTAATATACAAAGACAATACGGCCATGGTCCATGAAGGTCTAGAATGCAAAGGTATCGCCTTAGCCAGCGCATTTACATCGGCCTTGATGAACCTTGCCCCACCTATTACATCTAGAGAGAATGTAGTCACTCAGATACTATACATTAAACCCCAGAATATAAGCAACGATGGAGGATTTCTCTCCAACCTGGTTCGAGGACTGGCCCCGCAACCAGAAGAAAAGAAACTGTTGTCTGCCGAAGACAAGGAAATAGCGGTCCAAAATTGGACAAAGCAGGGCAAATTTAATCAAAAGAGGCACTACATAAAAAAATGGAGACGTAGATTACTAAAAGAACAAGTAAAACAAAAAGGCACGTTGGAAGCTAAGTATAAAAAATGGAAAGCCGATCTGCCCTTTGCCGAAGCCAACCGACTTTACAAACTCGAGAAAGATAAATTTGACATGGAATATGCACGGAGCCTAGAAACTATTATAAGAGTGGAAAAGGATGAGCTGAGGCTCGTAATTTGTCCGGACGGGACGTTTGAAACGGAGTCAATATACCCGCCAACCGGTCAAAACTGTACTGACGTCACGCAGCAACAAGCATCCGAAAAAATACCTGATAAACCTAAGGATAGCAGTCAAAAAGGATTCTCAACCTGCTGTCCTAGTATATTTTTACTAGGGGGTAAACAAACATCTAGTACATCAAGCAGCGACTCAGAATCAGAAAATAATAGAAGGAAAAAGTCAAAGAAAGGCAAATTAAATATAGGAAATACCAAGAAGAATGAAGAAGATCTAATCAAATCCCAACCACTATGTTCATATAACATCAGTACCATCAAACCGGGACTGAAAGGAGGCAACAAAGAAGACAGATCTTCGGACAATGAAAAGCCTATAGAACCATTATCTGACCCGGCAAAACTCTCCCAAGCAGCTAAAATGGACCACGAAGAAAAAAACGATTCAGAAACGGAATTTGTTATATCTGAAGTTAAGGTTACCGTCCATGCGGAAGACAATCCAATTGGCCTTACCAGCACCGGCAAAGAGAATAAAGAAATCAAATCATCCACCAATCTTGATCAGTCCATTTCTAAACTAGAGGACCTACTTAATCACTTGTGTCTTATGGGGAAAAATAAATCAGCAGGAACAAGTACGAATCTATTTAGCAGTGACCGAGATCAGAAAACACGCCTCTAGTCTAGAACTAGAACTTGTAAAGACCAAGAGCAGTAGTTATATTAATGCTATAAAATCAGAAGCAAAACTGTTACTATCGCAGTATCACCACCGTACTCAGCACGATATGGTAACACAGATCAATCCAGTTATTTCCACAGATAGTGGAATAGACAATACAGTCAACCCAGTGTCATCATTAAGCCCAAATGTTGATAGCTCAAAAATTTCTCACCATAACGAAGAAAACAATGAGCATCTAAATAGATCCTATGCCTGGATCGTGCAGGACCAAAATAACTACCTAGCGCCAGCCATAATCAACGAGAAAGGTAAAAACAGCACGGAGAAAATTACAACACCAGAAAGAATGACACCGGTTCCGCCAAAACCAATGCCAAGAAAGTTTCCTAAACGAGAAAGAGATGACAAAGAACCCGACCCAGATAGAGCGATTATAATACACTGGAAGGATAAAAACAAGACTGAAGATCAAAAGGAGTTGCTTAGGCGAACTATATTAACAAAACTAAAGCCTAAAGTTCCGCATGTAAAAGTTGATAGATTCTATCCGAGACATAAAGGCCTTGCATATGTAGTAGAGGGAGAAACCAAAGATGATGTCGCTGACATTAAAGCGTGCCCAGATATAGAAAGTCTTGGATTATGTGTTAAAGATTATTTCGATCTTGAAACTATCCAAATTAAAGACGTAGAAAAAGACTATGACCCCAAATCGGTCATGAAAGACGTGTGGAAGACACTGGAGACACTAGGCTTTGCTCAAGAAGAATTCGGCCATTTCGTAACCACCAAATTCTGTCTACCGTGTCCATGGTCTAGAAACAGAGGCGTAAGATGGATCTTAGAGCTGTCAACTCCCCTAAAAAGAGCTCTAATAAGGGAAAAGAAAATCTATATAGATTGGGCTAAGTCAGAAGTGAGTAACTATATTAATGTAATTAGATGCTGGAGATGCTTAAGAATAGGGCACGTCAAACAAAGCTGTGACAGTAAAGAACTAGCGTGCGCTCATTGCTCAAAAATAGGCCATACTGCAAAAGACTGCCCGGACAAAAACTTAGCCCCTTTCTGTGCGCCTTGTTACTGCAAAGAAAGGCCAAGTAACCATAGTATTACTGATATGGGCTGTCCAGAATACGTCCAAGCTAAAAATAAGCTGAGATAGGGTTTATTCAACACCCTCATTTAAATTTATTTACCTATTTATTTATTCTGTATTTGATTACTTATTATTATTTATTACTTATGTGTATTATTATCATTATTATTAATTTATTTATAATTTATTTGTCATTTATTCTGGGTTGAGACGTCCCAGAGACGTAGGGCTTCAGCCTACATCCTAAGTCTCTAAATTAATCCAGAACTGAAGCCTGAAGCATATCTAAAAGGATCTTCTGCTGGACCCTTAAAAGCGCAAGCTTGCAGCAGATAGGGGAAGGAACCCCGATTCAATAAACCAAACATGCTAGGGAAAACATTTGGTTTTTTACCCCAGGTGGGCAAGGCAGATACTGTCAAATCCCACCCCGAGAAATCGGGCTGCTCCACGGATTCTGGGGGAGCACACTAGCACCAAACCTTAATAGCGGAGTGAGTCACTTGGCTCCGCCACATGCTACAAGTGATAATAGTAAGGATGACGTAAACGACAAGCCAAAAGCTGTAGAAGGAGATAAACAAGCCCAGAATAACGAGAGTGCGTCGCAAAAAGATAATAAAGAACAAAGCGAGCCTGCTGTTCACATCTTAAACTCTCAAAAGATGGAAGAAGAAGAGCTGTTAAAATGAAAAAAACCTCGTAAAGGCTATGAAAAAAAACAGTTGAAAGACAGCGGAACATAAGCCAAGACGTCAAAAGAAGCGTTTTGTTGTTAGAGGAATCGCTGGAAGTTATGGAAAACCTCCGAAGAACAAGGATTGCGGCCGAGGAAGAGAAGCAATAAGCCAAGCTACTCAAACCACTCATCCTCAGCAAAGAAGCCAGGAAACACTAAGGGGGAAAAGACCAGCAGCTTCGCCCCTAAAGAAGCAGGAGGAAAAGAAAACTAAGAACGAGGAATCGGACGAGGAATCTGACTCCTCTGACTCAGATGACGGAAAGAAAATAGAAGACACTGATTCTGACGGATCTGATACGGACGCGTCAAGGCCCAACTCAGTCTCGTCTACCCGATTCGAAATCGAGGAGGAAAAAAAGAAAAAAACAGCAAGAGAGCAAAAACGGAAAAAGGAAAAAGAAAGGAAAAAGAAAGAAGACAAAGAAATTAAGAGAAAAGGGACTGAAAGAATAAGAAAAGAAAAGAAGAAAAGAAGAAGAAAAGACAAAACAAAAGAAAGAAGAAGAAAGAAAAAAGAGAGAAGAGGAACAAATAAGGAAGAAAAAACGTAAAAAAGGGAAGGTTAAAAGACCTAGATCGGAAGCAATTCTAATCAAACCAGTAGAAGGTAAATCGTATGTAGAAGTTCTGAGGAAATAAGAAAGAACATAAATCCAGAAAATACGGAGACGGAAGTAAAGTCTATTAGGAAAACTCGAAATGAAGGGATCTTATTAGAACTAGGCCCGAACAGCAAAAATAAAGAAGCCTTCCAATCTAGCATAGAGCAGTTCCTTGGATCAGATGCGACAGTGTCGAACCTCCAGCCTAAAGGTTCAATAGAAATAATGGGCCTAGACTCTCTCACAGAGCCAGAGGAAGTCGAACAGGCCCTTTCTAGGGATCTGCCTGGGATAAAGGATGTTAAAGTAGGACTTACGACTCCAAATGAAAAGAGGACAAAGGATTGCGATTGTAGATATGGCTGAAAGAACTAGCAGAAAAAATTGTAGACGCCGGAAAAATAAAAATTGGATGGCTTGTTTGCAGAGTAAGGAGAAGAGCCGTGGTGAAAAGATGTTTTCGATGTTTAAGCTATGGCCACATGGCTCGTAACTGCAGAGGACCTGACAGAAGTAAACTATGCTACAAGTGTGGTTCAGAAAATCACAAGGCCAAAGACTGTACGAACCCGAAAAGTGCGTTCTCTGTTGTGAGAAAAAACCCAGATAATACCGAAGTTAATCATGTACCCGGTACCGGGCGTTGTAAAGTTTTTAGAGAAGCCTTAAAGGAAGCCAAACAGCGCCTATGATGGCTCGAGTTTTACAAGGAAACATGCATAGAAGTAGACTTGCAGACGATGTACTGCACCAAATGGTCCAAGAGAAGAAAATCGACATTGTCCTAATTAGTGAACAGTATAGAAATAGGGATCTTACTAATTGGTTCTCAGACCTCACTGAAACAGCTGCTATATGGATAACTAACCCAGGGAAATTACAAACCAAAAAAAACGGCAGAGGCAGAGGATTTGTATGGACTGAATGTATTGGGACAACATTTATATCTTGTTACTTCACCCCAAACGAACCCATACAAGATTTTAGAGATAAGCTGGACGATCTCGAGTACCAAATAATGCAGAGATTAGAGCAAAATCTTATAGTAGCAGGAGACTTCAATGCAAAAGGACTCGAATGGGGAATGACCTACACCGACTCCAGAGGGAGATCACTTCTAGAAATGGCAGCGAGAACAGGCCTCCAAGTACTAAATGAAGGAAATGTAACCACCTTTAGACGGCCTGGTTACGCAGAAACAATCCCAGATATCTCTTTCGTTTCAGAATGCTTCGAAAGAAGAATATGCAACTGGAGAGTCCTTGAAGATTATACAGCCAGCGATCACCAATATATTCAGTTCGATATTAAAGACAAACGCCAGGGAAAAGTTAAGAACCCGAACCAAACACCAAGATGGAACATTAGAAAAATGGAAAGAGATATTTTTTCCATGATGCTTGACTGGGGGCTAAAATCGATTAACAGAAATAGAAGCAGGAAGTGCGAACCATATAGTCTCATCAACGATGGGATTAATTACTAGAGCCTGTGACGCCTCCATGCCCCGCGTCAGACAAGATAAGGGTAAGAAACCGGTATACTGGTGGACAGACGAGATCGCAGAGCTCCGAAAAAATTGCCACAAGCTTAGAAGGGTTGCCCAGAGAGCCAATAACGAAATCGAAAGAACAAATAAATTGGCGTCTTATAAATATGCACGGAAGCCCTTCGCCGAGCTATAAAGAAAGAAAATCTGAGTGTTGGAGACAACTGGTAAAGGATATCGACTCAGACCCCTGGGGCCTAGGCTATAAGATTGTAATGAAAAAACTAGGTGATATGAAGTCAAGTAATGAAATGGATAGTTCGCGAATAAAAAATTATCGATACACTGTTCCCATCTCACCAAGCTAAGGATAATAGATCCCATTAGAGATGTCGACGAATGTCCCCCTTTTACCCTCGGAGAACTAGAGGAAGCGGTTTTATCTATGAAGGACAAAAAAGCGCCTGGCCCAGACGGGATACCATCAGAAGCCTTAAAGGAAGTACTAAAAACTAAACCCACCCTTCTACTGGACATGTACAACTCCTGCCTCAACGAAGGTATATTCTATTCTGAATGGAAAGTAGGTCGTCTTGTTTTAATAGACAAAGGTAAGGGAGACCCTGAACAAGCCTCATCGTACCGCCCTTTATGCATGCTAGATACAGCTGGGAAAGTGCTCGAAAACTTTTAAAGCAAGAATGAAGTCCGCAATAACTTCATCAGGAGACCTTGCGCCGCAGCAGTTTGGTTTTAGATCAGGTCTTTCTACCATAGATGCAATAAGGCAGATCCCTGAGGCTGTCTCAGCTGCAGAGAATCATAGTTCCGATGCAAAAGAGTAGTGTTGCTAGTAACATTAGACGTAAAGAACGCTTTTAACTCAGTTAGATGGAGCGACATGATAAAGGCTCTCGAAGAACATTTCAAGTTACCAAAATACATGTTAAGAATATTGAACGATTATCTCAATGATAGAAGCCTCCTCTATGACACAAAAGATGGACAGAAAAAAACAAAAATTACAGCTGGTGCAGCGCAGGGATCTATCCTTGGCCCAGACTTGTGGAACATAGTATATGATGAACTTCTCAGAATTGCTTTGCCAGATGAATGCAAATTAATCGCATATGCAGACGATATAGCAGCAATTATCATAGCCCGAGACGTAGAACTGGCCCAAATAAAGTTCAACCAAATTATGAGAATCATTATAAGATGGATGTCTAACCATGGCCTTTCCTTAGCACTGAACAAAACCGAAGCCATATTCTTAACTAAGAAGAGAATTCCTACAATGATCCCAGTCCAAGTCGGGAACGAAGTAGTCACCAGCAAGCCAACTGTTAAGTACCTTGGAGTTACCCCGAACGTAAAGATGAAATTCCTAGATCATCTAAAAATAGCTGCAGAAAAAAACTTCACTGCGAGTGCGGGCACTTGGAAGGCTAATGTCTAACATCGGAGGCCCGAGAGCAAGCAAGAGAAGATTACTAATGTCATCAAGTCAATCTATTATCCTGTACGGAGCAGAAATCTGGGCCGATGTTCTTAGCAAAAAAAGCTACAAAAAATCGTAGCGCGAGTCCAAAGGAAATCAGTCTTGAGGGTAGCTTCTGCATACCGAACGGTCTCCGAACCAGCTGTTTTAGTCATTGCAAGCGTCATTCCTATTGACCTGCTAGCTATAGAGCGAAAGAGAGTATACGAAAGAAAAATAGAAGCAATCATAATGCAGTACGAAAAAGAAGAAAGAGATAGAACCATGGGGCGGTGGCAACTTTCATGGGATGAGGAGACAAGAGGCCGCTGGACATGGCGCCTGATAAAGATATCAAATCATGGGTAGATCGAACGCATGGAGAAGTAGGTTTCTACATAACACAGCTCCTTAGTGGGCACGGATATTTTAGGTCCTACTTACACAAAATCGGGAAGCATCAGTCTTCTGATTGTCTCTACTGCCCTGGTCTCATTGACAACGTAGAACATACTTTTTTTGATTGTACTAAATGGACAACGAGAGACTAAATGTAACCATGATAATATGGCCAATCACACCCGACACCATAGTAAATGTCATGCTAAAAAACGAGGACTCGTGGGAAATGATCAATACTTTTGCTGAGACCATCCTGCGAGCTAAAAAAGGTGATTTAGACAATGTTACATAGGAACACTCTACCAATACGGCAGTTATAATTTATTTATTTATTTAACATTTTTTTTTTTATTTATTTTATATATTTTTTTTTTTTATTTTTTATTTTTTTTTTTTTTAATTTTTAATTTTTTTTTTTTTATTATTTTTTATTATTTTTTTTTTTTTATTTATATTTTTTTTTTTTTTCTTTTTAATTTTATTTTTTATTTTATTTTTTTTTTTTATTACTATTATTATTATTTATTTTATTATATTATTATTTTTTTTTTTTTTTTTTTTTTTTTTTTTTTTTTTGTCAGGTTTTGAGGTTTGTTCTGGCGTTGGAGATCTCCTTTGCAAAGTCTAGACCCACTTTAAAGCTTCGACAAAAGAAGACATAGGGGGTAAGATGGGAGGGAGCCGGAAGGCTCAAGATAAGACCTAGCCTGAAGTAATGTGAATAACGGTTCCAGGCTAGGTTTAAGGGGTTTCGCGGAGTGAGTTTTAGTTGGTATGAGGCAGACCCTGAGTCCAACACTGTTGACAGAACCGCTGTCTTCGTGCGTAAATGCATTTCCCTCTCTTTTTTTGGTAAACATTTTTCCCGCAAGAAAAATTTTGCCAGAAAAAAAAAAAAAAAAAAAAAAAAAAAAAAAAAAAAAAATGTTTTTCATTTAGGCATTCATACAAAGCTTAGTTTAAGCTAATATACACAAATGTTATCTCATGGATCTCCAAAGGACATGGTATCCTCCTTTGGAGAAACCATGCAAATTGACAGACTTTTT
The DNA here is from genome assembly GCA_018340805.1 of Microvelia longipes. Taxonomy (NCBI): domain Eukaryota; kingdom Metazoa; phylum Arthropoda; class Insecta; order Hemiptera; family Veliidae; genus Microvelia; species Microvelia longipes. Next base: position 58,211,762 of record JACMZG010000008.1, read on the forward strand.
AAAAAGTGCTATACTGGTACGACTATAAAGCTTAAAAAATGGATTACTACGTAAAAAAGCAAGAATTTTCTAATGAAAAATTCGCTGGCTTGCGGAACACCGCGCTAGAATTATTTTGTATAACTATAAATTTTCAAAAAAAATCGGCATTCGATATGACAACTCTAAGTTGACCAATGTGCTAATTTAGGGAAAAATAAATAGAGGCGGCGTTGTATCTGTTTATCTAGAATCAGATAATGTATTACTATGGTATTACTAGATTAACTATCTAGTAATACCAGTTAATGCAACCATAAAACCTAAATAGCCAGGTAAAATAACCGACTAAACACTTAGGTTTACAAAAAAAATATAGTTTCGACGTAAAAAACTGAGATTTTAAAAAAGGATATAGTAGAGTGAAAATTACGTTAATAAGTACTGCAACTTGATTTTAAAACTTAGTCTTTTAGTTAAGACATTAGATTACGAAGTAGGGAACCCCGTGTTCGACTCTTGGCGGAAACGACAATTTTAAAGAATTTATTTAAATTTTTTATTTTGTTTAGTAAATAATACTACGCACGTTCAGTAACCAAATAATTCTGGCGCGGAGGTCCGCAAGACCGGGCAAATTTTATTTGAAATTTTGCTTAAGTTTTCAGATTTTTTTTAATAACTTGAGCAGTAGCGTCACAACTTATTTGATATAATGTAAAAATACCGTATTTTGATATTTATTTTATTTAAATATAATACTTAAATAAACTAAATCATCAAATGGCAGGACGAAAACCAAATAGCAGTGTTTATGTGTAATAGAAAAACCAATCACACGAACTTTCTGCATCACATATTTTAAAAAAGCCACTGGAATTTAGTGTGAGACATTTTTAATTATTTTACATGAAATGTTTATTCATCCGACGTATTCATTTCAACCTTTAAGAATATACACATTCTTAAGTATCAAAAGTATAAACCGGCAGGGAAGTATATTAAGACCTGACCACTAGACAGCCTGTTAAATAATTATTCGACATTCCTTTACAAATCTCTTCTTTAGCGGATAATTAGTTCTCTTATTCAGGATAATTAAACCCTTTAGGTATCAAGAGCCTCCCTGTGGTTAAGCGTTCTTTAATTGATTAATCGATTGAAACAACCGAAATACTGTAATTTACTTATTTTCCATTTTTTGGTACTATTGTATATGAAATAAGGCCTCCACTTATCATACAAAATCTTAGGTCAATTAGAACTTTTGAGATATGATAATAAACTACGTAGGCTTACGCGGTTATTTTTATGAATATTTAGGTCTTACAGTTGTGACCGCGTCGATGTAGATGAAAAATGCGACGTTTCGCTTTAACTGTGGGAGGCATCTTTAGGGATGTAGGACTTCATGAATATAAACACAATGTTCTACAAATATGAACTCGTTTCAGTTGAGTTTTGTTGGATTGGACATCCATGATGTCCGACATCCCTGAAGACGCCTCCCACAGTAAAAACGAAACGTCGGATTCCACATAATATTGACGCGGTTACCACAGGAAGACCTATATCTTCAAGTTCCTCCAATATTAAACGTAACGCAGTACGCGTTACGTTTTCTTTTGATGGTTGGTTAATTGGCAAAGAATATTAACCTATATGTCGACATTTTAAGACCTCCATAGTATATGACACCCAAACTGACCCTATTTTACAAAAGTACCCTATTTTTACAAGGATTAACCTTAAAAATCTAAATTTATTTGATACTAAAGATCAAATTGTGCGTTAAATTAAATTAATTTTAAGTAGACAGGACTTCTTTACTGTAAAAAACAGAATTCACTCCACTAAAACATTTAATATTTTAATAAGAAGAATAAATTTAAATGCAGTAATAATTTCTTTATTGAACTCTACTTTTTATACTAATAAATTAGCATTTTTCCAATTTAAGCAACGAATAAATTTACAATAAACCATCAATTCAAACTATAAAAGTACGAATTCCAATTTAAAAGTGACATAATTTGAATTTATTATTTTATTTTCAATAGAAATTGGTTTCATACTAAATACAATACGTGTTAAGGTAGGATAGTAAAATACAAAATCATATTCAAAATTTACAACAATAATGAATAAGGTGTAAGGAATAATAATAAAAATGATTAGGGTTTAATATAAATTATTCTCGAACTTCTTATTGTCAAATAGATTTTAATTTTTATGTACTATAAATTATGACTAAGAGGAAAACTTAAATTTTAATGTCATGAATTTTGATTTATGGAGTGAGTATCCCTGTGTTAAAATTCAAAGGCTCTATTGTTTTTATGATTTTTATCGAATGTTTAGTGAGTTTGAAACAATAGGTAAAAGTTAAGTATACAAATTATTATTTTTATTTATTTGTTTTTGTTAAATGGTTAAAACTTTTGCAACAATAAGTAGTCCAGAATTAATTAAATTCAAGTTGTCAAAAGTTATTTTAAGTCTAATTGATTTTTTAGGCTATTTATTAGTTTTATGCCTAACTATACAATCCGGTGTTTTTTGTTGGAGTGTTATAGCTGAAGTTGCTATAGATTACAATAATGTTTGTTTATGTTTTGTACGTCGAAGATTTTGTTTATACGTGTTCTATGTTGTCTCAAAACTTGCGTTTAAGTTATTAACTGGGCTTAGTTATTAGCCATGAGGGCATCCCTCCTACAATATTGGGGTTATATATTATATGGGGCCCGACTGGTGCAATTACTACAACAAAGCTATGTCAATAACATGCTAATAGAAGATCTGTGATGGTGAGAGAGGGATAAAATTATGAAGATAGGAACTTTGAGATGAAGAGAGAGAAAGAGAGTAAAACATTTAGATCCGCGATGCAGAGAGATAGTAAAAACATGCAGATAAAAGATTTGCCGAATGCAGAGGATAGTAAAACATGCAGATACAAGATTTGCGATGCAGAGAGATAGTAAAAACATGCAGATACAAGATTTGCGATGCAGAGAGGATAGTAAAAATGGCATACAAGATTTGCGAATGCAGAAGAGAGAGAGAGAGAGTAAAACATACAGATTGGAGATCTGCAATGCAGAAAGAGAGCAAAAACATGTCGATAGGAAATCTGCGATGCAGAGATATTATATTAGTTATATTATATTATTTAGATCTCCTATACAGATAGGAGAGCTCAGGTTTATTTAATGCCGGAACAAGTACGATACTTTAAGAAGTTAATCAATTGTGGAGTTAATTAATTATTATGAGAGAATAACTTTAATTTATAATTCATTCTTTCATCTATAATACATTTGAATCTTTATATAGAAATACATATTTATTTAATACTGTACTCTCTAAAAATATCTTTTATATTTATTAAATAAATACGCTTATTGATGATGCGAACTAAGTTGTTAAAAAATTACTTAGCGAAATACATAATTTTATTTTAATTGTTACATAATCTAACATATTTATAACAGCACTTGGTTACAACATTCCATGTAGGGTAACAATTTTAATTTAAATAAAACTCGCTTTTGAAAAGACACAAAAATGGTGATAGAGGGATCCAGGTCCTCGTTATATAAAACTTACCTTTTAATTATAAGATAATGTAAAACACTTATTCTGTGGTCACAGTAATGAAGTTGGCAATATTTGTTACCAAATTGTCAGCTGGTTAACTTGACGATAATCAGTCAGCTTCATGCCTTAGGAAAAAAAGTAACACAATTCCTAAATCTGGTTAAGGACGATACATTTGTTCATCGTTTTTTTTACTATATATAAATTTATAACTACAAAATATTTCTGGCGCGGCGGTCCGCATGTCGGGCGAATTTCCTTTGTAATGCGTATTTCCGTGCTTAACAATTCATTTCCTACTAAGGAAATGCGATAAACATTGAAAGAAACCAACTGAGCATTAAACTTGTGCAAATAATGGTACTGCCAATTTCAGAGACATAGTTTTGAATAACTAACAGGATAAAAATATAGAAAAAATGAATTTGAGTAACTGCTCAAGTTATATAGCATAAAACGGAACCTTAAGCAAGAAATGGATTGTTAACACGCATCCCAAAGGAAATTTGATCGACATGCGGACCACCGCGCCATATTTTTTTATTATTTAAAGCAATATAAGCATCAGATTTACTACTTAACTAATATTTACTTTATTATTTGGAGTAATTTGTTATCTATCATTGACTATTTGCGTTACTTTATCAAATAACTTTTATGGTTGTTTAGACTTTTTGGCCACTAAGAGTGTTTGTATCGACTTCGGACCGGTTTCGTTCGATTCAGTAACAAAAAACCCAAATATAGACGTTTTCTAGACAAAAAATAATAACTTTGCCGATTTTAAAAAAATTCTGACTCAGCAAACCAGGTTAATGAAGTCACAAAAACCTGGTTTTCAAACCTGGGGTTCGTTTCCTCCCCAAGGTTGAGTTTTTACCAAATTTGATAAAAAAAATATTAATCCGTTCCAATAAAAACACACCATTATTATTCATACTTTTTAAATGATTTTGATGTTTTTTTTTTAAAAACATTAGAAAATTAAAATAATTGTAAAATTAACCAAATATAATGATATGAATACTATATTGTTCCTTATTGTTGTATTTGTTTGCGAAAAAAGTCTGGAACCGAAATCATATTTTTAGGTATTTTTATGACCTAAAGAGCAATTTTTACATAGTTATCTGTCAGTTTGTGTGTGTGCATGTGTGTGTGTCTATTAAAACGCGGAAAAGTGATACAATTAGATTAATATTTGGCACGCATGTAGCTATGTATAAGATTAACATAAGTACAATGTAAAAATCGCAAAGTAATCCAATTGTGTTGAGTTAAGCAGCATCGACCGTGGTCAGTGCCTGGATAAGTTACCACTAGGAATGAAACGGATGCATTAACTATTTGAGGACGAGCAAAGCTTGTTCTAAGAGATATTGCAGTATAAAGTTAACGACTTGCATATTCTGAGGACGAGCGAAGCGAGTCCTAAGTAGGGAGGATGAGTGTAGCGAAACTAATGTAATGAGGATAAGTCCCGAGGCACCCATTCAATGCTTGTCAAATTTAGCTCCTAATATTTTTACTACTATAGTTAAAATATAGATTGAGTAACTACTATATTAAACACTTGAAAACATATTTGAGAAGACATATTAATTATTTTATAAAATTAAATCAAATCATTTAACTTTCTTCTTTAGAATCCTTAAATATCATTAATGTTTTGCGATTTCATTAATTCTATATATGGTATAAAAATGCTCGCAACATTACGAACCCATTACCTATCCTAATGGACTCATCTATGGATATGAAAAGTTCATCAAAACACAATCAAGCTCTTCGTGTCTAAAAATAATTTACTATTAGCGAATTTTATTAAAGAACGACGCTGATGAAAGATGTAATTGATATATATATATATATATATATATATATATATATAATATATATATATATATATATATATATATATATATATACATATATATATAAATATACATATATATATATATACATATATATATATAATTATTTATTTTTTTAATTTATTATATATAATACAATACAATACAATGGTTTGTCATATATTATAATATATATATATATAATATATATATATATATATATATATATATATATATATATATATAATATATATATATAAATTATATATTATATATATAATTATATATATATATATAATATAATATATATATATATATATATATATATATATATATATATAATATATATATATATATATATATATATTATATATAATATATATATATATATATATATATATATATATATATATATATATATATATATATATATGTATGTATGTATATTTATATATCTTGTAAGTACTTTAACAGTATCCTTATTAAAATTGTAATAAAATAAAATGTCAACAAACTAATAAATAAAGCTTATTAGAAAGAAACTGCAATTTGTAGAAAAAATATTTATGAAAATGTAATAAAATTATTTCGCTTTAAATTGATAATATATTATGAATACTTTATTTACGTTAGATATAGGTAGGTTATACTTTATGAAATATTAAAGACTTCAGACATAGGAAGGAATGATCAAATATAGTAACTCCTGAGTTCCAATACATTTTCTAAATCGATAACCGTTTATATTTTATAGTATTCTATTGCATCTGACTTGTGAAACTGAATTTATGTTTATTACCAGTTTTTACTATAAAGTTGTGAAACATTATGAATAAAATACTAAAATCCAAGTTTTTGTCCAGATTACAATAGTATTATAATTTTAGTATTAGACACGTTACGGACGATTCAAAAGAAAAACATAAACTTCTATTTCTAATGTTTACATAGATCACTCTTTAGACTTTATGAATTTTGCACCAAGAGCACATATCGCACACCCGCGCGGATAGGGTTACATCTCAAAAATTCTGGCGCGGTGGTCCGCATGTCGGGCGAATTTCCTTTGGATGCAAATACTCAAACCCAGAGTACCTGGGTTCAAATCCGAGTAGGGACAATAATTTTTTATCGTTTTTTTTACCTAATATAAGTTTTCAACTAGAAAATAATTCTGGCGCGGTGGTCCGCATGTCGGGCGAATTTCCTTTGGATGCGTGTTTCCGTGCTTTTTACATTATATAAGTTTACAACTACTAAATAAATAATTCTGGCGCGGTGGTCCGCATGTCGGGCGAATTTCCTTTGGATGCAAATACTCAAACCCAGAGTACCTGGGTTCAAATCCGAGTAGGGACAAATAATTTTTTATCGTTTTTTTTTACCTAATAAAGTTTTCAACTAGAAAATAATTCTGGCGCGGTGGTCCGCATGTCGGGCGAATTTCCTTTGGATGCGTGTTTCCGTGCTTTTTACATTATATAAGTTTACAACTACTAAATAAATAATTCCGGCGCGGTGGTCCGCTGTCGGGCGAATTTCTTTTAGAATGCGTTTTTCCGTGCTAAACAACCTATTTCTTGCTTATGCAAAAACCATGCCCATTGCGTGGTTCCGGTTCATGCTTTAGAACCTAAGCAGTTACTTAATTGTCAAGCACTGCTCGTAACTCATTTTGTCTGTATTTTCCAAAGGAAATGCGCTAAAACCTTGTAAGATAACTGACTAAGCTTAAAGATAAGTAACTAAGCTTTAAACTAGTGCAAATAATAGTGCGTACTTCTAATTTTAGAGGCATAGTTTTGTACAACCAACTGGATAATTATGCGCATTTCCTTTGGAAAATACAGACAAAATGAGTTACGAGCAGTGCTTTATATTATATATATATATATATATATATATATATATATATATATATATATATATATATATATATATATATATATATATATATATATATATATATGTATATATATACATATGTATTTCTAGAACTTTCTTGTAAACACTCTATCTTTCGAACGGATAAATATTTTTTAACCAAACTTGGTACAAAAATCAACCTTGGGGAGGACACTAGTCCTATTGAAATCCAGGTTTTTGTGACGTCATTAACCCGGTTTGCTGAGTCAGCGAAATTTTCAAAAAATCGGCAAAATTCAGGGTTAATATTTTTTGCCGCGAAAAAGGTCAATATTTATGTTCTTTGAGACGCTGAATCGAATGAAACCAGTCCGAAGTCGATACGACCTAAAAATCGAAAAAACCATAGTAAATTACCAAAAACAAAATTTAGGTCGATAAAAAATAAATTTCGAGTAGGGTGTCGTTTTCTATGTAATTGTGGGTGTAGAATCGAATGAAACCGGTCCGAAGTCGATACGACCACTTTAAGTTACCAAAAAGTCGAAAAAACCACAAAAATTATAGAAAACCAAAATTATGGTCGTTAAAAATTAAGTTTCGAGTAGGGTGTCGTTTTCAATGTTTTTTGGGCCTCTGAGTTGAATGCCAGTGGTCCGTAGTCAATACGACCACTCAAACTCAGGGTACCTGGTTCACATCCTGAAAGGGTCGATAATTTGTTATCGTTTTTTTTTACTTAATATAAGTTTACAACTAGAAAATAATTCTGGCGCGGTGGTCCGCATGTCGGGCGAATTTCCTTTGGATGCGAAAACTCAAACCCAGAGTACCTGGGTTCAAATCCTAGTAGGGACATATAAGTTTACAACTACTAAATAAATAATTCCGGCACAGTGGTCCGCTGTCGGGCGAATTTCATTTAGAATGCGTGTTTTTTGTGCTAAACAACCTATTTCATGCTTATGCAAGAACCATGCCCATTGCGTGGTTCCGGTTCATGCTTTAGACCCTAAGCAGTTACTCACTTGTCAAGCACTGCTCGTAACTCATTTTGTCTGTATTTTCCAAAGGAAATGCGCATAATTATCCAGTTGGTTGTACAAAACTATGCCTCTAGAATTAGAAGTACGCACTATTATTTGCACTAGTTTAAAGCTTAGTTACTTATCTTTAGGCTTAGTCAGTTATCTTTAAAGGTTTTAGCGCATTTCCTTTGGAAAATACAGACAAAATGAGTTACGAGCAGTGCTTGACAATTGAGTAACTGCTTAGGTTCGAAACCATGAACCGGAACCACGCAATGGGCATGGTTCTTGCATAAGCATGAAATAGGTTGTTTAGCACAAAAAACACGCATTCTAAATGAAATTCGCCCGACAGCGGACCACCGCGCCGGAATTATTTATTTAGTAGTTGTAAACTTATATAATGGAAAAAGCACGGAACACGCATCCAAAGGAAATTTGCCCGACATGCGGACCACCGCGCCAGAATTTTTTAAACCGCAATATCTTGACAACTACTTCGAATTTTTCTGAAAACTAAATAAAAACTGGTAATTTTTCTACTTATTAGTACTTTAACATGAACATTTAAAAAGTAAAATAACTCAACTCTAACTGTATCAAATTTGACAAAATATAATTTTTTTATGAGATGTAACACTTGTACTAATAATTTTTTTTTGGATATAGTTACATCTATAAATATTACGAAATGGTATTATATTTGAGTACATAATTATTCATGGATATAGTTACATCTATAATTATTACGCATAGGCTTTATGTTTTCTACATACTTATTCCTGGATATGGTTACATCTTTCAATAAAACAAGAAGTAACCATATTTTACTAATCAATTTTTCATGGATATAGTTACATTTATGAATATAACGCGATGGCACAATGTTTGAACGTATGCTCATTCATGGATATGGTTACATCTATAAATATTACGTAAAGGCTTTATGTTTGGGTAGATACTTTTTCATGGATATGGTTACATCTATAAATGTCACATAGAAATCTTAATATTTAGCAAACCTTGAGCATGGATAAAGTTACATCAATAAATATAACATAATATAACAGTCTCCAAGCGGCGCGACCCTCTCCACTCCAATAATTGGATAACGAAATATCTGCTCTCAAGCGGCGAAAAATGGAGTTATCGTTATAACGACTTGAGGGATGGATAGAGAATTTTTTTCTGCATCAAACTGTGTACTTAACTTAAAACCGCCAAAAATCGAGATATAACCCTATCCGCGCGGGTGTGCGATATATAGAGCACATCACTAATAGTTTACATTGGATCTGTTTAACTTTTCACGTAATTTATCACAATTTAATGCGAAACATAATATTATTTTAGTATAATATATAATATACGGTTATTACTTAAATAAAAAAGCTCACCATTATTACTTTTCCTCATATATACCAAAGGTATATAGAAAATGTATTGATTTTGTACTGAGAATCCAAAACTGATGTCTCATACATTTTCTGTTGCAGGTTTTTAGACCCCGAGTGGTTTTCACAAATTTATCTCTCTGTACTAATGTGAGTAAATTCGTGTACGTGTGTCTGTTACCATGGTAACTCCCAGTGTACTTATGCTAGAGAGTTAACACTTGCGACAAAAATTAACCTTTAGGTTAAAGGTTAATGCGGTTTTGTGCTTTCCAGAAAATAATTTATTGACGTCATAAAATTTAACAATGACGCAGCAAAAATTTGAAAACAGGAAATGTTTTTTTGATTCATTTGAAATTTAGCATGCATGTAGTCACATATGTGTGACCGACAAATGTGTCATGTTTCATCTCATTATTAGCATTAGTATAATTTTTATTGAATGACTTGTATAGGTTTTTTAAATAATAAAAAATAATCGAATTGAGTTAAAGTTTAGTACAAGGGTATCTCTCCAAAAAATTAATAAGTAAAATAAGTTTCGTTTTAATACGACAAGCATATACACTGTTCTGTAGGATCATAAAAGTTAGGCGCCATCAAGCGAGGTGAGTACCTAGATGGCTGACCGCTGAGAATAAAACCAATGTATTCACTATCAGAGGTTGAGCGATGTGAGTCCGTAGACGTGTTGCAGTATAAATGTATTGATTATTATTTTCTGAAAACGAGCGAATCGAGTCCGAAGTAAGGAGGATGAGCGAAGCAAATCCGATTAAACTTTTATTTTTTTATTTATTGGGAATACATAATAACAGAATCACTTTATATATGCATGGATCTTCTAAGCATTCATTGAGACTAATTATAGCAAATTTGTCACTTAAATTCCCGCAAAACTTTTGTAATGAAATGCTCGAATTAAAAAAATTGCTATGTTTTTTTTTTAAACAAGTTCTTTACTGGCCCAAGTAATACAATATTTAAATTGCTTTGTTAAAAATACAAAAGTAAGCATTTTATTCAACTATGTTTTAAAAATAATTTAGAAGATTAAGGTCAAAGAAAATTGTTCAAATAGATATCTTCATTTTTACTTATATTATTTAGTAAAGTATAAATTATTAAACTATATAGATGTATGTAAAATATTGATATTTAAGGTTATATTAACTATGTAGCTTCGTATTAACATCCATGATGTCCCCATCTCGAAGATACGTACAAGAGAGAATATGTCAAATTCATAACCTTAGTTCTTAAAGCGGTCACTACTGAAAAACATAATGATAAAACTTCTAAACTCAAATGATAATAGGGTTTAGCCTACACAATTTATTACTATTAAAGTTTTTGTTTATAACTATATAGTTATCTATAATATCTAATATGGCTCAGCTATGCGGAATAATTTGTGTTCTTTAATTGGGAAAGATAGCTTATTTAACGCCATCGTGATAAAGCTAAAAATATTTGTTTACTTAATATAAATCTCCAAAAATAGACACACCAAAACTAACTTTAAAGCTGTAAATTAAATTAGACAAACTAATTTATACCTTGTTAAGTTAAGCCTTGAAGCAATGGAATCATTAATAAACTGTATCGTAAGTATTAGTCTAACACGTAACCGAAAAGAAAAATAAAAAGTTTTTTTTCTTACGTTTCTCCTAACTAAAACCTAAAATAGAAATAAGTTGAAAAAACTTATTTTTCAATTAACAGCGATAAAGAGTTCTTTTAAAGGTTAAACAAGTCGTTCCCTGGAGGGTTGAAGCTCAGAGCATACCTTACCTATAAATCTTAAACTTAAGTTTAGCGAGATACAACATTCTGCTGTAGGACATAGCTCAGTTAGGAACTGTTAGATGTTACTCGTTCGTATCGTAACCAATGCATATAGTAAAAACTATGTTCGTGCTTACATAACTAAAATTTTAAAGCTCTCAATTTTAAAACAAAGTCATAACTAGCTAAATGCCTTGAGGAAAATTGATTTATTTAAATTTATCTAAGTCATAAAGAATGATATTATAAAAATTGTAAGTGCTAAGCATGAGTAAAGATTGTGTGTTTTTTATTGATTTAGAATGCTTAAGTGGTGTTATTTCAGTCGCGCTGCGCTCGACCTCAGTAAAACATATTGATCCAAAGTCAATGTTATAACTTTGTAGTCGCTTTTCTCGTCCCTAAAATTTCATAATTACTCAGAGCTAAACTTAGAGTTACTTCGGTCCTCGGTACGCTCAACCTTAGAATTATTAGTTCTCCCATGTCTAGGGTGTCATAACTTATGGGTAATTAAAGCTTAGAAAATTAATATACCAGATAGCCGTTTAATCAAATAACAAGAGAAATATTTTTATACTATGTTAAAGAATGGATAAAAACCCATGGTCATACTTGGCAGCCAAGTTTTAACCTATAATTTAACATTATGATTATTTGTTAATTTAATTTTTTAACGGTAAAACGTCATAAATTTTACAGATTGTAAACAAACTTTTTCATATAATTTTAAGGGTCGCACCAATAAATATATAACATTTTTGCCAATAACTTATAGTCTATGAGTCAGGCCTAAAAAATGTGACTCATTTTGTACTACTTCAAACCAAATTTTTCTGAAAATATACCTTAAATAATGAAGGAAAGGCTATTTCTATAGAGAGTGGAGCCCTTCATATGAATGCGCTTGCTCAAAATATTAGAATATCGCACAAATTCCAGTTTTCTTGTAATAAGTGGTTCCCTGTAGGTCATGTGCTAAACAAGAAGATAACATTTATTAAAGCCGATAAAATTTCCTATAAAACGTGTGTTTTTTCGTTGGAAAATTGGATAACTACAACTAAAGTTTTGACATTTGGTTAAATAGCCTAAAAAATGCACAAAAAGCCAATATTTTTTCAAAGAAATTCGCTGACTGCATAAATTAACCATTTTTTGTGTTTTTAATAACTTTAGTTGCAGTCGTCCGATTTTGATTATTAAAGACTCGTTTTATTGAACATTTTATCACCTTTAAAAACTTATCTCATATTTTTTCATTAATTTTGCACATGACCCACCAACTTATTTCTTTAACTCATACATTTTAAGCATGCGCAATAATATGAAGGGCTCCACTCTAAATAGGCAGACTTCTTTGTTTTCCCATCATTTCAAACAATTTGGTTTCAGGTCCGATATTATAATACAATATTGCAATATTTAAAAGTTACATAGCTATGAAATATTTACTACACTTTAATTTTGTGATACGCTATCTGACGATATGTAGTTGGTCAGATTGTGCTCAAGGTTAGCACTACTAACCTGAGTCTAATTTTTTTGTTAAGTTCATCAAAATACAAACTTTGTAGGCTATTTCGTACGCATTTGGTACTGACGGAAAAATAGGTTGTTAGTACTCTTAATTACTGTTCAAACATAAAATTTTCTGAAATAGCCAGATATATTTGTTGAGCCTAATGCCTCAAACTACAATAATTGTTTATCGAATTTCATTTACCATCTTCTAATGGATTTAGAAGATATTCAGAAATGGAGGATTTGCAGAGTAGGGTTTAAGATCCTAATTTCTATTAATGCTTCTACAGATTTCAGAACAAATAATCAAATAAAGTGATTAATTAGTAATGCTGAATGATTAACAAATGTCAACACATTTTCGTAAATAAAAACCTCATTTCTATTTGAATTTATTTTTAATATAGATTAACAAGTTAGATCATAATACAATTATTATCAAATTCTCTTTGGAAGCTTCAATTACTTCTATATATTCATTATACTTATTACAGAATATATTTTAAGCTTTCAATTCTACTTAAATAACACACCTTTTTCTACACCAATAAAATTCCCCTCCTTAATTGATCTATAATTGAAATAAATAAATAAGCCATTTTATTACAGAGTCATAAAAACTGTTGATGATTAGTTCTTAAATAAAAAAGAGGTTAAATAAAAAGGAAACACATTTTACTACCCCTAAGCAACTGCAGTAGTTTAAAAATGCATTCCTGTGTAATAAACTAATTGAAACCTCTAGTTTAATATTGAAGTTATAAAACTATTGATTACAAGTTGTTCTACGATGTAGGTGGCACTGTCTATTCTGTATAAATATGTTCCTGTAAAGTTTACTTCGTCCAATTTTGAATTACGATAGTTCTGTAGACTATCCTTGACTTCATTTACATAGAAAAAACATTTACAACTATTCTACGACATTTTTAGAGCAAAGAAAGTGTTAAAATTTAAAAATAATTTTAGAAATTATTATTTTGTCATTTCCAAAATAAGTTTAGAGTAAATAAGATTCCAATATCTAAGGTCGGCGGCAGAGACTATAGATACTTAAACAGTAAGACTGTCGACTCAATGGTGGGAAAATTTGGATTCCGTTCGACGCTAGCGCTGCGGCGGACCTACCTTTCAATTGAGTGGGCGTGTATTAATTTCCCGCTTTATGCCCACAGTCAGTTTGAAATTTAATTTTTATACTTTGTATAGTTATAATTCTAACTAACCCTACCACTTTAATCTCACACAGAACACTTGTGATTATTTTTAAGTTTTTCATTTAAGTAATTTATTAATTTAATTGATTCAATCAGGTAATAATGAAATAGTGGCTAAAGTTTTACACGTGCTGAAAGATAGATTTTGGCATTTTATGCAGCCTGTATTTTAATTACATCGAGATGCGCACATGTGATTAAATGTAATTACCTGATAAAATCTACTAAATCAATAAATTAATTAAATGAAATATACTTATCTGCCATCATTAGCGTTCTCTGGAAATTTTAAAAAGGTTTCTAATTATTTTTAGTTTCTGAATTTTGGAAATACAGAACATGCAACGGTGAACTGTTTTTGTGAAAAATACATACAGAAAACAATCAATTTTATAATAATAATAAATGTAGCTGTCATAACCAAGAATTGTCATGGTACTCATAAATTTAAATATAATCAGTCATTTTTGGAAAGCTATTGGGGTTAGTTCATAAGTTGTCCGCACCGGTCCGCCGCAGCGTTATTTTTAGTAGCTTGCGATAATCGAGTCCAAACTTTTCCTCATTTAAGTTAACCCCCCCTGGTCGGCGGGAAAAAGCACATAAGTCATTAATTATAATTTGGATAATAATAATATTCATTGAATTTTCAAATTTTGACAGCCTACAAATTTTATTTCTACCTGTTTTAGCAAATTTTCAAAGAAAAAAGCATTACCCTCAGTAATAACCCCACAAACATTTTAAAAAATAGCTGTACTTTTTACTCATGTATGGTTAACGAAAAATACGAAGTTATGTTTTATTATCTAAATAATTCTGGCGTTATTAATTGACATATATAACATAATGTAAACAAATCCCGTTTTTTGAAAAATAAATATGAAAATTTGGTTATATAGTGGCAGTACGCCACTTAAAAAATAATTATGTTCACCAATAACATGGTTGCTATTAAACTAACAGTTTAATAGCAATGGAATTTCTGGTATTAATTTATAATAAGTCTGTCAATCTGACAATTTGTCAAACTTAAAAAAACAGTAAAAACCAAAAAAAAAAAAATATAGCCATAAAAATAAAATTGTTTAAATCGATTTACCTCTTCTAATACATTTGTGTCCAATGTCATCACAAAGGGTTAAATTTTCGATAATTAACCATTTTTAAAAATTTTACCGTCTTTCGGGAGAAAAAATAAGCTTATGAGGAATATAAGAATCATATAAGAAATTATTGTTGGGGGTCGTGATGGGCCCCTAACAATTAGGCCGTGGAGCGGCCGAGTGGCCGAAGGCCTCTTGTTTGGTAATTCAGGAAAATGGGTCATCGGAGTGGAAAAATGTCATCTTCCGATTCAACTCTCTAACATAAACACAGTGGAAGTTATGCGTGACACAGTCACGCAGAGACAGAGTCAACACAATACTTTTCCATATACTTATGGCAACAGGTGAATAAAAGCAAATAAAATTGGTATCTAAAGTTTAGGGTGGAGTTGCTATTAATAATTAAAAGGAGTAACACCGTCACTGACTTTCTTTTAAAAATAAGTGCTGGTTTTTTATAAGGTAATTGCATAAAATTTCGCACATTCATTTTTGAAATATAGACTAATAAATAAACTTAGTCTGGTTTAGTTTTAATGAGCATTTAAAGTGTAATAATTATTTAAATTCAAGCAAATTAACACGCGTTCAAGCAAAAGTGAACGCTATAAAGTAGAGTAAAAGAACAAAAAAAAACCTAGAGATACGTGATAATGTTTTAATAATCTCAGTTATGATTAGTAATAAAATTACTATAACTTCTTGTTTTTAGCGAATTTTCATAATGAAAATGACGCTTATGAGGTTGTTCGGATGACGGAAGTTGAGGGTGGGAGTGAGGGGAATCGGTTCCTAGTGGCTTCCTGATAACAAAAAATATGTCCGAAAAAAGTTTTTATATATATATGTATATATATATATATACATATATATATATGTATATATATATATATATATGTATGTAAGAGTTTCTACCCTTTCGTATGGCGAACGATAACTCTCGAAGGCGTTCTCAAATTGAAACGAAACTTTGCAAATCGCGAGATGTTGAGGTGGTTACGAGGACCATTGTTTATAAAAACATTATGACGTCATAAATCAAAGTTATGACGTCATGAAAAAAAAAATTTTTGAAACTTGAAATGGCTTTAAAACAAGGTATTTCGTGTTTAGGTAGACGGCTAGCTAAATCGATTAAGACCAATTTCAGCTCAATCGGACCATCACAAATGGCGCAAATAGTATATATATATACTGTTGTATATATGTATACGTCCAGGTCAAAGACTTGTACGATATCTGTTGGGTTTAGTGGTGTAGAGGGTGGGATATAGTATAAAAGATGGACCTCTACCTCTTGCTCCATCCTGGTAAGCCTGCTGTCCAGAGAGACAGGACAAAATGGCTTCCACTAAACCACGCCGAGCAAAGCAGGCCCGTAAAGTGGAAGAACCTCGAAGTAGTCTTTAAATGTTCGAAGTCATTCTAAAACGATTGCGACCGGTTTCAGCTCAATCAGACAATCCTAAGATAGACAGTTCACTCCCGAGTGTAGTAGGAACACTCAATTGACAAGTTTGTGTTTATGATTTTAAGTTGGGGGCCTCATCACTAGAGTCTTGAATAGCGCTAGTAGTAAAAATATATTTGCTCTATTCTCTACTAGATTGTGCTGTAGTATTTTTTTAAAACATACAGTTGCCAATCGTTTAGTAAATAAAATAAAAGTAAACAAAGATCTATGGTATGCTGTAGTATTCGCGATGTATTTTTGTTTTATAAAACTTGGGGGCCTCATCACGCAAAGTAGCACCATCGTTTTCTTAAAAAAATAACAATAATTAATTTTTAGTTTTTTAGACTTAACATTTAAATTTGCTATCTGGGTATAACATCTCGTGTTGGCGCAAACGGATAAGTAAAGGAAACAAACGAAAATTGAAACTCTGACATTAGAGGTTCAAATCCAAGGAGGGACGACAGAATGGGTGAAGTAAGAGTGAGAAATTAATTTTTTTTTTTCACTTTTTACCAATATATACGAAATTCTTATAGAGCTCTCTTGGGATCACTCATCCATCGACTCCTCATCATTCTAGCGCTGAAAAGCTGATGGAAAGACTTGATTACCTTCAACAGCTCGTTGTTTGGTTGAATAAAAATAAATAAATAAAATGTCAGAAATAAAATATGTGACAGTTTCACGCTGTCACCACTAGACTGTACTACTTGAGCCTCCTGCATCCCATCAACTATTTTTTTTAAATCTTTGAGTGAGCCATCTATGTTAATATTGTTTATCTATGATCCTAAGTGACGGAAGCGGTATTTTAATTTAAAACAAAAATCATGAATATATTTTTGTTTATAATGCTTGTTAGTTTTAATATTATAGCATACTATTAATAATAAAGTATTAATAAAATCGTAATTAGTAAAATCAAATTTGTGAGAAAGCCTCTCAGGCCCGCGAAGCGGGCCTGTGTGGAGAGGCTGTGAAAATTCGCTAGGTACATGGCAAAATGCCATGTAACAAGAACAATAATGAACAACAAACATCATACAAACAACAACATGTGGCCGCGAAGCGGCCACAGGGGGCCCTCGGGCCGCGAAGCGGCCGGTGGGCCGACGCCGCGGAGCGGACGAGGCGCGAAAGCGCCGAGGCTGCGTAGCGGGCTACGGGCCGAAGGCCCGTATTATTTGATATTAATAATTATTTAGGAAAAAACTAAATTGATATGTCACAACTTTTGTGGAATAGAATTAACTTGTATAAATTAATTATTAATTAAGTACTAGTTATATCTATATACCGCTATAGTTGAACATATCAGTTTGTTCTTTATCAAATAATTATTATTATCAAGTAAAAACAAGAAGTTGTAATCATTTTATTATTTACAAACATAACTCAGATTATTGAAACTTACATTAAATCATTACAACTAAGTAAGGATGAATTAAAATCAAACTGAATCATTATTGAGTGATTCTAAACACCATTTTCGAAAGAAACAGTAGAATTTCTCAAAGATAATAAAAATCAAAGACGATCTGCAAGAACTGTTTATTTTATTTAGTTACCTAGAGAGTCGGTTTAAATTATGTGGAAATAAAAAACCTGCCAATAAATATTAAAAAATCTGACATCGATCATGTGCATCTATTCGGGAAACTGGAATATAGAAGTGCAAACCATGTTAGTTTCATTCGTCAGTGAAGCAGAATAACAGAAATTACTCGAGATGTTAGAATAATGGTAAATAGTTGGCGAAGATAGTATACCCAGCCATTCAATATGGCTAGGAGCTAGCACATCCTCTACAGTGAAAGAGAACGAAGATAGGCTTTTTAGGTATAACAAACGAATTATTTGAAGCTTATAGAATCAGAGCAGTATCTCAACTAAAGATAACAATACTAGACCCCGTTATTACATAAGCGCTTAATAAACTAAAAGAAAGTTCTCAAAAGATACTAGTGAAGTTGTAGAACTCTAGAATAAACAGTCCGTAGCCAGAAGTTAGATACAAAATCTGGTGTCATCGTGGATACACGAACTGAAAAGGTTATTCTTTAACTCTACCAGCGGACTCGACGCTGGTCTCTCCTCAACCTACTTCAAATGAACGCATTTTTTGCTTTGCGAGGTGTCCTCGAGTAATACTACAGTACGAGGCGAAATTATACTTACATACCTATGGACTCGCACTTCGTCATATGTCACCTACAGCATACAAAATTGTACTAGAATTGGAAAAAGATGATACAATAATCCACGTGTCATTAGTGTCATGCCGGATCATCATACAGCTGTGACCACGCTGATGCTGGTTAACTTGTCTATGATCAAACAAAACCATCGGGCTCGGTATCCTTGTATAAAAGCGGGAACTAGTGCAAACATATTGTATGTACGTTTGAAGGTAATAGAATCATTTGTATATAAGATATAAGCGTACACACTAAGTTAAGGAGAATGTTAAAACTTAGAGACACAGACTGAATTATCGCGGAGTTAGAAATGGAATACACTTAGCGCATATGTTCAGACTCTTTATATGAAGTCTGGCCAAAAATCAGCGAGCCATCTGCATATTGATTCAGCCATATTCGATCGTTATGGATTTATCATTTATTTAAAATTTTATTTGGTATTAAATCGCGGAATGTTAATACAATAAAATAGGAATACGACTACGGATACTCATTAGTCATCATATCTGCGTTCTCAACTACGGTAAATAAGAATAGAAGGAAAAAGATAAATAATGTTTAACAAAAAATTGAAAAGTTATGTACAGAGAGTGTACAATTATAAGAAGAGGTTCATAAAATTAAGATAACTAATTAACAGTCTATCTTCGCATATTAACTGGATTTTTCGTTTAAAAAATAAATATCAATGGATAAGAATTTTAATGGACATAATTCTTGCTTCTAAAAAAAGTAACAGAAATGCTTATCTGATTGTATTACGCATCATAAACATATCAAAAATTAAACATACATTAATGAGCACATCAAAAATTTTTAGAAGACATTAATATTAATTAAGGATACTATCATTTGTCATGTGTTTTTTCATGAGGAAGTCCGGCCTTTAAAGCACGTATAAATCATTATTAGGGTAAAAGTTCCTAATAAAGTTAAAATATAAAATTCATATAATGTATCAATATGGTAGACCTAATTTTGAGTTCTTGAAAAAAGACTAATATGGTATATCCTGAATTTTAGTTTATGATTTTTTAGTAAAGATTTAGGCTAGATATTACAGGACTTCCAATTGACGCAGTTGCTTATAGTCCTCAGGAGTCGCATGAATCATCCAACGCCTTAAGGTTGACTACTTCGTCTTAAGGCAGGAGTGACGCACTTCCAAGAGCACCACATCATATTATAGTGGTCTTAACCAGAGAATATTCATAGAATGTATGAAAGAAAATTTGGACTACTATAGGCACAGTTCTCAAAATTGCTACCGTATATTATGCTATACGGCCTTAAGTTGCTGCTCTCGATGTAACTATATCTATAAATGTCCTACAAGAATATTTTTTACCAATATAGTTTTATCTTAGATATTTACCAAGTACTTGTTTCTATTATTCAGATAGAGTCTTAGATCAGACTGAATCAATTTTATCGAAGAATCTATAACCAAATGATTTTGTATATTGCAATCAATTAACTCATACGAATTGGCATGAACACACAGAGGGGGCAGAGCGCAGTCGGTCTAAAGACCAAAATAAGAATTATTTCCCTCTTAGCCCGATTTGGAATAGGCAATCACACGAGATGATAAGTGACTTTAAGAGAACCATGGGTGTATCATATAATACTTCTTATGCACAGAATTATATAAAGATTATAAAAAAAGCGCTATGCAACTATAATGACAAAATAGCTATATGCACTTCGGAAGAACATGAATATAAAAGTATCATAAACATCAGTCGTTTTTCTTATTAATAGAATGCCTATCTGCTGCATTAAACATTGATTTATATAATTGATAAATGTTTTTTACGTATTCTATTTATGTATGTATTTAATATGCTAATATTTATTTTTTATAAATTTAATATAGCCAATAATTTATAAATGCTACGGTTTTTAATGTCATTTAATTATTGTATATTATAGTAACAATTTCTCAACTTTTCCTAGAATCTATGAAGAGGACCACAAAACTCTTACACGTGCAAAGGTTTTCATGCTCTGCAGTTGCCGTATGTCCTAGTCGTCCATCATGATGTAATACTTCCCAAATTGCTTCATCAATTAACTTGCCATTTGGGTTTTCTCTTGCAATGCATCAGCGAACGCAGTAAGAAGTTGGTATCTCTAAAAATACGAGCCTTCACCTTATTTACTACCTGTTCACAATTAATAATATTAAGATAACTCTATTTATTCTAATGTTAATTGAGTTAAAAAAAGTTACATCAACTTTCTTTATAAATTTCCTTAAAATCGAGTACGATTATGATTACCCACGCCTAGTGTGATATTACTTCAGTCTTGCTTCCTTCGACCTCTGAAATTGTTGTAGCCTTATAACACTAAGGTGTTATAAGGCTTAAGGTTAACTAAAGCTTAGAAAAGTAATGCAACTGATTGGCTATCCAGTCCAATAATATACTTTTATATTATGTTTACGTATGCAACTAGAACTATGATCATACTTGACAGACTAGTTTTTATATGTTTTAGTTTGAAACTTATTCATTATAACAAAGGGTTTGCGGGCAAGCCAATATTAAAATATCGGGTACGGTGTACCAGTTTTTCTCATCAGATCGGATTCGCTACGCCTATCCTCCCTTCCTTGGACTCGCTTCGCTCGTTTTTAGGTAGTAAATACACCCGCTTCATTCCCAGCGGTCACCCATCTAGGCACTGACTACGCTTGGTGCTGCCTAACTTTAATGATCCAACAAAAAACAAAGGATATACTTGTCATATTAAAACTTAGTGTATTTATTTATTACGTAAAGGTATATAATTGTACCGTATTTCAACCCAATTGGAATATTTTCCGATTTTTTACATTTCTCTAAACGGTCACAAGTCATAAGATAAAAATTGAACTAATTCTGATAATGAGATGAAACTTGACACATATGTTAGCATTTTATACATGATTTCCGTACAAAGTTTAACTTTGTACGAAAATGGAGGTACAATGATAGCACACATACAAACTTTGTAAAATCCACTTAGGAGGCCTTTAAACCAACTGAAATGGATAATTCTGGTTACTTCTAGTTTTCTGATTATTTTTGTAATCACAATGCTTTGATTCACAATTCTTTTCACAAAGCATAAGTTAAGTTTGTCACATAAGACATAAGATAAGTCACATAAGATAAGTTATCGTAGTCTTGAAAATATCATGTTCGTGGCAGCACAACTTGACCTAATGTCTGTTTTTTTGTGCCAAGTAAAGTCACTACCATAAACAAAGCAGAATTTATGCGTGACACAAACACACACACAGACAGACAGTACGATGAAAACCAGTCAAAACGTCATAATTTTGCCTAAAACAGATAATTATGAAGAACGCACTACTTTTCTTTATATCTACGAAGAAGGTGAGGAAAAGTAAAAAAGTATTTATTTTAGAAAACAAATTTATTTAGGAAAACGTATTGAATAAAAATCTTAAATACAAATATTTGTTAACAATATCTACAATCTTTATTTTAATAGAATAATTTTAGCGTATATTTATGAGAATGTAAATCACGTTGAAAAAGGCTTCAAGAGTAAACAGGTTTAAAATAAATAAATATACAATATTTCAAATATTGCAGGGTTTGAATATAAATTTTGTGAAAAATGTAAAAAGGTTTTCCGACGTTTTTTTTTGTATTATTTAAAGAGTATATTTACCTTTTTTACATCGCGAAATGATTATTATTATGGTAATATTCATTTGAATACTAATATTAGCCGTTATATACCGGTAAATAGCTTACTCTTATAATGTCTTAAAGTATATTAAACATAATAATAATAATATCGAAAATTTAATTATCGATAAGATAACTGTTACAAAGGTTTACTGATAACTGTCACTGAGTTCTACACGTATATTAGGATGTACACTTAAATGTGACCAGTCAACAAAACAAAAAAATCAGAAATTACCAGATAAAATAACCAAAAACCTAAAATCGGCAAAATTTCGATAGAAAGATTTAGTGTTAATTAAAAGCATGTATCATAAATCTGTTTATGATACATACATGTTTATGAAGCACTTATGGAAGTGCTTCCCACCTCCAATAAGTGACGCAGAATTACTGTTTCTACATCTTGAACGTGTAGTCTCCAAGGGTGCTAGTTCGGTCCTAGGTACACTTTAGATTTTATGATACATAATTATATTTTGAATTAAGTTTTAGTTCGGTTTGATAAATAATGTTAACTTGATCTGTCCATTTCAGGTAAAAATATAAGTAATTAAATATAAATAATAAACAGAGAAATGTGAATTAAATGATACAAATTATTCAGGCACGATAGGTCCGAAAGTTGGGCTAATATGCTTGCTTACTTCATTTCTTACTCATCAATGTAATGATGAGTAAGACATGAATAGTAATAATGATTAGGAGGCTTGATTTATTTTTGCATACATTAACGTCTTATTGTGTACACTTAGAATTTTAAGAAGAAAGCTAATTCTTCTGAATTATTCTAATAAAATGCGCATGCTTATAATGTACACTTAAAAACCAATTTCTCCTTGCTAAAGCTTTTTTTACATGTTTCTTCACGTGAGCCGCTTTGCGGCATGCTCTACTTTTAAGCGTCATAATCTGATAAAAATTCGCTAAAAGTGTTTTTTTGACCCTAGATTTTTTAGATAGGTTAGAGTGGATAAAATATGGCTTTTTCTTCTTTTCATTTGAAGAGAAAACATTTGGTGTTGTGTTTTCAGAATGCACGTCACAAGCTCTAATTAAAGCCCCCATATGACGACATAGCCTATCGTTAGACTAAGCTTAGCTGTATGCCTAGGCCTGAGTTTACTCTGTAATTGAAGAAATAAATGGATTATGACCTTTCCCTCGTTTTATTGTTTGGTCTTTTTTACACTTGTTAATATTTCCAGGGAAAAGGTTTAACAAATTTTCATGGCTAGAAAAGAACAGCTTTTTTTAATTCTGAACAAATTACGAATAACTTGAAAATATTATTAAAAGTATAATTATTCAATTTGTATTTTGGTTTTAATTATTTAATTACAGTACAATAGCCGGCTCGTATTTTTATATGATGCACATTTTAATATCCCAGTAAACTATATCCCAAATAAAAACACTGTAAAAAATCCAAGGCTTACATGAAAAGAATTGTCTTATCCAGCCTCACACATTTTATTGGAATTGTCTAGTAATTATGAATTTAATTTTTACTTGGCCAATACGCATCATAAGGTATTGTGCTATTTAAGCACCGGGTTTCACCCCGAAATTGCACCTAGCGTGCATACAAACGTATGATTATTATATACTTTTGCGTCCATTGCATAACTGACTAAGTTACAAGTTAAAATGAGAACTCAATACTTTTTACACTAGACTTGGGGTTTTTAACCCTAAGGATTTCATTACTTTTCGTAAGTTTGCTTTCAAATTCACAAACATTAAGTGTACTTAACTAATTCAAATATAAAATGGTATTATTTTAGTTTTAATAATCTTTACTCGTACTAACAGAAGACAATAATAATCTGTTATAGTTCTGTACTCTATGTTAATAATGTACTTCACTCTATTTAAATTGCATCAATAGAAAAAAATGTTTGTTTAAATAAACTCTTAATGATCTTAGTTTTCATATTCTCTACTAGGTAGCACTAATATTAAATATTAATAATGTACTTTACTCAATTTATAATGCATCAATAGAGAAAAATGTTTGTCTAAATAAAACTCTCAATATTTTTAGTGTTGAGTTCTCTACTATATAGCACAAGTAGCCAACAGTTTTCTTTATACTTTTAATTTTAAGTCAGGATTAACTTTCGTCTTTAATGGTACATATTAACTAGAAGTAACACAATATGTTAGATTTTTATAATTATACATGGATTTGTACAATAAAGTTGATTTTTATACCGAATTTCATAAGTCTAAGATTGTTGGCAGAAGCTAAGAGTGAATGAGTGTCAAAAGAGTCAAACTTAAAGGGTTGTTTTTTTAATAATTATGAATGGTAAAGGAATGTACAAGGGTAAGTCAACTCATCATAATCTTTTAACTGAAACCAATTATACATTCTGGTTGGGGTAAAATTGGCCTTGAGATGGAGATGCTTCCTGGCCGCTGGACTTGGCTAGGGCACTACCGTGCCTACAGATTATTTTTATAATTTCAAAAGAAACTTAACCTAGCTTTCTGTAACAAATTTCTTAGTTACAGAAAGTATGGGTTCTAAGTAAAGCTGGAATTAATTTTAACAATGTGATTTTTTATAGGTTTGTCAGGCTGGATCAAAAATGTTCATCAGTCTAACTGCAATGTTATCAGAGAAGCTTTTTTATCCTTAATATTTTTGAGGTAAGTAAGATGGTAGCTTTTTTCATTATTCTGACGTCTGTAGGTTTTAAAAAACAAGTCTCTCTTGTTTTATACGATGTCAGGTATAACACGTTTCTTATCGTCATATTATATCCAACCCAGGCAGTGTTTATATCCAACTTCTGATCACATATAGCTACTAAAGATCTGCCTATAAACTCTGCTGTTCAAAACATATTTTTCCATCTAAAACTTTATTTTATTTTTTTTTGTTTTACTCTCGTAGCAATAAAACTAATTCAGCTCAACACATTTGAGAAAAATATTTTCATTTTAAAAATCCGCTAAAAATAATGTTATACTAGCTCGTTTTATTTCGGAAAAATCACTAAAAAAAATTATGAATTAACTTCATAAAACAACGAATATCTTGCTCTCTCAAAATGCCATAATGTCAATAAATCAGTTTAATGTTTAAAAAGCTTTATCGATGATGGGATATTTAAGAATCTTTTCTTCATCTATCAGTTATATTTCTGTGCTTCAGTTTACTATTTTACGCAAACTTAAGTTCAATCACTTTAACACAAGAGTTACTTGATATTAGCGAATTTCTAAAATCAAAATGAGTAACGACTTATGTTAAAGTTCAAAACTATTTTTAAGCAAAAAGAATTTACAAATAAAATTTGCTTTTAATTTTTTTTTCATGCACTAATTTAGAATTTAGAGATTACTAAGACCAGCTAATTCAATTTCTGTCAAATGAAGCTAGTCTAAAATTGTGAGTACCCGATTCTTTTGTTTGAATCGGTAAAAATCTGTACTAGACTGTCAAGTGAAACATTTTATTCCCGAAGCGACTATATTTACTGGCGAGCGAAGTGAGTCGCTAAAAGATGCTGAGGTAAAAAAAAGTCATTCATAGCCGTGTATAGTGTACGCTATTTTTTTCTGACGCTATTTTTAAGTGTAGTAACAAAATAAAAAACATTTACTAAAAAATTATATTTAGCGCTTTAATCACTTAAGTTTTTAACTCTGGTTGAGTTGCTACTAACTCAGAGTCTACTACCCAACATCAGAAAAAAATTATTGTAGTAAAAATATAGGTCTTTTTATTTAAAATTTTTATGATACTTTTTCGTACAACCTATTTTACTTTTAAAGTTAAAATGAAATGATAAGCACTCTGACAAGGAACGCTTATAAAAATGGCATGAAACTGTATTGTTATATCAAAAAATTTATGTGGGACTTAAGGAATTCCTTATTTAAGATCTTAACATACAAGAAAGCATGCAACCAAGTCAGACTATAAAGCAACTTTGCTTTAAAAATAATTCAATATATACTTGTAAATATAAAAGAAAATCGGAAAAGTTCCGAGGTACGGGGTACCTCGGAACTTTTCCTCGTCAAATCGGATTCGCTACGCTCATCCTCCCAACTGCGGACTAGCTTCGCTCGTCCTCAGATAGTAATACATCCGTTACATTCTCAGCAGTCACCCATCCAGGCACTGACCACGCTCGATGCTGATTATGATCCAACCAAATTATGGTTATACTTGTCGTTTTGCAACGTAACTTGGTGTACTTATTTATTACGTAAATGTAAATGTATTACACTTGTAGTGAATTTCAACTGATTTTTACATTTTTTTATAAAAAAAGTACACAATTTATATGATAAATATTGAACTAATGCTGATAGTAAGATGAATCATGGCATGTATGTTAGTCTTTTACATGGCTACATGCGTGTCATGTAGAGACATAAATTTAAAATTTATCGCATAATTTCTCCACGTTTTATTATTTTTTGAAATTTAATTATTCCGGATTAAGTAGATGTAATAAATAATTTATTTTCTACTGCATAAATGCACTGGGAGCTACGATGATAACAGACACACTAACATACACACACACATACAAAAAGGCAACTTTAAAAAACCACTTAAGAGGTCTTAAAAACACCTCAACGGGATAATTTAGGTGATAGCTCAGTTTTGAGTTTTTTACAAATACAATACTTTTCTTATATACCTATGGTGTGAACAAGGAAAAGTAAAAGACCTGTGCACACGCTTAATAAATGCAGAATCATTAATTATTTTTATTTTAAGTTGAAACTATAAATATTAAACTTTAAGATATTCAGCATTTACAATTATTGTTAGATGAACCATTCACTCTCCATATATAGGCAAGAATAATTGACTTACTGCATTGGACTTTTCCTCTATGTTAATTTCATATTTTACAAAAAAAATTTGGTATTACTTATTAATTTTTTGCTCTAATATAAATATACAACTAATAAATTTAACTAATTTTAACAGTATTTATTGCCGCTCTATAGCACATTATTTTTTTAAATCCTTGCACGCATTCATCGATTTATTTTGAAACAGTCGTGTCAAATATTGTATTTAAACATTGATGCTTCTTCTATCAAAAATCTGTTTATGGGAACAAATGTTTAAGTTATAATGTCATGACCATAAAAAATAAACATGATTAATTAAGCACTGAAAGACTACTAATTTTATAATAAATATTAGCACGAGCTTGTGTTGTTATAGAAAATAAAAATATTTGTTATTAATGATGACTAAATGAATTAACAAAATAATAAAGTATTATGAAATAGATCCTTAGTATTATCTTACACAAATATTTGTTTAATTTTATTCAAATCATCATTTCTCACTCGATAGGTTAGCAAATCACAAGCTAAAACGATTGATTCGGTTCCTTGAAAATAAAACGACAATAAATTTGCTTTAAGGTTTTAAGTGTTTTGAACACCGACAAGAAAACCTCCCTTTTACGGATATGATAGATTAATCCGATCCATCATTTATCCGTAGTGTATTGGATGCTGTCTCAAGAGGTTTATACATAGATATACAAGGGTAAACTCGGAGGAGATCAATGACTAGCCCATAAGTTTGAAATTGGAGCTTGACAATATCTTGTTGCTAACATATGATGTATCTTTTCTTCTCAAAAAGCCAATATTTGCCACATCTTTAAACAGTTCCTTGCCTGGCTGACCTACCGACTCCTTCTTGTAAATAACGATAAATTTCCACTGTTTT
Source organism: Microvelia longipes (assembly GCA_018340805.1). Lineage (NCBI taxonomy): Eukaryota > Metazoa > Arthropoda > Insecta > Hemiptera > Veliidae > Microvelia > Microvelia longipes. The sequence goes on from JACMZG010000008.1 coordinate 58,240,224, forward strand.
TTATACGACGTTTTTCATACTTTTAACTGGGAAACATTTTTCATTTTCATATGAGTAATTTTTCTTTCGCTTTTTTATTGTTGCAAACAAAAAGAAAAGAAGGTAAAAAATAGTGGTCTGTCTACAAGCTCAGATAAAATAATAATAAAAACAAATTATATGTATTGTATTTTTGTATATATATATATATATATATATAATATATATATATATATATATATATATATATATATATATTATATATATATATATATATATATATATATATATATATATATATATATATAATATATAACCAAGTTTGCAACTTTCAAGTATAACACAAAAATTCTATTATTAAAGGCAAATATTGTTTGTAAACTTAATTGTTTGTACTTTTTATTTAAAAAAAATTGTTTAATATTTTTATAAATGTTTCTAAAGTTTTTGTAAGTATAAAATCTTGAGTTAATTACAATTAAAAAGTTAAATAAGGAGGATTGTTAAACTTTGGAACTAAACTAAAAATGTTAATATTTATTATTTTGTTGAAAAAAGTGTAGGAAGGAATCTTGCATAATTTATATAGAATTTGATAAAGAATATTGTGTATGAAGGAAAGTGGAGCGGCGAGTTATTGAGCCGGGACGTGTAGACGTGATCTGTTTGTCTAATTTTTACTTAAATATCCTAAAAGATGTTAAGTTAGGAAAGGACTTGTATCAACATGAAAGAGTAAGTCCTTCGTACTGAAACGTATTATTAAATTTAATATGTGAGTAAATCTAGAACACCCGTAACCAAAATGTTACATTTGATTTATGTCATTTTATTTTTTTACTGTATTTTAATATTTTTTTTTCAATTTATAAGTTTTATCCAGACCTTATATTTTTTCTTTTTTAGAAATGAAGTGTCTTGACAAAATGAACGTGAAGATATTTTAACGATAAAAATAATTTATACCGTTATTAAAGATCAATTTTATTCGCCTCTTTAACTCTTAATATTCGTTTGTTTTCAAACTATTTTTATAATTAATTTTCTTGGTTTTAAGCAATCAGTAGTATAGATCTTAGTTAAACCGAGGTTCGTGAATAAAGGAGATGACAAGTTTAAGGGAAATTTTCTGATCTTATACAAAACAGGAGAATCTTACCTTCCCTAGCATGGTTATAGCTAAAGGTGCAATATGGAGGTAATCAGGGATAAGACGATTTCAACGTATTTAACCTTAACTATTTTTAAATATTAAGACACGAAGGGGAAACAAAAAAAAATAAAGTATATGACTTTTCACTTTTTGCTAATAACCTAAAATAGGAAACCTTCGTCGGACGGTAAGTTTACCTTCGTTTTTATTTAAGACCTGCACTGTTAATGGAATTATTGAAAGCATACGAGGTCCGTATCTTTCATGTGCAATTTGTTTTTGGCATTTATTTTGTAATGAATGCTTTTGTATGTTTATCCTCAACGGGGTTACTTTGTTAGCGAATCGACTTAGCGCTTTATCCTCTTTATTTAAGGTCCTTTAGTACAACGTACATTTGTTTTTATAAACCTTGTCTTTTGTACCAGAAGACCATCGTGATTCATGATTAAAGAAGTTAGGAATGATCTAATATTATTTCTTTCTGTTGAAATCAATTATCCATTACTTTTTACCAGAAAACCATTAAGATTCATGACTAAAGCAGTAAAGGATGAGCTACAACTTTCTCTTTTAGTTAATATTCATTAACCTTAATACTTTTAACCAGAAAAAAATCGTAATGCACGATTAAAGGAATAAGGAATTAGCTACTAACTATACTCTCTGTTGAAATCAAATATCGTAATTTCTTTCTAATATTGCGATAAATATAACCTGTTAAATTTATTATTTTATAATAGATCATATTTTCATTATGGAAACCAACTATTTTCAAAATTTCCATTTTAAAAATAGAATCCCATTTCGTAATCACTTTAGGAAAATGAAATCTAATACGAAAATAAAATTTACTTAAACGGTTATTAGTGTTTATCCTTCTACTTACTTCTTTGTCGTATTATCTCTTTTACAAAAAAGCTTTAAAAAATAAGAAAAACAGTAGACATTTAAAACTAGCCCTTCGGATAAAAGAACAATATATAGGGTTTCACTTAAGTGCTCTTAAAGAGAGTTTACTAAGGTTTATTGGTATTGGCAAGAAGAGCTATGAATAGTCTTCTTATTCTCTCTTTTTGAGGTTTGCTTTCGGAGGTTGGTCCTACCTTAATGTCTCCAGTATCTCTAAGTTTCAAAACTTGTTCATACTTTATGTTTGATGTCCAATTTTTCAACCTTAAACCACGCTCATTTTCTAAGCTCTTTGTAAGAAAAGTTTCAAACTTTTCTTGAATACATTTACGCACAACTTGTTTTATTACATTAACATGCGGTGTGAATTTTATATTACGACAAAATCTCACATCTTTACACCTTAAAATAATCTTAAAACATTTTTCAATCTGTTCTATTTTCAACCAATACTTCATATTTTAGAGAGAATTCTTTTGAATGCACTCTATTTTTTATAAACTAAATGCATTTTAAAACTAATATTCATTTAAAAATAAGATAATCAAAAGAACAAAAATAGAAAAATAACAAAAAGAAATGAATGGTTGGCTGCCCACCAACAAATATTTGGACATTTCTGTTATCTTTCATTTCTTTTTTAAATATTTATATCTTTCCTCTTAAACATACAATTTTTCACTTTGAAGTGTAGCCTCTTAAAAATAATTAAGTTTATTTAATTAACTCAAGGGTTCAAAAATATATTTAAATTGCATCTTAGATCATAAAAATGCATCCGGATATAAACATGACCGCTTTAATATTTTTTGTATAAATATACAATACATAAAAACAATATAAATCATTTAGAAGGAATACATATTTATGAGTAGAATAAAAGAAGAACTCTTCTAAATTTTAAAAAAGCGTCATTTAAACAAAATAGCAAATTTTCAAAATTAGTTTTTTCGAGAGCAGCACAGCAAGGTACTTACTGACTCAAAATAGTCAGTCAAATGCGATTTCTTAACCAAGGCAGTAAAAGCAGTTATCTGACAGTAATTATTGTCAGACATATTAAGTTTCAACTAAAATCTAAGAAGATAAAGAATGTAAGTTGTAACTTGTATGATTTCAAGTATTTAAACACCATTTATTTGTACTGTATAACTATTTAATTATTTATTTGTATTATTAATAAAAATAATAATTAATTAATTATTACTGTAATAATTATTTGAATTATTATAACAAATTATTATTAAATTTCTTTTCTAATAGAGAATTTTATTTATTACTTTTGTTTGGTCAAAATTCAGTATGAATGGTTAATGCACTGTCCAAGAGAAAATTAAAAAATAGTATATTAAGAGAAACTATTTTTTTAATTAATGTAAGCATAACGGTAAAGTGATTTTATTAATTCAGAAATGATTTATTGACTCCCCATCACTCGTCAATAAACAAATTTCCGAAGCAATAAAATGCCACTTTATCGGCTAATAAAATAATTTAATATTATTATCCCACAAAAACGAAAAGTAATGTTTGTCTGTTTTAATAGATAAGTGTGTGAAGAGCTTGTTTACATGCATGTTTTTTTACATAAATGCTCAATTATGTATATAAAAAATAACCTAGTATAATCATTAACAAGTTAGTAAATTATACATTTTACCGTTGCCTGTATTAGCACTCTTGCATATTTTAACAGTTAAATTCAATAAATGCATAAATAACCTATTTGTACAACAGAATTTGTTATTATAATTTCAAGTTATAATAAAGTAGATAAAATATAGTTACATACTCCTTGGCGTATATTTTGTGTTAGATAGGATAATTCCCATGGTCGTACTTTTAAAAATAATTTATGTTTAACAACGTGCAGTCAGCACTGATATTTGTTAATTTAACCCTATAAATCTCGTGACCTTAAATAAACATTTCAACACTTAATATTCGATGCAATTCTTTAAAAAAAGAATCTGCTTCTTTTGCTATCGCTTGATCGTGGTGGTAATACAGGCTTACACAAAGGGCTTGTTGAATTTGATGCAATGAAATCTTAACTTTATCTACCATAGGCGATTTTAGAAGAGGGCAAGGGGGCTTAAGCCCACTCAACCCTGGTTTTAAATTAGCCCTTTTCCTTCAGAAAATCATACTGCCCATTTTCTAATGAAACTAAAATTAAAATAAACTTAAAAATATAAATTATTATTATTTTGTTGTTGTTAGATTGGCAATACTTATAGACATAATATAAAATAAGAGGCAATCATCAGCATATTTTTGACGGCGTGCCAGCAGAGTACATAAAAAATAAAGGTATTCGACTTAAGAGATAGTGTTGGCAAGGGTATGTATAAGGTGAAGTTTCTGATTATACCCTTATAGTTTTATTCATTTCATTTGTATGGTCCTGCATATATGGAGGTAAAACTTCTGAATTTATATAATTGCTAAAATCTGTTATGATTTATCTCCACGAAAACCTCTAAATTGTATGATATCTCAAACATGGCAGAAGAAGCTATAAAACTAGTACACATTGCTGGGGAACAAAGAACTTGATTTCCCTACTTTTTTGGACCAAAGACTTAGCGGGGAGTTTTTTTACCGCGCAAGTGGTTTCTGGTAAGAATAATATGTTTTCTGTATGAATAATATATTCTTAATTATTTTTTCCTAATTTTAATTGGAATGTTCAGCAACTAAAGCCTTAACTCTTAATATAAACTAGTTACCTATATAAATTTTATTTAAATGTAAGAGATTATTAATATTAGTTAAAATTAATAGTAGCAAGTTAACTGTGTGTGTGTATATATATATATATATAATATATATATATATATATATATATATATATATATATATATATATATATATATATATATAATATATATATATATATATATATATATATATATATATATTGAAAGTAGACTGGAGACCCCCTAAATTTTAACAAATACTATCTACTCTATTAAATATCAATTCATTTTAATGACATCTACGTTTTTCAATTTTCAAATTAGTATTAGGGTCTTTCTCTCGAAGTCCTTTTCCTTCCACATACTTGATTCCCTTCCCAGTCTAGTATATGTTTTATATCTATTTAGAGGCATATTGACTGATTACCTTAAAAAGAAAATAATAAATCAATTGTCGATTAATTGATTTATTATTTTCTTTTAAAGGTAATAAGGCAGAAAAGTAGTTTTTTTATATTAAAAAAGTGTGCCTTGGATGTGTGAGTGCACTAATTCATTTGGCTCCCTCTAAAATAATCAATAAGATAATTATAAAAGATAAGCAATACTTCAATAGTAATATTGACAACTATAGATAAAATAGATGACGTACTATTGACATAGATTTGGCATAAAAAACGCTACGAATGACAAGAAAATTCAATAGACTATCAGGAATATTGTATGGAAAATCAATACAGTTAAGTAAATTAAGTTATATGCCAATTTCATACTTTCAATTCATCTATTTTATCTATAGTTGTCAATGTTAGTTTTCAAGTAAATGGGCCCACAAATTGGGAAATTATCCAAATTATCTTGCATTCAGAGATGGAAATAAATTACCAATGTGGGTTCAGTGATAATAATTCCTAATTTTAGTAGATTGGGGATATACGGCCTGATTTGACATTAAGTTTAATATTATGACATGTTTTACTTGTTCGAGATAGACAAAGTATATTATATTTAATCTGTTGCCATTTTAGAGTGAATTTTCTTTGTCTAGTTCATGTTACTGCTGGTTTAGTATTGTTGTATCTAGAGAGACATCGTCTAGCCTAATAACCCCTTTCTATAGAAGCAAGGCTTGGAGGTTAATTCCATTTAGCTTTCTCATTTTCAATGTCTTTAATTGTTTTATACCCAATTAAACCTATTTTTAATCGGTTTCATTTTAAATGTCTACAACGATACAAGAGAGGATATTTCTCACACACGATATTCTTTCTTTTATGAAGGAAGGATAATTATATCTTAATAACGAATTTTATAAAAGAGCTCGAACACAGAGTTTGTATCTTATTTATTTATAAACGATGCAGGATTATGGTGCAATTTTAAAGTAACAACTATACAAAAAAACTTAAAGCTTACAATAACTTTAAAAAATTATACAACAATTTAAAAAATGTACAAATAAACAATGTTGTAAAACATTTTTAATTAAAAATTAATAACAGGAAAAAAACGGGTACTGGGTGTCTCAGAACTTTCCTCATCACATCAGATTCGCAACGCTTTTTATCCCTACTTTTGATTCGCTTTCGCTCGTCTTTAAAATATACAATTGGCCAAATTTATAATATAACACGTCTTTGGACTCGCTTCGCCCGTCCTCAGATATAGTAAATATATCCCTTTCATTCTCAGCGATCACTCAATTAGCACTGACCATGCTCAATGCTGCTTAACTTTTATGATCAAACAAATAAATATACTTGTCGTATTAAAACGTGTACTTATTCATTACGTGAATTTATATACTTGTACCAAATTTTCTACTTAATTAGATTATTTTTCAATTTTAAAAAACGTACACGAGTCATTCCATAAAAATTTAAGTAATGCTGATGAGACGACACTTGGCACATATGTTAGTCTTATAAGTTGCTACAGGCGCACTAAATCTTAATCCAAAATTTTGGCAGAGTCGCATTATTACAGGGGATGACATCATATTATTTTACGAACACCACAACTACACCTACAGATTAATTTTTGTACAAAGTTTCAACTCTCTAGCATAAGTATACTAATGATACATAAGTACTACGATAATAACAGATACACAAACACACTTACAGACAGACAAATTTGTGAAAACCATTTATGAGGACATCCCGGTTTCGGATTTTTTTCTCAACACAACACTTTTCCTATATACCTACGGTATAAATGAGGAAAAATAATAAGCGAATATATAGAATCTCAAAATATAACCTTTAAATGGTTCTTTAAACGATAAATCAGCCTGTTGGCTAAATGTTAAGTACTTGGATGATTATAAGTATCGGAGATCGCAATAAAAAAGCCAAGTACAACATTCATAATTCCTTTTTAAATTATAATTACGGAAATAGCAATAATGTTTATACACAACTTTTATTTACCTGCTGATATAGGAAGAATAGGGGAGTACTTAGCGATGGCAGGGTACGCAAGAACTCCCGACGCAAGATGTAGACCGTGGGCCAACATTTGTGCAAGTGTTCCTGCGGCTAAAACTAACCATCCCCATCCTCCCTCTGGGTAATAATGCTGTCTGAGGGTGACAAGGGGAGTCTTGGCGCGAAGTTGTTGACAAGTTGGTCTGGGTACATCCTGTGATGATTGACCGAGATGGGGCACTGAACGCGAGCGGTACAGCCTTCCTCCCACCACGACCCCGCTGAAACAAAAATGTGCACAGTGATTAATAAAAACGTATTTTAATGTTATAAAGTAATCCTTCAGCGCATTATAGGCGTTAAGAGAAAATTGCAGAAACGAATGTTAAGAATACCATAGTAACGTTAAGATGAACAAAAGCGTAATCACCATTATTTACAGGGGGTAGTAAAAAAAATGACGTGAGACAAAAAAACGTAAAAGAATGTAGTAATAAATTAAATTTAAAGGTCATAAAACACCAAAAAATGACTAGAGTCAGATATATATATATATATATATATATATATATATATATATATATATATATATATATATATATATATATATATATAATATATATATATATATATATATATATATATATATATAGTAAATCCCCCTTCAATCAGAAAATCCCCTTCTTGATCAAAATCTAATTAGCTCGATTTTTCTTTAAAAAATAATTTAAAAAAATAATAATTCAAGTAATTATAAAGATTTGTCCGTTTATTTCGTCAGACTTTGCTTAGAACTCTTGTGTTAACAAGATTGCTACAATGTATGTGTTTTTTAACACCTGTGTTACAATAAGCGGGATTCCTTTGAAACAAGTCTTACAATCCCTGTGATGGTTTTTTTACGATTAACATGAGATTCAAAGTTCTAGAACTCATTTATTTGTACGTGTCTCAAATTAATCAACAATTTGAAAAAATGTATTTAATTATTAACTTAACATTCAGCAAATGATTTATTCGTAGATTAAACATAATTTCTCTGAATTACTTACTTTATTATTATACATACTTTAAATTCATTTGTTCAAGACATACAGATGCGTAGATACATATATTTGTGTGTATGGCGACATACAAATAATATATATTTTAACAATTTGCAAAAAAAAAATAACAATGGAAAAAATGCATAATAGAATTATTTCTATTTCTACTACTCTTGTAAAAGTTGAGTGTTGTATTATATGGTATATATATAATACTATACTTTTTAAAAGTAAATAATTTCTTATGTAAATAAAAGGAGTTTGCTTTAATATCAAAAGCAGATAAGACTGGTGAGGGTTAAATGGCCCGTTTAATCTATGCGTGGGCGTCCACAGACCAAATGTTATACTAAGTTTAAGGAAAACTTATTTCTGTAAAATTCTTTGGGAAAGAAGACAATTTGAAAAATCTAGGGGAGATTTTTTTTAAACCAAGTCTTTTAGCGAATTTCCTTTGGGAAAACATTCGCTAAAGGGATAGGCGTCATGGCGGAATTCGAACCTCGGACCACGACACAAATCCGTTTCAGAGGTCCCTAATGACGAAAAAAATTTTTTTGCGAGACTTATATATATATATATATATATATATATTATATATATATATATATATATATGTATTTCTAGACACTTTCTTGTAAACACTCTATCTTTCGAACGGATTATTATTTTTTAACCAAACTTGGTGCAAAAATCAACCTTCGGGAGGACACGAACCCTATTGAAAACCAGGTTTTTGTGACGTCATTAACCCGGTTTGCTGAGTCAACGAAATTTTCAAAAAATCAGCAAAATTCAGGGTTAATATTTTTTGCCGCGAAAAAGGTCAATATTTATGTTTTTTGAGACGCTGAATCGAATGAAACCGGTCCGAAGTCGATACGACCACTTTAAGTGACCTAAAAATCAAAAAAACCACTGTAAATGACCAAAAACCAAAATTTAGGTCGATAAAAAATAAATTTCGAGTAGGGTGTCGTTTTCTATGTAATTTTGGGCGCTGAATCGAATGAAACCGGTCCGAAGTCGATACGACCACTTTAAGTTACCAAAAAGTCGAAAAAACCACAAAAATTATAGAAAACCAAAATTACGGCCCTTGAAAATTATATTTCGAGTAGGGTGTCGTTTTCTATGTTTTTTAGGCCTTCGAGTTGAATACCAGTGATCCGGAGTCAATACGACCACTCAAACTCAGGGTACCTGGGTTCAAATCCTGGAAGGGACGATAATTTTTTATCGTTTTTTTCCCTTAATATAAGTTTACAACTAGAAAATAATTCTGGCGCGGTGAATTTTTTATATATACACATAAAAATTTGGCCATTTCTGTTGGTAAATATAAAATATTAGTGTGCGTATGTATAAGACAGGGAATTGTATAGCCGAATATTGTTTGCTGTTTAGTTAGGAAAATAGAATGATCAATATCCTAGCACTCAGAAAAATCGATGAAATCTAATTATTTACGCAGATAAAGTAAGGTCATACAATTTCAAATGTTATAAATATGTTTAAGATGTTTTGATATGATTAATATTTTGGATTAAAATTTAATTTTTATGAGGGAAAGCAATACAATGGTTTTAGTATGTATATAGGCCCGTTTGATGTAGGTTCAGAATGAGATGCATAAGACTACTTAATAAAGTTTTTAGAGAATTTTCTTGAAAACATTTCGCTAATGAGGTTGCTTGTTTGGCAGGAGTTGAGGAAAAGCCATTTCAAAGGTCGGTCCATGATGACGAAAAAATAGGTTTTATAAAACGTTGTATATATTTTATGTATACATATACAATATATATATATATATATATATATTATATAATATATATATATATATAATATATATATATATATATATATATACATGCATATATCCTTGAAGGACTGGAATTCTATTGAAAACCTGGTTTGCTGAGCCAGCAAAAGTTTTAAAAAATCAGTAAACTTAAGGGTTAACATTTTTTTGCCAGAAAAAGGTCCATATATTTTTTTGGATCGAATCAAATGAAAGGGTCCGAAATCAATACGACCATTTTAAGTGACAAAAAGTAAAACAAAATCAAAAATAGGGTCGCTTAACAAAAAAATGTTTTTTTTGTTATAAAAGCAGGATGTTTATCTATGTTTTTTCGTAAGCTAAATTGAATGAAACCGGTCCGGAGTCAATATGCATCCTCAAAGTCCGGGTTCTAAGAATCGAATTCTGGTACTGCCGATAATTTTCTATCGTCATACATACAGTATATATGGTTATAATTTCTTTATAATTCTGGCACTGTGGTCCGCAAGCCGAGCGAATTTTATACAAAATACGTACTTTCTTGCTCATCAATTTGATTCTCGCATGCTTACTTTTCCGGTAAATATTTTTATAACTTAAGCATCAGAAGCCTCAGAACATATTATTTATTTTTTCCGTTTTACCAAAGAAAATGCGCTATAAATGAATGCAAATTTGCCTGTGTCGTGGATTGTATAATCTATGAAAAAACAGACGCATTGTTTTTAAAAAAGGACAAATTAATAACAAGTTGTGACGCTACTGCTTATAAAGCACATTCCGGAAAATAATGCAAGGAAATGATTTAAGAGCAAGAAAGAACCCATTTCAAAGAATATGGGTTCTGCGCCAGAAGATATTGAGATTCTCTTGGTGTATGTCTCCAGGATACTTCGGGACTGGTCGAGGGATACTCTATGTATGTTTGTTTTGCTATAAGATAACCTAAGATGATCACCTACTATAATTTTATTAAAAATATTACTTAATACATGGATTTCGAAATGCTTAGTGGAAGAATACTGAATATGCAAACGCCAATATGTTTTTCCTTTACACAGTTTTTTTTTAAATTAGCAGAGCTGGCTTTCAGGAACAGTGTCTTAGCGATGGTTTGTTTAACAGACCATCCTAATACTCAAGATTTTTTAAGTTATTTGTACCAGTCAGAATCTGAAAACCAATTTCAATTGACCCCCTCCCACTTACAACTCTTCCCTCCAATTCCGTCATTCGAACAACCTCATAAGCGTAATGACTCTTATGAGGTTACATCAGAGAATGCTCTGATGAAAAATCGCATATATAATATATATATATATATATATATTTATATATATATATATATATATTATATACATGCATATATCCTTGAAGGACTGGAATTCTATTGAAAACCTGGTTTGCTGAGCCAGCAAAAGTTTTAAAAAATCAGTAAACTTAAGGGTTAACATTTTTTTGCCAGGAAAAGGTCCATATATTTTTTTGGGGATCGAATCAAATGAAACAGGTCCGAAATCAATACGACCATTTTAAGTGACAAAAAGGTATCAATCAATATCAATAATACAAATACTATTTGCTGATAAATGGTAGGACATTTCCTGTAACATAGGATCTGTTTGCTCGGTTTATCCCAATGCTGCCACACTGAATAATTCATGGAATATGTTTACCATTACAAACCGCAACATGGCTGTAAGCACAGATTGAGATAAAACTGTTTCCCGAAGAATTTGTTGTAGTAAATTCATTGAATAAATAGTATTCTTATTTTTAGCGAATTTCCAAAAGATAAACGAGCTATTGAGATTAGGGTCATGGAGAAGGGGAGAAGGGTTTCAGAAGGGAGACTCAAGGATCGAGAATATAAATTTACAATTAAACTTTAAATTAAATAGTGCTTGATCAACACGTCATGCTTAAGGAAATGACAATTATTTTATTAGATAATCCATAAGTATAATTAGAAAATGTACCCTCTAAAAATTGTGCATATTTTACATAATTAAAAGAGTCTTGCAAATTTTTGCTTTTTACAGTAAAGTAACTTTTTTTTGGCTTCAAACAAAAGTGCAACTTTTACTGTCATAGCCTTTTATAAAAACATTTGATTACCTATTGCAGTTTCTAAACTCTAAACACTCTAAAGTTGGTCATTTAGTGTTAACTTACATCGTAGAATTCGTATGAAGACTTATTTATTCGTTTTACTTTGGCTACTGTTTATCGTCTCATAGTTCTTGTCAATATTAAAAAAATCCGCAACAAAAATAAACATTTACAAGAAACATAGCATTTAGCATACTGGTCAAACGTCTTATAAGCAAAACTCCCAATGTATAACTCCAGACCCAAACAGCGCCCCTAATACTGTATTATTTATGCAAATTTTCAGCGAATTTGACACAAAGGCAATTTGGGTAGAAGAGTATAACACCTTAAAGGTTTTAGGAGGCTGACAAGAACCTGGAGTTATATCTAGATTAAACCTTAAGATTAAAGTCCCTTGAGTCTTTCTATCAGGCTGGTAAATACTCTCCACGCAGTGTCATTGAAATCCTCCAAAAACCGTTTTTTAATATGCGAGTTCATTCCTTAGCAATAAAATCCAACTTTGGATCCGAATTATATGACCAACACTTGGGATTTATTTCCTCAATATATGTATAGGGATTTATTCCTCGTATATATGTATTTATTTCTAGCGGATTTTAGTAAACACGCTATTTCTCGAACGGATAAATATTTTTTTATCAAACTTGGTACAAAACTCTCCCCCGGGGAGCAAGATTCGAACCTGGGGCTTTACAGGTTCAAATCTTGGTACCGGAGCTAATATTTTATCACCATATTCTCTGTATTTAAGTTAAAGACTTCAAAATAATTCTGGCTCGGAGGTTCGCAAGCCGAGCAAAGTATCTTTGAAGTGCGCACTTTCTAAGCAATATTTTTTTATAACCAAATATATATATTATATTAATAATATAATATATGCAATATATATTAATAACCTTAAAAAACTTATTTATTTATATTTTTAATTTTTCAAAGAAAACACTAACAATTAGCATAAACTGTGCTTTATATGAGTGCAAATAATGCTGTGCCGTGTAGTGAATAATCTATGGGAAAAATATGCACAATTGCTATGAACATTTATTGAAATTTATGGATTGATATTAGTTTGGTTATTGCTTTGCTTTAATTTGTACAGTTAAAAAAGAGTATAACTGTTATGATTATAACTGCTGCAGTTATAATTACAACTGCGGCTCAAATGTCATGGAGTTCACTAAGCAATTTTTTTCTCTTGATAATTATAATTGTACTATCCATCATAATTTTGACAAAATTAAGATGTTATTGCAAACCATTTTTTACCAGGTTTACTGAATGAAATAGTTAAATGATGTGGTCTTAGGATAACACTGTACTACATCAAGAAAATAGTTGCCGGCGGTGGCTACATCTCAACATATGTGACCTGTCGTTTCACTTACTTATGTATAAAAAGTTTAAATATTATTGGTAAAATGCATTCAAGCAATTATTCAAACAATTCAAAAGAGCTCTACAAATTGTTGTTTTAAAGGGAACTAAAATGCATAATCTATTTTTTCTGTTTTAGCAGTCATTTTTCGAAAAAAATGTTTCATGTTTGAACGTTTTTGCTTAGCTTATTAAATATATATATATAAAAAATAGAAACAATTTGATTGATAAGCAAGAAAGCGCGCACTTCAAAGAAAATTCGCCCGGCTTGCGGACCTCCGCGCCAGATATTTTTTTTTATATTTGTTATCCTTTTACGATTGCTAAGTGAATCTAAATATTTGAGCAGTTTTTCAACCATCACCGGATCCAACAGTATCACTCATTTCAACTTTAAACTTATTAATTCAATCACAAAATATTTTGTAAGCTCGTGTTTTCTTTTAGAACTCCAGTAGCTGGTCAATATATTGGTCAGTTAATAAAGCATTACAAACCAGGTCAAGACAAAATAAAGTATTCATTTCAAATAGTGGCCCACCGATTACTTGACAGTTTATTAATTTATTTCTAATCATTAACATAGATTATCCTTGGATAAAGGATTAAATATGTTAATTTCTAAATAAAACAGTTAATACGCGGGACATCAGACAAGAAACTAGTTAAAATTTCGTCATAATGCTCTAGTTTAAATTAAAAAATAAATAAATTGTTAAGAATATAATTAATCGCACATTTTACAAACGAGAACAACGGATTAGTGCGGTGTGCGGTGTGTGTGGTGAATTGCTAAAAACAACCAAGTAATCTTACTAATTTACGTACTAGAACCCTGAAAAGAACAGCAAAACTGTCTATAAAAATATTTATAAATATTTAACTTCATATTTCGTATTTTAGTTTATTAGCTTTATTTTTTACACTATAGTTTATTAGCTTTATATTTCTCGAAAGCCTTATTGTAAAAACAATATATTTGATTAAAAATTTGTTTATATCATATAGTAATGAAAAAATCAAGTAATATATTTTTTTTGAGGTAGTACGTAACTGAGCACTTTATTGGACCGTTTTTAGGATGAGAAGTCAATCATTATTGTTATAGGAGGTTATTTAGTACTTTTCACCTCCGAGGACAAAAATGAATGTAAAAAAAACTCCTAGGACGTAAAAGTAATTCATATGTTGCCGCCATTACTGTAATGTAGCGTGTTCAAAAAACAATCTGTGTTAAACCTTCATGAGTTTTCTTTAAAAACGTTCATTTTGTTTCTGTTTTTGTTCTAGACAAACACTGTTTTTGTTCGTAGTGTTTTAATTGACAATTTTTGTGTGTTTATTTGTAAAGCTTTTACATTTTTGAGTAAAAGTGTGAAGCTATGGATGAATTTACTGACGGCGATAATATGGAGTTAATAATAATTGGACGTTTGTTTTTTTTTTTCAATTAGTGCAGTTTAATGAGTGCTATTTTTTGATTTTTTTTAATGAGTGCTACCTCAAAAAAAATAGTGTATGCCATCCGGCTGAGAATGTCTTTATGTCTTGGGAATTTTTCCCGACTCGCTTCGCTCGTCGGTAAATCTATTTGCCGTGACATAAAGACACACTTCTCAGCCTTATGGCATAAATAACTATATTCATAGAATCATTAGTTGTTGCTTTAGAAGAGCGGCGAAAATATTTTTGCAAATTTTAAGTTAATGCTCTACTCAACACTACCAGGCGATAAAAGTACTTCATAACTTTATTATTTTAAAAGCATGCATACTTTATAATATAAAAAAGCATACAAAATTATAAATTATGTCTTAGTCTAATTACAAAGAAGTGCAAATTAATGTATTTTACATTAAAGCAATAAATTATTTTTTAATACCCGCAAAAGCTTTGGCTATGTATTTTGTGTTTGCATCTTTATATAAACAGATTGATGTTTGGATATTATTTTTCTTCACATTTTATTGTTAAAAAGAAATTATAATTGTTGTAATTATAACAGCCAATTATAACATAATTGTAACTGTGGCACAAATTTCATGGAGTTCACTAAGCAATGAATATTGGTATTATCTATCATAATGTTGACAGATTTATGATGTTATTGCAAACCATTTTTTACCAGTTTTACTGAATAAAATGGTTAAATAAAGATGGTCTTAGGATACCGCTGCATCACATCCAGAAAATTGTTGGTGGTGGTGGCTACATCTCAGGCATATGTGACCATTCGTTTCACTCACTTATGTATAAAATGCATAAATGTTATTGGTAAAATGCATTCAAGCAATCCTCCTCTACTTCGGACTCGCTTCAATGGTTTAATTACTAAATACATCCGTTTCCTTCCCAGCGATCACCCATCCTATCCCTGACTCTGTTCGATGCTGCTTAATTTGTATGTTTCAACAAAAATCATGGATACACTTGTATTGCAACGAAACTTAGTGCCATTATTTATTGCGTAAATGTATACACTTGTAAAAAAATCAACTCAATGGGGTTATTTTTAATCGTTTGTAAATGTTTAAAAAACAAACACAAGTCATTCAGTACAAAATTTTAAAAAATGCTGATAAGATAAAACTTCGCTTACATGTACTCTTTTAGATGACTACATGCGTGCCAAAATTTTAAATCAATCAAAAGATTTCTTCGGGTTTTATAATTTGTTTTTAAAAAATGCTGAGTATTATTGATGTCTTATTACGTCATAAAAATATTTTTAAGATCGCATAAACTACACCTAAAGATTGATTTTTGTACCAAGTACCAACTCTCTATCATAAATGCGATAGGAGCTACGATGATAATAGACACGAACATATAATACATAGACAGACAACTTTGTAAAAAACACTTAGGAGGCCTTAAAAACACCTGAAACAAATAATTTAGGTGACATCCCGGTTTCGGATTTTTTTTGCAAACACAATACTTTTCTTATATACCTACGGTATAAATGAGGAAAATTAACAAAATAATGATTAGAATAAGATAGAATAATAAAATTAAATTAATGAATGGACAGATGAAAGGTGGGATTTTAAAATTAGTGGTACTAACATAACTTTGATTATTCAGTATGTAGTACCTAAATTTGTAAATCTTTATTTATAAATCTCTAAAATTATGTTGGCTAAACTGAATTATATTCCCGTTTTACTTTATTATTACCCGGCTATGTAGACCCAGGGACATTATTACATAAAAACACCCCCCGAAAAGTTCTATTATTACTCTTTTGGAGATAAATAAATTAAAAATAAACAAATAAATAAAATTTCTGTCAACATTTATTAGTAAAAAATAAATCACATAGCTTTCAATCGAACTAATTTGGTGAATTTAAGCTTCAAAACAATGTGCAAATGACGCAAGTAATGAAATGTCAAAATTAAATTTTAATAATAAGAAAAAATCAACATCTTTACGTGATATCAGTATAACCCAAGCCTAAAGCATTTCGTGAAAATGAAGTATAGAAAAGGCGAATACAAAACTATAGTTGTTGTGAACTATTCGAAATCAATGAATAGTAAAACCCAGAGAAAGAAAGAAAAGCGTTTTCCATAAAACTCCCCCACATCCCGAGAGCAAAGCAAGAAATAGTTGGTTAGGTCATTTGTCATTGTGGTGGAAGGTTATAAGCCTGCTTACCAAAGCACTATAAGTAGAGATAAAAAAAATAAAGTAAAAGGGGAGAAGTACGGCAAATCCGAAAAAAAAGAATACAAGAGGGAAAACACCTAAAGCTAGGAAATCTCAATACATTGTAAACCTCCCAGGCCCGAATTAACATATTCACATTTCCAACCTCGTTTTAACACAGTGATTTTCTTCTTGCTATAGAAACCTAAATTTCAATATATATTCTTACATGACTAATGTGTTTTTACTTAGATTTATTATAAAAAGCAAATTTACCAAGAGTCGTACAGCCAAAAACTTTTTACGTCAGAAATAAGTAAGTTTGTCTACAATATTAATTTGGCAAAGCTATAAAAATGTTTTATATGGCGTGGAAAATAAAAGTTTTTTCGTTTCGTAGAATTATTTTTAAGAAAGTTTTTTTTCTAAATTTTAAGTCTGGGAAGGATTCCTGTTAATTTGTTTCAATTCACTAGAAATGTTATTAAGGTCTCTTAAAGAAACCTAAATTAAGAAAAGCTGTAAACTTTTGAATATTAAGTCTTATGGTATGTCCTAAATCTATTTTCAAAAACTTAAATAAAATAAATATTGTTCATGGCTGTGACTATGGCAATGAAAGTAAGATCGTCTGATGCTGATTGGGGTCAAATAGACGATGAATCTGGTGTGCATTCATTCATAATGAACTCAAGTTAGGTTTTAATTTTAAAAAATGCTTAGTTAATTCAAATAAATAATATCTTTCTTAGTATAATATTCCTAAAAAGTCGGGTACGGTATACCTCGGAACTTTTCCTTATCACATCGGATTCACTGCGCTCATCCTCCCTGCTTCGGACTCGCTTCCCTCGTCCTGAGAATATACAATTCACTAAATTTATACTCCAGCATGTCTTCGGACGCGCTTCGCTCGTCCTCACATGGTAAATACATTTCATTCTCAGCGGTCACCCATACAGCACTGACCACACTCAATGCTGCTTAATTTTTATAATCCAACAAACATTAGGGTTATACTTGCCGTATTGAAACGAAACTTAGCGTGTTTATTTATTACGTAAAGGTATGTACTTTTACCAAGTTTCAAATCAAGTGGATTATTTACCGTTTTTTAACATTTTTTAAAAAACGTACACAAGTCATTTGATAAATTTTAAACTAATGCCGATAATGAGATGCAACTTGGCACATATGTTAACCCTTTAACCCTATACATAACTACAAGCGCATCATTTTTCGCGTTTTAATTTTTCGAAATTTTCGCCGACTCATTATTGTGGATTGCGGGTTAAAATAAGAAAATCTTATTTTCCACATAGCACAACTACAGCGGTAGACTGATTTTTGTACAAAGTTTCAACTCTCTAGCATAAATATTCTGGTCGCTACGATGATAACAGACACACACACACACACGTACAGACAGACAACATTCCGAAAACCACTCAGGACGCCTTGAGAATGCCTGAAACGGATAATTCCGGTAACATCCCAACCTACAGTATTAACGAGGAAAAGTAAAAATGATTCCCATTTGGAACCAAGTTGAAGTAATTCAATTTTAAACAGATTTCTTTAAAACGTCCCTTGGTCACTGCCGCTTAGCGAGTAGTGTATTGGGGGCCTTTAACCCGCCTAGGATAAGACCATTGTGTATTTGTTGTTGTACAATTTGTTGATTTGTTACATATATGTAATAATTTTCAATCATATAAGCGTGTTTGTTGTTTTCATGAATTAGTTTGATTTGCTGAAACATCACATTTCATATTGACTGAGGGGGCTAAATGACAAGTGAGGGTGGATTTAAGAGATGTAAGGGACCCCCTTTAAGTCCCATAGAAAGCCCAAGATATGTCCTAGATGTCATCGATTTGCGTCACTTTGAATACTCCGATTGAGCTAAATGCGGTGTTAATAGATTAAGCTAACATCTACCTTAGAATATGTTTACTTGTTTAATCGCTATTTAGTCATCCAAACAACCTCATAAGCATTATATTCTGATGGAAATTCGCTACTTCTAACTAAAATGATTTTTTAAATATTCTTAAACTAAAAGTTAATCTTTTATCATCTTAATTCTTGAGACTGACAATATGACAGTAACATAGATAAGTCAAAATCTTTGACAAATGACTCACTTTTATCTCCCTATAACTTTAATTCTGGTTTTTCAGAATCCATTACTCTTTATTTCGGACAGTAAAAGACTTTAAAACAAGCAATTTATTTGATTAAGAAAGTGTTTGTATATAACCGTAACTAATTCAACATCATTCAAACTAATAATACGACAAATCTGCGTCAGATTAACTGTCTGCACACTGTTTTCCTCACAGATCTGATCCACTTGAATCGGATCTGCGAAAGGATTTATGTTCGTGCACGCTCACCTACTACTACTACTGGAACTATAATGCCAACGTTTAAGCTATAGATTTTCGAATAATTTAAACTTGTAGTCCCTAATTATACGCATAAAATATTACTTAAACTTCACAAACATCATAAATATTATTAATACTTGTGTGAGTTTACAAAATACTAGATAAGAATCAGTATAGGGCATAAAAGAGACTATAGAGTAAGTAGTGAAAAATTGTTTATTCAATATAATAAAATCTAGTATAATTTCTTATGCTCTGTAAGACAATAAAAATTCTGGCGCGGTGTCCGCATGTCGGGCGAATTTCCTTTGGATTCGTTTTCCGTGCTTTTACATTATATAAGTACAACTACTAAATAATGATTCGGCGCGGTGGTCCGCTGTCGGGCGAATTTCATTTAGAATGCGTGTTTCCGTGCTAAACAACCCATTTCTTGCTTTATGCAATAACCATGCCCATTGCGTGGTTCCGGTTCATGCTTTTAGAACGTTAAGCAGTTACTCAATTGTCACACTGCTCGTAACTTATTTTGTTGTATTTTCAAGGAAATGCGCATAATTATCCAGTTGGTTGTTACAAAACATATGCTCTAAATTTAGAAGTACGCACTATTATTTGCACTAGTTTTAAAGCTTAGTTACTATATTTAAGCTTAGCAGTAACCTTTAAAGGTTTTAGCGCATTTCCTTTGGAATACAGGACAAAATAAATTACGAGCGGTGCTTGACAATTGAGTAACTGTTTAGGTTCTAAAGCATGAACCGAACCACGCAATGGCATTAGTTCTTGCATAAGCAAGAAATGTTTATTTAGCACGGAAACACGCATTCTAAATGAAATTCGCCCGAAGCGGACACCGCCGGAATTATTTATTTAGTAGTTGTAAACTTATATAATGTAAAAGCAACCGAAACACGCACCAAAGGAAATTCGCCGAACATGCGACCATCATTTTTGTGGTTTTTTTTCGACCTTTTTTGTAACTTAAAGGGTCGTATCGACTTCGGACCGGTTTCATTCGATTCAGCGCCCAAAAATTACATAGAAAAAGACACCCTACTCGAAATTTATTTGTTTTCGACCTAAATTTTGGTTTTCGGTAATTTTACAATGGTTTTTTTCGATTTTAGGTCACTTAGAGTAGTCGTATCGACTTCGGACCGGTTTCATTCGATTCAGCGTCTCAAAAAACATAAATATTGACCTTTTCGCGGCCAAAAAATATTAATCCTGAATTTTGCTGATTTTTTTAAAATTCGCTGACTCAGCAAAACCGGAGTTAATGACGTCACAAAACCTGGTTTCAATAGGGTTTCGTGTCCTTCCGTTATATATATATATATAATATATATATATATATATATATATATATTTATATATATATATATATATATATATTATATATATATTTATATATATATATATTATATATATATATATATATATATATATATATTATATATATATATATAATATATATATATATATATATATATATATATATATATATTATATACACATATATATATAAAGTCTCGCGAAATTTTTTTTTGTCATTAGGGACCTCTGAAACGGATTTGTGTCGTGGTCCGAGGTTCGAATTCCGCCATGGCGCCTATCCCATTAGCGAATTTTTTCCCAAAGGAAATTCGCTAAAAGTATTAATGCCCAGATTCCCCTAAAACTAAAATGTCAGTTTTAAATAAAGTTCAAACCATCAAAATTTTTTATTCTTATCCAAGATGTTAGAAATGTATAAAGTGATTCAAATTTGATGTTAACAAACCAAACGCATTCGGAGGTTATATCCTAACATTTTTATGATGACGTGTGACGTCATTGCAGGAATCGTATAGGAGGTTAACATTGAAAAGTTACAATTTATATCCTGCAATGACGTCAATTTTGGACTATATAACCAAACATTTCAAAAAAATTGATTTCATTCATAAAAACCCTCCAATTAAATCAACTTATGATTTTTATCAGCTTGATTCTTATCGATTTTCCAAAAAGAATGGTACTCATAAGGTGGTTCGTACTTTAATAGATAAATCGGTTTTATAAGTTTATAGCAGCCTAGTATAGTTACAACAGATAGTACTGACGTCGAAAACACGCGCGATTTCGATTAATATAAAGCAAATAGATACATTTTATCCGTTTTTTGATTTCATTGGGGACTCCTAATTAGGTAATTGCTTTACCTACTACCGCAGGTATATAGGCAAAGTATTGAGTTCATTTTAATATTAATATAAAAAATGAATATAAAAATTTGGACATAAAAGGTCAAAAGAGTAATTTTATAAGTTATTATTTGAAAATGCGTTAATGCTGATTCCATAATAATATTAATTAAATTTAATAAACTAATAAACAAAAATTATAGGTTTCTTTTTGTAAAATTATATATATTAATATTTCGTAAAACAACTTAATTATTGGGATGAAAACTTGATTTTAATAGCTCCTACAAACATTTTATGAATCATGCTATTACAGTCATGTCGATTTATAATATCAGTAATATCAAGGAACAGATTCAAAACTAAAATTCTAAAATTCATTTATTTGACAATTTTCAAAAAATATTTGATTTTTTATAATTCTGTAAAAAATTTAATCTTAATCTTATAAAATCAGGTACGGAGTACCTCGGAACTTTTCCTCATTACATCGGAATCGCCTCGCTCATCCTCAGAATATATAATTTGCCAAATTCATACTGCAACACGTCTTAGGACTCGCTTCACTTGTCCTCAGATAGTAAATATATTAGTTCTATTCCCAGAGGTCACCCATCCAGACTTTGACCACGCTGCTTAACTTTCATGATCCAATAAAAATCATGGATATACTTGTATTAAAACGAATTGCAACTCAATTAGTTCATTTTTAGATTTTTACAATTTTTTTTTTAAACTTACTCATTTGATAAAACTGAACTTACAATGCTTATAATTAGATGAAATCTCATCCATCACAAATCCGATAGCATAATAAAGGAAATTCGCCCGGCATGCGGACCAGCGCGCAAAAATTTAGTTTTCCCTCCAGACCAATTATTACTTTGTAGTTTTGAATTTATCGTTGTTTCATGTAACAATATAAAACAAATATCTTCCAAAAGAGAAGATTGTTTAATGCATTAAGTATTTTGTATCTTTAATGTTAATATAGCACAGCAAACAATAAAGTAAATAAATAATTTTGAACATGGAGTAAGAACTTATAAATCTTGATTGAACACAATTTTCGCGCATATTCTATTTTAAACTCGAAAAATAATGTCGCTTATGATTTGGCCTGATGTCACACTCAGTCTGACATCATAATCGAGATAAACAGATGTCATTATTTTACACTGTAATCCTGATTTTGCAGTTTTTATTGCAACATCATGTATTCGATATTAAGTTATTCCTGTCAGTTTCAGTTTATTAAAGATGTATGAAGTTGACATTTTTATTTTGTTCAAGTCAGAGGTCTCGTTAAGATATTCTATTTTGTACAAGCAGTCTCACCTTGTTTGATTCAACAACAAATGCATTTTTGATGAGTTTCACCTCTCTCAATACAAATATTGATCTGGCAGTAACTAGAGGGGAAAACGAGTCACTTTATTAATAAGGAAAAGTAAACAGATAAACATTTGATTTTATGAAAGTACAAATACACTATTTTAATTTAATCAGACATTATTACTGACTCCAATCAGATAAAAATATCTACTTGTAGATAGCTAGAGTATATTATGCAGCTACTTAAGAGGGAACTACCGCTAAAAGTACCAAAGATGTGTTTGGCAACTTAGCCGCTAGACGGCGCCGGCGCTGAGGGCCGCTTACCAGCCCCACGCCTCCCTGAGGCAGCTTGTAGTCCTATATCTGTATGTCATATTACTAGTTTGTATAATTGGTATACTGTCACAATATTAGAGAATTTAAAAAAAACATCATTTGTTTTCATTATGTTATATATGTCTTAGGTATGTATATGACGTAGCTTAAACGTAGCGAATACGATTTGCAAAGGAAAAGTTCCGTAGTTCTCCGTACCAAATTTTTTTCTCAATGTGTAAATTATTTCTATAGCAACTTGTGAATTTGAAACTAGGATCTATTAAAGTTTCCAATTTATTTTCAACTAGCAAATACAACTTGATAAAATAATAATTAAAACAGCTTCTACACGGCTATCGCTAAAGGTTTTAAATATAATGCTTTTATAATAAGTTGATACCTTAAGAAACGTAGCAGAATACGATTTGATGAGAGACAAAGGAAAAGTTTGCGCGGGAGATTCTAACCGTACCAAAAAAAAAATTTTTTCTCAATGTGTAAGATATTTCTATACGCAACGGATATGTGATTTGGAGAAGGAAACAAAAAAAAAAAAAAAAGTGAGAAAACTAGGAATCTATTAAAAGGTCGCGGCATTGGTATTAAATAATCAAACAGCAGAGATAGCAAAAAGGAAAAAAAAAAAAAAAAACTTGATAAAAATAATAATTAAACAGCTGGTCACAACGGCTATAAACAGATAAAGGTTTTCAATATAATGCACATTTTATAATAAAAGTGATACAAAAAAAAATTCTGTATAAGGAAAAATTAAGTTTTTAATATATATGAACAAGTTTGTATTGAGAAAAAGAAAAGCTACTTTGTAGTATAATAAAATAAAGACATCATCTCTAAGATATAAAAAAATAATAAAAATATTTTTTGTCTTTTATGAACACAACATGGTTTGCATGAAAAATAGAAAACACGATTAAATTTAATCACAGAGAAATTATACCTATTACGAAAATAAAAAAAATAAACCAAAAAAGTAATATACAATAACAAAAAAAAAAGAGAACCGGGGTTGATAGTTAACAATAACACATAATAAGGACACATGAAACACAAAGACTAAAAGTTTTCAATATAATGTGATAATTGTTATTTCCCAGTTATTAACCCAGGGAGGAAAAAGCTTCGCACAGATAATACGTTGCGCGGCAAATATAACGCACGGAAAAATAAAAACTCAAATCCCGTGAGAAATATAGGGTATATAATATATATATATAAAATATATAAGAGAAAAAAAAAAATATAAACTATATATATATATATATTGTAAAAATATATATATATAATATAAACATATATAATAATATAAAAAAAATAAAGTAAAATAAATAATCTGTGTGTAAGAGAAAGAGTAAATGTATGAACACAAACGACGAGAGGAAGAAAGACAAAGAAAAAAAGCGAAGAAAAAAAAAAGAAACGGGTGGAAAAAAAAAAAGAGGAGAAAACAAAAAAGAAAAAAAAGAGATTTTGGAAATGAGTAAGATCCTAGACGTTTTTAGGGTTCAAATATGAAATCAGAAAAATGGTCAAGTGTAAATAGCTCCACCCCCACCTAAAAAACTAAAAGAGCACACCTTCGTTGCTGGATATAAAAAAATCATAAACACAACAACTTATAAGGTGTGAAAATATATACACAACAAATAAAATTATGACATAAAAATAGAAAGTCCTTTTTGATAAAAAATTAAGACAAATATATACACCTCATCATAATAAAATTAATATATAGGAGAGCAAGAGAGAAAAAAGAAATCAAAAACCCACTATTTACATCAAAGGTCCAGAAATCAGATACCCAAAAATTGGATCGTTTCCCAAAGATAGAAAAAAAATAATAATGTCTGTAACATATGAATAGATAAAGGCACATGAGTGCTTTTTGTGAACGAAAAAAAAAAAAAAAGAAAAAAAAAAAAAAAAGCACACAAATAAAGGTCAAACAATAAACGTCGAAATTATTGAAAAAAGAACAGATTTTAATATTATGATTAGATTAAATATATTTGAATACAATCCACAATATAAATGAGACTTATAGACAACATAGTCAAAATGGATGGGAATAAGACAACAAAACGAAAAAAAAAAAAAAAACAGAAATAGCAAGGCACCAACATTCCTTGTAGATTTTTCTAAGAGATAATTAATAAAAATAGAAGTAATAAAAAAAAAACTATATTCATAAAATAAAATACAACCGAGTTGTGTTATAGAGCAAAACATAATGATTGAAACAACAAAGAGTAAAAAATTGTCGAAGAAGAGAACACCTAGGAAAATAGATAACAAGGAAAAATAGAACAAATATACAACAAAACATACAATGGAGACTAAATCCATCATTCCGCATTCTTCATCACAAATAAATAGAAATGGCTCGACATATTCGAGGTGTCAACCACTGACTGTTTCGTGATACGCTGAGAACATACACAACAGCGGCGCCGACAGAGCCTGAAAACTCATTCTGACCTTACAATTAAATCGGAAGAATCATAAAATGTGGGAGACGTACTTGAACCACAAAGAACGATTCCAGAGTAGATAGGAACAAATTGAGCATTTTGAGCTTGTTACATTTCCTAGGTGTCATACTACACAGAGACAATTAAAATTGTGATAATTATATAATCTTTTAAAAATCAACCATTAGTATATACAATACCTTCATATAGAGTTTCTTGATACTTGATACCAAATGGATAAACATTCATAATAAAAATAGATTTGCTTGTTCTATATAAAATCTAATTTGGAATAATAACAGTAATCCACTCATATTACTTTAAGAAAAATTATGACAAAAATATTCAAGATCAATATACTTATACTCTGGTAGAGAAGAACTAATTAATAGAAATAAAATGAAATGAAATGAAAAATTGTGAAGGGAATGGTAAAAAAAATAAAGATTAGATTGAGAGAAGTTGATGTGATTTTCCTCGTTAAATAGGTTTTTGGGAATACCCAGTTTTAATTAAATTTTGAAATCAGAAAAACACAGTTTCAAAAGTTATAAAAAACGTGCCTTACAAAGAATGTGTACATACAAAATAAACTTATAAATAAAGCGATTAATTTTTATTCACAAATATAATTGTATGCGAAAAGACACACATATATGAGAAACAATAAATAAATAGAGTGTACCAACTATCATGTAAATTAATAGAATATTAAACAACGAATAAAATAAAAATGATAGTAACATAAAACTGGGTGGATTAATTATCAGCACATAAGTTAATATTTTATTGATATTGGCCTATGTAACATAAAATGTAAAAACAAAATCAAGGTTTTTTGACAAAAATGCAAATTAAGAAAAATTCGCTAATATTACGGGAAGGTGATGAGAACTGACTCACACTATACTAATGAGTATAAATCAACTTATAATACACACTTATTACGAAAATCGCCAAACGCCCGTCAACCCAGGAACAGAGAAGGCACACAAGGTATAGTATTTTTTGTGAATTATATAATGCATTGCATCCAGACTGTATGTTTTTTAGATGAGTAGGGAAAGCCTAAAAAAAAAACACATCAAATTATATAGAATATATTAGAAAATCATATATAAGTATGAAAAAAAAAAAAAATTTGATTATTGGATATTATATATAGAAATAGAGACACTGTCTATATCGATATGATTTTCTGTAAAAAAAAAAAGAGAAAATACAAAACAAATAAATAACATACAGAGTTAAAATACAAAAATCAGAAAACTATAGAATATTCATTTTGATAAAATAAATATCCAAATCCATGAGAGATCAAAATAAATCTTACTATTACCAAGACATTTCCCTAAGAAACTTCATATATAAACATTTATAAATCTTCTAAAGGCACTAAGTTAAGGAAAAAAAGACAAAATCCTGTTAACAAACTAATAAAGTAGATCCTTCACTTTCAATTTTTTTAACACAATTAAGGAAGTTTTTTTTAACAGACTGCGGTTTGTTTGATATCAAATATAGAATTGAAAATAAAGTTTTTAAAAGATGAAAGTTTATTTTAAGGAAAAACTAGTTAAAAAGAAATAAGTTAAAAAATAAAGTTAATAAGAACACTAACACTCATAAAATTAAAAAGGGGAAAATATTAAATGTTTGAGGAAAACATAAATTATATAATAACACACGAGTAATTCCTAATATTTATAGTTTTAAGAAGACAAATTTAAAACCTTTATATAAGACCTTGGGATATGAATACTACAAGGTTTTGCTCGGCTTCACTTATAGTTATTTATTTTGTAAAGTATATATTTTATTTAAATATAGATTATTTCTTAACACTAACCTATTCTTAAAAGATAGGGTCATGAAGAATAATAATTGAAAAAAGAAGAAAAATTATTTTAAATAAGTAAATAAAAATAAATGGTTTAAATAAGTATTGAATAAGTTAGGAGTCAGACATCTGCGGATAATTAAGACAAAATCGGGATAAATAGAAGAAGGAACCAATACAAACTATTTTAACACACTCACACATGCACGATGGCTACGAAACCCAAAATAACTCCTGCTATTCCTGCAAATAAAAGTAAGAAACAAGGAAATAAAGAAACATTATAAAAAACAATTTGCAGATAGCAAGTAAAACACATATAAGACACTAAGATTTTAGTACAAAAAAAAAAAAGGGTAATATTCCAAACAATAAAGGAGCGAGTGGGAATCACTGGTACACGGAGAAAATATTCCAGACTCACACACATAACACAAAAAAACTCACAATATACAGACACGACAGACTGTTTGATAAACCAACTTAGAAGCCCTTAAAAAACCTAGAAAAGAAAAAAATAAGAAACAAAACAAAGAAAAAAAAAAAAAAAAAAAAAAAGAAAAAGAGAAAGAAAAAAAAAAAAAAAAAAAAAAAGAAAAAAAAAAAAAAAATAAAAAAAAAAAGAAGGAAAAAAAAAAGAAGAAAAAGGAAAACGGAAAAAAAAAAAAAGAACGCCACTAAAAACGATAATTCCGGTGAACTCTGATTATATAAGAGAGATTTTGCAAATAGGGAAAACGAGAATGTAAAATTCGCGTGAGAATAATACCTAAACTAATGTGGTATGAGGGGGGAATAGGAAATGTATTGTGGGTTTGCAGAAAGAACAACACAAAAACAAAACACACTGGTGTAAATTGGACTGTTTTCAAGCAAACTCTTTCGAATGAAAAAAGTAAAAAAAAAATCTAAATGAGAAAAAAAAATCAAAAAAAGGCAATTGCTGGAAATATGCGTTGCTAACTAGAAGGAGTAGGCGTAAAATCATTTTACTAAATAGGTAAAAATACAATTGTTTAAATTAAATATGCGATAATACAAAAACTAAGGAAAAGACATAAATTAATTTAACTAAATAATTCCAGTGATAAATGAGGGAAAAAAAAAAAGCCGTTGCTAACAGAAAAAACTAAAAGGATGGGACACTATCATATTACTGTATATACAATTGTTAATAATAAGCGGTTGGACTACACAAAAGGATGCTATCATTTTACTAATAGAGGATAAACAAATTAAAGAAATAAAGAAAAAATAAAGCGATTAATAGACAAAACTATAAGAAATGCCCTAAATATTTAACTAATTAATTAAACAAATTGATTAATAAAGCGGGATATAGCTACACTAAGGAAGACTATTATCTTAACTATAATAAATACAATTTTAATAATGCGTATGCATAAAGAAAAAACGAACAGGATGCTAAAAAATCATAATTACTTATAATAATAACAAGTGTTAAATAAATGCAGAATATAAAACCTACAACAAAACAAAGGAAATAGCTATATTTACTATAAATTAAAAATATGTTAAATAAAGAGATAAGACCACAATTGCTAAAAAAAAAGAAAAAACTAAGGAGCTATTAAAAAAAAATTATAAAACACATAATATAATAAATAACAAATTGTTATAATGCCGTTCTACACTAAGGATTGCTATCATAATAAAAAACTTATAAATAATACAAAATGTATATAAATAAAATAAGGCACAGCTTGCTACACAAAAAGGAGTAACTAATCAAATTTATTACTAATAAATTACAATTGTTAATAGGATGCGAAAAAATTGACTACAAACGGATAGCTATTATTTAAACATAATAATTAACAAATTGTTAAATAAATGCGTTGCTACACTAAGGAAATACATTATTCTCGGAAACTAAAAAAAAATACATAACACTTTAATGACGTGAGGAACGGATGGTTAGACAAAAAGGAAAATTATTTTAATAAGTAGACTAGACTTACTCAGATATAATCTAATAAAAATAAATAACTATGTAGAAAAAGTGATGCAATTACAATCTTATACTTTAAAATAAAAAATATTATATGTTTTGGTGGAGCAAAAAAATGAAGAATAAATTAAAAATACGAAGTATCAAATGTGTTCTAGTTTATGGTGATCTAATCCTAATTGATCCAAGCAAGTTATATTACAAGAAAACACCATTACCCAAATGAAACATTTGTGATAATTTATGTTGTAGGCGTGTCCCATATAGGTGACCACCATTAATTGCCAGAGATGTCATGTCCTCGAGTTATAAATTATAAAGTTAAAATTATGTCAGAATTATTAATTTATTTTTTATTGTAACAATAAAATAAAATATTTTTTATATTCGATGGTGGTAACAATAAGAGTGTTGGTATGAAGAATTAAATGTAATAACGGAAATTCACAAGGACGGTATAATTCTGAGAAAAAATAAAATATAGAAAGAAGAGAAGAAGAGTCATAGTTGGTAATTAGGCAGAGGCTCAGGAAGCCCGAACACTGTAGTTAGACAGCTGTAAAACAGGGCGTAAATGATTCCCTCTTTTATAAAGGTGAATTGTGCAGAGAAAATGGACAAATGATAAATACCTAAATATTGGATATCGTGTAACTAAACTAATTTAATAAAGAAAGACAGCAAGAAAGTTAGTGAGAAAAACGTCTTAGAGAACAAAAATAGTTGCGGTAGTTGATATAAAAGATAATAAATAAGTTCTCATAACTCTGGGTCTCATTACACATAAAGAATTGTTAATAGTATGAACAGATTATTCTAAAATAAAAAATAAAAAAAGAGAAAAAAAGGAAAGAAAAGGAAAATGGAAAAAACAATAAATATACCAATTAGAAATAATAAAAATTAATTAAAGATTAAATAATATTAATAGATATATCTTGACTATGTTTCTATTAAATATAATAAATTTTAATAAAACACACAAATTAATAACATTGTACATGTCTTTATAAAAAGGTCACAATTGTTAAATTTAGATAAAAAAAAAAAGAGGGAAAAAAAAAAAAACGTTAAATAAAATAAAAAATACTGTGGAAGAAAAAAAGATAAGACTCATTAAGTAAGGGGACAAATATAATATAAATGCTTAAAAAGAGTATAATACATAAAAAAAAAAGTCATGAAAAACATAAGAAAAAAAAATAATCAATAGTAAATGGCAAAAATAGACTTATAATTTATTAATAAAGAAACATTTTATTGCAACTAAAGACGTTATTTAACAAAAAAAGACGAGAATAAATTTGGGTCTTATTTAAACTAAAAAATTTTTGTCAAAAGAGGCAATCTTGCACGCCCTGGATAGGGAAAAAATCATCCCTAGTAAAGACCAGGTTTAAGAAAGAGGATCTATAAGCGACCTAAGCTCAGAGAAAAAAATGTATATAAAATTTTAGAGTTGGACATATATATTAATAGGTATATTTTTGTGTGTGGTCACCGCTTCGTAAAGAATTAATAGAAAAAATTATTATTAAAATAAAAAAGGAAATAGTTTTCGTCAGTCGTCTACAAAAAGTGAAATATAGAATTTTTATTGTTGTTAATTTAATCTATTAAAATAATGACAGTAAAAGATATAATATAAGAGTATATACAAAAGGTTGTTAATCAGTTTACAGTCATAGATAGAAATAGAATACCCTAATAGTTCCTAAATCCAATAGTCCAAATAAGGGCACGGGATTGGCGAGAGAAAACCGTAATTATTTGGCAAAAAAATTGGATCAATCTAAATAATGACCCTATTACAGGATCGGTCCTTTTGAACCCCAATCGGGTCAATGTCCTGGACTCTGAAAAAGATATAAAATTGGGAAAAAAAACGAAAAAGGTAAGAGAATTTCTGAATAAACCCCATTTTCTTAAAGAGGTAAAAAAGTATATCACTTACTGCTAAATTATTTAGTTACAGTAATATAATACTATATATATGAGTGATAATAAAAAATTATAGGGAAAAAAAAAAAAGAAATAAATAAAATATTATAGAGTGAAAAAATATATAATGAAATAAATAAAAAAAATATAGCAAGCAAATATAAATAAAAAATAAATAAAGAAATATAAGAAAAAATAGAATATAAATAAATAATAAAAAAAAAAATAATATAAATAATAAATTTATAAAAAATATATACTAAGGATATATAAATAATAAATATATGATATATATATAAGTAAAATATATATACTATTCATGTAATATAAGAAAAACACAATAATAGAATAATTATATAAAAGGAGATTATACTTTTGGGAAATATCACATAAATCAGTATAAGGTACCATTAAGGAGATCAGAACTGTGAGATAGTAAATAAAACCCATTCTAAATGTCCCCAAACCACACAAAAACAAATGTTTTTGCAACACCTTTATAATAAATATATATAAAATATAGGAAATATATAAATAATAAAATATATATAGGAAAAAATATATAGGGTAGAGATAAACTATAAATAAAAATTATAATATTATATTTACCATATGCTATTTTATAAAATTGACCTATATATAATAAATGTCTATTATTGGCTTAAACACACTAAAAAATATCATCAAAAAAAAAAAAAAAAATACTATACAAACATTAAATAAAAATACACAGTGTAAATATAATACACAACGATAACATAATAGCAGAACGTTAGTGAACTATAAATAACAACAAAAAAATTAAGAGGAGATAAAAGGTAATAAAATTATTTGGTCTTGAAGGAACCAAAAGTATAGGAATATTAACCTGATTATGCCAAAAAATTCATTATCTTAAATATACTAAAGATTAAAAATGTCCAAATAGTTAATATACATTGAGCAAAAAGTGGTCTAGGACAAAAAATATTCTATAGGCAAAATGCCTGATTCATGCCTAGAACCCAAAAAGCCCAGTAATTAAAAAATTTGGTATAGCATGGATATAATCCAAAGTTACATAACAATAGTTATTTATGCAACAAAGAATAAAAAAAGAAAGTTTTTACAGCCTCAAAAGATTAAAGTTTACGAGTCCCTAAGGCAGCCGGCAGAAGAGAGGAGGAACTTCAGTGAACAGCTCACGAGGCCGGTAAGGCCGAGGGAGATAAAAAACATAATAAGAAACATCCCCGAGGGGCTGCACCGAGGGATTAACTAAATTGTTGGAATCCAAGAGGCATTGATCGAGGGAGAATAAACGGAAAGAGACATAAGAAAAACTTTCATCCCTATGTTGCATAATTAAATAATTAATCTAACTACGACTAGAGAACTAATACTAACAAACTGTTATTATTCTTCTGCTCCTAATGTTATTGTGTTAGTTTAGTTATTTCTTACATGTCATAAACACTCTGATGAAAGAGAGAATAAAGCCACTATCTTCACAATATTTATTGTAAGCTGTTTAATAGAAATAATGTGTAATACTATTGTAATTAAAACATTAGCGGTGTATATTAAGTATAATCTAGGTCCTAGTACCAAAACATAAACACGCCAAAATCAACATAAAAAAAAAATCTAAAATTCCTAAAAATTTAAACTAAAAAAAAATTCTGTCAAGTGCAACACTTTCACTTTTCCTTCCTAGGGAAAAAGTACATTAATTACAGTGTGATATAACAAGACTTTAAGTAGAACTTACAATACAAGGAGTAGATAAAAATAGTTCCCTTTCCAGAAAAAGGTACCCCAAGCTTCATTATATATTAATACTTCAAAATATATGAGGGGCGGGACTGTCGGTCCTGTATATTGATTTAAATTATTAGCAAACCTGTCCAAACTAAAAAAAAAAATACACAGGACCAAGAGGCAACAACTTAACTTCGACAAACTCGGAATAACGATTGTACACGAAGCAAAACTGTCCTCCGATTTTTTATCTTCTTGGTCTTGATCAAATAATATTAATCTTAAATTTCAATTTTGAGATGTTCATCTTTTGAAGATAAGTTTTTTATGTTTTCATGAAGAAAGCAACAATAACACTGATAAACAACAGTAAAAATAGCGCAAAGAATTTTCGTATGGCCAAAGTATTTTGATTTATTACACTGTATAGAAGAACAAGGGTAGAAATTTATTACAAATTTTCGTGTAAACATTTTTAGTTAACAAGAGAACTAGAGTTTCTTAATATGAATGAATAGTTTCATACTTTCATCTAAAATATATTGTGAATGAAACATTTTTTAAATTTCTCTCAGAATTAAAACAAAAGGCTCTCAGCCTCTAGGCCGTAACGTGGCGTCCTGGCCCCCACACTTCACTATGACTGCTTTGCGGCCATATAGTTC
Organism: Microvelia longipes; assembly: GCA_018340805.1. NCBI lineage: Eukaryota > Metazoa > Arthropoda > Insecta > Hemiptera > Veliidae > Microvelia > Microvelia longipes. The sequence continues at coordinate 58,274,268 of JACMZG010000008.1, forward strand.
TGCCTTATATCAGTTTGTCATTGTACTAGTTTATATAAGTATTGTACTGCCACTATAGAGGATATACCATATACTATACCATATATACCATATACTAGAAGGAGCATAGCCTATCTTAATACATTAAGAGTCCTGAAACATCATTTCGGGGCTCTTAGGGGCTCTGTGTAACAAAACAAACCTCTTCTAAGAGTAAGTTAAGGTTAAAATAAATCAATTTTTTCGGCTTCCTGGACATTGTTTGTGTTTTGATTTATATTTTCAGCGTTCTACTATATTCACTTTAATTTTGTTCTGATTATTTGATTATTAATAGTCGAAGAAGGTCTGGTTATTTTTTCGATATTTCAAAATTCAACTAATAGGGCCCCTCTAGTATTATATCTCTATGACTGCCATGATATTAGCGAATTTATATATATTAATCAAAATATCAGGTCCGGGGTACATCGGCATTCGTTTCCTCACCACATCGCATTCGCTAAGCTCACTACTTAGGGCTTGCTTCGCTCGTACTCATTTTTTCATTCATTAAATTTATCCTGCACACACGTGTATCACTTTAAAAATTGAGTAGAACTGTGCTCCGCTCATCCTCACATATAAATAGAGATCCTCAACGAATGCTTGCCAAACAGGGGCCAAACAAAAACCGATAGATTGCTTGGAGATTGAATTCGAAACGAAAACTTCAATACTCTACATAAACTATATCTCACATAATATAAACACACACACAATATATATATATATATATATATATGATATATATATATAATATATAATATTAAAATATCGAGATCGCCTCTTTAAAAAAAACACCTGCTTTCCATGACAGTATTTTTTTTTTGAAATTTGCAAGAAACAAAATATACGCTAAAGTTTATATTAATTTGCCTTTACCCTTCTTTATCTGCAATCAGGATTATTACGCGTTATAATACAAGCCAAGTTACTTGCACACCGATTTTCACCTTGATTCAGAAACTTGTACATTGTTCTAATATCTAAGTTACATGTATCTGCTGTACATAAAATAATAATATCCCTAATTATAATATTAAGAATAGAACTAAAAGAATTAATATCAAGAAATAATTAATCTTAAAAAAGTATTAAAGTATACAACAGGTGGATAGAAATAGATTAGAGGTAGAGTTCAATGTAAAGCAATGGCTGGAAGGAAATGGATAAGAATAATAGAATACGCTGAAAAGCTTTGGGGTACTGCAGATTGAGTTAGGGAAGACAAGGGTTTTCCCTTTAACGTACTTTGCAAGAAAATACCTTTGTTAGATTTATTAATGCAGTATAACCGTATAAAAGTATAAATCTATTACGTATTATAACTCTAAGACAATTTTATACTTCCTGCATTTAAAGAATGTTTATTTCTTATCCAAACAGTTATTGTTTTTACTCTCGTTCTGGCATTTTTTTATAATTTTCCTCACCTACTACTGTAGGTATATATTGTGTTCATCCTAACAATCTTCATTCTTAAAAATCCGTTCCATTTTTCCGTTCCGCCATTAATATGATGTTCTGAGAAGGTTTTATCAAACGATTTGTCTGAGCGTGTGTGTCTGTGTCACGCTTACTTTCTACTGTGTTTAAGCTAGAGTTGAACATTGCTAAAAGACAACATTGCTTAATGATTACAGGTAATACTCTGAATTATTAAAAAAAAACTAAAGTAATAATAAACCTAGTTTAGAAATATCCATCTTTAAATAGATGCTATCAAATAGCATAATATATGTATTTTATTATTTTTTTGATTTTGATAGCTTTAATAATGTGTGTCTGTGTGTGTGTGTACGTATGTATTCTATGGGACATGATAACTTTCGAACGCTTTCTCGGATCGACATGAAACTTGGTACAAAAATCAATAAATGACTCAGCAAACATTTAAAAACACAAATCTTGAAAACGTGTTTAGATAAGGCTGTAGTTAACAAGGCTAACAACAGGCTATAGTTAACAAACATGCGAAGTTAAATTTTATGATCATTTATACTTCCAGTTTTATCGATTGACATATATAGCATACTGTAAAAAACACGTTTTTTGGCAAATACATTTAATAATTCGCCTATATTGTTGCAGATTAATGTCGTTAATATAAGTAAAGATTAAGCTAGTTATATAAACTATTAATATGATAAACTAATATAGGACAACAACCATGACACAACCAACCAACACTCATGGTTGTTGGTCTCACTCGGGACTCCACTAGAGGCGCGGGCCCCCAGCTGGCCCTGCTCTGACGCTGCGCAGCAGATGAGAGGTCGAAGGTTTCTTGATTTTTAAATAAATATTAATACTGCTGCCAAATATGACAACTGGGGCGCTTAAGGCTTTCGTGAACATATTAAAAAGATATCTCAACTTTTATACTTACTCTTGCCTAGAATTTTGGTGACCTTATTATTTTAAGGTCGAGTGTAGCAGGACCGGAGTTAATCATAATATTCTGAGAACTAGAGATGAGAGTCCTAATTCATAACTCTTAAGAGTTTAGATCACAACCTTATTTTTTGATCGAGCGTAGAGAGACCGATTTATTATCTATTACTTAGTCGTAATATATCCAGGGACAGAAAGAGATTTGGCTAATCGATAAATTATGCTGAATGTGCAGTTAAGCACAGCAGGTGTAGTGCTTTCATATTCTATGATATCATATCTTTTCACTCAAGAATTCGTTGGACGGGTTTATCGTAATTTCGATTAAACACAAAAAGTTCATACGCTAAGAGCTATTGATCTACATTTTACGGAATTCTATATTTACATTTTAACAATATAACTTTCATACTTTGGCAACTTTGTGACTGGCCCCTCAATATAATGTTTTGTTAAAACACAACAAACTTAACTCTAAATATTCTCAGCAAAAAAAAAGTATAAATAGAAGTTCTTAAGTAAATGGAAATAAAGAAACAAAAATTGTATAAAATCACATTCACCGAGGAAGTTAACAAACAACAATAAAAATAACGAACTATAAACAACGATTTGCCGAATCTAGACAAGCTATTAGGATCAGTGTCTTCATCTGACGAAATTTCAGCCTAGTTTATCCTCTTTTTTTAATTAAATTAAAAGCTTTTTAATCATGTCAAGCGATTTGATGAAATGTCACTTTAAATAGTGAATATTGAATCACTATGGCAAGTATTTTAATCAAGGTAATGAGACTTGGATGTAGTTTTATATAGCTAGTAATTAAAGTGATAATAGACTTCTTTTATACCTAGTAAAGAACCTTAGACAAATAGTTTATCGGATATTTTTTATTTTTAGAAAAAAAACATTATCAGGTCTTTCCACTTGAGAAGGTAGAGTTCCACGTCAAGTTGATGCGTTCCTTTTTATTTACTAACTTATTTATTTTTTAAGAAATTATCTGAAAGATATATTTAAGTTTTCTTTTTGTTTCGTCTTAGAATCATTGAAAGAAAATGATACTATATACTTATTTTATATTCTTTAAAATAATTATTTTAATGGATAAGTTTTTTTCGGATGTTTTTACGGAGTTTAATTCTATGTATTCTGCGTAATTGAATCAATTGAATAATTCAATATTGAATGAAATTGAATTCTATGTTGCATTCTATGATGTGGTCTATTTAATGTTATTGTTATAGTTTATTTTATAGTGCATCGTACACATAAAGTTGACAAACAAGATTAGAGATGGTATAATGAAGGCAATCAATCAAGCTTTAGAGGCTTTTAAAGCTACTTTAGTGCTTAAGCTTTATGTCAAGAATGAATCTGTGTTATTCAGAAATAGATTTTGTCTATCATTTATTATCATCTTTAAAAAATAGATAAATTTTCATTTATAATAAATCATAAAAAGTAATATATTTTATAATTCATGCAACTTATCATCGTTGTTATAGTTATTGGCTATTTAAAGTCTTTAAAATTGAGATACTTAAATTACTGTACTAATATTGAGTAGGCTAATAAAGTGGCGCAAAAACTTTAAAAGAGACGACAAAAAGAAAAGATAAAAAAGATAAAAGAGACGACTCTATTGACACTGGGACTAAATCCAATACGGCAGATAAATAGAATTGTTTCCCTCACAGGGTATAGCGATAAATCCTAATATTGGCACTGTAGGCCACTTTATGAATAACGATTCCTGACTAGGTTCTAGAATTTTGAGGAGTGAGTTTCATTTGGTATTAAGCTGACTCTAAGCCTAACAACGTTGTCAGACCACTATCTTCGTGCGTAAATGCATTTTTCTTTTTTTTTGTGAAAAACATCGGTTTTTTTTTTAAATTTGACCTATGCGAAAAATATCACCAAAAACCTTTGCCTTAATACAAACGCCTTCTAAGGGCGAAGAAAGTTATACCTCTTACCGAAATTCTATGGTTAGGACTAGCTAAGCCCCCTCCCCCTTACTACGTGAATTTTGAAATAAAACTATATGGCCATACACACAGACTAGACGGTTGGCACCAAGTCTTTACTATTAGCTTCAATAACAATCTTTAAGTACCATGCTATTTGTTAGGGTTTCGAAGATAATCTTCGAAACCCTTATACTTTCTGTCGAGCGTCTGTCTGTCCGATTTCTCATCTCAGGAACTACTATAGCTAGGAAGTTGAAATTTGGTATACATGTGTAACTATTTTATCCAACAACAGGAAAAATATAGCCACTATATCACATGCGCATCTGTCGATTTATGAGCGAATGCGCACATTCGCCAAAAAAAATATTTTTTTGAAAAATCATGTGGGGTATCAAATTGTAGGTATCGATGGGTAGTACACAAATATGCATCGCTTTTTCAAAATGGCGGCTATTTACACCGCCAAAACTCTCGAAAACCACCAAAAAATGCTTGTACCCCCCCTTTTAAGGCATAAGAGAAGCCCTAAAAATATGGGACCAATAGCCAATAAAAGCACTTTCCGGGCCATAGAAATTCTTCGGAGAAAAAGTTTCAAAAGTTAATTTAGCAATTTCAAAATCGCCCATACGCGCACGCGCCAAAAAAAAAATTTTTTTTGAAAACTCATGTGGGGTATCAAATTGTAGGTATCGATGGGTAGTACAAAATATGCATCGCTTTTTCAAAATGGCGGCTATTACACCCGCCAAAAATCTCAAAAAACCACCAAAAAATGCTTGTCCCCCCCCTTTTAAGGCATAAGGAGAAGCCCTAAAAATTGGACCAATAGCCAATAAAAGCCCTTTACGGGCCATAGAAATTCTTCGGAGAAAAAGTTTCAAAAGTTAATTTTAGCAATTTCAAAATCGCCCATACGCGCACGCGCCAAAAAAAAATATTTTTTTGAAAAATCATGTGGGGTATCAAATTGTAGGTATCGATGGGTAGTACACAAATATGCATCGCTTTTTCAAAATGGCGGCTATTACACCCGCCAAAAATCTCAAAAACCACCAAAAAATGCTTGTCCCCCCCCTTTTAAGGCATAAGAGAAGCCCTAAAAATATGGACCAATAGCCAATAAAGCACTTTCCGGGCCATAGAAATTCTTCGGAGAAAAAGTTTCAAAAGTTAATTTTAGCAATTTCAAAATCGCCCATACGCGCACGCGCCAAAAAAAAATAATTTTTGTAAATTTTTTGTGGGGTATCAAATTGTAGGTATCGATGGGTAGTACACAAATATGCATCGCTTTTTCAAAATGGCGGCTATTACACCCGCCAAAAATCTCGAAAACCACCAAAAAATGCTTGTCCCCCCCCTTTTAAGGCATAAGGAGAAGCCCTAAAAATATGGGACCAATAGCCAATAAAAGCACTTTCCGGGCCATAGAAATTCTTCGGAGAAAAAGTTTCAAAAGTTAATTTAGCAATTTCAAAATCGCCCATACGCGCACGCGCCAAAAAAAAATATTTTTTGAAAAATCATGTGGGGTATCAAATTGTAGGTATCGATGGTAGTACACAATATGCATCGCTTTTTCAAAATGGCGGCTATTACACCCGCCAAAAATCTCAAAAACCACCAAAAATGCTTGTCCCCCCCCTTTTAAGGCATAAGGAGAAGCCCTAAAAATATTGGACCAATAGCCAATAAAAGCACTTTCCGGGCCATAGAAATTCTTCGGAGAAAAAGTTTCAAAAGTTAATTTAGCAATTTCAAAATCGCCCATACGCGCACGCGCCAAAAAAAATATTTTTTTTAAAAATCATGTGGGGTATCAAATTGTAGGAATCGATGGGTAGTACACAAATATGCATCGCTTTTTCAAAATGGCGGCTATTACACCCGCCAAAAATCTCAAAAACCACCAAAAAATGCTTGTCCCCCCCCTTTTAAGGCATAAGGAGAAGCCCTAAAATATGGGACCAATAGCCAATAAAAGCACTTTCCGGGCCATAGAAATTCTTCGGGAAAAAAGTTTCAAAAGTTAATTTTAGCAATTTCGAAATTGCCCATACGCGCACGCGCCAAAAAAAAAATTTTTTTGAAAAATCATGTGGGTATCAAATTGTAGGTATCGATGGGTAGTACACAAATATGCATCGCTTTTTCAAAATGGCGGCTATTACACCCGCCAAAAATCTCAAAAACCACCAAAAAATGCTTGTCCCCCCCCTTTTAAGGCATAAGAGAAGCCCTAAAAATATGGGACCAATAGCCAATAAAAGCACTTTCCGGGCCATAGAAATTCTTCGGAGAAAAAGTTTCAAAAGTTAATTTTAGCAATTTCAAAATCGCCCATACGCGCACGCGCCAAAAAAAATATTTTTTTGAAAAATCATGTGGGGTATCAAATTGTAGGTATCGATGGGTAGTACACAAATATGCATCGCTTTTTCAAAATGGCGGCTATTACACCCGCCAAAAATCTCAAAAACCACCAAAAAATGCTTGTCCCCCCCCCTTTTAAGGCATAAGGAGAAGCCCTAAAAATATGGGACCAATAGCCAATAAAAGCACTTTCCGGGCCATAGAAATTCTTCGGAGAAAAAGTTTCAAAAGTTAATTTTAGCAATTTCAAAATCGCCCATACGCGCACGCGCCAAAAAAAAATATTTTTTGAAAATCATGTGGGGTATCAAATTGTAGGTATCGATGGGTAGTACACAAATATGCATCGCTTTTTCAAAATGGCGGCTATTACACCCGCCAAAAATCTCAAAAACCACCAAAAATGCTTGTCCCCCCCCTTAAGGCATAAGGAGAAGCCCTAAAAATATGGGACCAATAGCCAATAAAAGCACTTTCCGGGCCATAGAAATTCTTCGGAGAAAAAGTTTCAAAAGTTAATTTTAGCAATTTCAAAATCGCCCATACGCGCACGCGCCAAAAAAAAATATTTTTTTGAAAAATCATGTGGGGTATCAAATTGTAGGTATCGATGGGTAGTACACAAATATGCATCGCTTTTTCAAAATGGCGGCTATTACACCCGCCAAAAATCTCAAAAACCACCAAAAATGCTTGTCCCCCCCCCCCCTTTTAAGGCATAAGGAGAAGCCCTAAAAATATGGACCAATAGCCAATAAAAGCACTTTCCGGGCCATAGAAATTCTTCGGGAAAAAGTTTCAAAAGTTAATTTTAGCAATTTCAAAATCGCCCATACGCGCACGCGCCAAAAAAAAAAAAAAAAACATTTAGTAAAATGTCTTAATATTGTCTATATTGTATGGAAAGGCAATTAACATATAAAAAGGCGAGCAAAGCGAGCCCAAGCAAATATAAAGATATTGACAAACAAGCACATAAAGCGAGCGAAGCGAGCCCAAGTATTGTATGGTTTTTTATTTTTACTCTTAAGAAGGTACTAATAAACATATACAAAAAGGCGAGCGAAGCGACCCATGATTTCATGCCTTGCTTAAAATGTTTCTTATAATAGATATTGACAACAAGCACATAAAGGCGAGCGAAGCGAAATTGCATGGTATTTTATTATTTATACTCTTAAGAAGGTACTGATAAACATATACAAAAAGGCGAGCGAAGGAGCCCATGATTTTATGCCTTTCTTAAAATGTTTCTCTTAAAGTTGATATTGACAAACAAGCACATAAAGGCGAGCGTAGCGAGCTCTAGTATTGATGGTTATTTTAATTTATATCTAAAAGGTACTGATAAACATATACAAAAGGACGAGCGAAGCGAGCCCATGATTTTTATGCCTTGTTTAAATGTTTCTCTCAAAGTAGATATTGACAAATAAGCATATAAAGCGAGCGAAGCGAGCCCAAGTATTGTATGTTTTTTATTTTTTACTCTTAAGAAGGTACAAAAACATATACAAAAAGGCGAGCGAAGCGAGCCATGATTTTCATGCCTTGCTTAAAATGTTCTCTTATAATAGATATTGACAAACAAGCACATAAAGGCGAGCGAAGCGAGCCTAGTATTGCATGTTATTTTTAATTTTTATACTCTTAAGAAGGTATTTAAACATATACAAAAAGGCGAGCGAAGCGAGCCATGATTTATGCCTTTTTAAAATGTTTCTCTTAAAGTAGATATTGACTAACAAGCATATAAAGGCGAGCGTAGCGAGCCCTAGTATGTACGGTTTTTTAATTTATACTCTTAAAAGGTACTGATAAACATATGCAAAAAGGCGAGCGAAGCGAGCCCATGATTTTATGCCCTTTTAAAATGTTTCTCTATAATAGATATTGACAAACAAGCACATAAAGGCGAGCGAAGCGAGCCCTAGTATTGCATGGTTATTTTATTATTTATACTCTTAAAAAGGTACTGATAAACATACAAAAAGGCGAGCGAAGCGAGCCCATGATTTTATGCCTTTCTTAAAATGTTTCTCTTAAAGTAGATATTGACTAACAAGCACATAAAGGCGAGCGAAGCGAGCCCTAGTATTGCATGGTTATTTTTATTATTTATACTCTTAAAAAGGTACTGATAAACATATACAAAAGGCGAGCGAAGCGAGCCCATGATTTTTATGCCTTCTTAAAATGTTTCTCTTAAGTAGATTGACAACAAGCACAATAAAGGCGAGCGAAGCGAGCCTAGTATTGCATGGTTATTTTTCATTATTTATACTCTTAAGAAGGTACTGATAAACATATACAAAAAAGGCGAGCGAAGCGAGCCCATGATTTTCATCCCTTGCTTAAAATGTTCTCTTATAATAGATATTGACAAACAAGCACATAAAGGCGAGCGAAGCGAGCCCTAGTATTGCATGGTTATTTTATTATTTTATCTCTTAAGAAGGTACTGATAAATATACAAAAAGGCGAGCGAAGCGAGCCCATGATTTTTATGCCTTACTTAAAATGTTTCTCTTAAAGTAGATATTGACTAACAAGCATATAAAGGCGGCGTAGCGACCCTAGTAGTACGGTTTTTTTTAATTAAATCTTAAAAAGACTGATAAACATATACAAAAAGGCGAGCGAAGCGAGCCCATGATTTCATGCCTTGTTAAAAATATTTCTCTTAAATAGATATTGACAAACAAGCACATAAAGGCGAGCGAAGCGAGCCCTAGTATTGCATGGTTATTTTTATTATTTTATACTCTTAAAAAGGTACTGATAAACATATACAAAAAGGCGAGCGAAGCGAGCCCATGATTTTTATGCCTTTAAAATGTTTCTCTTAAAGTAGATATTGACTAACAAGCACATAAAGGCGAGCGAAGCGAGCCCTATATGTATGGTTTTTTTTATACTCTTAAGAAGGTACTGATAAACATATACAAAAAGGCGAGCGAAGCGAGCCCATGATTTTCATGCCTTGTTTTAAATGTTTCTCTTAAAGTAGATATTGACAAACAAGCACATAAAGGCGAGCGAAGCGAGCCCTTGAATCTTATTTTATGTTTTAATTTTTTTCTAAATTTAGGTATTGACAACAAACTTCTATAAGCGAGCGAAGCGAGCCCTAGATTGTTATGTATAAGTTTGATTCTATAGTTTAAATTGGCTAGTATCAAACATGCATCTCAAGCGAGCGATGCGAGCCCTAGAATATTATGTTATGTCTTTACTGTATGCTATAAAATGAGGTTCTGATAAACCAATACAAAAAGGCGATTGAAGCGAGGCTTTAATTTTATGCCTTGTTTAAATGTTTTCTTCAGGTAGATATTGACAACCAAGCACATAAAGGCGAGTGAAGCGAGCCCTTAAATTTTGTTCTGTGTTTTAAATTTCTTCAAAATTAGGTATCGACAAACAAATATATAAAGGCGAGGGAAGCGAGCTCTAGATTGTTATGTAAAAATTTGATTCTATAGTTTGAAATTGGCTAGTACTAAACAAGCAGATGTTTACTCAAATTTTATGTTGTATTATAATTATTTTTCCTAAAATCAGTGCCAACAGACACATATAGGCTAGCGAAATTGGTAAAATTAAGTTTACTCTGCGAAATTTGTAAAATAACAAACATACAAATGAAACGAGCAATACGAGCACTTATATATTTGTGTAGATTCTAAATTAGGTACTGATTTCTGATACACAGAAACGCATGCGTAGCGAGCTGTGGAATATTTTGTTATAACTTATTTATTTTTCTAACATTAGGCATCGACAAATACTAACATATAGGCTATTGAAGCGAGGCAGAATATTGAGTATAAGTATGATTGTATAGTATTAATACATTATATTTATGCAAATATCTGAGAACCTTATAATGCTTGCAAAGCAAGCACTTGACGGATTTTTTTTATAATCTTTATAACATCTGTCCTGGAGGAGCATACTCGTACATTATCTTTAAAGGTCTGAAAATCCACTTGTTTTACTTATTTATTTTCTTTATTGCTAAACTTATTAATTCCTTAAAATATCTAAATAATTTCTATTATTTATATATTTATATTATTATAATTTCTTATTTCTATATAAATACATATAGTTTTTATATAGAATATAATATGTTAAAGATACTTTAATTAGCTATATTTAACTAACTTATCTAATTTTCTTTCTTCATGTTCTGTTTTATCTATATTCTTATTTTATGAGAATAAAGTAGCTCTTAAAGCTTTTATCAATCTTGTCCAGTTCAAGGTATAAAATTAGAAATAATTAATGCAGATAATATCTTTCTAAAAATATAAAACATCTATTAATGTTGTAGAGAAATAAATAATATAACATAAAAAATGTCTTTAATTTACAATCTACTCTACATTACACGTCCAACTATTTATTATAAAAGTTAATTTTATAACACCATATTAGGTGATAATATGTGATTTATATAATCTATTCTATCTATGCATGGAATTATATCATTACTTATCTATATTAAATTAAATTAATTGTTTGACCTTTTAGTAGAGAAATTTATAGAGATCAAATAAATGTACTACCACATAGACTAGTTTTTTTTAATTTACTATTTATTGGATTAAATCAGAATCGGCACAGATAATTTAAATGCAAGTCAAGATAATATAATAATTATAATATTTAATTTATAAAATAAGAGAAAGTTAAACTTTTAAAATAAAGATATCAGATTTTAGAGATAACAAATTTTATTAAATGATTTTTAATTTAAGATTATTATCACAAAATAAATCAAAAATAATGGTAATATAAATATTCAGAAGTTTTCAAAAATTAAGTTTTTTTTATTAATACCAATAATTAATCCTAAATTCATGTCATACGTATGATAAACAGTATTAATATTATGTTATACCGTATAAATCCGGTTTATAGTATTAAGAAATTATAAATCATTAAAATCATTGTAGTGTACGATGTCAAGATGTTTTTGTACTTAATTTTTCGAGACAAGAATTTTGAGATAATAATCTCTATTTGGAACTCGTCCAGAAACACAGTGATATACATTAGAATTAATAGAAACTAATAAAGGGAATATTTTCTGTATTATGGATTAAGATTAAAGATTTAGAACAGATTATTAACTGGAGAAAAATATCATCAGACACTGTCTTATGTTATTTTTATATCTTAAAAAACGTGGAAAGAAAATTCGAGCTATAAAATGCGTCTAACCTGAGCAAGGTTTTGTTACTTTCGTAATAAGTTCCTATAATGACTTAATTGTGTAAATATTAGACGTGTAAAAGTTTTATAAAATATAAAATCCTTTATATAAAGTTTCATTTTACTAACGAGGAAATGGTATTTTTTATAATCCGTATACATACAGGTTATAATGTATAGTATTATTAGTACATACTAAATAGTATATTTAGTTCATAGAGCCGACACGAACAACGAAAATATAATGTTTGATAAAAATGTTACCCACCAGAAGAGCTATTCTCAACTCTTGGGTCGCAGACAATTCTGTTTGGGTCGCGATAAAATGACTGGTAAAAGTGCATTATTTTTATGAAAAATTTGAAAAAAAATGCAGGTTTACTTTTGAAAATATTGTATAAAACAAAAGCATTTTATAAAATTTAAAAAATGCCCTTTTTAAAGTTTGTATTGCCACCCAAACTTAAGCTTAACCTTATTAGGCAGCCTTAACTTTAGATTTAAGCTGCCTATTTCCTTTGCATTTGATAGTTGCCTCCCAATCTAAGTTAAATAAATACGGCACTATTCTGTAACATACACATTTTTTGTCTATTAATTTTTTTATATTCTAAGGTGTATGAAGGGATAGGGCAAATGGGGGGATTACCTGTTGTAGATTGTTAAAAAAATTACAAACAAACATTTGGCTTTTATGTTTATGAATAAAGGGAAATTTATAATTCTGGTCTAAGGCTGTTCAGGACCCAAAAAACCCAAATGACTGAAAAAGCTCAAGATTTCCCAAAAAAGGAGAAAAAGCCTGTAACAATTTTTAGCTGGTCAATTTAAAATTTGTCACGTGCTCCAAATCCAACAAAATAAGCCAATAAACAATGATATTAAATCTTATAAGCAAATAGTAATTTACTACTCTATAGTAATACAGTACTCTGACAGTATCTGTATAGGTTGTCTACCATTTCAGATACGGACTTTAAAGAGGCTTGAGGCAAAAAAAATATTTGCGACGCGAGCCTTTTTTTACTATGTATTATTATAAAAATACGCTAAATAGCGAGCGAAGCACGCCTTTATTACTATGTAAAATTCTAAACGTATGCAATCTAGCGAGCAAAGCGAGCCCTTTTTTAATTTGTATTATTATTAACATGCACACTGTAGCAAGCGAAGCGAGCTTTTTTACCTTTCATTTTTGAATTTATACTTTAGAATAGTAGCGTGCGAATGTTCCCTATTACTCTATCTAGCGATGAAGGGAGTCGTAATCGGGAGTAAAAAATACTTTTTTTTGAGGTAGTACGTAATTGAGCACTTTATTGAACCGTTAGGATGAGAAGCCAATCATTATTGTACTAGGAGGTTATTTATACTTTTCACTCCGAGGACAATAATGAATGTAAAAAAAAAACTCCTAGGACGTAAAAGTAATTCGTATATGCGCCATTACTGTAATGTAGCGTGTTCAAAAAAACAATCTGTGTTAAACCCTCATGTGGTTATTTAAAAACATTCATTTTGTTTCTGTTTTTGTTCGTAGACTAATCTTTTATTCGTTTTTAAAAGGTGTTTTAATTGGCAATTTGTGTGTGTTTATTTGTAAAGCTTTTACATTTTTGAGTAAAGTGTGAAGCTATGGATGAATTCAATGACGACGATAAATGAGTTAATTGGACGTTTGTTTTTTTTTCAATTAAGTAATATAGCGCAATTTATTTAATGAGTGCTACCTCAAAAAAAATAGTGTATGCATTCGGCTGAGAATGTCTTATGTCTTGGCAATTTTCCCGACTCGCTTCGCCGTCGGTAAATCTAATTGCCGTGACATAAAGACACACTTCTCAGCCTATGGCATAAATAACTATATTGATGTATTCTTCTAACGTGAGTTCTTGATGCAACGCATTACTAGTATTTTAGATCCTTGGGTAGGTTACCTTCGGAGCTTGACGGTTTTGCGTCTTGCTTATCAACTATATAAGGGATGTTAGAGGATATTTTAAAAAAATCTTTATACATTTTAAATAATTTTCATATATATTATATGCTTAAAGGCAAGTTATAATATAAAATTATAATAATGCCATATAATTATAATAATTTCCATTGCGGGACTTATTTTTCAATTTTATGATTTAATTGTTGATAATTTAAATGTTCTATTTATTAGATCTAGTTTGTCAAAATATGTTTTAAACGAGTTTTTTCATAAAGTATACAACTATTTTAATAAAAATATGTATACGTATAAATAGGGTAAAACATGATTTATTGTTATGCAAATAATATAACGATGATTTACAGCACCGAGAATTTATAGAACTACACATATTAGTGACGCGAAGTTAATAACAGAGCGCTATCAAATATTTTAAATTATTTCAAAGTCAGAAAACTGTTAACATAACGTTTATTAGACAGTATAAGCAATAAAGGGTTTCTTAACATTTCAAAATGTTCTCTATCATTTGCTATAATTCAAGAAGTTCACTCCGGAAGTTTTGGTCAAATGGATCTCAAAAGATCCCAAAACAAGTTAAAAGTCTTAAAATCGAATAGTAGCCAATCTTTTGTCAAAGTTGCTCATAACTGCTTCAACTTTCCTCTGTTTAGATATTTCTTATTTTTACAACTTTTACTTTTCGCTATCATTTTTAAGCATTCTTTAGAAATTTTTAGAAATAATATAACTTTTGTTTGTTTATAAGTCGTTTAAAAATATTTTGTTTTTGTTTGCTTTTAATATTATCGTTTTTATTTAAACCTTTGTTTTTATCATAACTTTGTATCTTATTATTTCTTCTAGCTATAATTTTACACAAGTAATGTATTTTCCTTTTTTTTCCACGTACTATAACAGGAGAACAGGGACTTGAGCAACATTATACTTTTAAGTGACTTTAATGTAGGATCCAACCATGGTGATAGAATTTACCAGGTAATAGATTTAAGTGGAGAATTTTTATAAATGATATCAAATTTTTTGGCATGTTAGGTTTTAGTCCGGAATTGTCGTCTCATTGCAGGAGTAAATAGTAAATGTTCAATGTTGACCACCTATAAAGATTCCTGCAATGACGTCACACATCATTTATAAAAAAAAGTCAGGTTATAATCTCCGAATGCGTTTGGTTTGTTTACATCGAATGAAATCACCTTATAAAATTCTAACATCTTAGGATCCAACTATTAAAGATTTTACCTTTGATAGGGAGAAACTCCAAGGTTTTTTTCACTTAAAGTTTCGATAGCTTTAACTAGAAAAAACACGTGCCTCAATGCAGGACCAAGCATTCCTGCTCTTGAAACCTTAAAGTAGAAATATTTATTACCTATTACCCTAGATGTCAGAAATTTATAAGATGATTCAATTCGATGTAAACAAAGCAAACGCACTCGGAGGTTATAACCTGACGTTTTTCTGAATGACGTGTGACGTCATTGCAGGAAACGGTATGGGCGGTCAACATTGAAAATTGACTATTTATTCCTGCAATGACGTCAATTTCGGACTATAACCTAACATGTCAAAAAAATTGATTTCATTCATAAAAACCCTCCAATTGAATCACCTTATAAATTCTATCAGCTTGTCTATTACCTACTTTGAGAGTCTTAAATCTTGCCTAATTCTAGTTTATACCCCACCGTGACATCCGTCAATTAAGCTATTAGACAAAAACTAAATTTTATCACTAACCTGATACAACTTGAATTTGATTACAAACAAATTCAACATGTTATAAAAAATGTCAGGAAGTTTTTGATACACATTGTAAATTTGTTTCTTATGGTTGTAATTCTCTTCATTCCTAAAATAATAAACCCAACATAATAATTGTTTAAGCCACTTAATGTCGGCGTTACTGAATTTTATTTTTAGCATTAATAAAGATGCATTAATGAATACTTTTTGGAACCCGATGAAAGATTTCTTTTTAAAAGTACAAACACTCCGTCATATTTGTCTGTAACTTTTTCACTGCTGGTCGATACAGATACAAAAACGTAGGGGAGTGTGATCGTTTCTACCTTGGTGTGTAAATGATTATTACTAATTTTAGTTATCACCAGAAATGGTTCCTGCAGCATTAATCATTCATTTTTCCTAGATAAAAGAAGTATTAATCAAGAGCTGAGAAGTATTTTCTCCTGTCAGCTTCTCCTAACTATACTATTTTTTTAAACTTCACACACTTTTTCCGCTTTTGATATTTTATTTTAAACGTCCGTTATAAGAAATACTTTAGGCCAAATAAGCACCTTCTATTTACATTAAAAATAATCACGTTTTTCAGGATTTTTAAGATAAAAAGTATTTTACATTTTGCTGTGCAAAAGTATGATTATCCCTTTAAATTTTTACTTTTTAGTTTAAGTATAAACAAACTTATGCTTATTGCAAACTAAACTTACTTAGTACACTTCCTTTTGAAAATGCAAAAACAATTGAATAACAAAAGTAGAATTGCTAAATATAAACTATATAGTCTCAAGCAAGAAATATATACAAAGAGCAAGAGAAAAAATCCAAAAGAAATTTGTCCTGTTTAAGTACTACCTCAAGAGCATTATTTTGTATTTAAAAATTTAATTTCAGCAAAATTATATAATAACAAGTCTTCGAGATTCACGTGTCTTTTAGTTGCTTATCGAATCCGAACTAGTTACATTTAACTCAGAACCCAAAAATTAATCTGAAGCCATAGTATCCTTATGATTTTAAGTTAGTTTTTGGGTGGTTACCATACTAACATTTTTGTGTTCAGTGATTTTTCTTTGATCAATTAATTAAAGCAGTTGTGTTGACTACTATCTGCTCATGGTCTAAAAGCGTTTGCATGAGTACTTTCCACCACGTGTCCAAAATTATTCATCCAAAGAGCATTCCTTAATAAGATTAAACTTGTTTATAGAGTAGTCAATTTATTAAGACTAAAACATAGATAAATTTGATACATAATTTATAAAATGACATCGTGGAAAGCTATTTATAAAAATAATTAATCACTAGACAAACTAAGCGTTTCTACTAAACCCAAATTTTATCAAAAAACCATTCTTACCTCATCCGACATTTAACAGTTATGGAAATTAATTTCAAGTTGCAGAAGTAGAAGCCCGATTAATTAAAGCTTTACTAAAAACTGACTTTGACACAGGTAACCTAACCCTCGTCATCGTCATTTCCTGATTGCTAACCTATAATTTCTATAGCCTGACTATTTTGTGTAAATTAATGAACCGAGTTCTATGGAATCTAAACTAACATGTAATAGTGTTACCGGTTCGCGTAGATATAAAAATTTTATTTGAACCTAAATATTAATTCTGAGAAGCTTTTCTGGAAACAGATTTATTGAAAAAAAGATAAATATAAATTTTATTTTTACTTTTCCTTATTTATACGGTGGTATATAGGAAAATATTTTGTCTACAAAGCCGGGATTTCACTTAAATTATTCGTTTCATTATATTAAAGTCCTTAAATATTATTGTCCTTATTTTATTGTTTTTATAAAACTCTTTAGCTTCCTTATCTACTATAATAGAAGGGGAAAACGTTTTTATTAGAATAAATCTGACACCAACGTGTTTTCGTCGAATGTCCATGTTTCAGTACTTGTTGTCTGTATGTGCACATGCAAGTATATGAAAGGATGGATGTGCACTTATCAATTAAACACAATAAAGGGCAAACGAGTCAACCACACTTGATGAAACTGGGTTCGAAAATCAAGTCGTATAAGAAACAAGAGTCTTTAGGCCTCTTGTTCTCTAGAACAAGTAAGCGTCTACGCTCGAGACCACTTCAAGACCCCGACCAGTGGTGGATTAGCCAATAAGACCCGAAGAGGGTTTGCCTTAAAAAGGCCTTAATGGCTGTATGGTGTACCAAAAACCAATGCCAATAATAATAATCAAAAAAAAAAAAAAAGGCCTTAACCTTCATCACAAGGAGCCCAATAAGGTAGGGGGGGTCCTACATTGCTTCCCAAGTAGAGAGGTCTACTTTTAACTAGAGCAGTATTAATAAACTTAATCTAATTTATTTAATTCAATATAAAATTAAATCAAATTAAATTATTTTGTTTAAATAAATTGAAATAGACCTAAGTAAATATATAATAAACTTAAGTACATCTTATGTTTATGCATTTAAATTTAATATTTAACTAAGCTATTTTATGTTTTAATACCTATTGCCCTTTTTTACTTCTCTAGTCCCCTGATCAAGTATGTTATGGGGCCGGCTCTAGTCTTCATATGGGGTTCTTAAACGTCTATGTATCATGAATAAGATAAATAAAGATCTAAAATTTAGAATATATTTTAAATTTCATAAAAAAATCTAAAATCCTTTTATTCTCTCTTTGGAACCTTGATCGAGTATGCTAGGGCTCTTTTTTGACCTTAGTATCCCGTATCGGGCCCTTAAAGTCCAGTTTAAATAAAAAGGGACCTTAGATTTAGGCCACTTTGCGCCAAAAGGAAGTTGTGTGACTTACACTCCTTTAGTATAAGTAAAATTATTGGAAATAAACGTAATTGAAAATGTCACAGCATAGTTTTTAACAGGTTTTTAAACAAATTAAATCAAACATGTTTTGTATTTTTAAAAATGAAATAAGTTTTTCCCTAAGTATTTTACTATTTTTAGTATAAAAACCAGACCCGTCTTTTTGATATCTATTAAGTGAATACATTATTACTTCTGGGTTAGACTTATTATTATTATTTATTTATTTCTTTCTGCGATACAATTATTTTTATGTGTACCCCGCTTCACTAAAAAGCAGGGTTAAAACAATAAGTAGGGCTATAAAATAAAATTTGAAATTTCTATAATTATTTTAATTATTCTTACTGTAAAATCTTTTGCTTTAAGTAAAAATTAAAAAAAAGATTTTACAGGCTCTGTTTTTACAATGAGGCATCTGGGATAACCATGCTTTAACTTGAGGATTGTTTTCATAAGTACCTTTAGAATGTGGGCTTGAATTTTCAGCCCGTTTCTTAACCTACTCTACTTAAAAATAATTCTCACTTGCTTTACAATTTAAATATATATATTGTGAGAAACGTTTATACTTAACCTTTAACTTAAACATTAACTTTAAAGAATTTTAGCATTAAAATAATTTGAATGCTAAAATTCTTACTTAATGGTATAATTTTAACTTGATCGGTAAAATTTTCTATTTTAACGATTTTTTTTAATTTTTGATGATTTAGCAAATTAGTTTGTCAGAAATCTCGCACAACTAGACCTAAGGTCTGATATTTGTGCCAAGATTCAACTCTTTAGCATAAACACAGCGGAAGTTTTGCGTGACTCACAGACAGCAATATGAAAATTACTAATGTCATGAAAATGCCTAAAATGTATAAGTATGGTGAAACCTCGGTTTCGGGTTTTTAGGTTGATCACAATCACAATACTTTCCCTTATACCTAGGAAAAGTAGAAATCGAATAAAAAAGAAGTTAATAATGAAAAGTAAATAAAAAGTTAGTATGTAAATAAGTAGTAAATAGTAAAGGTAAATAAGTAGTAAATAGTAAATAAATAAGTTAGTAAGTAAATAAGTAGTAAATAAATAAGTTAGTAAGTAAATAAGTAGTAAATAGTAAAAGTAAATAGTAAATAAATAAGTTAGTAAGTAAAAAAAATCTACACAAATATTTAATAACTTAGGCCTTTAATAGGTTAACTACCACTGAGAGAAAAAATCGGGAACGGGGAACCCCGCTACTTCGTTTGCTAACTAGTTGCTACTTCGGACTTAGAATAAAACAGTTATCTAATCACGGGGGAGGGGATACAACTGCGAACTCACTTAGCATGTCCTCAGAATTTCATGTTAAGTCAAGCCTCAAGTTTTATTTCTACTACGGTCTCGCTAACCTTGACCTCAGATTAATAAAGTAAATTAATTTTAGTAAACTTAACTAAACTTAACTTACTTTGTAAAATAAAGTAAGTAAACTTTAGTCTCGAAAAATTTCTTTGTTCACAAAAGCATTAAAACCCCTTTACTTTACTTTTTAATTTGATTTATTGTTATTATTATGTTCCCCAAGTGTAAACAAAGTAACTAAATCAAAGATTCTATGTCCAGCCAATATAATAATTTATCGGCATGAATTAAAATTCATTATTAATATCCAAGGAGTATTTTACAGCAGCAAACACTAATTAATTGATTGATTTAAACTTATAAATTAGCGGGAAAAAATATACGTGCTAATTAATCAAGTGGGTTATTTCACAGCTAAATTATCTAGGTTAATTAATTCATTAACATTTAATTTGTTAAGCTACTCCAGTAATAAAGTAGCAAAGTATATCTTTACGTTTAGTACTTTGTCATAAATTATAAACTTGGATTTTTTTACTTCATATCACATTAACTTGGTTTATCGTGTAAAGATAAAGTTAGGATGAACTCACGCGTGGTTTAGTCCGTTCGAGACAAAGGTTTTAAATAATTGAACAAAATTAAGAACATTGACTGGATCGTTTGTAATGCATTTATTTAATTCTGGGACCAAGTTTTTACTAAAATGTTACCACATTTATATTGAGGGAAATAAAATTTAATATATATATATATATATATATATATATATATATAATATATATTATATTTATTTATTTATATTTATATACGTATGTATGTATATAAAATACATTTAACTTAAGTGAAAGCATAATAATTAGGTTTCTTTTATAATAAAATTGTACAGGTATAGGATTTTTAGTTTAAAAAAGCATTTTCTTTACATACTTGATACATACATACATTGTTTTAATTCTAAGTAAGATAATTTTTGTACCATGGGTGAAATCTGCCGCCGTAGCCCGGTCGTATAGTACTGGACTACGGCACCGGAGGTCCTGGGTTCACAGCCCAGGCTGTGCTCTCAGCTTTTATGAATACAATTTGATGTAAAAAGATGTCGCCAACTTAAGCTTTACTTAGAGCATAGCAGATGAGACCCACCCGACGTGGATCCCACAGGGTGAACACTATGAAGGGCTGAAAGGCTCCAAAACGGGCATTAATTATTATTATTAATAAATGGAATCTACTTTATATAGATAGCATGAATTGTAAAAATTTTAAAAAAGTCTAGAATTTTTTTAATACTATTTATTAATTATGTATGAACATATCTAAACACTCGACAATTAAAGGAGAAAGAAAAGAAAAAATCGAGTAAGAGGTACCTCGGAACTTTTCCTCATCACATCGGATTCGTTACGCTCATCCCTCTTCGGAACCGCTTCTTTCGTCCTCTGAATATATAATTTGCCAAATTTACACTGCAAAATGTCTTCAGATTCGCTTTGCTCGTTTGTAGTATATAAGTAAATACATCCGTTTTATTCTCAGTGATTACCCATACAACAGCAAGCCGGGAAAATTTTCTTTGTAAGGCACACTTTCTTGCTCATCAATCTAGTTCGTCCTCAGGTTTTATGCTGCGTTATCAGGTTTATGCGTCATAGTTAGAACAGTAGGACTCTTACTTGTCTATCTGTTTGCATTGATTTTTCAAAGGAGTTGCACTATTTTAGCACAAGAGTGCTGACGCATAACCTATGAATTAGTGCCAGCACACATTACTCAATTTTCCCAAACTTTTTAAGCTGAAGAGGACGTATTTCAAAGAAAATTCGCTTCGCTTGCGTACCTCTGCACCAGAATCGTTAATTTATAATTTTTAAACAGAAATACAAGTTGAATGTTTGTAGTTGAATGTTTAGATTATAATGAGATGAAACTTGGCACATATGTTAGTCTTATACATGGCTACATGCGTGCCAAATCACAATCCGATCGCATCATTTTATTGCGTAATATGATTTAAAATAAATATATAAATAAATGCTTTTAAATACATAAATATGATTTAAAAGCAATAAGTTAAAATACAATGCGAAGCATAATATACATATCAATCACAAAAGAAAATATTTTTTGAGAGATTTCAAACAGTTAGATAGATAGACTTGTCCAATATAAAAAACCTAAAGAAACAAATACATGATTTAATGCATTATTTTTGAGTTTAAGCGAGCGGAAACCATTAAATAAATTTTTTCTTTGTCATTTGTTAATGTGATGGAAATCCAAGTTAAAGGAAAGTGAAACAGATAAATGATTTCCTAGGTCACTTTATTATTTTTATTATATCATTTATTATATAAATAATACAATAAAAAAATAAAAACACTCGTTTTTAACACATAGCTGTTTATAGTCAACTTATGAACATAACTAAGTTCTATACTCTAATAAAGATCATCCTATAAATTTAAATGGGAAAAAGTCAAACCAAACTAACGTATAAATTTCTAAATAAGTGTAGAAATACACATTGATTTTGGACTGAAATTCTCTTCTATTATTAATGAATGTTGATACGTTAAAAGTAAATTAATAAAACCGAGGAACCTATAAAAATATAACATATTCAAAATTGTTTCATGGATTTTCGGAACAAAAATAATTTTAGGCAATTGAGTATAAGGTAATAGATAACTTTACATTAAATCGTCGTGTTTTTGGAATGATATGTATATATTTTAGAAGTAGGTTTAACTTTAACTCTTCCTATCCTGTCCTATAATCATAAGTTATCAAGTTATGCCACTTTTTTTTCTTTTAAAAAATAAACAAGGAACCGAAGGCCTCTTTTGGCCGCTCCACGGCTTCGACGAAGAAACAACTGCATGACTGCGAAGCGCCACATAGTAATTGTTCATAGTTGTTGTCCTGTAACAGTTTGTCATACTAGTAGTTTATAAGTAGCTAACTATCACGATTAAAGTGAGTTTGCATATTGTATCTAATCTACTTAAAAACTTGATTTGTTTTCATAAAGTTATATGAGTCAAACAATGATGACAATGCTAAATCTGATAAATAAAATTTAACTTCGTACATGTGTTAACGATACATAGTATAGTAGTAGTTTCCAACTCGGTGATATAACTTTCATTAACAATACGGTTCTGGGCGTTAATAAGTCCAATTTTCGTCTTCAGTTTTTTTAGATCCGAAAAAGCGATTGAACGTTATCGTGTCCAATAGAAAAGCCTAGGATCAAAATATTGTATAAATATTGTATGTGTGTTACAGTCAAAGTGATTAATTATGAATAATAATTAGCCATTATGAATAATAACTATAAAAGTAATAATATACACATAATAACTATAAACAGGGTGGTACATTTCAAATACTTGACCCTAATTACTCAGCTCTAGCGTCACCCTATTTACCTCTATAGCGTACGGAGCTATAGAGATAAAATTGATATCTACCCCCACTAAGTCGACCACTGGGAGTTAAATTACCAAATTATTTTTTTGGTAATTGTCTGGCATGTATACTATAACATGGATCATATCTAAAATTGCGTCATATCCTAGAAAATTTGACAGCGATATCGCTGAATTCCTTTAATTTTTTTCAGACCTTCATTTTCCCCATACAATTTATTAGAAGTTATGAATTGTAGTGTATCAGTAATCTTATATTAATTATAAAGTGGTAATAGTCCTGAAAAATTATCTATTCAAAAGAATGCATAAAAATAATTATAAAGTATTTATTAATTATTCATAATAAACTTCAGAATTCTCGTCAATTATAAATAATAAAATTAAACAATTAATGGTTACATAATAAGTATACATATAAATATCAAAGATACTAAAGCACTGTTGACTGATAAAGAACCACACATCAGCAAAGGTAAACAAATGTTTTTCCGTACTTCACATTTATTGCCTTTTTCCTAAACCTTAAAATTAACACTTTTACCCACTCTCCTGACCACATTATCCAACTCGGTTATAGTCAAATTTTTAATAATATTTATTACATTAGCCATTTTGTGTTAGATATTATGCATAATGGCCAGCCAATTGATTAATTAATTACTTCGGCCAACTGTTTTAATCATTATTCATGATATCCAATTTATCACTAAGGCTTAACATAAATATATTTATATATATTCTTGATCAGTCAGTCCTCCTTTCAAAAGAAACCACCTCCTCTATCCATGACCCCAAACTCATGAGCTCACTTTTCCTAAATTTGCTAGAAGTATTTCGCTTGATAAATTAAATTATACCAATAATTGACTCATGAAAGATAAATTGCTTATACGACATATAAAAAATCTAATAAAAACGAATAATTTAGATTTTTATTGCTACATTTAATTATCTTAAAACGCATTAATGTTTTTATTAAGTGCGTTAAAAAGGGCATATCATAATTATAAACAACGTTAATATTAGATTTGAAATTAGATGCCACCAGTGCAGTGGAAAAGAGGTCGTTTTTTATTGGTAATAAAATATTATCTTTCGCACTAATTTAACGAGATATACAGTGTTAAATCTCATTTCATGCAATTTGTTATTTAATACATTTTTCATGACATTTTTTGGTCTATAAATATATTGGATTGGATGATAAAAATTGTGAATTGAACAAATTTATTGCTATTATTTTATATATATCATGTTTTGGGTCATAGTAAAGGTAATCTAAGAAAATATAAAATAAAGACTGTCTCCATGAATGATAAACTATTTTGTAGAAACTGTACAACACTCTGTACGCCCCACGGTCCACTATCACCAAGAGAATTTAAGTCAATTTCCCATCTACTAAGTAGTAATGGATTAAAGTTACAGACAACAAACTAACCACTTATTACTAAAAACTTCAACTTCTTAAAACTTAATTCTAAATATCTGATTCTAAAATCGGAACAACTCTGTAGTACTTGTTCGTATCTAGAGCAATTATTACAAGACATTTACTGAACTGCAGCAGCACTTTATCAATAAAGATTACCAAAAGAAACAAGATGTTTCAACAGAGGAGAGCAATTTTCAGAATCCTTCAATACATTAAACTTTGAATACTATTATTAGCAGCCTGTCTTTTTTAATTCACCTCTAACTCACCGGTGGGTGGAATTACTTCATACGGTGGATTTCGTATTTGTTTTTCAATCCCACTCCACAGTCACTTTTAGAGGCGTAATCTCTGGGACTATTCACCAAATGCTTTGGGGAAATATTATTACTTGAGGGATCCTACAACTAGGAAGTTGAATTTTGAAACATCGAAAAAAAGCAAAATTTTATTCAGTGGAACCATTAAAATTCAAGCTAAAACACATGTTAGTGAAAAGCAGACAGCAATAGATTTATTATAATCTTAACTCACTCTTAGAGGAGGTTTCAATGAGGTTACACAGAGCCCTGAGATCCCCAAAAAGATGTTACAGGCCTCTCAATGTGTTGAGATAGGCTATGCCCTCTATAGTAATATACCTCTATGCCCCGCGTGTAGTGAAAAGAGCAAGCAATGACTTATTAAATAATCACAAAGGCTAATAAGATAAAGAGTGAACTTAATAACTCACCATTTATCTTATAAATACATGCAAAGATTTCAGCATGTATACATATACATACATTCAGCAAAAAATTTAAAAATACTATACCACATGCCTGGCACGTAAATTAAAAGTGCGGCTATTTAGCAATCAATTACTCCATTATATACTAACCAATAAATTGTGTAAAATGGTTTGTCTATAAATATTATTTATTTATTGTAGAGCTTAATTAAACATCATTAGCTCCACGCAACTCTTATAGTAATAATAACAAAGCGAAATAAAGCATCATAAAGGTAATGTTATATTTGATATGGCTAGGGAGTAAAAATACAAAATTTTACTATGCATCATGTAGCAACATTAACACTGTATTAAAAACTGAATATTAGATAAAAATTGGATAGAATTTAAAATATAATTTTAGTGCGTGAAAAACTTACTGATTTTGAAAAAGAAAAGATAGGTGAACAAAAATAGAAAAGGGTTAAGAATACAAATAACAGATAGTAAAAATTAAAAACAAAAGTAAGTTAAAATGCTCTTCCGATTTCGATCCCGGTATCAGTTTCTTATAAATAGTTGAATAGGTTTCTCGTTGTCGCCTAAAAGGTCAGGTAAATTTGAGGGAATATTATGAGTCGCTATGATTTACTGTTGGCTACTACAGTCAATGAGAACGTGCTTGACCGTAACTGTGTCATTGCATAGTCTCCATTCGGCAGTTCTTGGTCTCTCGAAACAGATAGCTGGGTCAGTAGCATGTGATCAAGTCATAATCTACACAAAACTGTCTCCTCGGGTCGGCTTCCTCTGTAGCAAGTCTTCTAATCTCCAATAATAGGTTTTACCGAGTTTGTTTGCTGTTATTTTAAAGAATTCCAAATTTTTTGCCACTGTCTACTTAGTTTTTGTCTTAAGTGACAATAAATGACATAAAAGCAAACTTAAAATTTCATATATTTTAAGTTTAAAAAAATATTAATTCAATTACCTAACCCAAAAGGAGAACTGAATTTATTAAAATTAATAACGTTACTGGAACGTAACATAGCTCCAATAAAGCATAGTCAAATACTCTAAGGTGCTCATCTGATGCCGTAGCCCAGATATTTTATATCTATCACTGCAACGCGGACCGTGAGCGTTACAGACCAACGGCTATTAACTTCATATTACTATTGATTAAATTTCGTAGATATCTCTTTAAAATTTGGCTTAGATTAACAGTATAGAAATCTCTAGTTTATTATTATCTCTACAGTATGACCAGCTATTGTATTTTATCTCTATCTCTATTATTTAAAAGTTTATATCAAATTTGCACTAAAATTCTAAATTGGTTTAAGGTATGGGGGAAAAGAAATTGGAATAAATATGAGTCAGGGTAAAGTTGTTTAACATGGCACCTCTAATCCCGACTTAGATCTATTTAAGCCGATTTTACCCTTTAGTTTAGTTTGCTTCGTAAAACAAGCTTTATACCAATAAACTTAAATCCTTCTCAATATTGGATTTAGGTGTAATACAAGGCTTTTTCTTTTCTGAAACCCAAGTTTTTTATACAGATTTAGCTCATTACGGCACGTAATGACAATACATCAAAAAGTTTAGCTTGGCATACAACAGGCATTTAGGCATATCCTAACATTTAGTTTAACCTATTGGCTTTCATATAAAATCTTAAGGTGTGAACACTCCAATTTTTCATACAATATCTATTTATATTTGGTCTTAAATAAGAACTTTATAAATTTCAGGAATTTAATATATAATGACGAAAAAAATGTTTTTAAATTCATTTTATAAAAACAAAATTAACAAAAATCAAATTTTTACTAATGAGGGTCATATGGGGAGTCAATAATTGTGTTTTTAAGTGCTTGAATCAGCATTGCGAGATCAAATACGATCTTAATGTTGCCGTCGAAAACTAATCCAAAGTTGTAAGGAAAATTTCCGAGGTGTCCTGTACTTGATTTTATCACTGAAATTTCTTTATATCAAGGCCAAATGCCTTAATATAATGTTTTGAGGTGATGCATTCACGTAGTCCTTTATTAGATCAAAAAATTAATTCTTACAAGGACGATAAAAATAATTATTTTTCTATTTTGGTCAATCAATCACTAATGCATTTGTTAAAAGTAAATAAAATTTAAATCAACAATAAGTGTTTCGCACCCTCCTTCTTTTGTCCCCCTCTAAAAACAATTATGAAGCTGCCCTCCATAATTGGAAACGTGTGTGTAACTAATATGATTTTTTCTGCTCTCAAAAACCGAATGCAGTTTTTTTTATCGAATTATATTATATATATATATATATATATAATATATATATATATATATATAATATATATATATATATATATATATATACGAAATTTTTGTTCCCAGATGTGCCTATGAGACACGATAACTTTCAAACGCTATCATGGATCGAAAATATACTTGGTACAAAAATCAACCTATGTCCCAAACCCTAATGTTTATGAAATATGTAAGACGTCATTAACCCACATTAACGACTCAGAGAAAACTTCACAAATCTTCAAAAAAGGTTTTATTTAGACTACAATTTGTACACATATACTACTATACAAAAGTAACAAAAACACGAAGTTAATTTTTATTATCAATATTATTTCTGGTTTTATCGATTGACATATATATCATAATGTAAACAAATCACGTTTTTTGACAAATACATTTGAAAATTTGCATATATCGTGGCAGTATGACACTTATATAAACTAGTAATACGGCGAAATTATGTAGGACAACAACCATCTGGCCGCGAAGCGGCTCCCAGCGCAGTCGCCATCTTGCGGCCAAGAGGCTGAAGTCATCTTATTTGTAAAATTAAATGTGATTCAGCAACATTTTTTTAAAACAATCAAAACAATTAAAGTTTCGCTTTCTTCATTACTCTTAAAATAGAGAATTTCGTGCATATACAGTATTGTTTGGTTAGCCAGGGTAATTGCTTCCATTCTTTAGATGGGTATCCTAGAACATAACTCAAGTTCTAGCAAGACTTATATATTTAAAGTCCCATATATAATTATATTGCTTTAGAATGTAACGTCAAATCTAAATTTAAATGTAGAAATATGCTAAATAGGTCTTGAAGTATAAGCTAAGATAACAAGTATCATAAAGGTTACCATGGTAGAATTTTATCTACCAAAATCTTTAAATAGAGAGAAGCTACACATTTGAAATAGAAAAGCAAGCATGTCTCATGTGCTTAAATTTACTTTAAAGCCTAAAAACGTAATTGTTGCATTACGCATTGCTTAATAACATCCGAAAACCGAGCTATAAATTACTTTAATTATATATAATTCTTCAAGTATAATAACTGACCCCCCTCAAGTACTTCTTGATCAGGCTTAACTCTGGTCCAGCAAATTCTTTTAACATTTTCCCTGTTACATTACATTTAATAATCAAATCTTTTTCGTTTAATCAGAATCATAGTATCAAGTATCACAATTAGGAGATGTAATTAATAGATGGCGTAACAACTATTAAAAAGCATGTTCATGTTGTATTTTCGTGTTATGAGAAATAAATAAATTGTATATTACTCTTTGTTTTTTACAAATTATTTGGTACAAATTAGCTTTAAATTTTAAAAATATAAAAGTTCAGATTAAATATTTTTATTTATAAAAGCTCATATCTGTACCTTGATAAAATTTAGTAAATGAAATTATTTTTTAATATTATTTATTTTATAAATATTGAGGGGGAGTAATTAAGTCAGCATTGAATAATGGATAAAACATTGAGATGCCATTGCCATGTTGTTTACTTAGGTTTGTTGTTGTTGTACCTTGAGGACTCGTCTTCCTGCGGGGCGTTGTGATGGTGCATGAGTTGTTTGGCATGGTTCACAGAGACATGACACGGCACTCACTGACTGCTTAGCACCGGCTTGGTAGACCACCCCTACCCCCGGGCCAGTCCGGGGGCTAGTCTCCCTCCCTGCCTTCCTCAACCTGGAAAATATAGAGCTGGATAAGACTAAGCTTTTTTGTCCCAGGCCAAAGGACGATCGGATGTTTTCCCAACATTCAAAAGTTCTTATCAGTTAGAATACACTCACTGGAAAATATAATATTTTTCTTTTAAATTTGTATGGAAAATAACCTGTTGATAAAATTTATATATTTAATAAAAATCGGGTACGGGGTACCTCGGAACTTTTCCAAAACATATCAGATTCGCTACGCTCATCCTCCCTAATTTAGGGCTCGCTTCGCCTGTCCTCTGAATATACAATTTGTCAAATTTATAGTATAACTCGTCTTTAGACTCGCTTAGCTCATCCTCAGATTGTAATTACATTAGTTTCATGTAATTAAACTAACTAAATCTCTAACCTTCTAATTTAACTAAACCTTCTTATTTCCTAGCGGTCACCCTTCCTGACACTGACCTCCCTCGATAGATATACTTTCTGAATTGAAACGAAACGTAGTATACCTTCATTTTACTCATTAATGGTGACGATATAATCAAGTGATTTCCCAATTGTGCTATTCAAGATGATCTGATTAAGCTTAAACTGGCTTTTATTGTTTATGAATACCCATGACTTTAAGAAGACAACTTCATGGTACTTCTGAGGATGCTTTACAGGCCGTGATTTCGTAGTAGCCATTTTTGTCCTATCCGTCTCAAACAGGGTGGAACAAGAGGTAAAGCCTCTTGTTTCAAAGGCCTGTCAAGTTTATTTTTTTCGTTATTACATAACTTGGGTTGATAACGTCATATATTTTCCAGAAATAATAGGGTCTATAACCTCCTGAACATGTCACTTCGAAGAAACTGCGGTGTACAACAAATTTAGAAGAGCACGAATGGAAAATAACTATTAAATATTATCTGGATTAACTAAACCGAGAATTTTTATGACTAAAATAAACACAAATAGAATAGAATTATCAATTCAAAATTTACAAATTACAATAACCTTTAATACCCTCTTAATTAAGGGGAGGCCCTTGCTTGTATACAAGTGTCAGTAGGCTAATAAAAAAATAATATATATAAATAAAAAATAATATAGTGTGTGTGTGTAAATATATAAATAAATTTTTCGGACTTATAATTTTGATAGCAGAATACCAAACAGAATCTACCCCTCCCCCTCCTTTCCCCTTTAACAACCTTATAATCATTATTCTTATGATGAAAATTCGCTAAAACCACCTAACCCCTCCCTTCTTCTTCCATGACCACAATCTCTTAAGCTTATTTTTTCTTTGGAGAAAAATAATAACTAAAAACCTAAAAATACCTAAAATAAACTAAAATTAAAATTAACTATTTTATAAAAACTTTAACTTTTAGACTAAGATGCCCCGTATGCCAGGGTATTGATATTGTTAAGAATATTAATTTATTCGCTATCACGATTACCTCCTATACTTCATCATTATCGTACTTATTTTTCCATCATTTATTATAATTTCAGAAAGATAGGACCCTAATGTCAATTTGGTAGAGGTTTTTAAATTGTTTAATCACAAATCTTTTATGTTCATATATATATATACAAGTAAAAACATGTGTTTTTATAATTCAAGTAATGTATAAACAAATATAGGGTACAATTAAAGTTTAAATATAAAACACATGTAGGGTACAACTAAGTAAAACACATGTAAAGTAGAAATAAAGTATATATGTATAAACACATGTAAAGTAGAAGTAAAGTATATATTTATAAACACATGTAAAGAACAATTAAAGTATATATGTATATACACATGTAAAGTACAAGTACATTATATATGTATAAACACATGTAGGGTAAAAGTAAAGTATATATGTATAAATACATGTAGGGTAAAGTAAGTATATATGTATAAATATATATATATATATATATATATATATATATATATATATATATATATATATATATATATATATATGAATTTTGATGTTATAAACTATGCTGCAAATACAATAAAAGTTATCGCTAGTATTAAAGTTCAAACCTTGGAACTTCAGCTCTCAGGTGCCTCTGAAACTGATTGGTTACACAGTTCTGAACTTCGGTCTCGCTTGGCCAGGCTATTTATTAGTAATATTTGTCTGAGAAACTTCGGTAAAATTAATTAGTTTTTAAATTATAAAACTAATCTTATGCTAACTAAATCTTTATGCTACGCTATTTTACGATATTTCGTACATCAAAAGCAGTGAGAAAATTGAATGTTAAAAATAATATATACTTTTAAAATGGGCAATGACCAATATTAACATAAAATTTAGTGAATCGTTTCACAACTTGAATAAGATCTCTATTATTGAGCAAGAAATATATAAAGCATGTATGACTAAAAAAATTCGCCCGGCTCGTCAGGTTTTCCCGCGCCAGTTTTTTTTAATTTTTTGATGTCTTAGCTAAATATAGGTTGCCTTGGTCTGATAAATATTATCTTCCGAATAGTCAACTAGACTCTATGTTTGGTGTGCCAAGTTTCTAACATAATCACAGCGGGACTTATACTTGCTACAGACACAGACAGACAGACAGACAGTCAGCATGATAAAACCCACTCATAACGTCATAAAAGGGCCTGAAATCGATAATTATGATAAAGCCTCGGTTTCAGGTTTTTAGGATATAAATACAATACTTTTCCTATACCTTTTCCCTCTTCACCTGTAGGTGAAGTGATGTATAATTTGTTTAAGCGAGCAGAGTTTTTAGTGCAATGCTAGTTTTTAAATCTTTGAACTACCTCTTTTTCATAAAAGTTTTGGGATAAAAGGGGCTTCTGACCTCCAGCAGTATATAAGCTACAAAGTCTATTAAAATTAAAAAGATTGTATTTACCGCAAGTTAAAGAATCAGCTACCATAGATACTTGCTGTTGGATATGAATATTTTTGGACCGGTTTCGGCATAACTCCATCATCAGCAGTGTGTTGCCCGCCTGCTAATGATGGCGTTATGCCGAAACCGGTCCAGGGATATTTATATCCAAAAGCAAGTATCGATAGTAGCTGATCCTTCAAGAGTCTATTAATTTAAAAATGTTACAAAGCTTATTGGTGTCTCTAATAGTTTTACATAATACCATGCATAATAAGATATATAGGTTAAACAAGCCAAGTTGCGTCCGATAAATATTATAAATAAACCTAAGAGCCCATAAACCAGATAATAAATATCATTATTACCTTAACGATCATATCTTATTGATTACTTAAGTCTTTGATAGCAAACAAAAAGGTTTTTTATTTCCTCGAAAAGTATTGTGTAATTATTTTAAACTTGTATTCCATATTTGGTCCATCACTTTAAGTAAGTCGCCCCTCTGGCCATTTAAAAGATAGCGAAGAACTGAGAAAAGAAAATGTTTATGACTGTAGTAAAGCAACAGAATGTTTGACCAAACGAGAATTCTTTTGACATTTTAGGTTCATTTGTCTGTATGTATCAAGGTTCTAATAAATAAAGTTCTCGACTCCATTCTTGGAACTTGTTTAAATTAAGTTTGTAATTTTAACTGGTAACACCTTTTTCTAAGAGAATTTATTATTATGGTTGGTTCAGACTTAAAGTTTACCTTTACTAGTTTATTTATTGTTATACTTAAACAATAAATTATCTGTTATCTGTTATCTTATCTGTTATAATCTATTATGCCTAGCAAATAAATACTATTTCTATACATTAATGTTATATCTGATTATGAAGAAGCCTGGGATTTATTTTGTTGCAGGTACAAATAAGTTTAATTTATCGCTGATTCAATCGGATTATCCAAAACTATAAATTTGACCACCATATGGTACACTGCAAACTTTTAAAAATATATCTGATTCCAAGTTTACTTACCAGTAGTTATTTTAAGGATAACAAATTTTACTTTGCACGATTTATCTATTTCGAAACTGGGGTAACAAATTCGTACTGCCATGTTTTATCGGATATTATACCTACTAAACTGAGTGTCCCAGAGAAGCTTAAATTGCCAAACTTCAAAAGAACTAGAGCAAATAAGAGTTGAAACGTTCTGCCATTAAACATTAATGCTCCGTTTCACATACACACAGTATATACACACACACAACACACACACACACACACACACACACACACACACACACATATATATATATATATATATATATATATATAATATATAATTATATATATATATATATATATGTATATATATGATAATTTTAATTACTATCGTTTAAATAATATAAAATCATAAGGTCTTGTAATATTGAATCACCTTTCAAACAATGTATAAAACGCTTGTCTATATATATATATATATATATATATATATATATATATATATAATATATATATATATTGTGTAACGAGATTAGGTTCCGTCCTTGGACCTAAATAAAAATATAAGATGCATCCCGACGAGTGAGAGTTAATGCGGTCAGTCTCGATCAAAAACTCGAAGTGCCGATACCGGACCGGATAAAATCAAATTTCTCCGTACCGTCGTCGGAAAACGGCCAATCGATTGTCGAACTAAAATTTTAACACTACTAACGGTTGACTCCAGCTAAATTGGATACGTATGTACCTACATTTTTTAATATTGGGTTGCCCGAACCCTATTTATAAAGAATAAGTTTCATTGGCGCCCTACGAGCAGGCAATTTTTATTGTTTGGTTTTACTTTATTAAATTTAATGAAAAACATTTAAGCCCTTTTAATTTTTTTTTATCTACGTAATAAAGTGGAAAAATTACTAGTAACATTTTGTTAGTTTATTTTAATTTTGTTAAGATTATTTTTATGTAATGCAGTTAGGATTTAATTTTTATATAATTTTACATATTAAAAACAGATTTAAAATTTTGGTTTTAACGTGGACATTTTATTAATTAAATTATTTTTATTCGTAAAAATATGGCGGAAAATTGAAGCGGAAAAGGATTCGTTACCGGTAGAAAGGGGAATATAGTCTCACCACCACGATCTCCTAAAGAAAAAAAATTCCTCCGGAGAAAAAAAGTATAAAAACGTCTTTAAAACCCGGAAACAAAAATAACGTTACGGTAACCAACAAACTTTGAGTGAGAGTAAAGTATCGGAAACACCGCTAATTGAAACGGTTTGTGATGAAAGTACAGTAGATGAACCTACCTATTCAAAAACTTTAGATAATACGATAAAACCAAGTATCGTGGAACAAATAAATAAAGATAGTATTGATATCAACACGGAAAATATTGTAGATAACACGAAAATAGGGATAGAAAATACGGAAAAAAATACTATTGTAAGTGATTCTGAAGTCGTAGAGGTTACGGAAAAATTTAATGGTTTAAAATTAAGTAGAACAGAAATAAATGAAGGAAAAATACGAATTTATGATAGGGAAACTAAATCGATAATAGACCGGATAAAAAAATGGAAGAAACATTAAATGTAAAATTTAATAGATGTTTACAATTTTTTGAAGAAGCAACATCTCATATGTCGACTATTTTTGAACGTAGACTCGACGCGGAACGTGAACTTATGTTAGAGAAACATAATGTAAATGCCCAAGAAAATAAATAAACTTAATTTATTTATTAATAACGTAAACTCGAAAATACAAGACGCAACGGTTAGAATAACGTCTTTACAGAATTCAACCGAAGACAAATTTGGTGAAATAATTCAAGACATTGATAAGAATTCAAAAGGTATAGAAAAGGTTTTAAATGAAGTTAGGAAAGGGGACGAAAAAAATTGAAGAGTGGAAAACTCTTGTAAATACTCAAGTTCTCGCTTATGGAGGAGCTATTCAAAATTTAGAAGAGAGGGTAGTTGCGTCAGGTTCTTCCGTTTCGATATTAGGGTCGAGAAGTTTAGATATTTTAACGATGCGATCTGCTATCGATACTTACATGCCTAAATTTAATGGGTCAAAAGATAAAAACCCGGCAACATTTCTTAAACAATTGGATGATTTTTCTCGTTAACTAAAACATTAGATATTGAAAAATTAAAAATATTACGACAAGTATTTTCAGGGCCGGCGTTGAAGTGGTGGAATGTTATGTCACCGAATATAAAGAATATCGAGAATTTAAGAAATATTTTTAGAACGTTTTTGGGACAAATCGGTACAAAGACGTATTTTTCAAAAATTTGGTAAGTGGTAAATACGACGAAGCCAGAGGTTTATCCAGGGAAGAATACGCGTACAGATTATTAGCTAGTGCTAGAGAATTAGAAATGGCGGACACGGAAATCTTTGAACATATAATAAATCATTTTGAACAAGAAGTCCAAAATGTGTACGTCAGTAGAAACGTAACGGATGTTATGGGTTTATCTCAGGTTCTAAGATTATTCGATGACCGTGTTTCGAAAAGAAAAGATGATTCTAAATTTAATTTCAACAATAAAACGTTTCAAAATACGAAAACAGAAAAGAAACAGGATGCTATTACCTACAGCGCTAATAGTAATAGATATAAACAATATGAGAATAAAGATTTAAAAAATAAAATACAAGTTTCCAATATAATTCTAAAGATAGATTAAAACAAGTCAGACCAATAACTATGGAAGACGAGGATGCGATCGAGGATAAACTGGAGGATTTTGATGCTGAAAATGATATAAAACATACCGAAAATGATGATGACGACCAGTCGGGAAACTTGTAAAGGTTACCCCACAGCTAGGTGGCACTAAGGAGAAATCTTTAGATATGGGTGTAACCTTCATTTGCCACGAAAATGGACCTGATAATCAAGAAGTTGTACGAGTTTGTAATCTTGAGAAAGAAAATAGTGCTGACAATTTGTTTGAGGACCCTCGCGATTATTTAGATTACGATGACAACAAGTATATACAAGTGAAACAATCGCTAAGTTGTCCGATGATACCGATACAAATTGAAGGCGAAAATATGACCGCACTTATAGATACGGGCAGCGAACTGACTTGTATTGAGCAAGATACGTTTAACCAAATCCGTAATAATTCAAAAATAAAATTTTAGTCTTGCCGTTGTCGAATACTAAAATTGTCGGGCAACTAGAGAGAAATCCAAAGCGCTTAAAGAACAAGCTTTGTTAAATATTATGATCGATAGTCAAGTTATCGAATGTGTATGTATTGTTGTGCCGAATTTAATTTAAAAAATTTATTATCGGGATAGATACGTTAGCTAAAGTTGGAGCTGAAATCGATTTAGGAAAAAATATTTTAATTATGTCTAATATTGTGCCTACAAAAATAGTACCGTTTTTAACTGAAAAATGTATCATGCAAATTGCATGTACGCATCTTACATCTCATAGACAAATTTTGTAGTAATAGTTGCGACTTAAATTCAGAGACTGATGCTGAATTATCAGAGGAACAGCGTCAAAAAGTTAATGATTTAATAAATGAGTTTAAAGATGTTTTTAGTAGCGAACCAGGAAAAATAGATGTCTATGATTATGAAATAAAAATAAAATCAGCGGTACCGTTTTTTGAAAGAGGAAATTATATCCCTTTAGGATTAAAAGATAAGGTTAGAGAGGAAATAAATAGGATGATTAAATGTGACGTCATAGAAGAAGGTGATAGTGAATATATCAGTCCTTTAAGACCGGTTTTAAAGAAAAATTGTAACCAAGTTAGACTTTGTCTTGATTTAAGAAAATTAAATGAATTTATTTTAGCGGAACCGCAGTGCCCCCCTCCGATTGAATCGTTGTTAGCTCAATGTGGCGAAGTTTATTTTATGACTAGTTTAGATATAACAGCTAGCTTTTGGCATGTGCCTCTTAACAAAAATAGCCGGAAGTACGTAGCATTTTCATTTGATAATCGTATTTATTTATTTAAAGTTACACCGTTCGGTTTGAAAACGGCTCAGTCGGCGTTAATAAAATCGTTAAATCGCGTACTGGCGGGATTAGAAAAAAATATTTTAATTTTTGTAGACGATATTTTATTGATTTCAAAGTCGTTTGCTGAACATTTAAAGCTTATTAGATTAGTCTTATTAAGGTTTCGAAAACATAACGTCCGTATAAATCAAGAAAAATGTAAATTCTTTAAAAAATCGATTAATTTTTTAGGTTATCATATTACGAGATGGTATTACGCCTCAATCGGAAAAAATAGAAGCTATTGTTAAATTTCCGCAACCTAAAGATAAAAAAGATAAAACCTTTTCTTGGTTTATTAAATTTTCATTCCCGTTTTTCGAGAAATTATGCGCACTCTATACAACCGTTAACTAATTTATTAAAGAAAGGGTCGCCTGGACTTGGAATGAAAATTATGAACAAGCATTTCAAAATTTAAAACAAATATTTACGGATAATGTCGTGTTGAAATTTCCTTTGCCAAATAAGCCGTTTTATATTACATGTGACAGTTCGTATTATGCATTAGGAGCGAGTTTACATCAGCTAGATGATAATGGAGAGATAGCGGTGATAAGTTTTACTAGTCGGACTCTAAAGGGTTCAGAACTTAACTACTACTTGTGAAAAAGAGCTTGGTGCAATAGTCCATGCTGTAAAAAATTTAGGATTTATATTTTAATCAAAAAGTCACTTTACTCACAGATCATAGAGCATTAACGTTTTTGAATACGTGTAAATTAACTAACTCGCGATTATCTCGTTGGATATTGTTTTTGCAAGAATATCACTTAGAAATTAAATTTATACCTGGACGTGAAAACATCGTAGCGGATATTTTATCACGATACCCGCCCGGTGAAGTATTAGAGAGACGCTCTGGAGGAAAGGAACACGAATTTATGCTCCTTGCCCAACCATTTATTTTTGAACCTGATGACGAGTTGAAAGAAGCATTTCAAAAAGTTGATCAACTTCAAACCGAAGATGATATTATTTCTAAGATTTTCAAAATGAATACGGAAGGCAATTTACCTGAAAAATATAAATTTTAAACTCTAAGGTATACTATTACTTCAATAAGACATGGAACATATATATCCCCGAAATAATGATTAGTAAATTAATATGGGCTTGCCACCAGCAATATGCCCACTGTGGGATAAGAAAATGTTATTTAATAATGAAAGAAGCATTTTATTTTCCACATATGTTATCTCGAATTAAGCAGCTGCTTCGTACGTGCGATACCTGTCAACGATGCAAATATCCGTTATATTATTACAGTGCACCTATGCAAAATATTTTGCCGACCAATAAAAATGAAATGGTCAGTATAGATTTTTATGGGCCACTTGTTGCTTCCCAATTCGGAATAAAGTATGCTTTGGTAGTTTTAGATGTCTTTAGTAAGTATATAAAAATTTATGGATTAAGAAAAGCTACTACTCGCGGGGTTATACAAAAAATTTTCTTAGAATATATCCCTCAATTTGGAAAAATGAAACGGCTAATATGACAGAGGTACGCAATTTACAGCGAAGGCCTGGATTGAAAAATTAAAGCAGGAAGGGATTCATTTAACACTGAATAGTGTTAGACACCCGGAAGCTAACCCGGTCGAGAGATATAATCGGGAAATAGGTAGGATTCTGAGAGTATTAACCAGAGATAAGCACAACGCTTGGTGGAAATATACCACATGTTGAAGATTGCTTAAATGAAACAGTAAGCGATGCTACCGGTTATACTCCGACGGAATTACAGTTAGGAATTAAACCATCTCGGTTCTGGTATAAATGGATACCCGATTTGCGTCCTGATTTACAGTATCATTTAGTCTTAGAAAAAGCAAATAAAATATGATCTGCCAAGGAAAAAGAAATGCGTTCAGACGTTTAGGCAAAGAAAAATGTTTCAAAAAATTTAAAATGGTGACAATGTTCTAGTAAAATCTTTAAATGTATCAAGTGCGGAGAATAAAATAGTTGGTAAACTGCTAGCGATATACCAGGGTCCATATGTTATCATTAATAAAATGGCGATGATTCGTATGAACTGCAGGATGAAATGAATGACACAAATAAAGGTGTGCATCATGTTTCTAAATTAAAAGAATATATAATCCATTAAAAGATTAATTAGTTATTATTATTAAGTTCAGTTTGTGCATAGAAGTTATATATTTATTTTCTTATAATCAGAGTTTAAAAGATTAATTATTAGTTTATTTTTAAAGACATGTTTATTTTGTATTATTTTGATGTTTAGGAGTAAAGGTTATACTTTAACGTAAGATTTAATATCAGTTTAGGAGTTAAGATAAATTTTAATTTTGAAAGTTTTTATTTCCACTAGTAACTTTAACCTACTCATTAAAGTCATCCCTTAAGCCAAATATTTATCCGAATCACCATAGAGCCAAATCGTGACCTCTATTAAAGAAGACTGACAATATGATGCTTAAATAAATGGCCTTTGATTCGGGACACTTCGGCAACATCCTCAGGTCATCCGACCCAACGGCCAGGAGGAGCTATGTAACGAGATTAGGTTCCGTCCTATTGGACCTAAATAAAAATATAAGATGCATCCCGACGAGTGAGAGTTAATGCAGTCAGTCTCGATCAAAAACTCGAAGTGCCGATACCGGACCCGGATAAAATCAAATTTCTCCGTACCGTCGTCGGAAAACGGCCAATCGATTGTCGAACTAAAATTTATAACACTACTACGGTTGACTCCAGCTAAAATTGGATACGTATGTACCTACATTTTTTAATATTGGCTTGCCCCCGAACCTTATTTATAAAGAAAGTTTCAATATATATATATATATANTAATTACTAATCGTTTAAATAATATAAAATCATAAGGTCTTTAATTATTGAATCACCTTTCAAACATGTATAAAACGCTTGTCTATATATAATATATATAATAATATATATATATATATATATATATAATATATAATATATATTGTAACGAGATTAGGTTCCGTCCTATTGGACCTAAATAAAAATATAAGATGCATCCCGACGAGTGAGAGAGTTAATGCGTCAGTCTCGATCAAAAACTCGAAGTGCCGATACCGGACCCGGTAAAATCAAATTTCTCCGTACCGTCGTCGGAAAACGGCCAATCGATTGTCGAACTCAAATTTATAACACTACTAAGGTTGACTCCAGCTAAAATTGGATACGTATGTACCTACATTTTTTAATATTGGCTTGCCCCCGAACCCTTATTTATAAAGAATAAGTTTCATTGGCGCCCTACGAGCAGGCAAGTTTTTATTGTTTGGTTTTACTTTATTAAAATTTAAAGAAAAACATTTAAGCCCTTTTAATTTTTTTGTTATCTACGTAATAAAGTGGAAATAATTACTAGTAACATTTTGTTAGTTTATTTTAATTTTGTTAAGATTATATTTTATGTAATGCAGTTAGGATTTAATTTTTTTATATAATTTTACATATTAAAAACAGATTTAAAATTTTGGTTTTAACGTGGACATTTTATTAATTAAATTATTTTTATTCGTAAAAATATGGCGGAAAATCGAAGCGGAAAAGGATTCGTTACCGATAGAAAGGGGAATATAGTCTCACCACCACGATCTCCTAAAGAAAAAAAATTGCCTCCGGGAGAAAGAAGTATAAAAACGTCTTTAAAACCCGGAAACAAAAATAACGTTAACGGTAACCAACAAACTTTGAGTGAGAGTAAAGTATCGGAAACACCGCTAATTGAAACGGTTTGTGATGAAAGTACAGTAGATGAACCTACCTATTCAAAAACTTTAGATAATACGATACAACCAAGTATCGTGGAACAAATAAATAAAGATAGTATTGATATCAACACGGAAAATATTTTAGATAACACGAAAATAGGGATAGAAAATACGGAAAAAAATACTATTGTAAGTGATTCTGAAGTCGTAGAGGTTACGGAAAAATTTAATGATTAAAATTAAGTAGAACAGAAATAAATGAAGGAAAAATACGAATTATGATAGGGAAACTAAATCGATAATAGACCGGATAGAAAAAAATGGAAGAAACATTAAATGTAAAATTTAATAGATGTTTACAATTTTTTGAAGAAGCAACAGCTCATATGTCGACTATTTTTGAACGTAGACTCGACGCGGAACGTGAACTTATGTTAGAGAAACATAATGTAAATGCCCAAGAAATAAATAAACTTAATTTATTTATTAATAACGTAAACTCGAAAATACAAGACGCAACGGTTAGAATAACGTCTTTACAGAATTCAACCGAAGACAAATTTGGTGAAATAATTCAAGACATTGATAAGAATTCAAAAGGTATAGAAAAGGTTTTAAATGAAGTTAGGAAAGGGGACGAAAAAATTGAAGAGTGGAAAACTCTTGTAAATACTCAAGTTCTCGCTTATGGAGAGCTATTCAAAATTTAGAAGAGAGGGTAGTTGCGTCAGGTTCTTCCGTTTCGATATTAGGGTCGAGAAGTTTAGATATTTTAACGATGCGATCTGCTATCGATACTTACATGCCTAAATTTAATGGGTCAAAAGATAAAAACCCGGCAACATTTCTTAAACAATTGGATGATTTTTTCTCGTTAACTAAAACATTAGATATTGAAAAATTAAAAATATTACGACAAGTATTTTCAGGGCCGGCGTTGAAGTGGTGGAATGTTATGTCACCGAATATAAAAGAATATCGAGAATTTAAGAAAATATTTTTAGAACGTTTTTGGGACAAATCGGTACAAAGACGTATTTTTCAAAATTTGGTAAGTGGTAAATACGACGAAGCCAGAGGTTTATCCAGGGAAGAATACGCGTACAGATTATTAGCTAGTGCTAGAGAATTAGAAATGGCGGACACGGAAATCTTTGAACATATAATAAATCATTTTGAACAAGAAGTCCAAAATGTGTACGTCAGTAGAAACGTAACGGATGTTATGGGTTTATCTCAGGTTCTAAGATTATTCGATGACCGTGTTTCGAAAAGAAAATGATTCTAAATTTAATTTCAACAATAAAACGTTTCAAAATACGAAAACAGAAAAGAAACAGGATGCTATTACCTACAGCGCTAATAGTAATAGATATAAACAAAATGAGAATAAAGATTTAAAAAATAAAAATACAAGTTTCCAATATAATTCTAAAGATAGATTAAACAAGTCAGACCAATAACTATGGAAGACGAGGATGCGATCGAGGATAAACTGGAGGATTTTGATGCTGAAAATGATATAAAACATACCGAAAATGATGATGACGACCAGTCGGGAAACTTGTAAAGGTTACCCCACAGCTAGGTGGCACTAAGGAGAAATCTTTAGATATGGGCGTAACCTTCATTTGCCACGAAAATGGACCTGATAATCAAGAAGTTGTACGAGTTTGTAATCTTGAGAAAGAAAATAGTGCTGACAATTTGTTTGAGGATCCTCGCGATTATTTAGATTACGATGACAACAAGTATATACAAGTGAAACAATCGCTAAGTTGTCCGATGATACCGATACAAATTGAAGGCGAAAATATGACCGCACTTATAGATACGGGCAGCGAACTGACTTGTATTGAGCAAGATACGTTTAACCAAATCCGTAATAATTCAAAAAATAAAATTTTAGTCTTGCCGTTGTCGAATACTAAAATTGTCGGGGCAACTAGAGAGAAATCCAAAGCGCTTAAAGAACAAGCTTTGTTAAATATTATGATCGATAGTCAAGTTATCGAATGTGTATGTATTGTTGTGCCAATTTAATTAAAAAATTTATTATCGGGATAGATACGTTAGCTAAAAGTTGGAGCTGAAATCGATTTAGGAAAAAATATTTTAATTATGTCTAATATTGTGCCTACAAAAATAGTACCGTTTTTAACTGAAAAATGTATCATGCAAATTGCATGTACGCATCTTACATCTCATAGACAAATTTGTAGTAATAGTTGCGACTTAAATTCAGAGACTGATGCTGAATTATCAGAGGAACAGCGTCAAAAAGTTAATGATTTAATAAATGAGTTTAAAGATGTTTTTAGTAGCGAACCAGGAAAAATAGATGTCTATGATTATGAAATAAAAATAAAATCAGCGGTACCGTTTTTTGAAAGAGGAAATTATATCCCTTTAGGATTAAAAGATAAGGTTAGAGAGGAAATAAATAGGATGATTAAATGTGACGTCATAGAAGAA
This sequence comes from Microvelia longipes, assembly GCA_018340805.1. Classification (NCBI taxonomy): domain Eukaryota; kingdom Metazoa; phylum Arthropoda; class Insecta; order Hemiptera; family Veliidae; genus Microvelia; species Microvelia longipes. Next base: position 58,317,795 of record JACMZG010000008.1, read on the forward strand.
GGTGATAGTGAATATATCAGTCCTTTAAGACCGGTTTTAAAGAAAAATTGTAACCAAGTTAGACTTTGTCTTGATTTAAGAAAATTAAATGAATTTATTTTAGCGAACCGCAGTGCCCCCCTCCGATTGAATCATTGTTAGCTCAATGTGGCGAAGTTATTTTATGACTAGTTTAGATATAACAGCTAGCTTTTGGCATGTGCCTCTTAACAAAAATAGCCGGAAGTACGTAGCATTTTCATTTGATAATCGTATTTATTTATTTATTTAAAGTTACACCGTTCGGTTTGAAAACGGCTCAGTCGGCGTTAATAAAAATCGTTAAATCGCGTACTAGCGGGATTAGAAAAAAATATTTAATTTTTGTAGACGATATTTTATTGATTTCAAAGTCGTTTGCTGAATTTAAAGCTTATTAGATTAGTCTTATTAAGGTTTCGAAAACATAACGTCCGTATAAATCAAGAAAAATGTAAATTCTTTAAAAAATCGATTAATTTTTTAGGTTATCATATTACGAGGGATGGTATTACGCCTCAATCGGAAAAAATAGAAGCTATTGTTAAATTTCCGCAACCTAAAGATAAAAAAGATAAAACAAGCTTTTCTTGGTTTATTAAATTTTCATTCCCGTTTTTCGAGAAATTATGCGCACTCTATACAACCGTTAACTAATTTATTAAAGAAAGGAGTCGCCTGGACTTGGAATGAAAATTATGAACAAGCATTTCAAAATTTAAAACAAATATTTACGGATAATGTCGTGTTGAAATTTCCTTTGCCAAAATAAGCCGTTTTATATTACATGTGACAGTTCGTATATGCATTAGGAGCGAGTTTACATCAGCTAGATGATAATGGAGAGATAGCGGTGATAAGTTTTACTAGTCGGACTCTAAAGGGTTCAGAACTTAACTATACTACTTGTGAAAAAGAGCTTGGTGCAATAGTCCATGCTTGTAAAAATTTAGGATTTATATTTTTAATCAAAAAGTCACTTTACTCACAGATCATAGAGCATTAACGTTTTTGAATACGTGTAAATTAACTAACTCGCGATTATCTCGTTGGATATTGTTTTTGCAAGAATATCACTTAGAAATTAAATTTATACCTGGACGTGAAAACATCGTAGCGGATATTTTATCACGATACCCGCCCGGTGAAGTATTAGAGAGACGCTCTGGAGAAAGGAACACGAATTTATGCTCCTTGCCCAACCATTTATTTTTGAACCTGATGACGAGTTGAAAGAAGCATTTCAAAAAGTTGATCAACTTCAAACCGAAGATGATATTATTTCTAAGATTTTCAAAATGAATACGGAAGGCAATTTACCTGAAAAATATAAAATTTTAAACTCTAAGGTATACTATTACTTCAATAAGACATGGAACATATATATCCCCGAAATAATGATTAGTAAATTAATATGGGCTTGCCACCAGCAATATGCCCACTGTGGGATAAGAAAATGTTATTAATAATGAAAGAAGCATTTTATTTTCCACATATGTTATCTCGAATTAAGCAGCTGCTTCGTACGTGCGATACCTGTCAACGATGCAAATATCCGTTATATTATTACAGTGCACCTATGCAAAATATTTTGCCGACAATAAAAATGAAATGGTCAGTATAGATTTTTATGGGCCACTTGTTGCTTCCCAATTCGGAATAAAGTATGCTTTGGTAGTTTTAGATGTCTTTAGTAAGTATATAAAAATTTATGGATTAAGAAAAGCTACTACTCGCGGGGTTATACAAAAAATTTTCTTAGAATATATCCCTCAATTTGGAAAAATGAAACGGCTAATATGCGACAGAGGTACGCAATTTACAGCGAAGGCCTGGATTGAAAAATTAAAGCAGGAAGGGATTCATTTAACACTGAATAGTGTTAGACACCCGGAAGCTAACCCGGTCGAGAGATATAATCGGGAAATAGGTAGGATTCTGAGAGATTAACCAGAGATAAGCACAACGCTTGGTGGAAATATGTACCACATGTTGAAGATTGCTTAAATGAAACAGTAAGCGATGCTACCGGTTATACTCCGACGGAATTACAGTTAGGAATTAAACCATCTCGGTTCTGGTATAAATGGATACCCGATTTGCGTCCTGATTTACAGTATCATTTAGTCTTAGAAAAAGCAAATAAAAATATGATCTGCCAAGGAAAAAGAAATGCGTTCAGACGTTTAGGCAAAGAAAAATGTTTCAAAAAATTTAAAATTGGTGACAATGTTCTAGTAAAATCTTTAAATGTATCAAGTGCGGAGAATAAAATAGTTGGTAAACTGCTAGCGATATATACCAGGGTCCATATGTTATCATTAATAAAATAGGCGATGATTCGTATGAACTGCAGGATGAAATGAATGACACAAATAAAGGTGTGCATCATGTTTCTAAATTAAAAGAATATATCAATCCATTAAAAGATTAATTAGTTATTATTATTAATTTCAGCTTGCGCATAGAAGTTATATATTTATTTTCTATAATCAAGAGTTTAAAAGATTAATTATTAGTTTATTTTTAAAGACATGTTTATTTTGTATTATTTGATGTTTAGGAGTAAAGGTTATACTTTAACGTAAGATTTAATATCAGTTTAGGAGTTAAGATAAATTTTAATTTTGTAAAGTTTTTATTTCCACTAATAACTTTAACCTTCTCATTTCAAGTCATCCCTTAAGCCAATATTTATCCGAATCACCATAGAGCCAAATCGTGACCTCTATTAAAGAAGACTGTCAATATGATGCTTAAATAAATGGCCTTTGATTCGGGACACTTCGGCAACATCCTCAGGTCATCCGACCCAACGGCCAGGAGGAGCTATGTAACGAGATTAGGTTCCGTCCTATTGGACCTAAATAAAAAATATAAGATGCATCCCGACGAGTGAGAGTTAATGCGGTCAGTCTCGATCAAAAACTCGAAGTGCCGATACCGGACCCGGATAAAATCAAATTTCTCCGTACTGTCGTCGGAAAACAGCCAATCGATTGTCGAACTAAAATTTTTAACACTACTAAGGTTGACTCCAGCTAAAATTGGATACGTATGTACCTACATTTTTAATATTGCTTGCCCCCGAACCCTATTTATAAAGAATAAGTTTCAATATATATATATAATAATATATATATATATATATATATATATATATATATATATATATATAATATTATTATCCTCTCTCCTGAACATTCTAGTACCAATTTTAGTTCTTAGTTTTTAGATAAGCCACTTAAAAAACCCCTGAGAGCTCAAAAATTAGGCAAAATTTGAGACTTTTAGGAAGTTTATTTACATGTTACTCAAGTGTTTCTAAACTAGGTAACCGCCTAACTCTACTGAAAACAATAATTCCAACTTCATTTGTTAGTCCTTTTTGATAAGATACTTATAGCCATTAGAAAATCCCTAATTCACAAATTATGAAAATTTATGTTATTTTGTTTATTTATCTCTTACTCAACTGCTCCTAATCTAGGACTTTGCTTGTCTTAAACACTTGCTTGTACTGAACAGTTTATTACCAATTTTATTTCATAGTCTTTTTAGATACGGCACTTAGAATTCTCAAGAATTAAGAAACAAATTTTTTTGGGTGTTTATGTACATATTACTCAATTGCTCCTTAACTAGGTAACGGAGAGAACATTCGCTATGATTGACTTACACACCTGTCTCTACTGAAAAAGTTGAAACCAATTTATTTTTTAGTTCTTTTGGATAAGGGATTTCTAGCTTTCAGAACATCCTAAAAAATTACAAAATTTAAGTAAGTTTATACTTTTCAATACCTGGCCTAATGGAAGACTCAGGAAAAATAGATGGTCTTTAAGATTATGACACTAAGCTCGGAAACGATGGCTTCCATTTATTTTACGTTCAGCGTCGTGCTTTGCGGTCGCTCTAGATTGGAATGCTAGTAAAGATCTATACCAGGGTGACCACTTCCCGGTTTTCATCACTGCTGAGTCCTTTGTGTAGCGAACGGTTCTAAAATAAAATTTGGGACCTTGGCAACGCAGACTCTGCTCTAAGGTTTTAGAGCCGAGTTTAACTCTCCCGGTCATTTGTTAAACAGGAAGCTAGAGAAAAGGTTAAGTCGAAAAAGCCACCTCCTCACTAGTCAGAAGTTAGCCGACTATGTTCTAGGTCCGTTATGGAGACTAATATAGTCACGCAAAAGTGCAATACTCCTTGCCAATTGAAAGTAGAGAACTGGCGAAGGGGTTTTAGTTGAGTAAGGTCACAATCACTGCTACGATATTGGCTGGAAAGACGAGAAATTGGTCAGTCCCCACACTATATGGTAGGCCGGAATCATGAATTGGCTTCGCCACCCATAATTTAAAGGAAATAGTGTTTAATCCAAGTAAAGTCTACTTTTTAAGCATTTTAACAGTTTTCTTTGTTTATTAAATTAGGATCAGTTACATATATAGAGAGTAACATATATATATAAACACCCTAAAATTTATTGTCTCATTTATTCGATTATTTAGGATTTTCTGAGGGTCAAAAGAGTCTTATCTAAAAGAACTGAAAAATGAAATTGGTACCAAATTATTTAGTGAAGTCTAGTGCTTAAGCCAAGTATAGTTTATGTTCGCTCCGTTTTTAGTTTGGGAGCTATAGAGTAAAATGTGAATAAGCACAAGAAAAAACTTATTTTTGGCAAACGTTCGGAATTTTCTCAGGGCTATAATAAGTCCCTTATCTAAAAATTTTTTGTAATGTTATTATTACTAAATTGATTAGTAAAGCCTAGAGTTTAAGCCAAGCATAGTAAATGTTCATTCGGTTACATAGTTTAGGAGGAGTTCAGTAAAACACACACACACACACACACACACACACACATATATATATATATATATATTATATATATATACAGTTCATACACCTCACTCAACTCGGGTAATCGGTCTCGGTAGAAAAAATATTATTTACTAGCCAACGTTTCGGCGACTATAATGTAGCCATCATTCAGGGCAAACTAAACATAGTACAAACAATATATCAAAAATGAAAGTATCAAACAAGGTATCAAAAATAGATAATTACAAAAAACCTAACATAAATTGACTAGAAATGAAGACTTACGTAAAGCTAAATTAAGACTAGATTCACATAATATATAAAAGTATAAAAATTAAAATGAGCAAAAGATATAGAAAAAAACTACTACATGACAGTGTAAAAAAGTAAACAAAGTGATTAAAGATAAGCAGCACTGTGGGTGAGAAGAGAAGGTATTAAGTGAAAAAAGAAACTAAAGATGGACGACAATGTTGCGATGGAAGAAGAAAAATAAACAAGAGACTTAGGTGGGATCTGAAGCAGGTCCTAGGAGATATTTATAAGAGTCTATTATCTTTGACACATCAGATCTGTTGTTCATAGCGTTTTTCCCCGAATGTAGAGCATTTCAAGAATCTTACGCTTCTTATTATTTTTCTCCGTGCAAAGTGCTTGGACATTTTCCGGTTCAAGATCTGCGTGATGCCCTAGGTCAACGCAGTGAGCTGTCAAGGCTGTCCTTTGGCGTTCGCCCCTATCAATGTAATTTTTATGGGAGTTTTTACGGGTAGCGAAGTAAGTGGATGTTTCGCCAATATACACTTTGTTACAGTCCTTACAGCCAATCTGATATATAATACCAGATTTCTTAGCCATAGGGGTCACGTCCTTAGTCCGGCTAAATAGATTACCCACCTTCCTGATGGAATATTTGGCAAAAGACATATTTGGCACTGAGCTTCTAAGGACACCAGTAAGCTTTTCAGTCAACCCTTTCACATAAGGCAACCGGAAATAGCCCATAGGGGGCGGAGGTCTTAATTCCAAGGCATTACTATTATCTCTGTTATAGATGATAGAATGTATAACTCTCTTTGGGTAGCCGTTTTTAGAGAGAATTCTCCTAATAGTAACCTCACCATCCTGTATATATTCAGCACTAGACATGTCTCTAACCCGCTTCACAAAATTCTTAGCCACATTAAGTTTAGTGGAAAGGGAGTGTTGAGAGTCATAATGTAGAATTCTACCGGAGCTAGTGGGTTTCTGGTACCATTTCGTAGAGAGGGAGCCGTCCTCATTCCTAATGACTAAAAAATCAAGAAAAGGTATACAATTGTCATTAGGTAGCTCAGTAGTAAATTTAATTCTCTCATGAAAGCTGTTGAAAACCTCCAATACCTGATCGATTAAGTTTTTGGTAGGCTAAGGATCATGTCATCAACGTAAAGCCGGCATAGTCTAACCTGGATTTGCAATTTGGCGAATGAGGTGGTAATAACGTCCTTCATCAGTAGACTAGCCAAACAATTAGACAGGGGCTGCCCATTGGACTCCCAAAGATCTGTTTAAAGTATCTACCTTGGAATTTGAAATACCGCGTCTCACAAGTAAACTCAATGATCTCAATCAGTAAGTCTTCCGGAATATCAGTGAAAAGACTTATTTCATCCCACCGGCGGTGAATAATCTCTATCACTACGTCAATGGGGACATTAGTGAATAGAGACGTCACATCGAATGATATTAATGTCTCGTCGGAGGGTATATTAGTATTGACTATAGCATCTCTAGCCTCTAAGGAGTTTACAACAGTATATTCGTTGCTGGTAATATTACAGAGAATACCATTAATCATCTTAGCCAGGTTGTATGATGGGCTATTCAAAAAACAGACAATGAGCCTAAGTGGGACGTTTGCCTTATGAATTTTAGGGAGGCCATAGATAGAAGGAGCAACAGCTGTGGAACTTTTCAGGCGTGTGCCCTCAGAAGCGGTAACATGTTTACATCTATGAGTTTCATTGTTATTTCATTAGCACGATTTGAAAAGAATGGGTGGGATCTCTACCAATAGGTACCAATATATATATATAATACCAATATATATATATATATATATATATATATATATATATATATATATATATATATAATATTATTATATATATATATATAATATATATATATATATATATATATATATATATATATTATATATATATATAAATATATATATATATATATATATATATATATATATATATATATATATATATATATATATATATATAATATATATAAACACCCTAAAAATCTTAAATTTTGCTTATTTTGGTCTTATATAAAAGCTTATATAAGTGCCTTATTTAGAAGGACTATTTAATGTCATTGGCATTAAATTGTTCTTTGGAGTCTAGTGTTTAAGCAGAGCATAGTCAATCTTCGCTCCGTTACCGAGTTTTAGAGCAATGGAGTAAAATTCGCTTATTTTTGACTATCTAAATGAGTGTAAAGTGTCTCATCTAAAAATATTTTTTAATGTTATTGGTATACATTTTTTTGGACGGTCTTGTCTTTAAGCAGAATACAGTTAATATACGCTCCGTTACTTAGTAGCTAAAAGTCTTCTAAAAACGCTACTATTTCGCTCTATTTTGCGATTTTTGCACTTCTTTGCCACTCAAACCTCGTTTTAAGGTCTAACCAATAGGAAGAAAAAACGTTTCTATTTGGTACATCAATTTTATAGGTGTCTTATGCACAATTGTATTGTACTCAATTATTGATAGTCCAAAAAATGGGCAACATGAGCGCATGTACAGTACATACATTTTTATACATTTTTATTGATATTTCTTTTAACATGGCATTTTTCCATGTATTTAGCGAATTTTCATCAATTTGCCTCATACTAACTCCGCGGACTTGTGAGGTTCGCAATGGCCTTTCCGAGGCCATATAGACGTTACGTGTACCATTTTACAGTTTTTTGGGTGGAACATTTCACTGAATCGAATGAAACCGGTCCGAAGTCAATACGACCACTCTAATTGACCAAAAAGTTAAAAAAACCCATCATGGCACATTGCCGAAAACTAAAATTTTGACCGATAAAAAAATAAATACCAAGAAGGGTGTCGTTTTCTATGTATTTTTGAGTGCTGAAATGAAGAAAACCAGTCCGAAGTTGATACGACTACTCTAAGTAACAAAAAAATCGAAATACACAATAATTTCCCGGAAACCAAAATTACGGTCGTGGAAAATTAAATTTCGACTTGGGTGTCGTTTTCTATGTATTTTTGGGCGCCGAATCGAATAAATTAGTCCGAAGTCGATACGGCCATTCTATATGACCAAAAAGTCGATAATCGGTGTTCAATACCAAACAGCCTAAAATTTGTCCCCTGAACAACACATTTCAAGTGAGGAGTCGTTCTCCATGTTTTTGGGCCTGTGAGTTGAATGGCAGTCTGGAGTTGATACGAGCATTCAAACTCAGGGTACCTGGGTTCGAATCCTAGTAGGGACGATAATTTTGTATCGTTTTTTACAATATATAAGTTTACAATTACTAAATAATTCTGGCGCGGTGGTCCGCATGTTGGGCGAATTTCATTAAAAATGCGTGTTTCCGTGCTTAGCAACCCATTTCTTGCTTAAGGTTCCGGTTTATAATATATTAATATGTTTATTTGTTTAAGAACATACAATTCTCATACAAAGGAGTTTGTTTAAATTTAGATATGCAAAGAAAAAGTAAGTTAATAAATGGTTAGAAGTGAACATTGCATCACAGAAAAAAAAATAATAACTTTTTTTAAAAAATAAAATATACAATTTTGATAAAAAGTTATTAATTAAAAATAGTAAAAAAAACGTCTTTGAGGAAACATGGAGGAAAGGTTTTAATCACTCATTATTGATCTTCTATAGAGAGATTTAGTAATAAACAAATAAAGACTATTCAAATTTTGATCATTCAATAAATAAAGTAAATCTTCTAGTTTTGTCTCTGAATTGCAACTTTTTAGGAGACTATTTCTAAGGTCTCTGGTATTAGAGCAAGAAAATAGAAAATGTTCAAGGGTGTCATTAGCTTCAGTGCATAGTGGACAAATATCATTTGAGTCGAGATAAAATGGTTGGCCATGTGAATAGAAATAAGCTGATCTGGATGAAGATAATCTTAATTGGGCTATTATTCTTAATTTATTGATATGATTTCTCAGATATATATATGGCTCCCCATGGGAACAGAATAAACTAATATGCCTATAGTGAAGAGAAAAAGTACTATTCAGAGCTTTCTCGATATCTAGACAAAACATATGATTTTCGTAACTAGCAATAATGTTAGGATATAAATTTGTCATATACACTATGGTTAATTGTGAATGCATCTAAATAACTGATTCTGCTTAGCATGATTTTATATTGAGAGGCCCAGTTTAGATCGATTACATTTTTTGGGTTAGCATCCATTTCAAGCAATCGATTTAAACAAATTAAGGGTAGTCTATCTGAAGGCATTTTAATAATTTTTCTCCAGAAATTGCTCATGCATTTAAAAATGTTGAGACTGATTTGGAGGAGACCGAATTCAAGGCGTATCATATAGTGAGGTGTGTTATTAGGGAGGTAGAGAAGGGATTTGAAAAATTTGGATTGGAAAGTTTCAAGTGATTCAATGTATCTAGAAGCCCAAATTTCGCTTGAGTAGAGTAAAGTGGAAATAGTTAGAGCGTTGTAAAGCGTTACCTTAGTATTCCAGCCATCAGACTTACAATTTACTAGAATGTTTCTTACACTAGCTGCTGCTAGCGAACCTTTAGAAATAAAATGTTTTGATGCTTGTAAAAATTTGCATGTATAAGAGAGAGGAACGCCAAGATAGGTAAATGTTTTGACATACTCTACTTTTTGTCGATTGTAAGTTAGGGCACGAAGTTTTTTGGGTTTAGTTGATTTTGAGAAAATGACAGCCTTAGTTTTACCAACATTGACTTGGAGTTGGTTCTCTTGACAATAAATAAGAAGCAAATCGAGTATCTCTTGAGCATCAGACCAACAGTACGCTAGGATAACTAAATCGTCACAGTACAACAACATAAGAATATAAAAGGTTCCGGTTTATGCTGCAGAACCTAAATGCATTTTATCTGTAATTTTCTAAGGAAATGCGCTAAACCCTTTAAAGATAAATATTAACTAAGCTTTAAACTAGTGCAAATAATAGTGCGTACTGCTAATTTTAGAGGCATAGTTTTGTATAACCAACAGGATAATTATGCGCCTCAGCAAAAACAAAATCAAGCAAAAATATCTTTACGAAAAAAATGATATTTAGGATCGCTGCAGCTCTCCGCCCCGCCAAGTCACAAAGAAAAGGTGAAATACCTCGCTTAGTCATTAAACAAATTCAAAAACCCACTAAACCTGCCAGTGTATATCACTGTACGCAACAAAGTAGGGTTTTTGAGGGTCTGTAGCGTGAAAACAGCTAAAGATACATAAATAATATTATAATATCTTTAAAGGGTCTGTCTTGTTAATTAAAAATTAATAAATGTTTTTTTTAAATCTGCCCTGTAAAAGTGGAGGAAAAGAAGTTTGAAAATAGAACTTTTTACGACTTCTTATTCATCCTGCACTTTTTATTCACGCACCTACGAAAAAAGGAAGTCCTCCAGTTCCTTTTTTCCCTTGTACAAGTCTACTGACTCGCAAAAAGTTATCAACTTGTTTAGGGGTAGTTCTAATAGTTCCTTTGAAGGAAAGCTGGCCAGATAGATCTAAGGTCTGCCACCTAAGATACGTCAATCCAAGACAAGTGCTTAAGGTATGTGAAGGAGTCACCTCGTCCTCCTCACATAGCCTGCATTTAGGTATAGCTGCCAATCCCATCAGGTTTATATGGCGGTTAAGCCGACAATGATCATTAAGAACACCAGTTATCGAGTGGCAGGTACTTCTTTTCAAGACTAAAATTGACGTGGTAAGCCTTTTAGACAGTCTTTTGGTAAGCAGCTTGGGGTGCCTCATACTAGCAGAATGAATACACAGGCTTCCTAAGTCTCTATTCATAGAGTCCTAACGAGCTGTCTTAACAATACAGCGAGCAACACCTACTATAGGCTCAGCATGATAGTTGCAAAAAGTTATTGTCAAAACTAAATGCAGTCCCAAGATAAGCAATATTATGGTTTGGTCTAATTTAATTTTTCAAAGTCACCATAAGGGGTAACAAAATTACCAAAGTTTGTTAATAGTCGTCAAAATAAAAATGGTAAATTTGAACTCGCAAATTGACTGGCATCGTCTATTTGCTGGTATTGTTGAAAAACTGAGGACAAAATCTGAAGTAATATTTAACCTTTTGTCTTTCTGGTTATAAAAAAGATCAGAAAGAATAGGACTGTACATGAAAATGGTCCTTTCTTTCATGTCTTAAGTTCTTTGATCATGTGAGAAAAGTTTTATATTAAAAATCGTTTATATTTTTATTTTATATATATTTTTTGTATTATTTCTTTCTTTGCAAATTTTATTTATTTCATGGCACTAACACATCGTCAACATGTTCCAAACTAATAATATTGAGAACGAGACAGAGCCTCCGCTCTAGTTTTCTACTGGGGGCACTCATTCTTTTGAAACATTATTTTCTTTAAAAGAAATATACATTTTATTTTAATTGTTAAGAATATTATTTCATTTTTGTGTATATGTATATATATAATATATATATATATATATATATATATATATATATATATATATATATATATATATATATATATATATATTATTTTAATGATATAACAAATTAAATAAAAAATAGCCCAGAAATGTGCGTCCAAAATATTTTTTTGCTGAAATCACGATCTAAGAATTTTTATATTGAGCGTTAGGATAAATATAAGATGAGAAAAGAATAACAAAGGACGGGAAAACCTTCTTAAATTAGTGCATTTTTAATTAACAAAAACGATACTATACTTTTACCACTCAAACACATCTAATATTATCGGCTGAAGTGTGAATTTAGTGACTATTAAAGTTAGTTATAATATTATATGCTCAGAAACAAAATTAGGTTTGTCTGATATAGATTTTATAAATCGTTTATTAATGAATTGATGTAAAAAACTAATACTTTGGAGAAGAATTAGCTTATTTATACGCATTAATCAGCTGTTTCCATTTTATTGAATTTTCGAAAAATATAGACGTCGTCATATTTTAGGTTTTTATTTTATTTTTGAAATGTATGTCAAAAAGAATAGTTACTGAGCCTGCAGTTCAATACCCAATTAAATTTTATTCTTTCGTGCTTTTTAATCTATCCTGTTAATAAATTTAATTGCTTGTTTAATTCAAACGTTTTTCCGTTGATAAACATTTAGGGGGAAGCCGAAAATTGATGTCTTGACAGAGGTCGGGATAAAATGTTTAAGAAGCACTGCTTTATTATAATCCAAACTATTCTGGACTTTAAAATCAAAGATATATGAAATTAGAAAAACAAATCTGTATTGCATTATTAGCCTACTTATATACTTTACAGGGGCAACTGTTCTTTTCATTTTTCTTTACCTACTTACCAGGCGCCCACGTCCATTAAGAATTAGGATCCTTAAGAAAGAAAAAAAAGAGAAGAAAAAAGGCGAAAAAATAAAGGAAGAAATCATATATATATATAATTAAATTTATTAAATGAATATTATATATATATATATATATATATATTATATTATATATATTATATATATATATATATATATATATATATATATATATATATATATATATATATATATATATATATATATATTATATATATATATATATTATATATATATTATTATATATATATATATTATTTCTTATATGATATATGTATTTTAATGTTACAATAATAATAATACTACTGGGTATAATGGTGCTAATAGTAAATTTTGAACATATATACATGTTCTATATGTAGAAAATATTTGAAACAATAAATATGGAAAAATGAATAAGGAGCAATTGGCCATTTAGACCCTACGCGACCAAAGGTCACAGGGGCCGGCCGCTCAGCGGCGAAGGCCCTCCAGAGTATGATCTGGAGTTCATTAAATAAGATTTTCTTAATTTTTCTTTTCCTAACTTATACCGATGTGTATAGTATGTGGTGTGCATGTGTGTGTGTGCTATCCCCGTAACTTGGTATCAGTGCATTTATGCAAAAGAAAAATGTTAATATGTGTTTATACAAATAATTCAAAACCGGGATTTCAACTAAATTATACATTTGAGGGATTTTTATGACCCCCAGAGAAGTTTCTTCTTTAGAGTATTCACCACATACGTCTTTAGAGTATGTGGTGTGTGTGTGCGTCTGTAATCACACGACTAGGTATCAGTGGATTTATGCAAGAGAGTTGATACTTGGTACACAAATTATTCATTAGGTTAAAAATAACTAAGACTAGAAAATAATATTTCCAGTCTATCATAGAAAGTAATTTATCTATGACCTTATTTATTACTCCGCAAAAATTCATAAAACGGGAGAAATGTTGACGTAAACCCCAAAAATGTGGGGCTTCGCTGATCTATATTCAGAATGTGTTTAGTATTATATAATGGTAACACTGGTTTACTCTGGCAAAGAAGACGAAGAAGATATTTAACCCCCACTCCTTGACGTTTTGACAACCCACGTTGTGAGGGCATACCACATTAATTTTTTATTCATAGGTAATTTAAATTTATTTTACCTCTTTAAATTGTTAGAAAAGCGTTTTTGTTATTATCTTTATTATAAATATATAGTAATCTTCTTTATCTATTGCTTACTTTTCGTATTCTAGGACCTGTTTTGACGATCCAGCATGGCCAAGTCGAAGAATCATACAAATCATAACCAGAGTAAGTTTCTGTTTTTTATTCAGGTCCTACAAGTATGCCCAATAGTTTGAATATATTTATTTAGTTGTTTATAGAGTTAACGATTTTATGTAATTAGGTAACCTAATGAACGTATAATTAACTTCACTCTTTCCTTGAGTTCGTGTGATTATTTACTATAATGGTGAATATTTTACTTGAGCTGTTATTAATTATTTTATACCTGATTAGAATCGTTTAGGTCTTAAATTATATCGTACAAACACTCAATTAGTTATATGACCTAAGCTAATGAAATCCAGTCCACTTTGCTGATACTCTTACATATAGCGTGCTATATATTCAGTTCATATCAAGCAAGAAAGGTCCCTGTTAAACATTTTTATAATATGTGTCCCTAACTCTAATAAACATGGTGTTTTGGCAGGTTTTACTTAGTTAACAGTACAGCTGTAGTAGAAATGGGATTGGACACAGGGTTCATCCTTGAAACTAGGGTTGCCAGGCGTCCCGATTTTAGTGGAACAGTCCCGATATTGACACCTTTGTCCTGCTTGTATTAAAAGTTCTTTTGAAACTAAAAATTTCCTGATATTATTTTTAATTAAATTTTCATTACATACAAAATGCGCCAACATTTATCGTCTGTAATATATTGTTAAAAACATGGACAAACTTATGGGCTGCATGGGATAAGTTTTTTGACCCCATCCAAAACCCCTAATTCTACATTCTGTCCCGTTAGGGATTGAATATCTCTTGTTTTTTATGTTTAATTCAGTTTTGATTGGGGGCCATCTTCTGTAATGTCGCCCCATGGGAACTTTTATAGAATAAGGACCACCCAAAGGAGGTCCCTTTTCTATAAAAGTGCCAAATTTTTAATTTATGTTTGGACAACAAGCTTGTTATCGTAGTTTAGAGTAAGAATTTTATTTGCTTATGTTTTTAAATTTGTATTTGCAACCTGGCTGTTAAGTGATATTTATTACTTTAGAAATTTATTATTGCCTCACTTTGCTCGATAATAAGTTTCTACAGGAGTAAAATTATACAGCTGAGTTGCATGTATGGAATATTTCATAAATATTTATAAAATAATCGTTCTAAATATGTTGTAAATATATAGTAATTATTTAGAGAGGGTAGAATAATAAAAAAAAAATGTTTTAAATTAACTATATTTATTTTCAAGGACTAAGGAGTTGAATTCATTAAAAAAAGGCCAACTCCTACTCATTAAAAAATTGCGGACTTTGACTCCGAGTCCGCAGCTCTATTATTAAGTACCTTAGCTCCTCATCCTTAAATTTTAATGATAAGTTTGCCTCAAACTGCAACTCCTGAGCTCCTCTTTGTTAAAGGAGTATGCCTGTGTTGTATACTTATAATTTTTAATATGCTCTGATTTTCAGACTGTAATAGATTAAATATGATGATAAAATAAAACTCCCCAAAATATTGTATCTATTGTGAGAGTTACTCTTATTTGACTTAATTTAGACACCCTGTGAGGGGAACTCTTAATATTAATTCTCTTTATTACTAGTTAAACTATATCAAATCTGCCCCTTTGTTAATAATATTATTAGTGTATTAATTTGTTTTTTTCTTAAATTTACAGATAAGAAAGCTCACAGAAATGGTATCAAAAAGCCCAAGAGGTATCGTCATGAATCTACTCTTGGAGTAAGTAATATGACTTCCTTAATTGATTTATTGTCAGTTTATCCTTATTTTAGAGCACATTACTCCTTAACCTGAAGAGTAGTATTTCTAACTTGTTATGCATTCACATTAAATAATTCTGGACCTCCACACCAGAATTATTTTAATTCATAAATTTTTGATTATCTATTATTGTTAAACTCTTAGTAACTATTATTTTTTTTACTTTTATTACTCTAGTTCTCAAAGTCTCTTTCTAAGGAAATGTTTAGTGATGGCTTTTGTACTTAAAGTTTTAGGTCTTTACACTTGCTTTGAAAAAACTTAAATTGCTTTTTTGGCCAAACACTCCAACTTTTTGTCTTTCAACAACTTGCTACAATATCAGCCTCTCTGTAGCAAGCCCATTATTTAGTATGCACGTAACTTGTGTGTGTGTATCTATTTTTGCTAAATCCCATTATAACTGCTGCTAACAGTCCTGTAAGTCAGATCACAAGGCTTTCATTAAGCCATGTAAAATAACAAGTTATTTTTTGGACGAATAAAGACAATCGGCCCTGGTATGATTTCGGCAATCAGAAGGCATATGTCCAGATTCAGCTAAGTTTAGTAGTATATTATGTTACAAGACTGTAAAGAAGGTCTTTTTTACCGTAGTGACTATGACTCAACTAAGAGAAGACAGACAGTGAAAGGAGCCTATGCTATTCTTTTTGGCGTAGTAATAGTAAACAACTATTTTGAAGAAAAACTGTTTAATGTATAAAAATTTGCAGGTACACTTCTTACAAAGACCTCGTTGGCCAAAATTTTCATTCTGGGGGTGTATTTTCAATGTCTGAAACACTATTCATGATTATTAAACACTTGATAATAAATAATTAATAATCTCACTCTCCAAAATAACAAATCTTCGTTAACCAAAATGTTTGATTATTTATTTGAAAAAAGTTATAAGAACATAAAAGGTAGGTTATAACCTAGTAGTTACTAGTGTCCACTTAGTGGACATTTGAGGAACTTCACCTCTAGTTTTTTACAGTCACTGACTGTAAAAGCCACAAAACTCTTGCAGATGGTAAAAATGCATTTCACCCACTTTTTTGAGGATGTAAAGCGCTTACTTTACAGCCGCTGGAAAAATAATAATTGTTTTTTCTGAGTACTACCGTAGGAGGGCTTTTTGTGGAAACTTTTTTTTACTTATTGCTGAAAGGAAGATTAACGTTGCAGAGTAATAAAAACATAGATTTAAAATGTTTTACAAGAGGCAGTCCTGCCAACTTTTTGTAATTTTAAATGGAACAGAGTATTTGCACTGTTTTTTATTGCTTTATCTTAAAGTATACTGTGTAAGGTATTTGTAAGGTATAAAGAAAAAATAAATACTTCAGTAGAAATAGCAAAAAACAGACTAGGTTTAGGTTTAAAAAAGACCTAAAAATTTTAGTATATCAAGTATGTGGGGTTCGAAGCAGGATTACATAGCTGCACCTTGAATGAGTTGTGGACTTTTCTTAGTACAGCTCCTTTAAAATTTTATTGATGCCAGAGTGCTGTTTTCTTCTCCCACGTTATTTGTTTTTCCTCTCCCCATCTTTAATTGCTTATCTTGCATTTTGCTTACTCAAAAATAAGTAAAACAATTTCGATAGAGCCTAAGATCATTTTTACTTTTCCACATTTATACCATAGGTATTTAGGACAAGCATTGTGTTAGCAAAACAAATTTGAAACTGGGATTTTGCCTAAATCATCCATTTCAGGTGTTTTTAAGACCTCCTGAGTAGTTCTTACTAATATGTCTATTTGTATGTGTTTGCATCTGTTATCATCTTAACTCCCATTGTATTTATGCTAGAGAGTACAAAAATCAATCATTGGCTTGTCCCGAGCGAACAATTGAATAATCTTTTTTCGGGAATAAAAACAATCCCTTTATTCCCAGTAGTCATCTATCCAGGTACTGAATATGTAGTACTTCGCTTTTTAAATATATAATTTTTATAATAATACGATTTTTCTGTTTCTGATTAATTATTGACTATGTTCTCGCAATGTAAAATATTGTATAATGGACTAAGAATTAATTGGAATTGAACTGACTCTTCTGGATTCTGCTTAACACCTGTGATTCGGCAAAAACTGTTGATATATTAGTTGTATTGAAAGAAACTTGTTCATAACAAATGGAATACATTCATGCCAAATTTTACTTGTTAAATTTCACTTTCAATTATTTAATTAACTTATTCAAGTCATTCGATAAAGATTGAACTAATGCTCGTAACGAGATGAAACTTGGTAAATTTGTTGGCCATATGGCTACATGCACGCTACATTTTAAATCGATCGAAACATATTTCCATATTTTATGAATTTTCAAAATGTTTGCTATTGATTATTGCTGTTAGTTAATAACTAGTTTTTAATTATTTAAAAAAGTGGTTTATGATATTTTGGAAAGAATTGAACCCAAAGATTGATTTCATAACAAAAACTCTCTGGCAAAAACACTCTGGGGGCTTTGATGATACACACGCATACAGACAGACAATATAGTAAAAACTACTCAAGTGGTGTAAAATACACTTAAAACAAATAATTCATGTGAAATCCCAGTTTCAGATATCTAAAGCAAACACAATACTTTTCCTATATACTTCATTTAAAATTAAAAATGCAAATACTCGTAAGCGAAAGGGTTGTAATGAGGTAATTTTGTTAACCCTTTAGATTTTTGTTGCCACTTTTTTCTAGTATTTCTACCCTAATCCTTAAGTTATTTTTGTTGGGATCTAATTTTTAAATTTTATGTATTTAAACTTTTTATTAAAGTGGATATTTATAAAATAATTATTTTTCCAGGTTGATCAAAAATTTTTAAAGAATTTAAGATTCGCCAGGAAACACAACCTCAAACCCCAGAAGCAAGCTAAGAGAGCAGCTATGAGGAAGGAAGCAAGAGATAAGAAGATTGCTGCTGCTAAATAAATCTTGATTTTGTATTCTTAATTTCTTTATTATTAATTAATACATATTATTTTTTATTTTAATAAATCTTGATTTATTTATTTGTTCTTAAATATATTATTACCTGGAACAGTTACAGAGAATATACTTAAAAAAGAGGAATAAATGTAAGAGCAATCATAAATTGTGCTTTTTGTGTAATTTGTTACCTAATAAAAAAACTTACTACTTAATAAAAATGTAGTAAAATAGTAGAAGAATTTACCATATAGGTTTGACGAAGGATGGATGTACTTATTCTTTAATATAGAATGGATTCCCATTCTATTGATGGTATTCCCGTGACAATTAATTACCCTAATGTCTCCTACTTTAATCTCTACTCAGCAATTGCATTTGGTTAAAGGGGAGTAACCATGTCATCAGGATACATCTCTATACAATTATGATTATTATTCTAATTCTAGTGAAAATTAATTGTTATGCTATTACATATTTTTTATTGTCCTTAAATTAGATCTCTATGTTTGCACTCTTATTATGGCAACAATATTAGACTCCATTACGGCAACAGACACCAAAACTAATAATACCGTAAGTGAAGCCAATGGTGTCTACAAAAATTAACATTCTTAACGCCAACTTAAAACTATATTGATATCAGAATCAAATATTTGGCTCCACAGCTCCATACAGAAACTAGGGTTTTCCGAATCCAGAATTTTGGGCTTATTCTTCAAACTCTGGTACTCTAAAGTCAAACCCACTCGTACCGGGTTTGTTAAAAAAACCACAATTTTTACCAATTTCGATTAGATGGTTATAAGAGTTCTTTATGCACCAAGGTAGTGAAGAATACTATTTTCCCTGAGCAGTTACATCACCTCAGTTTTGTAAAGAACTATATTACTTCATTCATGTATGAGCATTTAAAAGCTATTCACAATATCTCTATTGCTGCTGCATCTTCAAATTAAATTCAAGAAACATGTGGAGCTGAGGTCAAAAGAATTACTACAATACACATTAAAACTGCTATAAAATATGGCAGTGTTGTTCTGTTTATATACTTTTATAATGTACAGTACTATTGCTGTATATAAATATATAGAGTGAAACTTGTTTGAACCAGACCCAAGTTTCCCCAAATCCTAATTGAAGCCTTAAATTTCCTCTGAGAATAAAGGTTTGATACATTAAATTTCAAAATTTGGGGACTTGAAAGTAAAAAAAAAAGCCAGTGACTTTTACTATTATATATTTAAAGTTGTCGTGAACTTAATTTCACCCACAAGAAAAGTCTTTTGCTACGCACAGATCAGAGCCAGCAAATGTATCAGGTTATACATAACTAGTATTATATTTGATTCTGTTAGTATGAAAATTGGGACTTGTTATTTTTCAATATTAGAAAATTTCTTAAAATAAAATAAAGCAAGATGAGAATCCTAAAGAAAAAATTGTGAAGAAACCATTTCATAACAGAAATTAAGATTAAAAAAATGTCGCTTTCTTAGCTAGGTTAATCAATACAGGTAAACCAACCATGAAGGAGTAGAACCCTATTTCATGAGGAAATTTTTCAGTCACTGGACCAATGTGTCAAAGCGGGTGCACTGAATTAATTACATCAATCTAAGCGTCTAAAAAATTGATCCTGTAAGAGGAAATTAAGTTATACATAATAATAACTCAAGCAATATAGTGGTAGCGGCATCCCCAAAGCGGATTTAAGTTGAAGACCTTAGTATCACAGATTAATAGATTGGATTGTTATTATCTTGTATCTGCTATCAGATTGTTTTTTGTTTTTTCTTACCTGGTAAACCTTTGATGTTATAGTAGAAACTGAAGAGAGATAGATGAAGAGTTTCTTCACATTGGACCTATAAATTAACATAAAGTAAAATGAATCTCCTCAATTATTTTGGTTATGGAAAAAGTCCATAACCAATTGATCCTTTTCTAAAAGGATCTATTTAGAATTTATTCATATACATTATATGAAGAAAATAATTTCCTCCTTGAACTATCAGTCCCATTTAGTTAAAAGTAGTCTTTTTGACAATTAAGGGTTGGATTACTTTTTTTAATGTTATTAAAAGACTTGTTAGTCATTACAAATACAGGTCAGTGTTGTTATCCATTCTGATTAATAAGAACCTCTAAACCAACAAGTATAATCTTGAGGTATTTTTACTTTAGAAAGGCATTCTTTTTATTTAATAAAAAATTGAAGCAGTCCCCCCTCCCTCTAATAGATTTCCTTAAATATCAGCTAAAATAGTTATAGATGTTAGTCTTTGTCCATTTGGTAAATTATTGAGGAAAGTCACTTTATTAAAAAAAATGTGTACAACTAGAAAAAAAGGTATATATATATATATATAATATATTCCTGATCAGTGAGTCCCCCTTCCTTTCAAAGCAATAGGCCTACGACCGCTTTGCGGCCACATGGTTGTCCAGTGTCAGTTTGTCATATTGCTAGTTTATTAAAGAGTATGTAAGTTGCTAGTTCACCACGATATAAGCGAATATTCAAATGTATTATTAGTCAAAAAATGTGATTTGTTTTCATTAGGTTATATATGTCTATCAATTAAACCAGAACTAAAACTGATAATGAAATTTTACTTAGCATTTTGTTAACCACACATAGTAGTACATGTGTAAAAAATTTCAGTTTGAGCTTAACAGTTTTTGTGATTTTTTGAAATGTATGGTGGGTCATTATTGTGGGTTAATGACGTCACACATATTTTATAAAACAGTATGGTTTGGGACATTACCAAGGTTGATATTTGTAAGAAGTTTCATATCAATCTGAGAAAGCCTTCCGATTGTTTTGTAGCCTACAGGGATACACTATATGTAGTCTTATAAAACTCTCCTTGTAAACCCTTAAATATTGAGGTAAATAATGTCCATAATTGTCAATAATAATACCTCCATCAAGCTGAACTAATTACAGACCTTTAAACTAAATTCTTATTTACTCCTCATCTAACTATCCTTATTATTTTATACTTTAAAAACATCTATATTTGCTCACACCTAAATATTATTATTCTATAATCAAAAATATCAAATTTTCTTATATCTTATTTAATTAAACTTCAATGGAGGAACATAACCCTGCAATTGACCTCCAAAAAAAATTGTTTCGTAGAAAAGAGTAATATTCTTCTTAAATAACTGCCCTTGTGTATGTCTAGGTAGAGGCTGACCAAGAAGTGAACATATAACTGGTGCCAATGTGTTCAGTCAAAACACATTAATAACAAGGAAAAATGAGTTGTAGAGTTTCAAGTAATGAAATAAAACTGGATTACTTCACCAATGATGTATATTTGACTTAGCCAGCTTTCAATCTTAACAGATCCATCATTAATGCCAGTAAGCAGTGAAGAAAAGAGTCAGGAGACAGTGGTTACAGTTTTGCCAAAAAGTTTGTAGCTGAGGTTTCTTTCCTGCTTCCTGGCACTGATGATCTGTTAATATTGGAAAATGGATACGTCAATTATACATTATTAGTGGAGTGACAACCTAAATATGCTTCTTTGCTAGTTAACAGATTTACTGACTTGGCACTAGATGATTTAAATAATTATATTTTCCTTTTTTCAACTTTTTGGAAAGCCTTTCATAAAAATAAAGAAATAATTATAGTATAACAGAACATTATATTTTTTTATTCACACTCCATATTATGTTAAAAACATTTCACTCAATTCAGTCATTTATTTAAATATTTAGCATATTTATTCATTAATGACTTCCAACATAGCTTTATTTCTTTTTTTTAATTTAAATAGTAAATATATTATTTATTTAATTTTTAAATTACACATACATCTTTCATAATTTTCCCTACTTGCTATAGAAATGGAACATTCCTTTGCTCTTCCATTTTTTAAATTTATTTTAATTAACTTACATCCTTTTTTTTGGTTATAGTTTTTTTTGTTAAATTTATTAGATCAATTAAAATTAATATCAAAATAGTGGTAGAACTAAGTTTAACATCTTTAACAAAATTCATGTTTATTTTGGAAAAGAACAAGTTGCACTTTTGATAAAGTTGGTTTCATTAAACAATAATGATAAAATTAAATCAATAACATAAAAAAAATATTAGAATTTTCTAACCAACCAAAAGTTAACTGAGCATTTAAGATAATGATGCGATTAGTATGAATTCCAACTTTTTTTAAGCAAGAAATTTAATAAACCATTGACAGGAAGACTACATCAAGTGGAACAATAAATTTAAGTTTAATCATTCACCTAGCGAAATCACCCAAAGTACAAAAGTCAACCATTGGCAGACAAACAATTTGACAGATAAGTAAATTTAAATTCATAAAAATTATAAGTCTAAAATATTTCATTTTATTATTTTTTTATTCTGTTTTATACATTCTATCTTCTTTTTGAGAAAAAATTATGTTTGCAAGATTAGTTCTCCCTAAAAATGTTTGCATAGGCTTTATAAAATAATTTATTTTAGCTCGATTGGTAGCAAAATATTATGGAATAGAATATCAACTACATTTTATTAAAAAAAACTTAACACCAAGTTTTTTGAGTACAATGTTGCACTAATACACCATTTATTGCTTATAAAATTACAATGATACTAATTCACATTCAAGAAAGGCTGTGGTTCTTTTCAACAATCTTGTAATTAATGCAAGAATGCATTAGTTTAAAAGAGTAGTCTATTGTTTTACTTAGTTGTATTTATTATTTTAAATTAAAAAAGTGCCTTATTTAGGACAACTTACTATCTAAAATATGGGTGAAGTAATTCTTTCAAAATGGGTTGAGAAAAAAATTATAAATATAGAATTGTTTTAGTGTCCCTTCATAAATAAACATTAAGAAATAATTTGTTTATAGAAAAAACATTATTTTCTGAGTTTATATAAATTACCTTATTATCATAAATATTAAATTATTCTCTTATCAAAATTTCTACAATAAAAAATAGCACTCATACAATTCAATTAAAAACTGAGTAAAATATGGGACAAAGAAGAAAATTTGGAATTAAATTTTAAACAAGAAAAACTTTAAATATGTGAATTAATATGTTATTTATTTTTGTTTTTATTGCAGCCTGTGTCTTTGAATCTACTACCTGCTATTGCTCGACACCAGTATCTTACTATTAGCTCACAGTTCTAATTAGTGGACATTCTTAGCAAAAATTATAAAGACATATCCAAAAAGATGGAATTATATTCAGCATACTAGACGACAATGAGGAACTAAAAGTATTTTTAAGAAAGACAAATTTAATAAGGAGAGCCATGTCCTGAAATAGCTACTCTTAGATAAAAAAGTCTGCACTTAATGAAAGTACAGCATATGCACTTTCAAAATCATTGATTCAAGCTTAGCAAACAATTATTAGGGGTATTAATTCAGCAAAATAAGCATAGGGTAGTAATTTCATGATGAAATACAACTAACCAGGTCATAAAAAGCAAAGGGTAGTAATGTCATGATGAAATACAACTAATCAGGTCATAAAAAGCAAAGGGTAGTAATGTCATGATGAAATACAACTAACCAGGTCATAAAAAACTTAGGGTAGTAATGTCATGATGAAATACAACTAACCAGGTCATAAAAAACGGTAGTCATAAAAAAAGGGTAGTAATGTCATGATGAAATACAACTAATCAGGTCTTAAAAAGGTAATTAAGATAAAATATGTTTGTGGGTTTCAAAATTCAAAACAAATAAGTATAAATAGTATTTAATCGTTGTGAAATCTAACTAAAATAGTTCTTTAATCTATTAACATACACCGAGGAATTGTGGTTATCTTTCACAGTTTAATCTGAGGTTATGATAACCGAGTTTTAGGCTCTCAAATATATTATTATTTATAAGTAATTTTTGCTAAAGTAGAATTAAAATTACTTATCAACACAAAGGAGTTTTTAATAAATTTAAAACTTTATAAATAGAGGTTTAAATGTATAGATTTATATTCAGGGGTAAAGGCATGAAGTTCTTAGCAATATTATCCTGGTGTTTTTCAACAACTTTTAAAGAATATTTTAGATGGACTTAAATCTCAATTATAAATAGTTGTTAACTAGTAAAACTTTGCTATAAGTTACAAACTTAACATACTTAGCTAATTGCAAATATCTGAATCTTACCTTAATTGTAAAAAGCAATTCATTGCAAACTACTTTACATAAGGACACACAGAGATAAGTTAAGTTCACTTCATATTTCTTAATGCCTGCAGTTGCCATGAATTTAAACAACCTAAAACTTATTATTAAGATCTAATAACAAAAAGCCCACCCCCTGAGCATTGTTTTGCGAATTTCTTTGATATATTGATTTTTAAAGCGTTACACAATAAAAGTTAATTTTAAAAACTAAAGGAATGTAAGTTACCAATTT
The DNA here is from genome assembly GCA_018340805.1 of Microvelia longipes. Taxonomy (NCBI): domain Eukaryota; kingdom Metazoa; phylum Arthropoda; class Insecta; order Hemiptera; family Veliidae; genus Microvelia; species Microvelia longipes. Next base: position 58,342,602 of record JACMZG010000008.1, read on the forward strand.
TCCAAAAACTAATGGAATATTCAAACAAATACATTGGAATGTAATATAATAAAATTTTTATTAAATATACAACTAAAATATACTAATTAAAAATTAATTACTTTAGGAATAATAAGGAGCATTTGATTTCTGGATTAATATTTAAAAATCTTAATGTAAATTTATATACATAGTAAATCTCAATATTTTCTTTTTTACAATCATGTTTTTATATGGTGCATTACATAAAGAAATGGTTAAGGTTAATATTATTAATTAATTTCTGTCAGTTAGCTCTATTTGTTTGGTTATTGTTTTTTCATATATCTTTTTTAATTAAGTCATAAATATGTATTTTAATTAAATAATCTGACCTCTAAAATGGTCTACCATCTAATAGATTAAATTATCTATCTTTTCAATTTTATACAATTTTTTTTAAATTTATATATTTAAAACTTTAAATTAATTACTGAGAATTTTTAAATAAATATTTATCAATAGATAAATAAAATAGATATTGTTAACACTCAATTGACATTCAATTTTAACATTTTATTTTAATTTGTTTTTCTTATTATTTCAAACAAATATTAATTAAGTAAATAATAATATATAGTGAGATCATAATGAAGAACAAGGTTAAGGACTTTTAAGTCTCAGTAACATAAACATTGCAGTGTTTTTATAATTAAAAAACACTGCAGTCAAGTCTGGCTGAGTAACTCCCATGCATTTTAAACCAAATTGAATTTTAGATATTAAACTAGTCAATGAAAATATCAACCACAATAAGGACATAGCTGTGATGTGCTTATTATTTATCTTAATTCATTATAAAGAAAACAATAGAGGTTTACTTACTCCCCTCTTCATATCCTTTCTCAAATTAAAAGTTTTTAAAGGACCTCAGTTGATAAAAACACTTATACTTGTAAGTGAATAAATGAATGGATTTGGTATTTTAAATACAAACAATAAATCTCCTTTTTTAATTCCATTCTACAAATAAGTATTTTTATGTTTAACCCAATGAAAAATGATAATGGCTTTAATATTTGAGCATTCAAATTTAATATAATAATAGAAGTTACTAAAAATAACAAGAAAGTACTTCAAAAATAAATATGAATAAATGGAACACAATCTATAAAGGTTTTTTAAGAATACTTTGCTTATATATTTTTTGTAATTTTATTATAATTTATTTATCTACTCTATGACAAATTTACGTTGAATAATAATAATAACGGTGACAATTTTTTGTTTGTGAATACTACACTTATTTTACATACATAGGTTTCTTTGTATATTTTATAAATAATTAGTACAGTTAACATTGAGTATGACCCGTAAATATCTACACTGCTAGTTCCTCGTGGTCCTTATACATTCCATGATCTATATAATTTCGACAACTTGAAAACGTTTTAATAAAAAAAAAACTTCATTAGTAAACAAAAATAAGTAAATTAAAATAATTTAAAAATAAATTTTGTATTTTGATGACACTAAAAGGAATACATAAAAAATCTTCTTACTACATAAAACGAAACATTAAACAAATCATTTTTTTCATATAATTCCTCCATTTATTTAATCCAATTATTTAAAATCGAACTTTCTTCAAATTAAACAAACAGAAAGGATCTGTGAGTCTCTTTCTGTAGAATCTTTCAATAATGGAATGCAGTTTTACAAATTGGATTGCAAAAGTATCATTGAAAGATTTTAATGATTCAGTACTTTATATTTAGTACAAAGATTGCAAAGAAAGCTTTTATTTTAACAGACTTTACAAAAATCAACCGTTGGTGTATAAGCAGCATGGCAATTAAACGTTGTATAAATTTGATTTAGATAGTGTTACCATGTATAAATGAGAACAAATTAAATGTACATGAATGAAACTATATTGAATTCATTATTTTTATAACGAATTTTGAATTTTATTATTATACCACAATCAAACAAAATAAAAATGACTAATGCCAAAATAATTAAATATTACATGAAAATAATTAATTAAAGTAATTTATTAAAATTAATAAAACTTTTAACTTAATCAAGTACAAAATTCAAAAATATTTCCATGGCAAGGACACTACAGTAAAGAAGATTATACTAAAGAACACAAGCCATGACAGGGAGACACTGGGAGCAGATTGTTGTCTTAAAGATCCTTCAGTTGGAATACCTAGAATCTCTGTAACCTTATACCTACCATTTAACTCCGAAAATTAATGTTGCCTGGCAAAAGGTTAGTACTTAACCATTTAATCGAAACCTAACCTACTGGTATTTGCAACTTAATATTTATGATTTTGAAAAATGTGATAAAAATATAAGTTAAAATTATATAGATTATTGTAACAGAAAATATAAATATTAAACATTTCTCAGTGGTAGAATTTATTAATTTATAATAAGGTGGCGGAATTTATTGATGTGGAATGTAGAAATCTAATTAGCAATGCTGTTTCGTAAAGATCCAAATATATAAATACACAACAAATAATACTTTCCATACAAAAAAAAAACAAAGAAGTAACAATAATTTCAAAAAGATGTGAGCTGAAAATATTGTTAACCCTGGTCACAAAAAATTTAATTCTGCACTATATAACAAATCAACCAATTGGTTTCTTAATCATTCATATAGTGTTAAGTATAATATAATTCTTTTTGTAGTGGTTAGGCTTTAACTTATTAAACATAATAAAAAAATCAATGTAGGTACATTTCTTTTAATAAAAAATGTGAAATGAAAAAAAAGATTTTATAATGCATTATTACAATTGATTAGTCCAGTTATAAAATTAAAAATACATTCACTTATAAAAATTGGTATGTAACATTAAATTTCAGTAATAATAGTTCATATTTAATTTGTTTTTTTTTAAAGAATATCTTCGTAAAGTATGAAAAGCATACACATTTTTTTTAATTTGTAACTAAGTTAAATAGTTTTTGATGTTAGTTAATAAACTAGTGCCATTTTGTAAAATTTAGAGAAAGTTTTTAAATAACTAAAAATTAATTAAAAAAATATCTATGAAACCAACATAAATAATAAAATTAATAATCTAAACCAAAATAAATTTAGAATTGGCAATAGCACTAACCAATAATTCTATTATTTTATTCATAAATTAAAGTTATAGTTTTATTGGTTTAATTTAAATTAAACCAATTTAAAAAATTGGAATGCACCACCACAAATGAAATGAGATAATATTAAAAATCAACACATTAAAATGGAAGGTTAAGGAAAGTAGAAACTATGAAAACAAGTTTACACATCATCAGTTTTATATCCAAAATTGTATGTTTTTAAAGACTCAATTTAAAATAAATTGAAAAAGAATGAAATAATATGAATGAGAGGCATATAAATATATTAAGGAAATTTCTTTTTTTATCATTTATTTATTTTGCCACTAATTAAATTTTCTAATGAATATGTTATATTATTATCTTTTGCTTGGGTTATTTAATAAATAATTTTCACATTTATAATAACAATGTAAAGATATAATTTAATAATTGTTTAATGATAATAATGAAATCTATTATTTTATTTAAATACAGATTAATTATAACACATTTAAAGTTTTGACGAGCAAAATTTGAGCCGATTATCATAACTTTGTTTTGTCAGTTAGACAATTTTATATTTGAAAGTATATATTCTGGTAATTAAATATAAGGTAATTTGGATTTTTTTAATGTAAGGACAAAATACTTGTCATTCAATAAATTTTGGCACAAATGATTTTAAATTATGAATAAGCTTGTTAAATCCAACTCTAATCACACAATTCCACAATGTATGAATTTTTCACATTATATTTGAAAATATATGGCACTAAATTTCAAATAATATAATGTGTTTATTATTATTTTCATTAATATAACTATAATTGATTAATAATTTACACATTTTTATTTTGTTTTTAAACTCAGTGTTTATTTAGTGCGTTTGTTTATAATAATCACAGTCTTTATTTCCTAATTAAAACAGGAGGAAACTAAGATAGATTTATTTTATATTTGATAAATAAACAACTTAAAAAGTACAATTAAATTAAAAACAAATAAAACATTAATACTGAAGACTTAAACATCTACATCACGATTAAAATTTTCTTTTATTTTCTTTTGACTTTATATTATTCAAATTACATACAAGTACTTTTTAAATTTTTATGTACATTTTTAAACGAATAAATTAAAATATCTTGGTAATGGTCGTTACATATAATTTGATTTAAGTAAGATCATTTTACTCAAATAATTTTGTGACCAATTTTAATTTAACCAGAGAATGCAAGTTCAAACAAGATACATCACAACAATTCATTGATTGAGAAAAATGATCTTTAAAAAAATATAAGATATCATATATATTTTATATAATTATTTTATACATCATTAGGTTCTTATAAATTTTAACTACCATATTTAGGATTATCAAATAGTTTTAATCTTTTTGATAAATAGCAACAATATTATCTTCCATAACTTTTGATTAGTTGCTTATTTTTAAATAGTACATTGAGCAACAAAATACAATGTATTTATTTATTTAATTTTTACTTAAACAAATGTGTTTTTATTTTTTATTCCTGTTTTTAATAAATCTACTGATGCGGCAGACACAACTTCTTGAAATAAATTTACACATTAATAGTAATAAAAATTGTATAATTTAAAGAAATTATAATCTGGGGTAACAAAAGGACTAGAAAAGAAAAAAAATAAGCCAATGAGAATATTAAACTTAATAAATTATTGAATTTAAAGTAAAATTTAAAGATAGAAACATATTAATAATCTTATTTTAACTGCTCTACCTATTAAACACTATCGAGTACAACGTTTAAACTCTAAGATTACAAAATAGAGGTTATAAACGAATTTATATTTTTATAATCTATTATTAATGAATCTTACCATCACAACATAAACCCTAACCAAAATTTTCAATGGAAGTGCATCTAAAATGATTCAGTGCAAAAACAACACACAATAATATTAATACTTAGTTTCTTTTTATTCAATGTTCTACATGTTAAATGAGAATTATACAAAAAAGTATTTAATTAAGATGAAAACTAGAACAAAATACAAAGGGAAAACTAATTCATAGTGGAGTTATTTTCTTATCTAAACAAATGAACTAAAAAATCATAGCAATGAAAGGAAAACTTGTTTTTAAAATAGGAAGATCATATTTTCTGACTTAAAAAATGAAATGATTCGTAATTAGATATAATAAATAAAAACAATGAATTCTCATAAGTACAAATAAAATAATAATAATATAAAATGATGATGCCTGTTTAGAGCCATAGCTCATCAGGGATAAACCCTGTGGGAACCACAATGTAACTCTCTAAGTGAAAATTTATTCTTACTATGATCTTATATAGTCTGATAGAGTAACATAGGATGCAAAAGCACAGACCTCTGTGCAGTAAAATGTCAAAATAAATACAGACGCTCTGACTACCTTGATGACAGAGGCGGCTAGGAAGTAATGAAATATCGGTGACTAGACTACTGGGTTAAATAATTAAGAATTCGATGACTAGTTTCAAAAAAAGTTTTTGTTCATAAGAGGTTTAAGGATAATTAATTAACTACCTGAAAATGATAAATGAATTCTTTTATAAATGATTTTTATCTACAAAAACTTTAAATAATCCTTGTGTCAAATGCAAGGATTTATTTATTTGATATATTAAACAAATAACTACAAACAAATCATTAAAGATTAATTTAAAGTATCAAGAGGTTGTGGCTGCAAATATTATGATTAAGAATTTAATTATTATGGGAATAATATTATAAAAGGAAAATGGTAATATAAGCAGGAGGAATTACTTATGTTGCTTGTCATGCTTTCTTCCAAGCGTTCGGGTCTCTGGGCAACTCGACGGTGGGGGTTTAGTCTGCCGTGGAAGGGTCAGTGAGTCGCCTATGTCTCTTGGTTTCCAAACTGGTGACCCTAGAACATTATACACGTGCACCATCTTAATTTCCTAAGGTCTTTTAAATTCATTCTTTAACAATAAAACTATAATTAATAATCTAAAATTTAATTTAAACTATTTTTATTGTTAAGATTTATTTGTATTATTTTTTTTCAAATCATATACAAAATGTAATCTTTTTTTATATTTAACATTGATGTATTTAATCACGAAAATGAAAGATCACTTCTAATTCACACATAGTAAGGATGGAAAAATAAATAAAACACAGAAAAATAATTTAACAATCACCATCAATGCAAATATGGGCAATTATTTAAGTGTTAGTACTTGGAAAATATTTATTAGTATATTTACTAATTATATACTTATTCAATTACCTATAACGGAAAACAACAATTATTGTGTATATGTGTGGCAGCAAAGGAATAAACAGTGAATCTAAAGATATTCAAGAGTAAACAAATAATTGAACATAACAAAAGAACATTAGGTTTCTAATAGGGTCAGGAACATCAAGCGGAACACATCATCAGAAAAAATACCACTGAAATGCATAAAATAATAATGCAAGTGCATTTTAGTAAATTTTATTTTTATTTTAAATAGTAATGGAATTACATTCTAGTTTTATTTATTTTTATTTATTTAGATGGTGAGCAAGCAAATTCTGATAAATAAGTGAATTGTTTGAGAGGTTTATTTAACATAGTTATTTTTTTAAGTGTTTAATTAATTTTGGTTTGTCATCAGTTGCGGAAACCAATAGACATAATTTAATTTGCTTCAAAAGAAAAAAATAAAGCAAATTTTTTATCTTTCTTAGATTTATTTGATCTGTTTATAAGAAAGACAGAGAAAAGTGGAAGAGATCTACCAAGTGTAAACTAGAAGCGAAAAAAGAAAAGGATTAGAGTCAAGTAAATTTAGGTATCATTGCAAACACACTGAAAACATAAATTTAATACGACATAAAACATACACAGTGCGTCATAAGTATTCAGAGACGTATTCAAACTAGCACCTCCTTGCTATAAATGTTTACAACAAAAGACGGAAAGAGAAAATGGTACCGAATAGTCCTGACATTGGGGAGTTTAAAAAATTGCTGTTAATGTTTCAGCATTTGCTTTTAATTTAGGTCATTCCCATTTAATGTTTTTTAACTGAAGATAAGTAAGATCTAGTGAATTACCCTGTCTAGTTAGGAGTGGAATCAATTTTTAACAGCAAAAACTGGGACACCTATTTGTTAGAAGTCCACATTTGAATACCCTAAGTAAAAAATGAAAACCCGGTGTGTCTGTACACGTTTCTACGAATTCACTAATAAAATACATAATGCAATAATAAAAACTTAAAAAAAATACTGCTTATAAAGATTATTATTAATCAAAATTTGTATACATGCTATGGGATTATCCTCAAGTGGTGCCTTGGTGTTGTAAACATTTATACCAAAACAAAGCACACAACATTTAATCCAGTTTCATACTGGTGTTGGTAAATATGAAAATATGAGATTACCACAAGTCACAAAAACAGGGAGGAAAAATTACCAAAAGCCCTTCATTAGGGTTTAAATAATTATAATTTTGAAATTCAATCAACCCAACCTGATACCTTTAAATAAGGCATATGGGTACTTCTTTACTTTTCCAATATTATTGCTTAAATTTAGGGTTGATTGATTGATTAATTACTGATTTATTTTACCATGCAGAATCAGGATCAAATGGTCCTCTCTTTAATGTAGATATTAAAGACTACTAACATGCTAATATACTTATGACTAGGTTAAATGAATGAATATATAGTTATAGTTACGGTTATTAAATGAATGAATTAAAATTGGACAAATGAAGACAGATTTCAAATGACTTCATTTCTTAAATTGAATTATTTTAATATGAAAGAAATAAATAGATAATATACAGTGGTAATCCCAAAAGTAAATTATCCTATTCATCTTTTGATATTTTGATTAATGATTAACACTTTATTAAAGAATAAAATAAATAATTTCGAGCAAAAGCTGATTATTTCTTAAGTGAGTTTGCAAATTTACTTTAAAATTCAGTTCACAAACCAGATTTCATAATGATTATAAACTTCTGAAAATAAATTACCAGAAAGTTGTTTTTATTAATTGTGTGAATTTTAAAAAAAATAGGATAATTTACTTTGTCTGTTTTAAAAATTAATTTAATAAGCACATTTTATTATAAAAACAACCATGCTTGGTATCATGCAGGATGGTGAATGGATGGAAGTGAATAAGTAATCAAATCTGAATTTAAAGATAAAAGGTACAAATTAAGAGCATCCTAGAGTTAATTTACAAGTAAATAAGCTAGAGAGAGAATGTTTATTTATGTTAATCTTGATAATGAATAAAAACAGAACAGTTTAAATCTTGATGTTAATTATTATATTATTACTATTTTTTTTTTTTACAAATCAATTAATTAAATGTAATTTGTTAGGAAACATTGATTGTTAAAAGATAGTATCAACTTTTTACTCTCTCTTCTGGAAATATGTTGTGCTTTTAATGAAATAACAATATAAATACACACAGACATATTAATGCGTGCAAATGTGTGTAATATACATTTTGAAGGTACACCTAGAATGGTAATAGTATAACCAGGTATACCTGGAAGCATAACTAATACCTTCAAATGTCAGGCCTACTGAAAAGATAAAAATTTGGGGTCAAATCTACCTTTATTTTAGAATAATAAACTAAAATTCTTACTTTTGAGCAAATTTTTGACACTCAAAAGTTATTTTGTAGATTCGACCAGGTATTCTCAAGTTAACAAGAGAGTATTATGAACTACCGACTACATTGTATCTATTTTTGAGTCCCTTGATTAAGATTCTTGCAGTAACTATATATTTTTCAACTATTTCTCTAGTTTATTTACAATAAAAAATAAAATAAAATGGAATATTTACACATTTACATATCATAATAACATTATTAAACTCGTAATGACTAGACAAATATTAAGGCATTTATGAATAATAACATTAACAATGAATACATTTCATGGAATTAAAATTTATTTATTTATATATTTACAGTAACCGTTAACAAATACTTACAAATTAATTTTGGTTGCTAGTTTTATTTAATACCCTCATATTGTAAAGGCAATTGTTAATTATTACTTTTTACAAGATAAAAAAGGACATTTAAGTGATAAATATTTTAATATTATATTTAGTTCAAATTTTGTCTAAAATAATCTTAAAAATATTGAGACAATAATTCAAACGAAAATGTTAAGATTTTAGTTAATTTGTTGGCTTAAAATAATTAATTGTTTAGGGATCTATAGTAATATTTGACATTATGCTGAATCCAATAAAATATTTTGGATTATTAAACACAGAACAAAATTGTTTTTGGCAAATGCTAACATATATGGTATTTTTGGATGCAAAATCAAATAAACCCAGTCTGGAGTTGATATGACCAAGGAGTAAAAACAAATTTGGTAAATAACCAGAAATTTAAAAATACGAGAGGTAAACAACAAATGTTGAGTAGGTTGTCATTTTCAATATTTTTTTGGCTCTAAGCATAATGAAACAAGTCCTAAGTCAATCGAGACTTGACAAAACTCAAATCCAGGGGCCCGGGTTCAAATCTTGGCTTCGGAGGAAAATTTGTATCTATCTATATACATACATATATTCACTTTATAAGTTAATAACATTATTAACTAGAAAATAATTCTGGGTAGTCTGCAAGCTGGGTGAATTTCCTTTGGAAAGCTTGCTTCATTGCACACTAATCCAGATCTTACTCAGGTTTTTGGTTTATACTTCAAAGTAAGAACAGTTATACTTTTCCTAGTCTGCCAATTTGCGTATTTTAAAGGAAATGCACTAAAACATTTAGCAGGTTAGCATAAACTGAGGTTTGTATGACTGACTAAAATATAGTGCATCATTGATATTATGCAAGTGGAAACATTTTTTTGAAAAACCTATAATATAAAATGTGTATTTCTTTTTAAAAAACCATGCAAATTCACAGACAATTAAAACTGCAACTGTCCAGACTATGAAGAGTTATTGAATTAGATTCAATCAGACTAGATTGGAGGACAAGAAAGCAAGCATTCTAAAAGATATTTGCCAGGCTTGGGGACCACGACACCAAAGCTTTTTTTTCTTTCTGTATCAACTGAGTAGTTGTTAAAACAAGGGTGCTCAAAAGAAGAACTAATTTTGAAGAATAATTTATAATAGATCTAAATGAACTTTGTTCAAATATAAATGTAATTCTTAAATGTCGCCTTTATTTGAGCTCCTGTTGAGTCTAATCAGGGCTCAAATTACATTGCAATAAATTTAGAAATGGAATTTCATCTTCAATTTTTTATATTTGGCTGAGAACAGAAACAATTAAGATTTAGGTAAGTTACACTGACTCAGTTGAGAATTTTAAATATATACTTTAAGTCTAATTATTTGTAAAAATATAATAATTTACTATTTTTAATGGAAATAATTCTTAACTTCCCTCCAAGGGAATATATTATTGAATCCAGCATACTATAATTTTCAAATTTTGAGGGAGCCTAGTACTAAAATGAGTATTTTTATTTGTACATTACTCATCAATAATATATCAGAACATTAATTAAACATAACTGGTATCAAATGTGAACATAAATGGTGTCTATGTTATGGTAATAAATCTATGATTTGTATGGCTGGTCTCCATATTGGTTTAGTTAGTAAGTTGCCACATAAGTGGGAAAAATGAGACTCTATTATATTGTGTCAACTATTATGTATACGATATGGCCCCTTAGTATACATATATACACTAAGATAAATGTAGCATTGACCAATTATCTTACACCCTCTGTATAGTAAAAGAAAAATTATTTTTATTTATCGGTGATGACATCATAATTAATTTATTTGCCAAAAACGCCACTTAAAATGGTCTGAGCTGAAACCCAATCTAATCATTTTAGAATGTCTACGACCATAAGAAGCCCTTTGAGGTCCTTCCGCTTTGATATTGTCAAGGTCATTAACTTGTACGTACACCTATATACAAAATTATTATATATATATATATATATATATATATATATATATATATATATATATATATATATATAGCCACTTAGGAAGGTCCGATTGAGCTGAAACCAATCCCGATCGTTTAGAATGACCATAAAAAGACTCTTCAGTTTGGCAGGCCTGCTTAGCTTGCTGTAATTCCAAGCCATTTTTGTCCAGTCTGTTTGGGAAAGTAGGCTAACGCGGGCAGAACATAGGATTGGGGCCTCTCTTCCATACTACCTTCCTACCATCTAATACTACTAAACCTAACAGATATTGTAGAGGTAAATTGACCTAGATGTAAAAGTAAAAATGGTCAATTATACAAAGAATTTATTGGATTTTAAAAGAAATGCAACTTTTAAAATTTATCTTTAATATAGCAGCTGTTAAGAATTAAAAAACTTTTTTTTAATCTGACAACACAACCACTACAGATCTCAGGGTGGATGAGTCATAATGGTCCACAGAGTTATTACTGAAAACACCATTTAAGTCACCTTGTTTATTTGGCACATGAAGTTTTGCAAACCAGTCTTGTGTCTTAATTTGTACTAAAAGAAACACGGAGAGGTAAAATACACCATTGATAGCTATTACTGTAAAGGAGATTAATTCATTAAAGCCTATTTTAATAATTATACACATTAATAAAGAAAACTATCAATTCCATTATCAATAAGTAAAAAATGAAATTTAATTTTGTTAAAAAAAGAAAGCTAGTATAAAAAAACTGTTAACAACAAATAACAATTTTATCCATTTATATATATTTTTATTTTAAATCACAAATGAAACTACTTAATTAGGTTTCATACAATAAGTTAATTTATTCATTATTCATTCCCAACAACATGAATTCTTTGTCGCTCATATTACGTATGCATATTTGTTACTTACAACACAACTTACTTTGGGATTTGGGAATGCTAAGTAAATTATTTGATTTTTTACAAAACGACAAAATATTGACTTAGTCGTCAAAAAAGAGCCATTTAAAAAAAAATGATTTCAGAAGTATTACAAATTTGTAAACTTTTTTTTTAGTATCTGAAATATTTTTTTACTAATCAAACCAGTTCTCAAGAACTGTTAAATACCTGACTGTTTTCCAAACAGACTTTATAATACTTAATCACTTATAGTTTGGCACTAACTATAAGTAAAAATTGTATTTAATATATTTTATTAGGAGTTAATATTTACAAATGCTAGGGTTTCCTATGATTTTTTTTCTTTTTTTTGGGGGGGGAGGGGGGTTAAATAGTGTATTTAAGAAAAATTTTTATAGTCTTTTAAATAGGGACAACGGGGGGATTATTAGTATCACATTAAACAATTCATAATATAGAATTTGTAACATTGACAGTATGTACTACAGAATGTACTAATCAATGGGGTAAAAGAGTCCATTTATAATATTTTTTAATATTAACATTTTTTATACTTTTTAGAGATAAATATGGCCTTGCCTTTTGCACCATGTGTAGGCACCATATTTAAACATGGAGCAAGGCAAAAAATAGAAAATTTTAATTTTCAAACATTACTCCAAAAAAGTTAAAAGAACAATTTCTTACCTTTGACAATAAGCACTTTCATAAATATTTTAATTATTTGTACACGTAATGAGAGAATATTTATTTCATAAGAAATGTAATAAATTAGCAACAAGCTGTATTTATAACTATGTTGATTTAAATATAATAGCCTTTAGAAATGAGCATATTAATTTTTATATAATATTATTTCAAATGCATAATACATTTAGTTGGCAATTGATTGTTTTATATTTCTCTTAATGCTGATACTTTTAAATTATAATATTAAAAAATACTTAAGGTGCTATACCTGGGTTTATCATAAGATTTTACTTTTTATATACACATAAAGTAGTTTTTTTAAAAATGATTTATCTAAATTTATTTATACAAACAATGATCTACCCAAAGATTATATGGTATACTACATAATCTTTGGTTCTACCTTGTGATTTCTTTAAAAGATAATAAAGATGAGCATGAGAGTACAGATTTTTTTATTACAAGTTCAGAATTGAATGCTTATTAATTTTATTGTTACTATTATTTTTTTAATCAAACTACCGTATTGGGCCTATTAAAAATGACAATATCAGCATGAAAAAATAGTAAAAAGATACAAACATTTGTGTAACCAAAATTGGATCATGAGTTACATTTGAAGTAAAATGAATAAGGGATAAGTAAACAAAGATGTGAAGGCGAACACAAGCTTAAGGTAAATTCTGGTTTTGTATTGGTTAAAAAAATACCAAGATTATGTAGATTAATCAACCAACCAGCATCTTTATGTCATTGTTCACCCATCAGACTTTTGTTTACTTATCCACCAACTATTTACTTTCTTCTACTTCTTTTTTATGCTTTTGATTATATTTTTTAGTAGCTGTTAAGTAAAAAAATCCTATAAACAGATAATTTCAGAATATTAAATAAAAGTTGAGGACTCAGGGGATTGGTTTTGATTAGGGGAAGGTACTGGTGAGTTAGGTAGAGGGGAGGGTGGAGTGACATCTGATTGAACCTAGAAGTTCATCTCAAGCGAGGGTCATGGGGTCAACTTCGGTTGATGACATTGAGAACATATAACAGAAGAATTACCTAATTCTTGGACTATGGGTGGGTGATAATTCTGAGGATGCTGGCTGGATTGTATGAGCCTAGCTTGGCTCCCTGTAGATCCAGCTGATAGTGTCGATGTAGTGCTAAGGGTTAAATGATTAGGTGTTCTTCCTAAACCTCCTCTATTAGATTTACAACTCTCTTCCTCTCCTTCTGATTTAGTTCCTGGGTCTGTATCATGACGACTCTTTTCTTCTGATTCTACAAAAAGTAAAATAAATTCCACATTTAAAACATTAGGATAACAATATTAATAGAAGGATCACTACTGACAAAATGAAAGTCGATTTGCTGGTGGTCTTAAGTATGGCTGCTGCCCAAACAAAATAAAATGTTTTTTAACTAAGTTGGCAATACTTCCTGTTGTTGTAGTATTGTAGTATTAAATTATTAATTAATACTTCATTACTTATTAATTTAAAATAATTAATTATATTTTTTAACAATAATCAATTGAATTTTAACGATTCTATTAAAAAATAAGTCATAAGTATTTTTATCAAAATGGCCAATAGTTTTTATTACTATTATTTATATTTAAATAATGCAACCCGGGAATTGAAAAACCAGGATGTCACTGGAATTATCTATTTCAGGTGTTTTGTAAGACTCCCAGAGTAGTTTTCACAAAATTGTATGTATGTGTGTGTCTGTTATCATCTTGTCTTTATGCTAGAGAGTTAAAACGTGCAAAAATTATTTTATAGGTGAAGTTGAGCTATCCAGAAAAAAATTATGATGTCATTAACCCACAATAATGTCTCCGAAAAAATGTTGAAAAATCATAAAATGTGAAAAAATGTTGCAATGGGATTAAGCTGATGACACATATAGCCATGGATAAGAATAACATATGTGCCAAGTTTCATCTCATTATCAGCATTAGTTCAATTTATATCAAATGACTTGTGCAAGTTTTTTAAGGTATACCCGATTTTTTATATTAATTATTATTTCATATTAACATTACATTGTTATTTGCCATAAATTATGGAGAATGAATTTAAAATTAATTTTCTTTAATTATCTGAGTTGTATTAGTTAGTAGTAAAAAGTTATTTTTTAAAAATTTCTTAATATTAATCTCTTACAAATTTGTAAAATGATTAGTAATGTCAAATTCCATCCACAAACAGTTATTCCTCTATGAGTTCACGTTAACTGGGAATAATGCTAAAATAAATACTTACAATGTACATGTAAGTTGTCGAGGGAGTCATAAAATGTTTTGAAGAAGGCAAGCATTCTCAGCTAACTTGTATAGATTTGAGCAAAGCTTTTGATACTCTTCCCCATACCATTTTTAAGAGTAAACTTAAGCTTTTGAGAATAGAGGGTAATGCGTACAGTATGCTAGATTCATACTATAATAAGAGA
Source organism: Microvelia longipes (assembly GCA_018340805.1). Lineage (NCBI taxonomy): Eukaryota > Metazoa > Arthropoda > Insecta > Hemiptera > Veliidae > Microvelia > Microvelia longipes. Next base: position 58,357,720 of record JACMZG010000008.1, read on the forward strand.
CCTCAGTATGTTGAGTACGAGGACCAAGCTTCGAGTTCACTTGAACTGGAAGCCGGAGCCGGACAGGGGACGGTCTTGGGTCCATTTGCCTTCCTCATGGAGGTCAATGACCTGGACCAATATCTCAGTAATGAGCATCTCACTCAAGAGTGTCTTGAGAATGACATACAAGAATCTGACTTTGAAGAAGATTTAATAGCTTTTGTAGACGATAATTCTTTGCTACATACAAGTAAAAATGAGCCTGATCTTAGAAAATATTCTCAACTATGTTTAAATAAAATAAATGACTGGTTTTCTGCTAACCATTTCAATCTTAATACTGATAAAACGCAATATTTAACTTTTAGTCTTAAGAATCATTCATCTCCATATGCTCAACCTGTCAGGCTTCTAGGAATAATGCTTCATACTATACTCAACTAATACTCATAAAGATATGTTACATAGTAAAATACCGAGTTTCACCTATGTAAACAGAAAATTAAAAAAATGCTTACCTGGAAACATATTACGAGTTGTATACCTGTCAATGATTCAGAGTAGACTTGCATATGGTATAATACTGTGGGGACATACTAATCTAGAAGCTTTGCTTCTACTTCAAAAGAAAATTATCAGAATCATGACTAGCTCTGCTTTTCTAGCACTTTGTAAACCTCTTTTTAAAAAACTTGAAATTATGACTATTATCAATTTGTATATTTATAATGCCTTACTGTTTGTCAAAAATAACTATACAAATTTCAAAACTAATAATTTTCATCATCAATATAATACTAGGAAAAAACAAGAACTTAACTTACCTGGACATAGGTTGAAGAAATCAGAAGTTGGCCACAGTGTCTTGGGCATAAAACTCTACAATAAGTTGTCAAAACATATTAAGTCCCTTAATTTCAAAGATTTTAAACAGCAGGTGAAACAGATGTTTTTAGACAATCCATTTTATGAATTAGAAGAATACTTCAGTTTCAATTTCTTGTAATTATCTTGTTTTACACATTTTTCTTTTGTATGTCTTATTGTTATGTGACGCAGCCTATTGTTATATTAATAATTTAATGATAATAAATTATTTATATATTTATTATTTATTTACAAACCAATGGTATTGACTTACCAGTAACATCAGAAACAGTTTTACTCCTAGACCTGAAAGTTTGAGGAGCAGGTCCTTCTATAGAAGATTCCCTAGACATCCTACTCTCAAGATTATCATAGTCAATGTTACCAGCTGAGTGCCTCTGAGGTCCCTTGGCTTTGCACTTAGGTTTACCTAGTGTTTGACTTCCTTGTACTATAACAGTCTTCTGACACCCTGATACTTCCCCACAGGTACGACTTCCTCCTCCCAGACAATCATCTATATCATATCATTAAACATTTTAAGATAATTCAGCATACAATAAGCATAATGGTAAAGAAAATAAACATGTGATTAAAGAAATAAAAACGATTATTAAAGAAATAAAGAAGAAAAAGCAAAATCTGAGTGGATTCTAAACCAAGATCATACTAATTAGAAATGGGTTTGGCAATTTAAATTGATAAGGTTTGATAAAGTTTTTTATAGGATACCTACAGTAGCAGGTAAAGGGTCACAATCTGAACTCCTTGAACAACTTGGAAATTTACATGAAGCACAATACTATTGATCTTAATCTCAATGAAAGAAGGGGTTCAATGAAGAAGGAGCTCCAAGATCCACATCCAACCCATCTTTTAATAACAAACTGAATAAGTTTTAGTTTCTTGCTCTTGTGTAGTAAAACTTTCTTGGCACTCTATGTGAATAAATAACTATTTTTTGAGGGGGACTATAAAGTGTCTACTTTACAGCCTCAAAATTGTCAGTAAAGACTGATTTTATTGATAAGGCAAAAAAACATTTATTTTATAAGGATGTAAATAGTAGTCATTTCTATCAACATATTCAGCGTATGGGGCATAAAAATAGTGAGCACAAAGTTGGCATTCTTCATCGAATTACTAAAGGCCCAAAAATGGACTCGCTTGAGAAATTTGAAATTGCGCGGAGTCAAAAGGCTTTGGGTGATGATAACCTGAACGAGAGATGCGCCTGCTCAGTTCTAATCAAAGAATTAATACGTTCCGTCTCCCCACTTCAAATTGATAGAGTTAGTCTGCATTCAGTCTCAAATCTAACAACAAGACTCAAAAGGAAAAATTAGCTTCTTCTCACCGGTAAACTTTTTACAGTTTTTAGTCTTATATTTATTATTTATTTTTTATCTCTTGTTTTAGTTTTATTTCATTTTTTTGTTTTTGTTATTTTTCATGTTTTTTAATTTTTTCGTCCTCTTGTTTGTAGGCACTAAGGATGACCTGCATTAGGTTGAAAGCCGGTTTTGTCATCATTACATTGGTTGAAATTTATTTGTGGATAGACTTTTATTTACATCCTTATGGTAAAAAATCCACTAGCGCTTATAATTTAAATATAATTTATTTTATGTCCACCAGCTGTAAAATTTTCCTTTACAGCTCCAACACAAAGTGGTAAGTAAAGTAAAAAGAGTAAAATATATATTTAATTTTTTGAATACGACCCCCAAAATAATAGTATATGCAAAATGGCTGTGAATCGATTTTATTGCTTTGGAAATTAATTATTGACTTACATCACTCATAAATAAACAAATTTCTGGAGCAATAAAATCTAATTTTACAGCCTATTTACATATACCACTATTCTTTAATACTTTTACTTTATTTCTCATTCCACATTATATTACATTTATTCTTATTTGTATACTTTGATTATCTTTCAGCACATGTTTGTCCATTATGTTGAGTTTTAATTTTTTATTGTTCTTATTATTTCTAGGGTCAGTGGGAAAAAGCACATAAGTCAAATTTTTCAATTTATTTATATGATTGAAGTATTTCTCAGACCTTACTTAACCAAACGTAAAAACTGCTTAAGTTCAAACTATCGTTAAATAAGATAAATGAGTAAAAATACATTATGACTAAATCTAAATTTTTATCAATTTGAAAAATAATAATTAATAAATATAATTATTATTATAATTATAATAATATTTATATTATAATAATTTATATAATTTATAATAATAAATTATTATTATGATTTATTATTATAATAAATAATAAATTATTTATTATAATAAATAATAAATTATTATTATTTATAAATAATAAATTATTTATTATTTATAAATAAACTGCCGACCCTAGATTTATTATCTTCATTTTCACTGATGATGACCTCTAGTTAGGTCAAAAGTGTTTTACACATTTTTCAATAACAAAATATCATTCAGAGACTGTTTATCATTCATTCCTTTAATTAATCCTATTTAATGAAAACTTTATTTATTTTTAAGTTTGAGATAATATCATATTGAATGTTTCCAGAATGATGAGAAGCTACAAATTATTACATCACTAAAGCATCTAATAAATCTTGAATATGATTAGGAAATAAATCACAAAACAAAAATGATATAATTACCCTGAGATAAGTTATTGCTATACTGAGACTGTGAAGAGGATGATGTGCTACTGCAAGCCCCAGCAGGCTTGGTAGCTGGTATGCTCATATTCCTAACACTTTCTCTAATTATCTGCCTTATTGTTTTCAGGAATGCATTCCTAAAGTCACATGTACTGCAAATATTACCAAACAAATATTATTTTATTAATAAACAGAAAAAGTATAATGAAGGAAAATAAAACAATATTTCAAAAAATTAGGTACAAGGTAAATTGGGTAACCCCACTGGATTTAAGGATAGGAATCTTTAGTTATTCTTTATAAATTACACTGATCAGGAGCGCATATTTCATTTGAGGTGTTAAAACTATGCCAGATCTCTTCGACGAGGGCTTTTTATTTTTTATTCTAAATAGAATTAAGTGACAATGAAACTTTTGTGCATTTATTGTATTTTATTTTAATAAAGATTTATTTATTTATTACTTTATCAATAGGAATCTTTAATGATTCTTCATAAATTTACTGCAACCCCATAGTAAGGATAGGAATATTTAATGAGTTTTTATTATTTTACTGTAACCTCATCGGATGTAGGGATAGGAATCTTTTATCATTTTATATTAATTTACTGTAACCCCATTGGATGTAGGGATAGTAATCTTTAATGAGTCTTTATTAATTTACTGTAACCCCATTGGATGTAGGGATAGGAATCTTTTATCATTTTATATTAATTTACTGTAACCCCATTGGATGTAGGGATAGGAATCTTTTATCATTTTATATTAATTTACTGTAACCCCATTGGATGTAGGATAGGAATCTTTTATCATTTTATATTAATTTACTGTAACCCCATTGGATGTAGGGATAGGAATCTTTTATCATTTTATATTAATTTACTGTAACCCCATTGGATGTAGGGATAGGAATCTTTTATCATTTTATATTAATTTACTGTAACCCCATTAGACGTAAGGATAGGAATCTTTAATGAGTCTAAAAGGAGTGACTCTAGGGAAAATAATATTAGTCCTTATTAATTTACTGCAACTCCATTGGATATAAGGATAGGAACCTTTACAGAATGATTAACTCATTTAAAAAATAAATAAAGCTTACCTATTTGATAAAACATATATTTTCTCAGATCGTCTCTGAAGTTGAGACCTTAGATGTATAAGTTCCCATAAGAAATGAGAATCCATGTCTTTAGCTGAACTAGCTCTAACTTGCACTTCCGTAACTGGTATTAATACTTGGTACCTTATTATTTCAACTTCATTTGAATTATTTTTACTACCAACACTCTGTAACATTATAAAGGAACAAAAAAAATTTAATCCCATTGGTTAAGTAATGAAAAGTAAACTATGGGTACAATTTAACAAACTAAAGGTACAATCAAAAAGGTAAGAATATATAAAATATGTTTGCCAAGTTGCAGGTAGAATTTAAAGTAGTTTGAATCTAAATCTTGAATCATAAGCAGAAGGTAATGAGTAACTGAATATTATTTTTAGTATTTGACAGTTTAAGTATTCAAATTTTTCTTACCATAACTGTATGAACTAATGAAATAGTATATATATGTTAAAACTAGTTTTGTACTCTTCAAAAGAATATGACTTCTCGTTACTTGTGCCATCTTTCTATTAAAGCTATGGAAGCTTAAACTATTTAAAGTTTAAATAGTCTACTTAATTCTAAAGGTTAAATGTTAAATAAAAATGATCATGAAATGCAACTCTAATTGGAATATTTGTTGAGACTATATTAAGATAGGCTTGCACACTTATTTCTTTTTATTTATGTTTTATAAAAGACAAATACTATACATTTCTCTAATGATGAAACAAATGTTTAAAACCATACTAAATATTTTAATAGATAAGTCATCAATAAAACATTATTAATTTATTGTCCTTGGCCTTATTTCAATTTCTCCCAGCATTTAAAAAATCATATTAAGCCTTTGTCAGGCACAGCAGAGGCTGAATTAGAAAGAATTAGGTTCTTTCTAATTGTTTAACTTCTGTTATTTATTTGTTTGCTTTTTTTAATATAATCACTTTGACTTAACTCCCTTAACCTCCTCATCGCTGCACACCCCCTACCTTTTTATTTAAAAAAAATTGTGCAAATATGATGTCTAGTAATATTCGAGAAATAATATTTACAAATCCATCTGACATTTTTTACTCATTATTGTTAATCATTTTAAAAGTTTTTATAAGCGGGAAATCCCTGCAGCACGCTCGGCATCGTAACTTTCTGAGGCATGCTCCGTAAAGGGAGCACATCACATTTAAAAATTTCCCTTAAATACAAAAGTAAAAAATTATTAACATGCCATTTACCATTAATTTTTTCTTCTGCCTTAGTCTTTCTTTACATAGGAAAACTACAGCTGATTTAAAGACAAAGCACATTGCATGGAGTTCTAATCCTTTTTTAATTTTACCTAAGAAATCAGATATATTAAGCCACTCAACTCCTCCATAGTATAATAAATCACCTGGGCTTAAATCAATAGGCTGTAACAGTTTTAAAACATGATTTCAACCTAATTGGAATTTAATCAAATAATATAACACCAATTACTTAATACATATGATTTACAATTGAATACATAACAAAAATATTTAAAAAAATAAAGAAATCAAAGTATTGTAAATGCAAAACTTCTGTAGGACATAGGTTATCTAGTTGCACTGTTTGAGTTTTTTGGGAAAGATACCGAAGAGTGGACAAGAATAGCCTAATCTTTTATAATAGATTTGCTCATTTATACGGTAATTTTGGAACCTTGAGCAAATATAGTATAAAAGATTAGGATTTTCTTGTCCAATCCTTGCTATCTTTGTATAAATCTTAAATTACCATGTAAACAACTAAATCTTATTTTTAATCATAAAATTATGTATATTATTTTTGAAAATTAATTATTTACAAACTACATTAAATTTGGCAAAATTATACATATAATAAACAGGCTGCTATAGATTAGCAATTTATATGTTATTCTTGTAAATTTTGTATTTATTGTTTCATTTAAATATTGTCTAAAAAATTGATCACTATGCTGTATATGTAGGCACTTACTGTAAATAAGCAGCCTGGATTCCAAGTTTGATTCTTACAGCAAAATATTTCAATTTGTAGGAATTGCTTACTGTCTTATAATATCCAACAACAAATAGTTGCTTTGGTTGTCATATATGGCTTATAAGCAATATGATAAATAGTCAGCCAAAGTTGGCATGGTAACACTGACTGATAACAAAGGACCCTTTATTTTTTAATAACCCTAAGCAAGGGACTTTCGCCAAAATGTCAAATATTTAAAATATTTCTCTTATTAAGATTAATTTTTTTTTTATTTTTGGTAATTTTTTTCATAGATAAATTAATATAAGACTAAAGACTAATTCATTGATAAATCTAAGTACAAAAGGATCACTCATTATATTAAAACCACCTGTTATTAAAGAAATATTACCATGATTCAGGCCAGAAATGTTAGCCAAGAAATATAGAGTAACAATTTTGCGTAACTCATTTTTTGATTTTTCATAACAATTACAATTTCACGTGAATATTACATCATTTTTTTACTATTTCGTCTTAAAAATTAGTAAAATGAATTTAAAATAAGTTGTAAGTATTATCTATCACATATATATTCTTTAATTACCTTGTGTTGTATAAGTTTGTAGGTTGCATAATAAATATGTGCTCTGATAGGGATTGTAGAGGGGTAGGGAGTCTCTAGTCAACCTCAATGGAGGCTCTAGTAGAGTAAATACAGTTATGGCACCTAATGGAAACTGTCACACTTAAAGACTTAAAGACCCCTTGTCACAGTGTATTTTACCGATGTCCTCCCTCTAAGTATAAGTCTCTTAGACACACATATTCTTTGTGCTCTTAAATAACGAGGTGTTCAAACAATTAATCTTGATCCTTATTTTTCTTGAAAGAATACTTGGTCATACTGGATATTCTACTTTATCTTTTCATTATAATTAATTATGTTACCTGTTTACAGGACTTTTGGTGTTGCCTAAAGAGGTGATCAAATATAGCACCGTATTCTTCGTGAATCCTCTGCATTTCATTTATATGTTCTGCTACTTTTTCCATTCCTTTTAAGGCCTCTGTAATAAAAGTTAAAATTATTTACTTACTAACAAATCAGGCATCACACTTAGTACTATAAGCTTTGCCACATCTAAATTCCTCTTCCATGATTCTCTAACAAACCAACTGTTGATTCAATCTCTCAGTACTCCATTAATAATGCTTATATTCAGGTTAAATCTTTGTCAACAAGGAACATGTGATTAAAGCTCCTTGAAAACTTGAAGAAAAAGATTTTTAAAGGTGATACATTTTTGAATAAATTGACCTTCCATTTATCAAAAGCAGATAACTACAACCTAAATTATAGCATTAGCAAAATTACTTAAAAATGCACAAAAACATACATATTTTTTCAAAGAAATTCAGTGACGGTAAAATTTTTTAATAAATTTTGTGGTTTTGCCAAAGTCTCAAAGTTGTGTGGAAAGTTGTGTTTCTTCATCTTTTAAGGTATTTTTCAGAAAAAATTGTTTAAAAGCTGAACAAATTGAGTCACATTTTTTCATGTCCAGCTCTTGGACTAAGAATAGTGTACTTCAATCCATGCACTAAACAAACCTCATGATTTGTTACATACAATTATATATTTTAAATGCTGTTTCAATTAAAATTCAAAAAATGTATCATTTCTTCTTTTTATAGACAGTTATCTTATGGTATAGAACCATGGGTGTAGGAAAGTGATATAGATAAAATATGTTTAATTAAAAAAAGAGCCATCAAAGTCATTTTAGTGAATTTTCTAAGAAAAATGAGCTCATAAGGAAAGTTTGATTTTTTGGAAAAGGGGGCTCACTTTTGCTCACAGATATCACAGATGTTTTAATGGGACATATTAACCATCAATTTCAAACGGTTAGATCGAAATGAAACTTAATCAAAAATCGACCCCATTAATGCCCTGAACCCTATTGTTTATGAAATATGTGTGAAGTCATTAACACATAATAATGACAGCAAAAGTTTCCAAAACTTACTAAATTTCAAAAAGTTTTCAAATTTTAACATCATACACACATATGAAGTTAAAAATTTATTATCAGCACTACTTATGATTTTATCAATTGACATATATAACATAATGTAAACAAATCACATTTTTTTACATAATTAAATTGATTTCACAAACAAATCACATATGTATGCAACTTATATAAACTAGGAATATGAACAAACTGACAAAGAAAATAACCATGTGGCTGCAAAGGGGCTACAGGGCCATGGCGCCGTGTAGCAGCCGTGAAGCTGAAGGTCTTTTGTTTAAAGTATCAACAAGAGTCATGCTTTCTGTATTTTAAAGAAAATTAAATATTCACTAATTACTGTTTGTAATGTTTTTAACACCTTAAAATAAGGAGTTTTTATAGTTTTTTAATTAATTAAAATAAGTCAGATCATCAAACTAGGTAGTAATCATCATTAAAATACTGGACACAGTGATAATTCATTGAGTAGGAAATGAAGATTAAATAATATGCATCAGTGATAAGCATGAACTTTTTATTTTATTTTTGGATACTAGAACATGTGCATTTGATGAAGAAAGTGGATGAAATATTTTTCCTTAATACCATGCTTCCCCTCCTATTATACAAGACAGGGAAGCAAAATCCAAACACTCGTAGTCTTAGAGTATTTAAGATAGGAATCAAGACTTCTGTAATGATGTTGAAAATTCTGTAGAGAATCAATTTTTGTAGGATAAAATCTACTATACTAACCAACTAAATGAAGGTGTTCATCTGAATGGGGGTCCGTGAGATTCCTAAGCTGTTGTAGAAGTAAAGGATATTTAAGTATCCTTTGAATAGGTTTAATTAAATATGATTCTAAAGTTGATGAATGCTGTTGCCGAGGATTCCTAGCAGCCAGAAATTCTTGTAATAGCTGATTACCTTCATCTGTAATCACAATTGGATTTAGCAATTATTATTCATTATTTAACAAAGAATAATAGAATACTTATAATTTAACACAGAAATAAATTATTTACAATAACAACAACGGACCAAACATTTTTGTGTGAAATAAATCATAAAACCCAAGGTAATAATGGAATGGTATCGAGGGAGAGGTGAGAACCACATGTTTTATCATCTAGCAACCACGTCTTCTAGGACACTTTTAACTAACTTCCATGGGTCTAAGGACACTTTACATAGTTGTGCACCAAAGCCAAAGATCAAGAGATCATGGATAATTCATAATCCAAGATCATGGAGAATTGCTGGCTGATCAATAAGATCGCCTTACACCCAACAAGATTCACCAGATAGATTGTATTTTAACAAACATTCTATCACATTTTTTTTATTTATTTGACTTTTTACTACAAACCTGACTGAAACCTCTAAAAACTTTGTTGACAGTTAGCTTCTCCAGAGTTAGAGAGCAGACTTAAGAGACCTATGTGGTTTCAACATTTCATCTGCCTCATTCTACTTCTATAATAAGGATATGTGGTAATTCTGACCTGTACTATGCTATATAGCATTAAAAACTCTCAGAGGTTTCACTTCAAAGTCCTAGAGCACTGAACACAATGTTTCCTAAGAACTGGTTGCTTCTAAGGCAAGCATCTATAAACTTGGAGGCTTGAAATTGAAGGTGGTCTTTATGTTGAAAACCACCCAAAATTCATTCAACCTTTTGAGAACCAGATTTACTCTCATTTTGAGGAGAATGTGACATCAGTAGGCCCGTTATTTAAAGTGATAACAAAATGGCCTGACTGAGAATTGAACCTGGGCTACTTTAAGAACAGAGGTGACCAAAAGAGACCTTGAAAAGACCTGATGCTTTAACCAATTGAGCTATCAGTGAACCCTAGAAGTGAAGAGTAACAAAGGCCATAAGGGTGTAACAAAGAAACATTTCCATGAGGTTTATATATGTTTTAAAGTTATACTTAATGTTATGAGGTCTGCCTTTTACAAGTTCTGTAAATTTTTATGTTTTAATAAAGCATTCTTATTCTTATTCTTATTCTTATTCTTACTTAATGTTAATACAGCGACGTCTTGATAAAAAAACAGCAATTTGATATTAATTTTTATGTAATAAATTTTAAATCAACATTGTATTTATATTGGTATACCAACCAGATATAAACTTGTAATTGTAGTTTATCTCAACTCCAAATATTAAAAAAATGCTGTCTTATTAAAATGACCCGACCAGTCAAGAAAATAATGTCGCCACTACTGACAAACTTGCACAGCTGATTTCTCTTAAGACAAGTACTAGGATAGAGCCTACTAATAATATTTAAAACTGCAATGACGCATGTATCTTATTAAAGGAATTGGTTCTACAGTATTACTTAACTTGGTAAGCATTTACTTAACTTAAAGCAACAAATATTGTAACTGTTAACGTGTAATAAATAATATTTGAGTTTCAAATGAAATATTTAACTATGAATAATATCTTCAACAGACTAAATACAAACAATTATTTAAGACTAGATCAAAGTAACAAATTACTCTATTGTAATAAAGGCTAATTTTCTTATTTTATTTATGAATTAAAAATAAAATAATTTTTTTCTGCAAATAATTTGTTCTAATAAATACTTACTTGGATGTAAAACTTTCTGTGCCTTAGAATGACTTGCACAGAATGAACTATATAACTTAAAATGATTAACGTAGTACAGGAAGGCACTGCCAACTGAGAATAGAACATTCTGAAAAAAGAAAGTATAATTTTTTTATTTAACATTCTAATTAAGTGTAGACTTAACCAAGAAATAACTCATAAGAGTCAGATTACTGACACTAGAGGGCATTTTTAAAAGTCTAGGACCGTGTTTTCTGTTAATTTTTAAGGATTTAATGTTAATTATATTAAGAGGTTTTATAATCTCTAAAGAAGTACATTTAGTGTAGAATTTGAAAAATATAAATCAGTCAACTTATACAGATCATTGAGAAACCTAAGCCCAACTGAACAGTAGACAGTGAAGATAGCTAGCTTTTATTCTAAACCCAGTTCTGAAGCCCTTGTGGGTAGCCCCAGGTCCAGACCAGAACACTTCATTGTCTGCTGTTCTGTTAGGCTTAGGATTCATGATATAATTCAAGAATCAGCTACCGTTGATACTTGCTGTTGGATATGAATATCCCTGATTTTTCATTGCTTCATTCATGATGTCCTGTATAAGTTGACAGTAGTGATGCCTTATTTTTATAATTTATAATTTCTACTCTTTTATTTACAATTTCTACATATTTAAATTATTATATAAAAAAATAAGACATTATTAATATTTTTATTCATTAATTTATGTAATCCTTGATCAAACTATTCCTTTTTTTGTTGGTCCTGTAGACAATTTTTTAAGATTAACATTAATTTCCATTAGATTCCCCATAAATACTTTCACACAGTTAATAAATTGCAATCTAACAAAATATTTAGAATAATATAAAACCAGAGTAAGTACCTTAAATTGGCTGGGGTGATCAAATTTATTAAATTCAGGTTCCATCTCCAATGCTTCTTCAAGATTTTGTAAAAATTGTCTTTGAAATGAAACTATTTCTTGTATGTTGCCGAATAGAGCTCCAATTTCAGCTGCAGATAGGAATGTCTCTTTCTTAAGTGGCTCCAAATAATTTTCTAATAAGCTATTTAAATGCTGAAAAAAGGAAAAATTAAATTATAGGTGGATTTAACAGAAAAAATACATTGATATTTTTGAGTCTAATATTACACATATTTAAAATAATTTTTCTCGTTACATTCCTCAATTAAACTTTTTTTTATATTTCTCGTGGATGAATAACCTAAGGCTAAGTATCTAAATACATACATTTTTCTACATATTACTTGTTTATTATAATATTTTAAAACAAAAATTGCTATCCAAATTTTTAAAAAAATAAAAAAGTAATAGGAAGAGCTTTTAAATTCAATGTTAGTTATTGCCTAACATGTGACTTCTAAATAAAAATAAAAATTAGCTGCAACCATTTGGCTTTATATTTGAAGGAATTTTTCATTGTTGGGTACTATGGTTATTCAGCAAATTGAATAAAACCCAAAATAAATAAATATTGTTATACCTTTACATAAGTTCTTTCAGTCTCAATAAGTTCTAATATGACTTTCCTAAGCTTCTCGGCTTCAGTGAGCTGTCTACTAGGGGTTAAAGCAGCTTGACTAGTGGAGCTGACAACACTGCCCGTGGGGCTAGATTTTCTTGTTTCTTGCGGAGATCGACAGAACCCTGTTACTTGTTCTGCAGTCTGTAAACAAAGTCAAATTATTTTTTAAATTTCAATTTCTTCTCAATACTTCATATAAAAATGTGCAAAATAAATAATAAAGTGCACAGCGAAATAAGCAAGCACAGCTTTTCAAATCAAATTTTAGAGAAGAAAAACAACAAAATAAAACATGATAACAAAAATATGAAAAAGTTTAGACATCACAATATATATATATATATATATATATATATATATATATATATATATATATATATATATATATATATATATTATATATATATATATATATAATATATATATTTATTTATTTATTTATTTATTTATATATACATATGTATGTATATATATTGGTTCTTTAACATTGCAACATTAAATTAAGATGTTAAAGATTTATTTATAGCAGGTTTTTTTAAGTAGATTTATTTATATTAAAGATATTAAAAGATTAATGGTATCGATTTTGATTTAAGTAACTGCTCTTTCATGAATAATAATCACAAAGTGTGAGCCTTTGCCTAGCTCTCAGAAGAAACTACATTCTAAATATTTTACAATCACAAGAGTTTATAGTGATTTGGTGTTGGTCAATGTCAATATTGCCATATAAAAATATAAATATTGTTACATTGATTAGTCAAAGAATGAACAGTTTCTTGAACACTAAAAACAATAAGTGTGTATAAAGCATAGAGTAATATATCAAACTAAATATAGCAAAACCTAATCAGTGATAAAAGCATAGTTTTCTCATGACTTGTAGCAGTATATATAGCTAATAGTTTTATTTGGGAGGAGCATATTATTTATAGCTGTAACAATCTAAAGTCAAAGGATTAAAAATTAATGCTCTTATTTTAGATACCACCTCAATTTATAGAGAAAGAAATTTGATAACATTTAAGTAAATTAAATTTTTTAATCTTTCAACATAATTTTTTTGAGTTATAGGTTTTTAATTTTTTATAACTCAGGATAAGCAGGTATATGTCACTAAATTATATTTTTCTGAGCCATGTTAGATAAATAATTTTTTAAATTGATTTAATGACGAAGCAAAGGAACCTATGCGTGAGGTTGTTGGCATGGAGCGGCTGAGGCATGAATTTCGTAGGGCCAAAGGGACCAAAGGCCCCTTATTTTAACTATATTTAGCTCAGTTTATTTTTGTTTTTATCCAAATTAATTTTTTTAGTAAAAAAATCATATCCAAGAAATCATAACTAGTGGGTAGTAATAAGTTATTAAAATTGTTAAATTTAATTAGGAAAGGTCTTCAACAGGGTTAGTAGGTTAGAACTCCCAAATTAGAGATAATAGGTGAATGGAGTGGTAACCACAAAGGAACAAAATGTTGAAGTAGTTGATCTGAGCACAAAGTTAAAATTTCAGTTTGATCTATGTCATAACCAAAGATTAAAAAACAAATACAAAAAAATTAATATATTATCAATAATTTCATAATATTTTATTATTTTTAATTTTTATGATTTAGAATATAATAATTGTGCAACAAAACAAATAGTTATAGTGGCTGCATAAATAATGAGAAAAAATGAAATGAAATTAATAAAATAAAAAAGTGCAAAATTATAAAATGTGTAAAAAATAGATTAATGTAAAAGTTTAAAATGGTTGAATTACACTCCAGTAAACAAACATAAAACATATAATTGTATCGTAAAAATTTTACTTATCTGTACATGATATGGGAATTCAAAATATTTACTTTTACCTTCAGAAGATTTTCAATTTCAAAAGAATTAGCCCTGGATGTCTGACGTGAATGAGGTCTGGAGGCAGAGGTTGATTCTGGCAAAGGTGAACTTTCTTGTTCAGGAGTGTACATGTCTTTACCTTAAAACAAATGTTTTATTTTCATTAATCAACAGTTTAACAAGTAGAGTTTCTTTCTTTAAAATAGAACAGGGCATTTTTTTAAGACTCAAGAAGATGACTTGGCAAACAAACAAGTAGGTGAAGCCAAGTTTGGATTTTTAAGATAAAATGTTGGAAACAAGAAAAGAGATTCAAAATGAGATGTTCCAAGATAATGAAGGGATGAAGTAAAAACATTGGCAGTGAATAGAATCTAGCTCTCATTTTCAAGAAAATAGATACTACTTAAGCAAGTAATAAAGTAAGATAAAAGGTTTTCAGACAAACCTTTCACTTTATTTAATGTGATGATTCATTAAAATACATTGTCAACAAAAAAAGTCATTAGACACAACAAAAAGTATAACCTTTTTCTTAAAGTGACACAATAGCTGTCACATTAACTTGCCATATATACACAATTAAACTCCCATATAAAATTTTTCAAACTTTGTAAAATTTTTAAAGGAAATGTTAAAAACATTTATAAAATTGAATTTAAAATAATTCAACTTTGCTGTAAATTTAAATATTTTATAAACTTATACGTACAGTAAGGTCATATAATTATTGATGTCTGGTATAATAATTTATACAAATAAAAAATGTAATAATTATGTATAATAATGTTTATAAATAATTTATAGTTTAAATCTTAAGTAAATATTCTTTTATTTCCTATACTTAATAATTTATTTTCATTTTATTTTGTTGGTAATAAAGGTTTTTTTATTTGATTTGAAAATTCAAATCCCACCTATACTAAGAGGGTCACAATCACTAAAGGGTTGAGAGAAAACCCTGATTTTCTTTTGATGGTTTAGTCATGTTGAACCAGATTTGAAAACAAATCAAATATGTAAACGATTTAATAAAATTAATAAATATAACTCACTCCAGCCAGGAGCAGGGACGATTAGGCCAGAAATCATTTCTTCAGATATGACAGGGGGGTCAGAGGGAGGGGGAGGACAAACCAGAGACTCAATCTCCATGTCTGTAGATCTGAGTAGAGAAGAATCCGGTGGCTCTGTTCTTGATGATCTCATCATCATACAAAGACTCAATTCTTCTTGAAGCACCGACTCCAAGTACATCATATCCAGGTCACTAACTATTGCACCGTTGATTACCATTATTTCATCTCCTTTTATTATACCTAAATATTTAAATAAAATTAATCGACAACACTTAATAAGCTTGTTGATTCCTACATCAATCAAATGTTAGAGCCCGGCCAAGAAGTTATATAATCAGTGAAAATCTGTGTATAATTTAAATTTTGAGTGTTAATAAAGTCAGTATTTACTTTTCAGGTTTTGACAAGATGAATTTACTAAAACAATATGAAATGAAAATAGTGCTCACACACTTCACAAGGTATTAATTAAAAACTGACAATATCAGGTGACACTGGCATACTAGATAATTCCCAACTAAAAAAAATGAGCAAATGGTTTTTTTGAAAGGGGGGTTTAGTGAACAAGGATATATATATATATATATATATATATATATAATATATATATATATATATATAATGTGTTTGTAGGTATATGTGCATATGTATGAATGTGTTTTTACTTCAAGGTTGGACTCTAGGACTCTAATAAACATAAACTAAAATATTTAATTAACGAATATTAATTTAAAAAAAATATTTTAAACACCTACAAATGCACATAAAATTGGGTGAGTTTATATGCAACAAATAATGTTGTATAATTCATTCAGGATAGAAAAATAAATAAATGAAAAAAATATTTAAAAAAATAAGATCTGAAAAATAACAATAAAGAACCCATAAGCAAGAATATGAAAGAATTATTTTAATGTAAAAAGTAATTAAACACGTTTTAAGTCATGCATTATTAGATAAAATAATATTCCAGGACAAACAGCCATCCTGAACATTTAAGAAAAAGTGTAGTTCTAAGTTTAAGAGAAGCAAAATAATATTTAAGTAGGCTGGGAAGCATTGCCCCTTTTTGTCTGCCGCTCTTTATTTAATTATTTTATTATTGTTTAAAAATAATACTTTTTTCAATCAATTTAAATATTTTTTTAAGTATAAAAATGAAAATATACACTTGTTTTGTATCTACATATATCTAATTTAAAGTGGGCATTTTCCATTTAATTTATTATAATGAATTAATTATTTATTAAAAACAACAACACATAAACAAAAATATAAAAAAAATGAATCATGAGATAAAAAAATAAAAAGTACCTTATCCTGACAGATATGTAAACTCTAACCCAAGCCTGATTTAGCTACGTTTATTGTACACTATAATAATACTTATTTATAATAACAACCAGGAACTTACATTAAGAAATAATGAATTTTAATTACATTTTTGGACACAAAAAGGATAAATAAAGTATGAAAAATTGAGTTGCAGAAATCCGGACAGAATTAATTTTTGTTTTAATGTTGGAAAAACTATGTTTATTAAAAGTACTTTATTTAAAGGAATTGCCAACACAATAGACATTTGTAAAATTACGACTGTTGACAAAAATTTTAAAATTGAATTCAATGATACCTAGTTGTTTTTAAAATTAAATAGTTTTATGTAATAAGTATCATATTTTATCATTTATAACAGTATACTTTAAAATAGCCTGACACAAGTTCTTCATCCCAAATCAGTATTGAGAAGACTTACATGGAATAACTATTTGCTATATAAGTAAAACACTAACAAAAAAATCTTCCACTAAATCCAATATTTCTGGAATTAGAATGAAAAATTTTCAATAATAAAAAATATTTTATTAATAATTTGGTTCATAGGTTATCATACATCAAAATCAGTAATTTTCAATTAATTTTCTGTGGTTATATATTTATATAACATTTTATTTAACTTAATTTTTTTTATTTCCATTATTTTCGCAAGTAAAAGTCCAGAACCATATCCATTAAAAATACCATAATTACTTTTTACATACTGAAAATGAAAATGTTAAAGCAATATACAGCAGTTAATTCCCTTACCATCTGGAACACAGAAAACTACAAACATTACTTCTAGGATGGAAGAAAGTCAGCCTGCTTGAAAAATCTTTTATTAAAATACTGATCAAAATACGGGGTACCTTAGAACTTTTCCTCATTACATTGGATTCGCTATGCTCATCCTCCCTACTTTAGACTTGCTTCGCTCGTCCTACGATAGTAAAACATCTGTTTCATTCACAGCGGTCCCCCATACAGCACTGACTACTCTCAATGCTACTTATGTTTTATAATCTAACAAAAATTATGTATATACTTGTTGAATTGAAACGAAACTTTTTGTACTTATATATTAGGTAATAATATACACTTGTATAACGTTTCAACTGACTTGGACCATTTTTAAATTTTTGAAAAAAACATACACAAGTCGTTCAATAAAAAATGAACTAATGCTGATAAAGAGACAAAAATTGGTACATATGTTAGTCTTATACATAGTCACATGCCTGCCAAATCTCAATCCGATTGCATCATTTTTCCGCGTTTATTAATTTTTTAAAATGTTGCCCAAGTCATTATTGCAAGTTAATGACATCATAAACAAATATTTTACAAATAGCACAAATACAGCAGTAGACAGATTTTTGTACAAAATTTCAACTCTCTAGTTGAAATTTTGAAGTTGAAATACACTGGGTGCTTCGATGATAACAGACCCACACATATACAGACAGACAACTTTGTGAAAACCACTCAGGAGGCCTTAAAAACACCTGAAACGGATAATTCCGGTGACATCCCGGTTTCGGATTTTTTTGCAAACCTAACACTTTTGCTATATACCTACAGTATAAATGAGGAATATTTTATTCAATTTGTTTATACATAAAAACAAATAGTGCATAATAATTATTATCTTATTTAATTATATATCTTATGCATATAATTATTATTTTCTTTTAAAAATACTTAAAAGTAATATAAAAATTTTATTAGTCAGACAAAGAAAAAATTATGGAATCTAATTAAATATACATTCAAACAAGCTGACTGGTGATTGATTATTTTCAGTTCTAAAATCAGACATTTATCAATATTTGGCTTAGATAGCCAAATCAATACCATTATGCATAGCTACAGATTTGTCTTCCACTCGAGAAACATAGCAGCACAATTCATCTTGTCTATCTGCATTTTCAATAAGTTCAGCCTCTACTGAGAAACCCCACATCTGATCTAGAGTGCTTCTCTGAAGTTCTACTTGATACAATATTTTGGCACAAACTTCCACAACTTCATGAGTAGCAAGCTGAAAAGAAATTTCATTACAAAAAATCAATAAACTGCTCAAGCATTGAAAAAATAGTTATTTATACACCAAGGGAGTAAAGAATGCTATTATTTCCCTGAGCAGTTAATTGGTTCCTAAGGCGTAAGCTGAGGGAACCAAATAATTTTACTCCCGAGGCGAAGCAAAGGAATTTTTTGTGTTTAACTACCGAGGCGGAGTTAAACATAATTGCGAGGGGGAAAATAGCATTTTACTCCCAAAGTGCATACAAGATTTTGTCTCCAGACGTTGACGTCATTTAATTATTGTTTTATTCTTATTTTTATACGTTTTGTAGTATAATATTCCAACTTTTTTGGTCATACTCCTCCTTATAAAATTGATTTGGCACTATAAACAATTATAGAAACCAAAATAAGCACTCAGAGTTTTGAAATTACAGCAATAGGTGAACAAAAGGTGTAATTTCATCGACCACTGACCTCAATATTTAATTGCAGAACTAAAAGATCTCCATTATATATAATCATAACATACTGTACACTTGAACATAATGTACACTTACATAGGTTTCAATAATATCAGTTCTATGAGGTACAAAATAATTATGATCTTCCATATCTCTCCTTTTCTTTACCCTGACAAAATGTTCCATAGGGTTTAGATTTCTTCTGCTACATGCACTGGCTAAAAATTCTTCAATTGTCATTCCCTCTCGCACATACACATGAACAAACTGAAAGCACGCAATAATGATTTTACAATACCAAACAGACAAGTATTTTTGGAGAATATTTTTTTTTGTTAATTTGAATTTTATAAAGATAATACATATAGGTTACATAAGTACCCAAAATTAAAAGTGTTTTATTCTTAATTTCAAGTCACTTAAAAAATAACATAATTAATGAAGAATATTAATTTAAATTAAGCTACAGAGCTTAAACAACTGTAAGAAATGAATGCATACATTTTACACTATTGCAGAACCCTGAAATTCTTATTATGAAATGTAAATATGTCCTGATGATGATTGATGATTTCCTATTTAATGACATCATCAATTTTCTAAAAATATCAGTGGAGTGGGGGGGGGAATACAATTTTAAAGACTTTTTAAATCTATTAGGATGGCTTTTGTTTCAATCAAACCAACCCAGAATAAACTTTTATCGAGTTTGATGTCGTAATTCATGTTTTTGGGTTCAGTTGAGTCCATTAAGTACAGTTTAAGCCAAAACAATCAACAAAAAAGCCGAAAACCAAAAAAATTATTTCTTAGAAATTACATAAAAACATAGTATTTTATGTTTTTTTTGGGGGTGCCAAATTAAAAAGAACTGTTGCGCCCCTGTTTTATTTTATATTGTGATTAGACTAATAAACTAGTTAAAATTGAAAAACTTGTTAGTTTTTGTAATATATTTTTATTTCTGAATATGAAAGATAACAGTTAAAACAGACAGGTAGGTAAGCAAAATTAGACCCCCGTTTTTTATTTGTTTTCAAGCATTTGATGATAAAGTTAGCTAGCTCATACCAATAAAAAACTAGTAATAGATTTAAGGAAACATAAATTTAAACTAACCTGGTTATCTGGGACTGAAACTTTAATAGTTTTTTCCTGTTCATCTCTTGAAGACATCTGAAGGGATCTCCTTGAGGAGCCTGAGTTAGAGCGTGACAGCATAGGAGCTCTTCTCTTAGTAGCACCTCTACCAGCTAGAAGGTTATTCAGTAGAGATGGAGATCTCGCACAGATAAAAGCATGGAAACTTGATACTGTAAATACACCCAGCTTATTGAGAGTTAGCTTCGTTGCTCTGCTCACATGAGTAAGGAGGCTCTGTAACAGTATCAATTAACAAACTATTAGTACTATTATCATAAAACTAAAAGTTTTCATTTAATGCACTGTAACACATAATAGCTCTGAAAACCAACAAAAATATTCTTGTTTTAGGTAGTATTAGCATTTGAAATATTTTGTTAAAGATTTTTTTTTTTTTTCATTTTGGGCTACCTTTAGTTAAATATTTGTTATTTGTTAGGCTAATCTAATTTTAATAAAACTTGACACAATAATCAATTCCAATAAGAGGAACAACTGATTAGATTTTGGGGTTGATCCAACATAGCGTATCAAAATGGCAACTCTTTAAATTTTTATATATCATTAAAATTTATGAAAAAATATTTGTTTGATAGGAAGTGTTTCTACTGATATTTTGACATTGTCTGAATCAAAAATTACCTCCACAACATCTGTAGCTAGCACAGTTCTCGAAATATAATTATGGATGTGCACACTTCTTAAAAACACTCTTCAGCTCAAATGGCTGATCTAAATTCAATGAAACTTGGCACCAAAATCAAGTTTCATGAGAGTAAGAACTGATAAGATTAAGAGGTAAAGCAAACACAGCATATCAAAATAACATCACTTTTAACATTTAAGAAATCATATAAAATATTTATTCAGTAAAAAATTCTTTTTAATGATGTTTGAAATTATTGTGAGTACAAAGAGACTTTAGCCACAATTCACATCAAATCACATCTGTGGTACACACAATTCTCTAGATATTTGTACAAATGATCCAGTGGAATGAAAATGCAATTGTCTGGTATAAAATTAATTTGAAAGAAGGAAGCATCATTCCATGACTGGCAGCTTGTTTTAATTAATATCTTTACAGACCGTGAATTCTTTAATATTATAAAAATAATTGTGCATTCAGAAATCTTTCATAGTAATTTTGAAATAAATTATCTGAAGGTAGTAGAGCTAATATTTGTGGTATTTTATTAAATAATTTAAGCCCTGATTCAGTGAAACCAGTTTCATATCATGGCAAGTTAAGCCATCCATTTTATTATCTATTAAGTTATTATTTCTTGCAGTATAACTGTGCATTAAGTCTTTGCTTCAACTTGGAATATTTTTGGTCTTATTCTGATTGAGTACCACAGCATTAGCTTAAACCAGTCTCAAGCTTTACCTATGTATAGTTGATGCTTCTTGAATATCTTCTATTTTCATTCCTCTGTCTACTCAATTTTTATCATAAACATAAGATATGTACAAATTTTTCCCTTGAAACAAATGCAATATGGCCCGAGAAAAATAAATTTTATATTGAATATTACTAGATTGAAAACAACTTAAACTGAAATACAAAAAAATAGAATGTAATAAATGCACATGTTTTACATGAACTAAAACATACATTACTTATTTGTAGAAAGAATTATAGGCTATATTTTTAACTTTAATAAAAGTTAAATTTCAAAATATAAACACTCATTAGTATCTTTAAAAATAAATAACAAGATAAAATATGTAGCATAAGAAAAACAAAATAACAAGGTGAAAGAAAAACTTGTTGAACTAGATAAAGGAAGGAACAATTAAACAGCACATCATCCATTATCACAATAATAGAACACAAACAGACAATAGACCTCACAAGAGTTATTACTGTTATATCTTTTAAACAAAAGACAATATAAACCTTTAACATAGGTGCTACCCACAACATCCTATTCATTAACATACAGAATCAAAAGCCAAATTTACTTTTAGAATGTTTAAAATCAGAATGTTGAAGTTAAGTATGCACAAAAGATAAAGATTAGTTTAAAAATCTTTTTTCTAGATGATGAATCCCCCCAAGGCTATTAACTCAAATAAATTACTGCTTTAATTATCTTTTTAAAAATACAGAAAAAATGAGAGACTAAAGGATGTGTGGACTTGAACCCGAGTAAAAATATAAAATGAGCATTTAAGTGTGTGAATGCATAATTATGTAAAAAAGAAGAGAGTCGAGACTCAGGAACAAAAGCTTCAGTAGAAAACCAGGGTTGTAAAGAGGGTAATTATACTGCAAGGTAAATTTCCAACTTTTTTAACTCACATAAAAAATTGGGCAATTTTTTAACTTTTCTTTCTCTACTCCGGATGCAATTAAACAAAGAATTTTACATTTTGTTTTTCTTGAGTTTTATTTTTATACATAATTTTACAACAAAATCTTTTTTTCATACTCAGTTAAATGATGCAACGGTCCTTAAAAATATTAATTTAGTACCAAAGTTCTGTTTATTAATTTCAAAAATGAAAAGTTAAAAATAATAACTATTTCATACCTTTACGCAGGTTTTTATTTTGTTTAACTATATTTATTCATAGAAATGTTATAGAAAATAAAATTATAATTGTACACAAAATCATTTATTATACTTAAAATTAATTAAAAACTAAAATACACACAGGTAGAGTAAATCAAAAAGATCATTTGGCAGGCCTTTTAAATCTTTTTAAGTTATTTTTGAGCAGAAAAGGAAAAAATGTTTATAACTTAATAGAGGGCACAAGTTGAAAATTGGGAATGTTTTATTAATTTTGTTTAGATGAAGCTTAGACAAGTATTTTTAATACATCCCGAAATTGAATTAAGTAATAAAAACTTTAAGCAAGAAACAGAAGAGGCGCTCTTGCCAAGGAAGTGTTAAATTCTTTTAAAAAAGCAGTTTAAGTTTAAGACCACATCTAAAACTTTTTAAATTTGAATAATTAATTTAGTTAGTCAAGTTGGTCATAACTTGAGGAATAAGAAAATAAAAATATCAAGACTTAAAAACGTAATTCACTTTTATTTATACAAAAAATTGTACTTCTTATCCTGGTTTTGAATAAAATAAAATAAAAACTAGAATATTATTGAGGCTAAGCACTGGATAATTCTCAAACTTTATTACTCAATAGATAAAACAATAAAAACTTAAACTTATTTGTTCTTAAATAGATGAGTAATAGAGTTTATACTATGAAATAAAGAACTTAATAAGTTGAGTTCTTTCATTAATGTAATTAAGCCAAGTTATTTAAACTATTAGACTAGAATTTAAAAAAAATAGAACTAAACTAAAATACTTAAAAGATAACATTTTATAACCAATTCACCATTTATAACAATTTTTTAAAAATCTTATTTGGCATTGTTCTATGTCAGTTCGTTGTAAGAAATTGACTTAATCTGGTTACATAAATCATTTTTCAAGTCCTCCAACAAATGCTATCTAATATTTTAGAATTTATTTCCTCAATAGCTGCTACTCATAGGGTGGACTTACTTAAGTATCTGATTTGTTAAAAGACACTTCTATATCTATAGGTAGATGAAAATAAGACATTGTCTTACTTTTGCTATTATTCAACACTGTCAGTCACATGATAAAATAAGCTGGAACGAGGCTTCTCTACTTATAAGCTTACAAATTAAAAAAAAGTTAACCAATGAAGTAAAAAAAAATATAAAAATAAAATAGCGACATTTCTAATTGCTAAATAATACAACCCACATATATGGTTGAGGTTACATTGTACTCTGAAAACATCAAAATATTATTAGAATTTTGTAGTATTAACCCAACAATCTAGTCAGTTATTCTTCTACTAGGACTTGATTTTTGAGCCAAGTTTCATGGACATTTTATCAGCCATTTAAGCTGTGGAGTGGTTACAAGAAATTTGCTCATCCATTTATATCTCTAGAACTGTGCTAGCCACAGATGTGGTTGAGGCCTCATTATACTCTACTTCAAACACCATTAGAATTATTTTTTATCTAACAATCCATACACACTGACACCAATTATTTCGATTGATGGGATATGTAGGTGCTGGAACATTGACATTTGATGAAAACAGTGGGTGATATGTTTTTGCTAATGCATTGCTTCCCTCTCCTAAAAGGAGATAGGAAAGCAAAAAAATAATCAAATTAATAAAAAATTTCATTAAATTTTACTTATAAAGTCAACAAAATTATTAAAAATGACAGTAAATGATAATAATGAAATGGGAAGGATGTGAATGGTATCTCAAAATAGATAACGGATCACTAATGTAGAACTAACAAGCTAGTTGTTTCCGTAGCACAATATTTTTAATTTAATTCATGGGTAATTAAAATCTTCAGTCAGATTTATCACTGTTGATTGAAATAATATTTTTTTGTCTATTACGTTACCTTTGGATTAGGAAGTTCACCATTCTGAAGACTAGCCATGTAACATCTAAGTCTGAATTGTTCACAATGAAGTCTCTCAAGATTCTCTTCCCATTGAACAATCTGGCCCGAGATTTGAGCCTTGGCCTCAGAGTCTGTAACCACACTCTGCTGCAGATCTGCCATGTGCCTCATCTTTTGATCCTGCACATTAAAAAAAATATTCAAAGCATCATCAAAGTTACTCATCAGTTTAAAAGTTCTTGACAGCAAATATCATTTGTAACTCTTAATATAACATGCATTATAATATTTGGTTATAAATATTATGTTTTTAATTTATTTTCTCCTTTCTAATTAAAACTGCATACTTACACAGAAAAATTAATTTATCTCCATACAATATGTAATGTGTAGTTTATTGACTTGCTTTTAGGAGGTAAAAAAGCACTTTTCCCTCCCTGGG
Organism: Microvelia longipes; assembly: GCA_018340805.1. Classification (NCBI taxonomy): domain Eukaryota; kingdom Metazoa; phylum Arthropoda; class Insecta; order Hemiptera; family Veliidae; genus Microvelia; species Microvelia longipes. The sequence continues at coordinate 58,383,210 of JACMZG010000008.1, forward strand.
AAGAAAAAAATAATGTTTACTTCCTTGCAACTAATAAGTCAAAATTACCATTTCTTCTGGCCAAAAGATATTGTTTAGAGCAATAAAAAACTGTTTTGTTGATTTGTATTATTTGTTGTTACATGGCATTTTGCCATATTTTTAGCGCATTTTCATTGCCTCGGTCTGGGAGACTCATTACGGCCCAAATTCGAGGAGTATAAGGGATATGTTAAGAAACTAAAAATTTGAATTTGAATTTTTTTGGAAAAAAAAATTTCAAAAACTTGAAATTTGAATAGTTTGGAATTTAGAAGTTAGGATCTAAGTATGGCCTTATTTGATTCAATATAAGAACAATTAGAAGGTTGTTTATCCTCTCATGCATTCTTAAAATTGCAACAAAAAATTTACAAAAAAGATTTAATATAGAATAAAAATAAATATTATTTTCAAAAGTGATTACTCAAAGAACATGCATTTTATCTATACTTCAAATCAATATGAATTATATTTAAAAATATATTCTGCCAGGCATGGCACAAAACTTCTACACTTATTTCACGCTTTTATTATACCCCTTATGAAAAATTAATTTAATAAAAATATAATAGTATTATAATTTATTATCCACAAACTATGAAAATAATTATAAAATATAACGAAATGCAGTGAAAACAGGATATTGTATAGTATTTCATCACACATGCAACACTCCATAGGATATTAAATGAGTCCCCCTCAGATCGTAGCGCTTGTTTAAAAAGTTAGTCGCATAACAATAAAACATTTTGTGAGAGTAGCTATACCCATTTTTTGTCCACTTTACTTTTATTTTTACACCACAGAAATTTTACTTAATTTACTACCATTTTACTTAATTTACTTTTACACCACAAAAGTTACTTAATTTACTACCATTTTACTTTTACTTTTACACAACAGAAGTTTTACTAATTTCTTACACCACAGAAGTTTTACTTAATTTACTATCATTTTACTTAATTTACTACCATTTTACTTAATTTACTTTTACACCACAGAAGTTTTACTTAATTTACTACCATTTTAATTAATTTACTTTTACACAACAGAAGTCTAGGATGCTAAGCCTGACACTCTCTGTTTAAATCGATAATCATTTGAAATAAGAGATAAATCAGCAACAAACAATAAATAAAGCCTTGTTAATATTGTTACTTAATCATTTCAGACTCAGCTTCTCTATGCATAGGAATAGAGAGAGTAGACTCAGTCAATTCTAACCAATAACTTAATTATAATCAACAGAAAATCAATAGGAAACAAGACGAAGAGAGAAGTGTCACCAATCATGTTAATGCATAGAAATATATAGCAGCTTCTAGACATCTGAATGGCTAGAATTATAATATTAAAACAATAAACTTCATACTGCAAGAATTATCCATAAATAATTACTTCTACAAATGTATGGCCATAACTATATTTGTTATAAAAAATAGATAAATATAATTAAAAATAATAAATCAATGATGGAAATGAAAGCTATGAAATTTATAGCGTTTCTAAAAAAAGGATTATTAAATTCACTATCAACAGATAATTTAAATTACATATTTGTTAATTATCAAATTTTATTTGTATACTTCAGATCAAAGCAGGGATAGAGAGTATATTTTGAACTCTCAATTTTGGCAGTGAAACAAATTTAGTCGAGAAGGATAAGGAAATAAATCATCCATTAGAAATTTAGTCAACAATAGCTATGACTTGACTGGACTAACTTTTGTTGGACCCAGAGGTAATTAATTATAAAACTGTCAGAGGCATTTTCTTCCAAAATTCAGTAAAAATGACTAAACTTAGTAACTTGTCTTCCCATAGGTTCTTTAGTTAGGTGACTTCACATTTGACAGAATATGTGAAATCACTTTAAAATATTAAATTTAAAATGTCAATGTTTAACCATGTTTTAATTAAATATAATTTTGTATGTTACTCAATTTGCTAAAATGAAGCTTCATTACTTTAATTTTTACAAAAAAAAGCATCAACTACTTAAGGTTATAAATAAAAAATAGTATAAAATAAAACAATACAAAATTTTTAGCTAAAAATTAGTAAAACTAACAATCAATAGACAATTTAGCACTCTTTAGAATGTTCAAAATCCTATGTCTGCATGATATTGACAAACTAAAAATACTTTTTTTCTCTAAAAGGAAGAAAAATTAATTTCTGTAACAAAGACCAACTTACGACACTATTAAATGTCCACTAAATGTGGGTGCTAGTAGTTTTCTAGCAGGTTATAATATTACCCTCCTTGTTAATCTTACTTTTTCTGTCTATTAAATAAATAATCAAATGTTTTTGTTAACAAAGTTTTGTTATTTTAGGAGAGTGAGCATTTAATTATTTATAATCAAACGTTTAATAATCATGGATTGTGATTCAGATATTGAAAATACTCCTCCAGAATTGAAATTTTTTTGTCAGCAAGGCAACCGACAAAAGTGTACTGGTCAATTTTTATACATTATACGGTTTTTCTCTGTCAAACTCCAGAGTTTGACTCCCGCCATGTCACTTTCCCACTTCGCTTAGCATTTTTTCTTGAAAACACGCTATCTTCTGAGCGGATAAATATTTTTTAACCAATCAAGAATAAAAATCAACCTTGGAAAGACACAAACCTTATTAATTCGCAAATTTCAAGTTTAAAATTGTTCGCCATGGAAAAAGTTTAGTTGGTTTGAAAAAATCAGACTGGAGACTGAAAAAAATCAGATGCGACTGCTCTAAGTAACCAAAAATCAGTGGTAAATAACAGGAAACCACATAAATGTCTGTAAAAAATAATTTTCAAGTAGGGTGTCGTTTTCAATAATTTTTAGAGCAAAAAAGAGGTCCGGAGTGAATCTTAACTAGTCTGGAGTCGATCCGAGTACACAAAATACTCAGGGGACACGGGTTCGAATCATGAACATAAAACATTTTGCAGATTGGCATAAACTGAGCTTCGTAAGACTGCCTGAAATTTCGTCCTGTTTTTATCATGCAAGAGCGAGCATAGTGTAGAACAACCTACAGTATATAAATAGACATTTCTTTTGAAAAATCAATGCAAATTGACAGACAAGTAAAAGTGCTACTGTTTCAACTATGATGCAGAAACCGATAACCTGAACAAGAACTGGATTAGTGCGCAATAAAGCTAGCATTCCAAAGGAAATTCGGCTAACAGATCACCACACCAAAATTATTAATTCAAAACGGGAAAAAACAGTCCCTATAACCTTTTTAATTTTATGCCTCATGAGTAAACTTGATGGTTTCCTCGGCTCCACCTCAGAAACCATCCCTATAAGCCCCTCGGCTACGCCTCTGTTTTAAACATAATGGTTCCTTAGGCTTACGCCTCAGAACCCAACAAAAAACAGGGCGTTAAGACTAAGTTTCCTCCCTTGGAGTGTAATTAACTTGCAATAGTATTTAATTAACACTTTATGAATTGAACAAATAAAAATAAAACTATGAGAGTAATTTTATAAAATAATAATAAAATGCATGCCAAGTGTTAAAATTCGTTGTAGTTGAATGTATACTAAATCTATGACACTTACACTTACCGCTTCAATAGACTTCTCAAGTCTAAATATTTCTTCTTGGAGTAGATGGAGAGTGCCTGTCTTTCCTCTGTGTCTGGCAAATGCAGCAGCGCAGGCACTATGGATGCTGTTCACCCAGTTCTCTAACTCAACTTGACAAGGAGCCTGCAACAAAAAAAAAAAAAAAAAAAGTTACAAAGGATACAACTAGAAAAGGAAATTTAGGACGAATCAAAATAGACGAATTAAAAATTTAAATAAATAAAAATTATCTGCAAATAAAATTAATTTATTTTGTTGATGCTTCTTTAAATAAATGTTAAGAAACAGATAACTGATTTTTAAAATATTATTAAAAATTAATTTAAAAGAAATAGAAGTATGAGGACTTAATATAAGAAGAATATTATTGTATAAACAGCAGAAATCATTCCAGATCAGATTATATTTTTAGCATGTCAAAATTTTAAATGTAAGAGAAACAGCTTCGTTACTGTAAGTAAATGTTTTGGATGCAGTCACTTTAAACGGGTTTAAGGTGAGGCACTTTTTCCATCATCAAGTTAGTTTTTAATCGAGTTAATTTTTAAAAATGCGTTCTGTTTTTAGATTTCCTTTGTACACAAATACTAGAACAACGACATCAGTATGCATTTAATCCGGACAGTAGTAACCTTGGCTACAAAAGGACTTTCCAGCCAACGAACAACAAGTCTAAATCAAACTAATTTCACATCTAAGCATCCTGTCAGCTAATTATATACGAGTAGAACAATAACTATCAAATGACAAATCCATTTACTACAGATGGATAAGCAATGAGTATCCTCAGAGCATATAGTGAATAGTTTACCAGGTTGACTAGAGTCAACCTAGTGTTTACTTAGAGTTTCTAGTAGAAAATGAAAAAGATACGTAGCTAAATTTATGATAATTATCTAATGTTCACTGTGATTACAAAATTATTATAAGTATAACTTGCTTATTAGTATAACTAACAATAATATTTATACTTGTTTTTGTAATCAAATGTAATGGATGGGCATTGGTTAAGAAAGCCCATAAATATTTATTGGGCATTATTCAAAATGTCCTATTGTATACAAAGTTATGTGTAAGAGGTCATAACATTCAAAAGCATATATACTTCAGGTGTAAATTAGATCCTTTAATGGGCTCCTTTTTTTACAAATCTCCATTTAAAGAACAGACTATAAAATATATATTTCTAATTAAAGCAAGGTAAGATATAAATTCCTAAATCGACTTTCAATCAGGTTGGATTAAAATTTAAGAGAGTTTTCAAATTCAAATTGAACATAAAAAGTTCTCCCACAAACTTTTATTGTAATAATAAAATAAACAGAATTTTCAAACGATCGTTAATGGAGCACGCATACCACATTAACAACTGAACAGTAACAAAAATATGTTAATGTTCAGAAGCATACCATAGATAGTAATGACCAATGTGAAATTTTAGGAAGTAAACTATTGCGAAAACTATGTGAAAGCAAAGGCTGTAGAAATAATCAAAAGAAAATTATAACACCCCTAGGCGATTTTTCCAGTTTTTCTTATGAACAAAACCTCTAGATCTATAGAACAAGGGTTAAGTTAAAGAAGTAAGAACAGAAGTAAGGATTGTAGCTTCTGACAAAGACACCACGATAAAAAAAAAGAAAAAGCAAGAAGAAGCTAGACTGGATGAGTTTAGGGGTTGGAGGGAAACTTTAGTAAGAAAAAGAACCCCTCCAGGGTAAATTGATTTGTCCTTCTTTAGATAAGAACCGAGACGTCAGAGAAAGAAGCACATCCATTATTCTATTCCAAACAATGATAATAATCTACCTCACAACAATCGTTCTTTCAGACTGATAGAAGCTTCGAGGTGCAAGATTAAAAGAAACCACTCTTGACGGTTTTGGTTGTAAAGGAGTCGGAAAAATAATTGGGAAAGCATTGTTGACAAGACTTCTTTAAACAAGACGGAACATCTAAAATCTTCATTAACATCGCTGAGTTAAACGGGATTAAGAGAATTTCAATTGTTCCCTGACCTTTTTGTGCTTGCGGTTACCTCAATACTATGAATAGTGAAATAAACTATCAATACCATTAACAATACTTTGAGAGATATTATATGCTATTCATTTATTACACCCAAAAAACATTTATTTCTTGATACAAAAAAGAAATAGAATCAACAATCAGCACAGAAATCGTATACTAACTTTGGGTGAACACTTATTTTAAGGTCAAGCGAAAATAGACCAAAGCAATGTTACTATAGAAATAGGAAAACTATTTTAGCACCCTTTTAGATGACGATTGGTGCCGAACCTCCAAATTAGGAGTACAATACTTAATTTTTAATTTATGCAACTATCTTCACTTTGTAACTTCCATGAAACTACTTTAGTTGAATGCCGATGATAATAATAATATTATTATTCGGAAATTTATGAGTTAAAAAAAGAGAGTGCTTGACTTATTCCGTACCTCTCTCAAGTGGAAGCACTATGAATAACAAAATATACTAATAATAATAATAAACCTGAAGAATTGAATGAACAATGGCAAGTAAATGAAACCGCCATTATCCCAATAGTAATGTCGGCCACTTTTATAGTCCCTTATAGTATTCACGACTCATTAAAACATTTAAATCTTCCTGACAAGTTTTATACAACTCTACAGAGAGCAATAGTTCTAGACACGTGCAGTATTGTTCGCGTTTTTTGTCTAGATAAATATAAAATAAATAAGAAAAGAAAAATTGTAGATACTTGGCACACAGTGCCCGCTCTACAATGAGCCTCTTTCTAAGTGAAAAATAAACAAAAACTTAAACATTATAATAATAATAAAAATGCCCGTTTAGAGCCATTGAGGTGCCTAATAATAATACCGGCACATGAGGTGGCGGGAACCACCTCATGTGGTAGCGGTAACCGCTACACTCCAAGATAATTCTGAAGTTGGCGTCAATTTATTTTAACAATAATCATATATAAACTGAGATCGTAACCTGGGATGCGATCCGCGGACCTCCAATGTGTTAAAGGTTAATATAAGTACTGACGGTTTAACGGCCTCGACCACGAAGGCAGTGAATGCCAATTATTAAAGAAGTAGAATATGTATGAGAAGAAATAAAACTAAACAAGTTTTCGTCTCTCCACTCATTATAATGAGTGGGCTCATTATAATAAGTGGAGAGACGAAAACTTGTTTAGTTTTATTTCTTCTTATCATAGCACTCCACAGCTCAATCCATCATATATAGAATATGTACAATAGAGCAAAGCATTATTTAGTAAAAAGAATAAAGACAACGCATCCTTTGTCAAACAAGTGAGATAAATCCTCTGATGAAGTACCACAAAGTATGTTTTGTGTTTTTTAACACCACTAATTTTTTGAATTAAACCACGTAAAGAAACTATACCACATAGATAAATAAAATGTAAATATAAACTGAAAAAATTGCTGAAGGACTCAAATATATTTAAAAAAAAAAAACCGTCATTCAGATGTATATTCAATATCAAATTTCATTAATATTTAATATCTAAATATAAGTATGATATATAATTAGTAAAAATCCATAACTTATTTATTACATTATGTTATCTCAGGATAAAAAACCTAGGCCTGTACTCAAGATTAATAAATAAGTAATAGCAAAATAAGATCACTCAATAACAGCTCCATGTAATAGCTAATAAATACGAATTTAGCCTTCCTGTAGAACCTACATTAGTAAGGGAGTTGAGGCTCATAAAGTTTTAAGAAAGGTAGAATGTGTTATATTGATACTAAGGAGGAAGAAAAGTGTAGATACAAAAGAGGAGAAAAGTAGCAGGTGTAATATTGATACAAAAGAGGAAGAAAAGTAGCAAAAGATACTAGGAGGAAGAAAAGTAGCATGTGTAATATTGATACTAAGGAGAAAAAGTAGCATGTGTAATATTGATACTAAGCAATATTGGGTAATGTGTAATATTGATACAAAAGAGAAGAAAAGTAGCAAATATTGATACAAAGAGGAAGAAAAGTAGCATGTGTAATATTGATACTAAGGAGGTATAATGTGGATATTAGCATGTGTAATATTGATACAAAGAGGAAGAAAAGTAGCATGTGTAATATTGATACAAAAGAGGAAGAAAAGTAGCAGAATTGATACAAAGAGGAAGAAAAGTAGCAGGTGTAATATTGATACTAAGGAGGAAGAAAAGTAGCATGTGTAATATTGATACTAAGGAGGAAGAAAAGTAGCAGTGTAATATTGATACTAAGGAGGAAGTGTGTAATATTGATACTAAGGAGGAAGAAAAGTAGCATGTGTAATATTGATACAAAAAGAGGAGAAAAGTAGCAGGGTAATATTGATACAAAAGAGGAAGAAAAGTAGCATGTGTAATATTGATACTAAGAGGTAGAAAAGTAGCATGTGTAATATTGATACTAAGGAGAAAGAAAAGTAGCATGTGTAATATTGATACAAAAGAGGAAGAAAAGTAGCATGTGTAATATTGATACTAAGGAGAAAGAAAAGTAGCATGTGTAATATTGATACAAAAGAGGAAGAAAAGTAGCAGGTGTAATATTGATACAAAAGAGGAAGAAAAGTAGCAGGTGTAATATTGATACTAAGGAGGAAGAAAAGTAGCATGTGTAATATTGATACTAAGGAGGAAGAAAAGTAGCATGTGTAATATTGATACTAAGGAGGAAGAAAAGTAGCATGTGTAATATTGATACTAAGGAGGAAGAAAAGTAGCATGTGTAATATTGATACTAAGGAGAAAGAAAAGTAGCATGTGTAATATTGATACAAAAGAGGAAGAAAAGTAGCAGGTGTAATATTGATACAAAAGAGGAAGAAAAGTAGCAGCGTAATATTGATACTAAGGAGGAAGAAAAGTAGTGTAATATTGATACAAAAGGAAGAAAGTAGCAGGTGTAATATTGATACTAAGGAGGAAGAAAAGTAGCAGGTGTACTATTGATACAAAAGAGGAAGAAAAGTAGCAGGTGTAATATTGATACTAAGGAGGAAGAAAAGTGATGTTTACATGCTCCCCAGCTAATTTTAAGCCAGGTAAACATATTTCTCCGAAATAGGACATTATTTGCTCTTAAATGTCCTTAATATATCAAGACTAGTTGCTAATCAAATCTTAAAAACAAACTGGACTAATTGGTTTTCTTTTCATGGTCAGTTTCCTTTGTTATATTTTAAATTATTTAAAATCTAAGCTCTATTCTATTCTCTACGAAACAAAGCTAGTCAATGTTTATAGACTTTTGATAAGTAATGCAAATCAAAACTCGTTACTATTTTTATACCGTATGCAGTCAGTTTATTCATTTAACTTACAAAAAAAAGATCAATTTCAATTCCCAAATGAATGAAATAGAAGTATAGAAAATACAATAAATAAAAAAGCTTATAACAAAAGTTTAATCCAGAATAGGTAAATAAAAATAAAATTTCCATTTAAATGTATAATTAAAATGTCATTTTAGCAAATAAAAAAACTATAAATCTTCAACAAGCAAGGATGTGTGTTATTGCGTATAAATAAAATTGTAAATTATTCAGACTTGATAGTATAATCGAAAACAGAAAAAAGAGTTAACTGAAAATAATTTTAAAAAATCTAAGTATTGTACAAGCAATGATTGTAAATAAATTACAATTTTACAAGGATCTTGAATAAAGGGGATGACGAACTAAGTCATCCCCATCGATGACCCAAACAAGTGACCACATAAAAAACCAAAAAAATAGAAATATATCAACACGAAATACACGTCAAAAACCAACTGCACATGCTTGGTACAAATTGCGCATGCTTACAATCATTATAACAGCGCAGGTCTTTAATTTTAGAGGCAAACTTACCTCTCAATGGTTTTCCATTGTTTATTGCTTGAGATGTTTATAAACACGCTTAAATTATCACTCTCTGAAGTGGGTAAGTATAGTCCAAAATTTAAAATTAAATAAGCACAAAAGGCTTTACAAGCACCACATATGTAACAATCACGAGAAGTACAGAAGAAAGTTGAGAAGCAAACTCACAACCTTGCTACATAACCTGCATTTGGCGCATTTCTTCAGTATAACTATGGGGAAGGTAAGTTTGCTTCTATTCCTCTATCTCATGCAACTTTCATGGGATCAGAAATGTTCCTTAATGCGTCATCCCCTTTATTGAAGATTTTGAATTTTACAAGAAAATCGTAAATTTAGAAATGTTGATAAATTAAAATTTATTTCAAAATGAAATTATAAAAGCTTTTGTCAATTAGAGACATGCATATCATAAATTTTAATAACTAATTATAGTAATTAAAAAAACTTTTCTATACTCCTAAGGCAAAAGGTAATGAAAAATAAATAGATAAAATTAAACGTAAAAAGATAAACTGAATACGGGGAAAACTAATTTTTACGGGTAAAATATTTTTTCATAGTGTATTTAGAGCAATAATCCTAAACCTCGAAGGGTTTAAAAAATAATTTAATTTAAGGACAGTACTATGAAATCCCGAAGCATTAGTAACAACGAATTTTCAAAAAGAGAAACCATTTTACTCGGAATTTTCTAAACTCTAAACCATTTTTAATGCGAAAAATAATTAAGTATTGAATTGCTACAGTAAAGCTTCTTTTTTTCTTCAGAACCAAATTAATAATACAAAATTGAATATTGAAAAAAATTACAGGTAGGGGATAGAAAAGAGAAAAATTGAACACCTGGAATTAATCTCACGATAAAAACGAAGAACAAGACGCACAGAAGTATTCAAAGACAGGTATTTTCATTTAAACAGTTTTTATACAATGGAAAATAGTTTTTTTATACAGGAAAATATTGTTTTATAATATTTACACTGTTGAAGAAACCTTTTAAACAATTTTTTTAAAGTAAAAATCAATTAATGAAGTTATATACAACAATTATAGCTTAATATATCTAGTATTCGGTAAATAGTCTTGATATTTGACGAATTGAGATTTGAATATTAAATAGATTATTTTTTTAATTAAGTCCTTTATTAGCAATAGTATATAATTATTTTGTGTAAAGTCATGTATTACTCATTATTTAGGGTGATGTTGCTCTTTTTTATTATTTTATATAAAATTGTTGTCTTTTTTTCAATGACTAGTTAAGTTAGTAAGATGTTAGTTTAAGTTATTTAATTTTATTTATTTTGCAGGATTGTCGAAAGGTATTTTGAATAGGTTTATATGGTAACATACGTTTGCTAGAGTGTCGAAGAGGGTTTCGTATGCAGGTTTTGGACTAACTTTTGATGAGTAAACCTATATTTGTCTGTAATATTGTGGTAAACTACAAAAAAGCTTAATCAGGTTGTCGGGACACGCGAGTCCTGGGTGTAAAGCTTTAAAATAGATTCTTAATCACATACAGCGACGTGATCCCGAAGAGATTTTGGTTTTCATTGAAGTTTTTAGTACTCACTAGATGTAACATCCAATGAATTTTATACTGCACAATAATAAATTCCTTTTAAGTTTGAGGTATGTGAGCAGCTAAGCCAGCAGATGAAGAAGTTTCGAGATAAAGATCTATTAAACGTCAAGAATACTTTTGCCTTTAATCGGCTCTTCAATTGTAACTTTGTTACAATTGAAGAGCCGATTCATTCAGTTTAACCTACTTCACACCTATTATTTCGAACTAAACAAAGAAGATATTTTTTGTACAAAAACCGACATGATAAGCAATAAACGAAACCTATAACGAAGGCAATAAGCAAATGAATAAAACCAAATCAATATGCCATGGTAAATGTGGGCATTTGAAAGTAAAACTGTAGAAAAGAATAGCAAAATCTTAACTGAGTACTCTATAGCAAAATTCCTTTTTAAAAAAAAATAAAATGAAATATTGGATTTCACGTGACATAAAAATCAATAATATGATATATGAAACTGTAATTCTTATTGTTTTAAAAAATCTATAGTAGGCTGATTTCCTGGTTCTTACAGCGAAGAAAACAGAGCCAAAGAAAAAAGAATTATAGGAAGAGAGTCGGTTAACAAAAGCGGAAGGGAAAATGCGAGTGGAGTAAGTTTGGAAAGACAATGGAGCCAAGAAAATGCCACAATAAACCTTTTAAACCACAAACTAGAGTGAATCCAAGTGCTAGCCTACAAAACAGCTTCAACAGCGCGTGTTCTGATATGGCTAATTCTAACCAACATTACACGGAGAGTTTTAGGAAAACAACAATACAGAGTGGTTTTGCAATCAATATTTTATGACCACTAATATAAAAGAGAGAGACAGATAGTTCTTCTTAAGTTCCACATCTAGGAAATATGGAATTTTATAAATGATACGTAAAATAATTGCGAACTTGATTAAGGATTTCAACTTTACGTATGTAGTTCAGTTTCAAGAATGAAAATAAGTTTAAGCAAAAATACGTCCGACTTCATATATGGGTCGATTATGATTGCACAGTTGTAATGTTGTCACAATGAAACAGTAAGATTGTAGGCTAAAAGAAATATAAATAATTGTCACTTAAATTGCAACATTAATAAGTTTAACATTTATTTTAATCTTTACTTTAAAGGTTTTTAACACCAATCCATTTTTATAAAAAAAGGAAACACCGTTTGTATCATTTTCAAAGTAAAAGCAGGATGTTTATGATACAAATTCTAATTTTTAAATCAAAATTGATAATATTTTTCGCAAGAAATTTCCATACGTACTTCTAAAAGGAAAATAGTAATGAAAACCATGATATAGTAAAAACAGTAAAGAATAGTTATTAGCGAAGATAAGTCAAGAATATGCGGCGAATCTAGTATAAAGCTACATACATAGACTTATAATTATACACCAAGTCTCTAATTTCTTAGGTGTAGTTATTACCTAAGAAAACAGCAGCATCTATTGTTTTTTACTCGGTACTTACCGAGATTAAAAGTTATTATGAGTGCGATGAGTCTCCGGATAACTCATCACCTAAATTGTGAGGTTTGAGCCCTATTTCTGCAAATATTTCCTTGCAGAAACATTTTGAATTTACGAAAGGTATCCCGGAACATCTTATAACGATTCGTATTTAAGAAATGGATTTTAATTCCATAATAATAATAATAATAATAATAATAATAATAATAATAATAATTTAATAATAATTAATAATAATAATAATAATAATAATAATAATAATTGAATAGTCAGGAATGAATATTAAAAGAATATCATATAATCTTCTTAGAATATTAACACATAAACATAGCGATAAGATCTTAATTTACCAAGTTTCTTCTTACTTTGATCATTCTTTTGTTGCAATATATCAATTAATTGTAAAGAGATAGTGACACCAGATCCATTTAAAGTCTATCGACTACTTTAAAAATCTTGACAGGTCAGCTTAGACATCGCCGATTCTAAAGAAAAAAAATCCCTACAAGAAGGGAGCGGGAAAAAACTATGTAAACAAATCAGGTTATTTTAGCCGTATTTTCATGGCGATGTTTTTTTACATTTCTTTTGTGTAGCTTTATTTTATAATATCACTTTTATGATTAATTTGAAAATAGTTTTCAAAACTATGTAAACACAAGAAGAACCACAAACAAAGTGAAAGATTGCCGGGAAGGTTATTTCCCTACAGCATATATGTAGGTAGGGATTTTTTTCTCTTTTTAAGTGAGGGGTTTGCAGCGGCTTCTCTGATTGGTCAATCCCCAAAATGCGTATGTCCTTGGGGATTTTTAAACTAAACAATAGACTGTAAGCCTATATTTTTAAAACTTTTAATATAAGTGCAAACTTAGTTATTTTACATACTTTTGAAAGACAAGGCAAGTGTTGGAAAATATTAATAGACCAACTTGAAGTCATCTTATTGACCTTATACAATCTTATAATATAATTTTGAGTCTGAAATTAAGAGGTTTAGAGATAATCTTCGTAAACCATTATATTTACATCATGAAAATATAATAAAATTGAGAAACGAGTTTACCTGGAATAGATAAGCGTCACCGAAGGCTGTACTCAAGCAGAAGATGTAATCTCTCTTAGGATGTTCGGGAATGGGTTGCATTATAGCGCCATCTACAATGATAAGATGTTTAGGAGCCGCTTCAACAGATCGACCTTCTCGTGAATCACACGGGTAAAAGAGCAGAGTAGTTCCCTTAAGACACACCCAGTAACCCTTCCAGCCACGCTTGCGAGCTAACTCAATCTGATGTTTCTTTCTCAACAGCCACTTCTTCACGGAAAGAAATCTGCAACAAAAATATACGTCATAATTAGTGAAAGTAGTTGAATAACTCAGTGAAATAATAATAACAGTGAAATTCTATGACTTGGTGAAATAGGAATATTAGAATTTACTGCTCATTACTACTTATTACTTAAACATATTAAATATTTTACATGAACAATTGAAGGGAGTGCTCGCAAGAGTAATCCTTAAAAGGAGACTATCCTTTTAACCGGTCTGAAAACACCAGTCAGCATAACACCCAGTCAGTACTTAGACGGGAAATCAGGAGCAAATTTTCATACCGGTTGGATATGACATTACGATTCACTAATATTCTCAAATAAAAAACTGACCACACAGCTAGGCGAGTAAAATAGTCAACTTCATAAAAAAATATTTATATAAATAGAACCTTCAATTGATTCAATCATAGTTCAATGAATCATACGTTAATAAAAGGAAAAAATATATGGCAAAAACCTAAAAATATCTCGTATACAGGAAAATATACTATTTTAACGATTTTAACCAAGTCACTTGGTTCATTGGTAATCTTAAGGTCTAATACATAGAAATACTTCTAGTAGTCTCTTAGATATTGATTATAATACCTAAAAATATAATTAACATAAAATCAGGAACAGACGTTTTAAAAATAGTAATTATACTTTTGTATAATTAGTAATTATTTACTTTGTTGAAAAATGTAACTAATCATATTAACAACATAACTGCAAATTTAAATACATACTATACGCGTGGTTTGAAGAAAAGTCTACAATGATTTTAAAATTTAAATCTTTCCTTAAGTAAAATAATACTACAGATAAATTCAGAAAGCTTCTTTTCCAACACAAAGTGTAAAATCATTACTTAGTGACGCACGTCTCAGATGACATTCAGTAGCTTTCAATACTCACAAAAACACATACAACCGAATTTCACAAGACAAAAGCTTTCTTCCCTTCAGTTCTATTGAATAAATTCTAAAGAATCAAGATATTTCACGTATGAAGTATACCTTGCATTATCAAATGTATAGTGAATCAATCATAATCTAAAAAATTGTAAGGCAAAATTTGGTCTTTTTTACAAGAAAAGATAGATTTTTTATTTTTCTTACGAAAAATAATACAAACTATTACCTAAAAAGTCAACTTAACTTAAACTTAAAAAATGGGTTCGGGCAATTGCTCGTACATCCTCAGAATGTTACAATTATCCAAAGATTAAGAATGTCCAAAAACTACATCGGTCTTGCTACGTTCGACCTTGGAACAAACTAGTTATCCAAAATCAAGAGTGTTATGATTTTGGACTCGTTTTGCTCGTCCTTAAAATATCATGATTGTTCAAATCTTAGGGTGGTATTACTTCGGTTTCGCTACGCTCGAGAACAGAATAAATTAAGGATGTAAAATCTAGGGTGTTATGCCTTCGGATTCGCTTTATTTCTCTTTATTAGAGAAATAAAGGTAAGCTTTAGGTCTCCACTCGCTGGAAACCTCAGAATTATAAGGGACATAAATATCTAGGGTGTTATAGAGAAAAGCTCAATCAATGCTTCAAAAACTATTAGAATAGATACCCATTCAACCATGTAATATGAAACTACACGTTTGCATATTTATTACTGAAGCCCTTTAATACCAGAGGTCATTAGGCCGAAGAATTTTATGAATTTCTTCTCTTTAAATGATGAATAGCAATATATTTCATAATTGTATTGTAATTGTGTGTATTTAAGTATCCCACCAAGTTTTTAGTTTATATATTTTAGTTATAAGCTCATTTGTTCTTCGAAAATTCGCTAAAATTAGGTAGCTTACGATTTGTTGAAAACCAGTTCTTACTTTTCCTTATTTACTACCGCGGGTATAAGGAAAAGTATTGTTTTACGCTATTTGACGATAATTTGTACGTCGAAATACAGTTAAATGGTTAGAAATTATAAGCCATCTAAGTTTGAATATTCTAAACCCAATATTTTCAGGTGGCGAAGAATACCAAAATGGATATTTAGGGGTCAATTTATCACTTGCAGAATTCAATTTTTCAAATTTATTGGTTTTAAATAAATTATAATTCTTTAATTAAAATGTGTAAAGAGAGTCAAGATTACTCTCTTAACACTGATACATATTACATAATTGTTAAAGTTTCTATTTTAATTATTTCATTAAATAATATAAAGGTAAGGATGCAATAATATACAGAGCTGATTTTAAATATATAAATTAATTTAAATATTTAAATGAGTCACGTTTATCCAGTTGAGTCAGTAGTGCAGGTAGTTTGTTTCACAGTAAAGTAGGTTGGTATAACCATTTCGTCAAATATTTTAATTAGACATTGATGTTGAATTATACAGTCAGTTATCAATATGTTTTTAGTCAAAAATTTGAGTAGTATGTTGGCTTTGTCTCTGTCGTAGATAATGAAACCTCGGTTTTGGATGGGGATCGTCTAGTTCCGTCACGAGATTAACACTATCCAAGTAAATAAAACCCAAAAATTTTCATGTTTTTCTTGCGTCTTATTAGAGAAGTTCTCAGATAAGTATAACTGAATCTTTGAGAATTGTGTTTATATAAAAATCCGTTTCAAATGTATGGTAAGTAATGGTAAGAAAGAAAACTTTTAACTTTTCTTATATACAATTCCTTTAATATTTTCAATGAAATACATAAAAAACAATCTTTTTACCTTGCATTTAAAATAAGCTGAATTACTCATTGTGAACAACTCAGGATAAACTACTTTTGCCTAAGCTAAAGTATGCTGTCTTGTACACACGTGGAAGCATAACCTAATATTTCTTAGAACTAATAAGACAAAATACCCTCCACGCCCACGCCCACGCCACGCCCTCGCCGCGTTCATGGTAACTTATCCATGAATTAGAGTCCAGCTCTTATACTTTTACTGTCAATTATAGCTTCCAATTAATTTTTAAGCCTATTGATAGTAATTAGAGATAGGTGATAAATCACTTAGCAAGAAGGTCACGTTGTTAGGCTCTTTTTGTGAAAATAGAAAAAAAAACGGTGTTGTACCTTATGTATCCTAGTACCAGCGTTTTCTGTAAAATCCACAGAATAGCTGTGTCTTTACTTCAAATTTCTATAACTTAACTAGAAACAAGATGTGCCACACTAATCTTTCATGCTCTCGAAACCGCAAGGCAGAAACATACATATTTTATATAAGCTACAATTTTATATAAGAGGGACCTAAATTTGGACCAAACCCAGAGTTATTAAGTGTTAGGTTATTTAGCTAACTTGTAGAAGTTTAGGTCAATGAAACGTCCGGGTCATATACATATTTTTATTTTACTCGGCAAACTGTAGTTTGATCTTAATTGTGATTATTTAGGGCAATCTCTGACTTCAAAATTCTGCTAAAAGGTGTTGCGTAGGAAAAGATAAAAATACACCACAAATTATCATAAACGAATTTTAACAAAAGAAATTCACTAATGAAAAAAGTTAATTTCTCGTGACGTAACTATACCATGCTAAATAAAAATAATGGGAAATTTCAAACTGTACCCAGTCAGGTCTTCATAATGCTTAGGGGTTAAAAAGGATTACGTGACGGAATTCGGCTGTGCCTTTTTGAATTTGTAGGGTGAACACCATACTTTTCACATATACCTACGGCAAGTAGGAGAGGAAAAGTAAAAAACTAAAGAACGAATTTAATTTCATAATATTATGCATGAACGTTAAAAAAAAATCCAGCCATTTTTGTTTATAATATAATAAGAGGGAACTTAGGGAAAAAGAGGGATGATTTCTCTGGAGCTCCATTAAACTAATTTATGTCACCTCATAAATTATTTATATAGTAAAAAGCAGTCAAGTGAAAAAATCTCACTTACGTCAAGCTCCCGGAGATATGGGGAGGGGCATCTCGATACTTGAAAATATAAGGGTCACAGGAAGCGAAATTGTATTTTAAAAACTGTTATAAATTTATGTTACTAGAATTTCAATTTGTCACCGTTTCCAGTTAAGTTGATTTCATCACAGAAATATTATACTTCGTAATTCAAACAAAATAATGGAAATTTTAAATGGAAGATGGAGAACGTTTTTAAATATTTATTTCGAATAATGTAATACATGGAGAAAAAGTGACTGTTACGAATTAGCTCTTATGTTCTAACAATAGGTTGAATTCACGACAAACTTGATTTTTGTAGTTAAGATGAGAGCATAAGATTGGCAACATATGAATTTTTAGAGCTGAAAAGCTGTTTAAAGTTACACTACAATTAATACCACGACACGTTAACATCAAATAACAGGATCAATAAATACTTATCAAAGAGAAAAAAGGAAAAAACTTTGTTGTTTGAATGCTTTTATCTATATCTATAAATTGTTATCCATTCTACTCTAATTTAGATCTTAGGTTGACAACATAATACTATTTATGAGTTCCAATAGAATTTTCTTTTTGCATTAAAAAATATTACTCTTTAAGAAACAAAAATTGTCAGACCAGTGACTCCGATTATTTATTCAGTAGTATATCCTAATACCTGTTAAAAGAATCTCTATATTCACTTTAAGACGTACATTTTTAAAATACCTAGGGAAAGATGAACAAGAAGTAAATCCTAACCTCAACAGGAAATATTTCTTCCTCGAGGAAGAAATTCTTGCAATACTGACACCGTCAGGTTATTCCATGTAATCCCTCTTAACAGTCAACTCATATTATGATAACCAAGCAACCTCGGTCGATAAAAGGTAGCTTAAATAACATAAAGGTGAATAAAATAAGCTTAAAATTTAAAATGACTAGACAATATTAATATCATATTATGGAAATTTTTCTGTAAATTTAAAAATGATAAGAATAAAAAATTGTTAAATGAAAAATCAACCTTGATTCTTTTGAATAATTCATTAGTCTTTAACGAAATGAAAATAGTAATCGAGTGGTTTTTCCTATGACATTATATAATTTTAGATTTATTCCAAAAATAAATATTAATCAAGGTTTTAAATTTTAGAGAATAAAGAAAAGGACAATAAAATTATGAGAGGATGACGAGTTGAGGAAGGAGATGGGTCAGTAAAGTGAATACTTCGGACCTCTATTAGATTATAACCGATGTCCAGGGATCTCTCCTCGTGCCTTAATATAAATCTCTCCAGACTATATAATCCGTTTAGTAAGAAACCCTAACAACCGAAACCTTAGCTAAGCATTTGGCTCTTATTTAAGACCTGAAGGGTCCCTTAGCGATGAAGTTAGCAAACTACCTAAGCTATCCTGAGCTATTGAGCCTCTCGAGGAACATAGACCTGCCAAAATTCTGTCTAAGCCATTTCCACAAAAAGTCTAAATCAAATCAAACAATCTAACAACAGTTCTTTAATGTCACGCCGGATAAAGCGACTTTTCCCAAATCGCTGTTTAAAAGTTATAAACTTTTAAAACATTTTTTTTCGATAAAACTTTCGAAGAAACTTTCATTTGCTATTCACATAAGTGAACTCGAGTTTTTACACGAAATAAGTTTTCCGATTATAACAAATTTAACAAAATGTTATGAAATAAAAAGTAAAATCGATAATTTACGGCTAACAGTGACGAAGACAGAGAATTGATTCTCTGACTCAAAAAGTAAAGAGGTCCAATTTGAGGTGAACATTTTATAGTGATAAGTGAGAAAATTTAGTCGATAAAAAGTAATAATAGTTATTTATGTAGATAGGCAGTAAAGAGGAATTTGCAGACTAGTTAGTTTACCCCCAAGCCGAAGGCCATGGCAGGCTATAGAAATCACCAGCAGATGTGAAGCCGAGGCAGGTAATTTACAATGTGACTGCCAAGACAGGCAAATGCTATATAAATTTCCTACCTGGTTGCATAAAATATATTATCTACTCACTTTAATAAAAAAAAACCCCTACTTAAGTATATAATAGATATACTTGTGTCGTATTGAAACGAATCTTGGTGTACTTATTCATTACGTAAAGGTATAATACTGATAATGACACGATACTTAGCACTTATGTTAGACTTATACATGGCTAAATGCTTGCTGAATCTCAACCCAATCGCGTTATTTTTCCGCGTTTTATGATTTATCGATTTTTTCACTGAGTCATTATTACGACCAATAAAGTGCCAACAAAACAGTATCGAGTGAGGCCAATGCTTAGATCGATGAAGGCAGGGAATAAAAAAATGCATTTACTGTCTGAAGACGTGTTGATGTATAAATTTGGTTATTTACATATTCTGAGGACGAGCGTAGAGAATCTGTAGTAGTAAGGATAAGCGTGGCCGTTAGTATTGAGAAACAGTTCTCAGGTACACCGTCTCACATTTTTTATTTTAAAAAAAAAGTTTCAAGAAAGTTTGTCTTTTAAAAAAGTTGGTTCAATATATTAGGTAATTTTTGTGAAATAATTTTCTGTTTATAAGTTTGTAGTGTTACGTAGTATTTTTTCATTTCATTCTGAATCGTTCGTTTTAGTCCAGTCTTAGGATTATGGCCCGAAATACTTCTTCGACATCCCTCTACATTTCCTCTAATGTAGAGAAAACAACAACTGGTCTTAACAAACAACCCGTTCGTTAAGACCAGTTTTTTCTTGACATAAATTCAACTTTATGGTAATATTCAATAATCAATTATAACATTTTTATACTTTTGTAAAAAAATATGTTTACCTTAATTCCTGACGTTGTTTTACAGTTTCATTCAGTTTAATAATATCATAGAAAGGTATTTCTCGCTGATAAGGCGAACCAGAGTAATCAATCTACACTTTATGTAAATTTATTGTTATTTCATTTTAAAGTAAATAAAATTAAAGTTAATTTTATAAATTTTGCATTAAAGTATCCTCTTAATATTATTGTTATTTATCTTTCTGTTAATAAGCTTTATTATTTTATTATAGTAATCAATAAATTATTTTTATTTTAAAGAATTAAAATAAACATTGCTCTAAAAGATTATACTTAAGAAGATTTTTCATAATTACTAATAAATAAAATGGGGTTAAGTTCTAGAAATAATAATTTCAAGTGGAGTTGCTTTTAACAAAACTCAGTATTGTTTAATTTAATTTGTTTAAATAGTAAGCAGTTATTGTAAATGTTTTCGCCGTACGAAACATGTTCCAGAGAACAGGCTTCATGCTTTTAAACTAATTCAAAAGTTTGTATCATTTTCTAAGTAATGTGATGGCTTTCAAGTAAATCTTTCATTTATTTATTTTAAAATTAAAAGCCTACTTTATTAAGCAGTTACAGTAAGTATTAAATAAAATCATTATTGATGTTTTACAACAAGTTTACTCGTATTGGATAATTCTCACAAACTTATTTTCTACTTTTGAAATTAATTTAATATTACAAGTTATATTAGGGATAAGATAAACTTTTTGTAAGTTAAATCAGTTCTCTTTATTGATTTTCGTATAATCATATAATCGGATAATATTAATTTTGGTTTTATGGAATGTTATGATTATACTAAAAGCCAAGAGAGAGTTTTAATGGTTAAAGTTATCGTCGTATCTCATCTTTTATAGTTTTTATTGATGCAAGTTGTGCGAGCTTTTAATATTAACTACACTATATCTTGCGTAAAAAGCTTTAAAAGCCAGATTTATATTAAGATAAAAGAAGAAAACCTAGATGAAAGTTATATAGACTTTCAAAGAAACATAGCTTCACTGGGAATATGTCTGACTATTGTCTTGCAAATGATTAATACTGATGACTTTGTTTTAAACTCGCTATGAAAGTAGAGCGATGCTTTATACTGTTTCGCTAAATAAAAGAAGAGTTGATTTTTAATTACTTACTACTAAGAAATCCTTGTTTTAGAAACTACAATCTCTGATTTAGATGGCTTTGAATCCATGATATTTCAAAAAGAGATTTATTGAGTTAAAATCTGTTGGTAGCGTGTTGGCTCGCAAATAGAGAGACCGTGTAATCCCTTTGGATCAATTTCCAAGCATTTGTTGTTAAAGATTCCTTTTTAAGCTTATCGAGTAGTAAGTTAAAATCGATTGTGGTAAAAGCTATTGCCTATTGTCGTGAAGGGAATTAGTGATGCGATTAAACTGTGAGAATGAAGAAGCTTTGATCTGGTAGAGCATGCTTTTGCTCTTCTAGTGACAACTCTATATCTTTTCATATCAACATATCTCTTTTACTGAGTTTTACCTAAATGTATTTATCTCTTTTTAGCAAATTTTGTAGAAAAAAATTGATGCACAGTTTAAATTTATTTCAAGACTGAATATATCAAACAAACTTGTTTTTATATCAATTTTTACTTTTCCTCATTTATATAGGTATATAGGAGAAGTATTTTGTTTGAAAAAAAAAAATCTTAAACCAGAATGTCACCGGAATTATCCGTTTTAATTTAATTATCCTATGTGGTTTTTACAAAGTTGTCTATCTGTATGTATGTAAATTTACCAATACAATTTATTGGTACTAGATATATTGCTAACATCAATATTCCCACTTGTAGGCTCAACAAATCACTTCAGTCCCCAAATTTTAATGGAATAAGGTGCTTTAATAAATTACCAGCTTCAATAGTTGGACTTCCACCCAAAAATTTCAAAAAAGCATTAAAACATTGTTGCTTGAGAAAGCCTACTATAATGTTAACGAATTTTTAGCTGATAATTTAGTATTCCCGCCTTAAATGTTTAGTGTTTCTCATGTAATGTTATGCTTTTTTTTTTTTTTTAACCAAGTTTGTTATTCAAGTTATGCTGCCTATGTTTATGCAGTCTATTTAATAATTTATAATCTATTTGTTTTCTTGTTTTGTTTTTTTCATTTAATTGTAAAATTTTGACAATTGAGAAACTTTGTAATAAAGTAACCTCAAGTATGGAAATAAATAAATGTGCATGAGTATGTGTCTGTTATCATCGTAGCTCCTCCTAGTGTATTTATGCTAGATAGTTGAAACTTTGTACAAACATTATTCTACCGTTGTAGTTATGCTATTAGGAAAATATTTCTATTGTGTAAATAAAAATATTTGATAATTATTATTACTATTTATTAAATATGACTACATGCGTATCGATCGAAACATTTGTTCCTGTTGTATCAATTTCTGCCAAGTCATTATTGCTGGTCAATGACGTCATACAATTTATTTTCAAATTGCACAATTGGAGCTAAATATAGAATTTTGTATCAAGTTTAACTCTGTAGCATAAGTACGTTATTACACACACACACACACACACACAGGGATAAACAGAATGGGATAAAGGATTAACAACATCAGGGATATTTCAGAAGAAATCGTAGTTTTGTTGAGAATATTATTGTTTTCTCATTAAAAGTCAAAACACGATTTAAGAATTCTATTTTTGATCGTCAACTTATCAAAATAAGGAACTTACCAAGCAATTATAAAGCACGGCTTAAGAATCGTCAGATAGACAAAAACATATTAAACAATAAATTTTCTATCTGTTACACCTGTTAACAACGTCTATTTTTTGTAGTCCTCATAGAAATAATTCATAATTTGTTTTTTGATAAATAAAATATTTGCCGAGCTCGGGAATCACTGCTAGTAAGAAATAAATAAAACATTAAAATAAGTAATAAATAAAAAGTTAAATGAATAAACTTACTTACTAAATGAATTAACTAGAAGTTAAGCAAACCAGACGCAGGTTAATTGACGTTTAGACGAACCACATAACTAGTACCCAATAGTAATTTTTCTGTACGATTTTTTATTTTTCATTGGAGAAAGAGAAAGTAATGAAGAGAAACTCCTTAGATGAATAATTTTCACTCTTATTCAAAATAATTTGAAGATTATACGATGTTTTGTCAAAACTAATTTTGTAGATAACGACAAAATTTATAGGAAAGATGTAAAGTTGTTTGTATGTCACATACTCACATCCTGATATAAGTTTGAAAACTTTCATCCTTTCTTAATTAAGCTTTTGTTGTTAAACATTTCTTCACATCTTTGCTAAAGATGGCACTGTTGCAACAAAGTTTCGGCTTGTAAAACTTTCTCAGTCTCTGATAATCCCGCAGAGCTTACAAGATCAGATGCGGAGGGAATCTATTGAACAGGATGTATTAAAGAGCGAGAATTTAAAGGATTAAAAAGTAAATCGAAAGGAAAAACTAAATGAGATAAAGATGAAAATAATAAGCAAGGAAAATATAATGATTGTTGAATGAGAAAAACGATGGACGAAAGGTGATAATGAGTGATAGTGACAGGCTATCCATCAATTTTGTAAGATAGGGGGAAATCTGAAGCCTTCATCATGGGTCCAGGAAAACTTGTCCAATAATAGGGCTTCGTCTCATCAATCAAATATCCCTTCACTTCTCTAAAGCTAAATACTGATCAAAACGCGCCTAGTCCTATTCGAGTATACCACATAACAAACCACTCAATTCAAAAGTAAATTAACCTTCAATTAATTCCTATTGGAGATAATAAAAAACTATGATAACAGACAAACGCACACATACAGACAGACCATTTCGTAAAAGCCATTAAGGAGGCCTTAAAAACGCCTTAATCATAACTTTCGGCTTATCAAAGATTCAAAAAGTAATTCAGCAGTTATCCATTCTATCAAATAATACAAGAAATATTTAATATTATATCATATCATTATCGAGACTTTGAGACACTCGTATGTGGAATGTAGGGAAAACAGCCAACACCCTGGTATAGAAAACATCGTTTTAGAAGAATTACCCATAATAGCGGCAGCCATGACCAGGGAGAGCGATAGCAAAGAGGCCGTATAACAATATTTAATATCAGTAAAACCTACTGATCTGAATCCACAATAGAAAAAGCATAGCTTAGAAACGAACATACTTGTTTCACAGATCTCTAAGAAAGTTAGAGAGGGACTCACTGGTGCTTAAAATGATAAAAAGCCTAAAACGGGTGATAATGATCAAATCTTAGTATCGGATTTTTATTGTAAACACAAAACTTTTCCAAGGTAGCTAACTTACGATGATAAGTTAGGAAAATGGTATGCTCAGCAAGGTCTCACAGATATTACTCAATAAAATTATTTACTTTCAGAAAAGCATTTTACACTTTTTTCACAAAAAATGAAAATAAGTTAATTATTTAGAATTATTAATGATTTTCTTTTAAGTATCGCTAAAAAAAAAAGGAATTAAAACTAAATTAAGAGAAACTATGCTCTAGTTCACTTTAACCAATAATGAATCGACAACAAATTTCAAATCTCCAAATTTGAAATAAAAACTAATCGAAAATAGGTTTTAATTGAAGTTAAATAAAACTAGCTAAAACCCCTGTAGAGTTGTGAAATGGACACCAGACAAAAAAAACAAACTTTAAATGCAATAACAAAAAAACTTTTTAATTGGTAAAAAAATTGAGTAATGAATGAGGGTTTAGCGAGGCGAAATCCACCCAGTGTTATTTAACTAAAGAATGGAACAATTAATGAGTTTGGTACAAAATTTAGATTTAAAGTTAACTGATTAGCGAGTTTCAACTTTTCTAATGACCATTTATCAAAAACTAACACAATTATCTATAAAATACAACTACAAGTAGATGAGAAATGAAAATTTTAAAATTCTAATATAATGATTCATTACATTCAAGTTAAACACATTATATAAAAAACAATATTACTCTTAAACGGTTTGATAGCCAATATTTGTTTTATTTTTAAGTTTAAAAATCGGGTACGAGGGTACCTCGGTAGTTTTTACCACAAGTCTGTCATGATTATACAGGGCTTAAGGTGATACATCATCTGTCTCGCATCGCTTGTCATTTGAATAAAATATTGATTCAAATTCTATGGTGGGATAATAAATTGTTCTGAGGTCGAGCTTAGCGAGTCCAAAGCGCTACTCTCGACCTCAGAACAGAGTAGATATCTAAGTCTAGGGCAGAGACTATAGATACTTAAACACTAAGACTGTCGACTCAATGGTGGGTAAATTTGGATTTTAGTTGACGCTAGCGCGGCGGTGGACCTACCTTTTAACTGTGTGGGCGTGGCTTAGTTTCCCTCTTTTTGCCCATACGCGTCACACTAATAAAATATAAGACTAATAAATATAAGACAAGATGAGCGTACTATATGTTCGCCAATAATTAAAGATCGAATTTGCACAACTTATTTTTCTGTTAAAGAATCTAAAGATAAGTCGTAAGTCGGAAATCAGTGAAAATACCGTTAAAACAATTTTTTTTTCAAATTGACAACTAATATTAAAATCAAATTTAGTAAATCAATTTACCACTTATAAATGTATATTTGTGTTTTATACAAATTTTAACACAATTGGAGGAAAATGTGACTTTTTAATGATTTTTTTAAATGTTCAATGACGCTGCAAAATAGGTTATGGTGGTCAAAGGAATATTATCTTTAGGGCAGCTGAACTTGACTTTAAGTCTTATTTTTGGCCAAGTTTTTACTCTCTTGCGTAAACACAGAGGTAGTTACGCGTGACACAGACACAAACACACAGACAGCATGTTTACAACGTTCACAATCAGAACATAATACAAATGCCAAAAATGGAAAATTATAATGAAACCTCGGTTTTGCATTTTAAAGGTGAACACAATATTTTCCTACATACCTACGGTATTAGATAAGGAAAAGTAAAAAAATCCCTTCCTTGTTTTCTTTTATTACTATGATAATACAGGTGCTATAAATATAGAGTTAATATCGAGTGTAGCACGGAAAAAGCTTAATTTATTTTAGGCGAAACAGACTTCGTCACTGAAAAGTAATTATAAAGGAATTAAATGGAGATTTGTTCCTCAGTGTAATAACTAATTTGTTTTAGATATTATCTAGTAATTGATTTTGGTGTATGAAATTAATTCAATTTTATAAGTCCAACATATTTTAGTTATGCAGCGTAATTGGAGAATTCGATGCACTTATGTTTTTGTCATAAACATAAACTTTATTTACAAAATATCTAGCATACAATATTTTTTAAGTATAATTTATTAGGATTATCTCTCAACATAAGGATATTCACTTACTCTTGTGGTGTAGGAGAGAGTATTTTGTACTGCAGTGTTTAGGATTACCATATACATTTTTTAAGTTTTATTATTATTATTTTTTATTTATTTACTTATTCTTAAATATACTATTTTTTTAATAAATCTTATTAAGTTATTATTTTTACAAAATGTAAAAAGTGACAGAACAAAACAAAAATAGGGATAAATAATAATTATGGAAATATGTAATTTAAAAAAATGACTTATTTTCATGATTTTTATTTATCCCTTTTTTTGTTTTTTGACAATTATCTGTTAAGTTTTTAGCCGTATTCAAATTGTTTTTGCAGTAAGATTTGTTTAATATTATCAATTTTCCTCATTTATACCGTAGGTATATAGGAAAAGTATTGTGTTAGCGAAAAAATCCGAAATCGGGATGAAACCGGAATTATCCGTTTCAGGCGTTTTTAAGGCCTCCTGAGTGGTTTGTGCAAACTTGTATGTCAGTATGTATGAGTGTTTGTGTGTCTGCTATCATCGTAGCGCGCAGTATATTTATGCTAGTTTTGAAATTTATCGCTGTAGTTGTGCTATTCGGAAAATATTGTGTCTATTATTACCTGATAAATACTAAGTTTCGTATCAATACGACAATTATAGCCATTGTTTTGTTGGGTCATAAAACTTAAGTAGCATTGAGCGTGGTCAGTGCTGTATGGGTGACCGCTGAGAATGATACGGATGCATTAACTATCTGTAGACAAGCGAAGTGAGTCCATAGGCATGTTGCAGTATAATTTAGGCGAACTGTATTTCCGTATTTTTTGGCGAAGCGAGTCCGATGTAATGAGGAAGAATTTCGAGGTACCCCGTATCCCATTTTTTTAAATGTATTTCATTTTTCAGTCAATTCAATGTAAGTCATTCCAGAGTATAGAAGCTAGATATAACAACCACTGCCTTTTGCTATTGCAGTCTAATACTGAGGTAGTGTATAAAGTTGATTACTCTGTGCTCTTGTATTAATGCTGTCGTGATGGGTTAGTCGTAGAGAATAAAGCCAATGACTTGGACTTATATCCAAGTAATAAAATAAATAAAGAATTTTTCTTCTTTAATTGATAAAAGTCCAACATAATATTTTATAAACAAAACTAGGACTAATAATCTTCTAAACGAACAAATAAAACTGAGTTTACTGACTTAACTCAAGCTTAATAACCGTAAAAGTAAGAAAATTAAATGGTTTCTCTTGAGTAATAAATATTACATAAATATCATAGCACAAAATAGTGACGTTTTAAAATTACGTAAATATCATCTTTAATAAATATACCAGCGCAAAAAAAATGAAATCAAAAATTCTTCACAGCTTTTACTATAATATAATATTAATTCCTAGGAATGGCAAAGGCGTACTTCACTGTAGTCATTATTAATTATTATAGCTAAAAGCGTTAATCCTTGTTTCCTGAGCTTTTTGCTCTTAATTATTAAATATTTTAATATAGAAAGAGAAAATGTGAAAAAATATCTTCCTCAGTGGAATGCTTGAGATATTAAGAGACCATTTTATAATTAAAAATTAAAATTATCTACTGAAAGAGGATTAAGTTTTATACTTAAGAAAGATTTAAAACATATTTCTCACAATTACAAACGGACGCTTTTAAGCAAACAGAAGATAAGCTCTTTAATAGAGATAAGCAGGTATAACTGTTCGATATAGTTTACAAATAGCTAAGATTAAATTATAATTTATTTCCAGACGGTGCATAATGTGAAGTTTATTAACTAGTTTTTAGGGAGTAAAGAAGCGTTTCCTACAATTAGGGTTAATGTAAATTACATCCGTTTTTTGAGAGGGGTGAGGTATCTTCTATATTTATTAAGGGGACCGATCAATTATAGTAAAACTTTCCCGGGGCGACCAACAAAAATTTACAGGCTCAAATTTCGTTTCAAATCAAAATAAATTATGTAGAACAATTTTTTTGGGGCAATATCCCCAAAATTTATAAGGAAGACCCGACCAAAAAATATAGGCTCGAAATCCATTTCAGGCAAATAGAAGCTGTTTAGGGCAATAGAAAAATGTTTTTTTATTGCAATGTTTTGATGCTTTTTTTTGGGGGGGGGGGGCACCATCTCCAAAATGTATTAGGGGGGTTAGACCCCAAAAAATGTTGAATAAAATACAACAAATCGAAATAAAATAAGAATATGACAATAATTAAATGACAACATGGACTGAAGATAAAAGTTTGTATGCACCTTGGGAGTAAACTGCTATTCTTTCCATCGCTATTACCAAGTCATAACTTCCTCGGCTTTGTCTTGGGAGTTAAACATATAAAACCTCGACTTCTCCTCGGGAGTTTAATGCATTGATACCCTCGGCTTTAGTCTTAGAAACCAACTTACTACTCAGGGATATAATAGCATTCTTTACTCCCTTGGCTTATAAGTAACAAAAAATTTTAAAGGTAATGCTCTTTTAAGTAATAAAGGATCCATGCAAGTTCGAGTTCACCATAACTCTTTTTGAAAACCATTAAAAAAACAAATTACTATTGGTAACAATAAAAACTTGAATCGAACCATGCTATAATTTTGTTTTATTTCTTTGATTTGATTAAATTTCTTTGATTTGATTAATATTGTTTCGCAGACCACATTATATTATAAGAAATTTTATGCATATCACTATGTTTATTATTATATTTTTACATCATCACTTTTAGACATCAATATATTTATATAATATCAAATATTATTATATAATCACCATGTTTAGTATAATGATTATTTATTTATAGACTTTGTTAAAAAAAATAAGATACATTTATATTTAACAAAAATGTTTAATGGGTTGATTGATACCAAATTAGTAATTTGATTATAGGTAGCAAATTTTTATTATTGTGATTATATGTGATGGTAAAAACGGTTTATATTTTAGGAATTTTCTCTTTAACTTTTCAAAGTTAGCAAAAGTAAAAACAAAATTACCAGTAAGCAGAGTTAACTTGTTAACTCATAGCAGAGTTAAATATGTTAAGACTGTTTTCAAAATGTAACTCTTAAAGAGTTAAAAATGTTGACTATTTTTGCAAGTCTATGACTATGTTTTCTTCATATTTTTAAGTATTAATCTTGGTGCATCTGAAATTTTCCACCCTTTATAGTCCGAAACATTTATTTAACTATATTAACATTAGCTTTCGTGCCGTGAAAACTCAAATCATAATTTCCACTTTAAATTAAAAATTGTTTTATATAATAACAAGTTTAGCATAAAATTGTCGAAAAAATTTATTTTACGATAACCATGATTACCATTCTAAGGAAAAAATATTCTTAAGAAAAAACACTTCAATTTTAAATTTAAGTTTTATAAGATAAAAGTCAAAAGTAGTCGGATTTTATAATAATAAGAGCAGAGAATAAAGAGTGGTTTATATTGTATAATTTATACAATATTATAACTAAATTTGAATGAATAAAGACCGCAGTATCGATTAATCTGATAACAAATTTATAACTTTTTACAAAAAAAGTTTTCTTTCAAGCTTTATAGATTAGAAAAGATTGTATATTCATTAGTGCAAAGTAAAAAGAAGGAAATTCTGATTTCATGGTAAGACTGGATTTTTCTAATAATTACATCCCTCGGATACTTTATGGGGGGGTTTAAGGAAATTTTAAATTCAAGGCACGTTCAAGCTAAGTTTGTTTAATTAAACTTCTCTATATTATTTTATTTTCTCAAGTTCGGTTAAAAAGCACTTTTTCAATCTTAGTTAAAAAAGAACGGCTAAGTTACAAAACATAAGATTGGATGAAGATTACTGATTTATAAAATTACTTTATTATAAAATTTTTAATGTTGATAGTCCAAGAACGGGATAGTAAAAAATGAATTAAAGGGATACAACTCAACGTCTTGATCAATTATAAAATTTGTAAAATTATTTTACAAGAACCCTTTTTTTATTATCCCTTATTTATCCGCTAGGAAAAGTATTGAGTTCAAAATAAAAATCCGAAACCGAGATTTCACCTGAATTATTTATTTAGATGTTTTTAAGAACTCCTGCGGGCACAGTATACCCCTCACATAGGAGGTTTAAGTGCCTTGGAGACAACCTCCACCAGAGGTTTAAAGAGAGGTTTAAAAAAAGGAGGTTTTAAGAAAACCTCTTGAGTGGTTTTGACAACGTTGTCTGTCTTTATGTATTTATTATCATCGAATGTGTATGCTAGAGAGTTAAATCTTTAGATCTAGTTGACATTTTTTTAAGAACTCAATAACCGGTAAAAATTAAAAAAAAAATATTCATAAGAAGAAGATTATTTTAAATGCTTCGAAATTTAGGACACATGTAGTCACGTATATGACCATCAAATATGCCAAGTTTCATCTAATTATAGAATTTTTTCAAATTTAATTTAAAATTTATTTACTTATTTAGACACGTGACATAAAAAACATTCAAAATTTTATTAATTTTCAAACTTTCTCATTTTGTCATTTTAAGAACTGAAGAAGCTCAGGATCCCTGGAGGAAAGCTCTTTGTGAATTTATTTTGAATAAATTTTAATAAAAAAGGACTGAAGTCTTCGTTTATTTAATTGATATCACAATTTGAAACAGTCCAAAAAAAGCTCTTAAGTTATTAATTATAGAATTGGTGACCTTAACGATTAA
Source organism: Microvelia longipes (assembly GCA_018340805.1). Lineage (NCBI taxonomy): Eukaryota > Metazoa > Arthropoda > Insecta > Hemiptera > Veliidae > Microvelia > Microvelia longipes. Next base: position 58,414,838 of record JACMZG010000008.1, read on the forward strand.
CTCATATCTATTACGATATAAAGCGTAACGTCTTACGACATGTAACATAATATCGTAACATGTCATATGGGCAATATAAAATGTTACAAAACCGATTATAGTTAGAAATCTATAAAAATCAACAAAAGGATTTTTTTTCTGTAATAATCAGCATAAAAACATAAAAGCAACAGCAAGTTTTGTTCATCACTCTTATACATATTTTTTTAAAGATACTTTGTATTAAGAAAACTTAGTTGTAAGTAAACTTAGTTAAGTTGTTAAGACGTGAGGCTATAAGCGAATGAGAAACGTTCTACATCACATGATTCAACCAGAAAGTTTATACTTTAAATAGTTTATGCGTATTAAGCCCTTTTGAATGTTTTTTCCTTTCCAGGAAGCGGCTGGGAGTTATCCTACCGACCTTTTAATATCAAATTAATTCTTTAAACCTTTAATGTGGGTATGACTGGCTACTGCTGATGAAGTTGTAAAATAAGGGTAGGGTTCCTATTGGGAAGTTAAATAGCATAAACTATTTAAAGTATAACTTTCTGTTGAAATCATGTTAGTGAGAACGTTCTCATTCGCTTATAGCCACGTCTTAAACCAAACTTTAACTAAGTTACTTGACAACTAAAGTTTCTTAATACAAAGTATCTTTAAAAAAATATGTATTCCAAAATGAGAATGCCCATACTGAACCCCTTAACTATAAATTACAACTGCTATTCAGCAGTTCATGCACCCCACTATTATAGGTAAAGTAATGTTTAACTTTGATTAAAAAAGCGTGCGTAATGGACTCTTAGAAACTTACTACTTCGTCTAGATCAATACAAATCTCCTTTCCTTCTGTCTCTCTGTTTGATGAGTAAGATCTACAATAGTCACAATACCTATACCTAAAGCATAAAGTAAGTCCTAGCCGAGTAAAATACTTAAAAATAACCCATTATTTAACTCTATGGAAAATGGAACCTAAATTGACTTCATAAGATAATTGTTCTTAGGAAACGAAGCGCCTGATGCAAATATAATTTTATAAGGCGAGGAATTTTGAATTAGCGGAATTTAGATTTTTATAAAGCAGATGGCAAAGCAAAATGTTATAAAGAACTCGATTTGATGATACTATTGTTAACACTCGGTTATTACTGTTGACAGGACAATACAATGAGGGAAACTGCGAGTAGTCAAGAATTCAAACACCCAGGCATATCATATTATCAGATCTACCGATAAACTTATTCTACATCAAACTATTCCACGCTGTCAACTGCAACATAACCATGTGCTATTCTATAATACTTAAAATAGAATATGTACATTTTAATTAAAAAAACTATTTATTGACCGATCTTCAAACATAGTTTTCAGTTTTATATAAAACAAACAACTACATGATTATTTACTCAGAGAGTTGTAAACAACGAAACTTGACAAAAAACGTTAAAACGAACGAATCCTGAACGGACAATTGATGAAACCTCGTTAGGGATTTAGATGGAGAATCATTAGTACTTTATCTATATACTATAGTAGGCATAGATTATTATACTCAACCTTTTGCTTGAATGTAGAAACATCGATCCCTGACCACCTTCGCTAAAAATTTAATCAAATAATCAGTACAAAATTACTGTAACTTGTATAGAAGAATGTTAAAAAACAACACTTTACAAATCAAAACACAAGCAATGTGCGGGAAGCCGAAAACAATAGATTTATTTTAACTTTAATTCACTCTTAAAGGAGGTTTCAATGAGGTTACACAAAGCCCCTGAGAGTCTCAATACGATGTTTCAGGTCTTTCAATGTATTGAGATAGGCTATGCCTCCTCTAGTATATATCTCTATGGTAGTAGGGAAGTAAAAAGGTTTTAGTATTGTCATTGTAGTTAGGTATTGTCATTGTAGTTTAGGTATATTAAATTCTAAACAAAGATCTACAATTAAAAATCTCTAAATGTGATTACGCCCTCTTTTATTTATGTAAATCTAAACTAATGATTAATTCATTTCATTGAGTTATTTGAGCGAACTCGCATGACATGTATACAATATTTTATAATTCTTTAAAAATGATTAAACAACCAAATAGCTAAATAATGAATAGTTTAAAATTAATAAATGTTAATTTTCCAAAGTAGATGAAAATCTCTCTTGAGATAAAATTTGGGTCATCACTAGAAATGTTTAATTCAAAAAGTACTTAATAACTGAAATAAACGTCTAGGCACACAATAAAATACAGAAGACTCGGTATAACCGTAAAAAACCTACCAATTAAATTAGTTGAATAAATATTTATCTTTTTCGACAGATATTGAATTTCCTGAGAACTCTCGTTTAAATTTTGTCCCGACTAAATTAATTTATATCTTTGACCTTTTATATAATCAAAACTTTCGTCTGGGAACGCCTACATTTTAATTTATAAGAGATGATAAATAAATAGTATAACTGTGACCTATAATTAAAACTGTCATTACCCCAACTTAGGACCTAAGCTAATAATTCACCACTGCTTAGGCTAATTTGTATAAAGAATAGTCACATACAAATTCGCCGAAGTCTTTAGTTTAATAATTATTGAGAAGAAAGCGTTTCGACCATAGAGACAGATATTACTATATGGGGACATATCTTATCTCAATGTATAAAGAGGCTTGATACATCTTTTGGTACTCTCTGGGGCTCTGTGAAACCTCATTGTAACCTACTCCAAGGGGGGAGCTAAGGTTATAAATAATCAATCATTTTTGGCTTTTCGCACATTGTTTGCGTTTTTTAATGTATTATAAACGCTGTATTAGTAGTATTCTGAGCTGTTTATTAGATTATATTTAAATCGAATGTGTTCGTCATTTTTTCGAAATTTCAATATTTACTTAATATGGCCTTCGGGCCAGGGTCTACGAATTCACCTTATAATTTACCTAATATTATTCACCTAATAATCTACTTTATAATTTACTATTTTATTAAAATAATCATAAAACATTGTTTATTAGTAATAAACACATGTATATTGTTTAATGCAATAATTAGCAAATATTAATTTATTGACTTACTAGCAAATCACGAGTAGCATAGAACACTATACTATCTATACTATACTAAGTCTAGATACTTACTTTAATACTCACAAAGTAAATTTACACAATTGTAAGAATTGTATTAAAAAATAAATAGTAACGCGTAATCCACCAATAAAGTATATAAAATCCAACCAAATTTGTACGTGTGAGACTAAATAAATATTATTTGATACTACCGAGCAACACATGAATAGTTGACACAGTAAAAACTGTAGAAGAGATACCTAGGAAATGTAACAAGCAAAATGTTATGTTACATAGGAACTGTTCTATCATTCGACATTCGTCCTAATGTCATGTCCCAGTCTGTTTCGTAACGTCAAACTCATTAGAGCGGCGACAGAGCATAAACTCACTCTGACCTTAAACTGACTCTGACTCTTCCTTTCCATTATGACCTGTGACATATATATGTATATAATAATATATATATATATATATATATATATATATATATCTGTGTGTGTGTGTGTGTGTGTGTGTGTGTTTGTGTGACTGTTTTTTTTTTTTTTTGTGGCGTGCTCCAAATATTATTGCACGTCTTCTTTATTCTTTTAAAAAATACAGGATTTACAATGTAAAATAATTACTAATAACACAATTATCCTATTTCACATATACTTACTATAGCTATGTTTCTTAGCTTTATTCTTATTCAGTTTTGGTTAAGTACATAGGATTGGATCTTTGATCATTTATTGATCGTCTGCTTAAAGTTTTATTTCTGATGGTGAATCAAAGTTTCAATTCAGGTTTATATATCTTGAGTTCATTAGTTTTCCACTTTTAAATAATTAACTGAATTTAGTTAATATATTTTCCCAGTTAATTAATTGTCCTCATTAATTAATTATTCTGTAATCTCTTGATACTTAGTTTTAATACTTAAATTAGCATTTAAAAATGCTTTTTGGTTTTTTAGCATTTATAAATGCTATTTAGGTTCAGGGGTTGTTTCCTTTTATATTTTTATTACAGGTAAGTAAGTGTGTGACTGTGTGTGTTTGTGTGACTGTGTGTGTGTGTCTGTTATCATCGTATCGCCTAGTGTATTTATGATAGAGAGTTGAAAAATTATGCTATCGGATTGAGATTTGGCACACATATGATTATGTATTAAAATAACATATGATCCAAGTTTCATCACATTATCAGCATTAGTTCAATTTTTTATTAAATGACTTAAGTACGTTTTTTAAAAAATTGGAAAAAATTAGAGAATGGTTCAATTGAGTTGGAATTTGGTACAAGTGTATATCATTACCCAATAAATAAGTACATAAAGTTTTGTTTCAATACGACAAGTATATCTATGATTTTTGTTGGATCATACAAATTAAGGAGCATTGAGCGAAGTCTGTGCTGTATGGGTGACCGCTGAGAATGATACAAATGCATTTACTATCCGCATAATCTTTTAAAATTATTTTTACATAATTTTTTTGAGACTGAAAGAGTGGCTCTGATGTTTTTTCGTAAAATTCCAACTTTTTTAATTATTTATGTAATAATTCCTAGTAATTAAGAATTGTAAATTAAATAAAAATGTTTATTTAGGGTCTTATTTATTATCAACGCCTTACTAAATAAGGGTAGAATTTTTTTTAAATTAAAATACCAAGTATAATTCATAATTAAATTTCAGACGAGTTCAGAGCTATGCTTTTTCTTAGAAATATCATTAAATTTTTGACTCGTCGTCGTTACTAAGAGACAAGTCAACTGAAGGAACGAAGGGTTTTCAATTGAAGTTGAAATGCTGGAAGCAAACAAAGAGTTTGTCTCGCTTAATGAAGACTCAGGCTTGTAACTCAAGTAAGACCCCAAACCAAATTCCCTAAAATCTTGCACCTTATTCTCCCCAAGCCATTGCTACAATATTGTTACTTTAAACTCTTTACTCGTATAACAAGCTCCTCAATATCCTTAAAACAATTTACCAGAATTACGCTTTACTTTTTTGCTAAAAAAATACAAAAATGACATACAACTTGTACTAATTGCTCTAAATGTCAAAATTCTATTTTCGTTATTAAACATTTTTATTTTAACTTTTTTTTATAATTATTTAACATAAGACGAAAAAATTTGTCATTAAAACTAAAAAATGTCCTTATCAGTCTGTCATCATAAAAATATGCCTAAAGATGAGCATTTTAAGTTTTCGGCAAAAAACGGATAATTCCGGTGTCATTCCAGGTTTCAGATTTTTTTGCAAACACTACTTTACCTATATACCTACGGTATAAATGAGGAAAATTAAAAATATGGCTAAACACGAGATTTTTTTTGTTTATAATAAGAGGTGTTCTAGAGGTATACAACATCTAGAATGCCTCTAGCTGAAAACTTGCTGGACAGACATACACACACATACAGATAAACAGCTTTGAAAAAATCATTTAGGAGGTTTTAAAAATACCTGAAACGGACAATTCAAGTGGAATCCTGGTTTCGGATATTCTATCAAACGCAGTATGTTTCTACATACAAACTTTTTCTAAATAAGAAAAAGTAAACAATCAAAGACAGGGAAATGCATTGGATATTTTCTGAAAAGATCAGATTCGCTTTGCTCGTCGTCAACACTTTGAAGTCGCTCCGCTCATAAATGTAACTAATAAACAAATTAAGACCGGCATATGATGAAAACAGACCCATACATACATACAGGCATCATGATTAAAAATACACAATAGGTCTAAATATTCGCAAAATACCTAACTATGGGATATATCGGTTTCGATTTTGTACTGCTAGTAATTTTGTAGCACTAGTGAATTTGTAATGCTAGTTATTTTGTAGTGCAAGTGAGTTTGTAGTGCTAGTGAGTTTGAAGAGTTAGTGAGTTTGTAGTGCTAGTGAGTTTTTGGTGCGAGTAATTTTGTAGGGCTAGTGAATTTGTAGGGCTAGTGAGTTTTTGGTGCTAGTAATTTTTTAGTGCTAGTGAGTTTGTTGCTAGTGAGTTTGAGAGTTAGTGAGTTTGTAGTGCTAGTGAGTTTTTGGTGCGAGTAATTTTGTAGTGCTAGTGAATTTGTAGGGCTAGTGAGTTTTTTGGTGCTAGTAATTTTTAGTGCTAGTGAGTTTGTAGTGCCCGGTATTAGCCTTTTATACATGAAGTAAGAGAGGAAAAGTAAAAAGTAAAAATGTATACGTTTCATACGTTCATTATATAAATTACAGCGCAATGTGCAACAATTACAAACATAAAGGTCACATTTAAGCGTAGGTTAAATTAAAGGTTGAGATGAAACCGTGATAATGGCAGTTTTACACATGTGGAATACTTAGTATCAAAAAGCTAATTAGACAATTTATTATCCAAGAAATAAAGGTTTAACAAAAGTAATAAATTTTTAAACGAAAACAATACAAAGCTCGAGGGTAAATAGCAAACTTCGCTTTTAACATAAAACTTGAGAAAAAAATCAACATGAACTTTTAGAAAGTCTCATATTGAAAATATATACAATGTTTTTAACATTAAAAATTTATATCGTTTGTCTTAAAACTTTATAATGCAATCCAAATTCACATTACCAAAAAATAAATAAATTGTATAAATCAAATTCACGTCTTTACAAATTTTATAAAATATACACAAGCAGTCAGTCACGTTTCATAATAAAATTATTCTTAAACCAAAATCCATCAGTGTACTAAAATTTCAAACAAAAAAAATAGTAGGAAAAGTTTTTACTTCTCCTGACCTTTCACTCCTAGAGAAGGCGTGACTGAAACGTGTTTCATTTGAATTAGGTTAAAAAGTAGTTGACAGAGGTACAACTCTGGTAGAAGCACAAGTGGGGTTGTCTTTCCGAACCTAACAAGAGCTCTGTAGAACACAGAGATTGTAATTTAGTATTCAGACTGAGTTTTCTATACAGCTAACCTATTCCAACTCTCCCCCTCTCTAACCAAACTCTCTTTAACCTACATTCGCTAACTGAAAATTCTCTTTAATCGTATTCCAGACGCCTACCACCAATACCACTTATGACTTCATTTCTAATTTCCATTTTTGTTAAAGTAATTTTTAATCAAATCATGAAATTATAATTGTCAGAGATTTTGTTAATCCTAATTAACAAACGTACATATACTAACTGACAAAAATTATGTTAACAAATCTTTCATTTAATTATTAAACTATTGGTAAAGAGAGGCAGACATACGATGTTTCATGAATCAAGCTCTAGTTTGTAACAAGAGTGTTTGTAACAAATATTAAACTTGTAATGTGTTGCATCAAGAACTGACGTCAGATGAATATATCAAATAATCGTATTTGAAAACGGCCTCGCTCTGTTCGCTAAATGTAATAAATTGGGATGCGTTTGCTAGTTTTACATAATTTCAATACCAACATTATAAACATTTGTTATTCATAAATACTTTGATGAGGCTCGCTTCAATCGCTAAATTGCATGTATTATTATTTCGTATAAAAAAGGCTGTCTTTGCTCGCTAGATTAGGTGCATTAATGATATAAGAGTAAAAAATAGTTGGCGTCACTTGCAAGATTGCGTGTCCTTATAACTCCCTTCGCTCCCATGATTGTTTATACTTCATAATAATAAAACGTTATAATAAAGGGCTCGTTAGATCGCGTATATTTATAATTTTATGTATCAATAAGTAGCTCGCTTCGTTCGCTATATTTAATTGTACATATTAAGAAAGGCTCATTCTTAAATATTAAAAAAAAAACTTATAATATTCTGAGATATTTCTACTATCAAGGAATTAAATAAAGAGAAGACGAATGAGCAACTGTCGATACTAGCTGTTGGCTGTTGGGTATAAATATCCCTGGACGTGCGGTTTTTTGCTAAGCAAAATCATTAATAAGTGGGGGAACACTCGAAGCTAATAAAGTTATCTTAGTTATATCATAACTCTATCAATTGAGTGCTCGAATGTTGCCCCACCATCAGATACCGAAAAGCCAAAACCGGCGCCAAGATTTTATGAAGCAGAAAGTATCGACATTAGCTGAGCATTCATTTGCTTCTTCAAATTGCGGTTCATATAACCAAGACATACATAACTATAACTGGAAGATATGTAATTATGAAAGACACCTCATTGAGTATAAAATAGTAACTCATTTTTAAATATAACAAGGTTATATATATATATATATATATATATATATATATATATATATATATATATATTATTATATATTATATAATGAACTATATAACCTTTTCAGAGAAACCGCCTACCCATCTCTGCCTTTTCATAAATCAAATCTCAATTTTCCTTAAAAATGTAAGAAAAACTTAAAACAGACCGTTCTTATGGTTCACTTTAAAATAAAATTAAAGCAAAAACCCCCTTCTAGATTAACTTAAGGACTTAGTAATACATGCAGAGTTATAAGCCAGGTTATTACACTTATCTACTAATCCATCACATCCACAATTGAAATAAATCAAAATAAGTATAAATACTCGTATGCTTCGTGACTATGTAGCAGTCACATCTGAACTGCAAGCAATATCACTATCAGACGACTTTGACTTGGAAAAATAAAATTCTAAACTAAAGAATGAACACGAAGGGAATATAAGGCATGAATACAGAGCAAATAAATTAAATTAGTATATTGTACAACTTGAAAAGGAAGACTGAAATACATTTTAGACATTTTTATGTTATTCAAGGTCCCGCATAATATTTAGAGTTTGTAATTATTAAGTTTATAATTCCATACTGTTATAATGAACAACTTTACTAAAGTTAGTACTAAGCTCGGTATAATTAAATAACTATATTAAAGAAAAATTTAATTATGGTAGATAAATAAAGTATAGATAGAGAGAGAAAGGCTAAACTAAAATTCTATACATCTGTTTCCGTTTGCAATGCTAAAGCAAAGGACAAGTTCGGATGTTAACTTATTTTGTAGCATTGCAGAATAACTGCGTTCTATTGGTTATCTGCAATCGATTTACCTTAATTATACCGTAGGTGAATAGGAAAGTAAAGTGTTAGCACTAAAAATTCGGAACAAAAATTTCAAATGCGTTTTAAGTGCTTTTAAGGCATTCTAAATGGATTTGACTAAATTGCCTGTTTTTATGTGTGTGTGTGTGTGCACATGTATAGGTTATTAAAAATATTTAAAAAAAATCTTAAAAAAACAAATTTTTTCCTTTTTAAAATATTTTAAAAATCTAAAATATTTCTATAGTGTTAAAGTTTGGCATGAGTGATTCCCTTCATATAATAAACAAGGATACGAAGTTTCATTTCTAAGTGACCACTACATTTTTTGATGGATCACTAATGTTAAGCAGCATCGAGCTTGGGCAGAACTTGGATGTGCGACCCCTTGGAATAAATCTGATTTTTTGACTGTCTGAAGATCCGATAAGGTAAGGAAATGTTCCGAGGTATTCCGTACCCTCTTATGTTAACCTGAACGCTGTGTTTATGTTATGTTGTACGGAATGCCAAGTTAAAAATTGTACCACTAAGTTTACATCGAAATACATTATACCGTTCACATGAATCCGCCGGTATTTTCATGTTCAACAAAATCTAAAGGCAGTTTATTATGTATTTACTTATTGTTATTTATCTTTTGGCAAATTTCCTTTGGAAATTCCCCTAATGGGATAGGCGTCATGGCAGAATTCGAACCTCGGACCACGACGTTTTAGCGCAAAGGAAATGCGCTAAAACCTTTAAAGATAACTGACTAAGCTTAAAGATAAGTAACTAATCTTTAAACTAGTGCAAATAATAGTGCGTACTTCTAATTTTAGAGGCATAGTTTTGTACAACTGGATGATTATGCGCATTTCCTTTGAAAAATACAGACAAAATGAGTTACGAGCAGTGCTTGACAATTGAGTAACTGCTTAGGTTCTAAAGCATGAACCGGAACCACGCTATGGGCATGGTTCTTGCATAAGCAAGAAATGGGTTGTTTAGCACGGAAACACGCATTCTAAATGAAATTCGCCCGACAGCGGACCACCGCGCCGGAATTATTTATTTAGTAGTTGTAAACTTATATAATGTAAAAAGCACGAAAACACGCATCCAAAGGAAATTCGCCCGACATGCGGACCACCGCGCCAGACTTTTTTAAAACGCAACAATTTTAAAATTGTTAAATAACAATTTAAAATTGTTTTAAATTGTGTTTAAAATTTATTTTAAAACCTAACAAACCACAGAAAGAGTGCGGTGCTCAACATGCGAGTTATGTTAAAAAATTGTGATGTTACAACTATCTTGACTCGGGCTGCAAATCCACACTGGCATTAAAAGTCCTGTTTTCCTTGCCAGTTTCGTAATGTACTATAATTAGTTAAGCTAAATTAGATTCAGGTTTGCCAACAACTTAAAGCTTTTATTATCTCTGTCTTTGGAGGTATGATAGATTGGAATTATTGCTAGCTTAATGAAGTGATGGCATAGTAAATTGTCGTTAAAAATAAATCTAACAAAATCATCTAATATTGAAAATCTATTTATAAAAACTTATTATTAAACTCTATATTTAGCATCAAAAGGATAAAACTCGAATAAAACAAAAAATTGAAGGAAATCTAAAATTAAGATAGATAAAAGTGAAAAGGGTTGTCAATAAGCAGATAAAATAGTACTTTAAACTTTTCTTGTTAACCTTACATAATATAAATTATTTTCTTTCACTTTTCACAATATTTATTTTTATCGCCTTCTAAGAATATAGGTTAAATCGGGATACTAGCTAAATTGTATCAAGGCGCGTAGCTTTTTTACCGCAAGCAGTCTATCTGTTTATATCACTCAAAACTTCCTTTTAAGTACTGACTTAAAATCAGACTCGTGATGAAACACATCCCACTAAGCCATCTGTCCAAAACTACATGTATGTATGCAAGTACACGGTACTTGCATACTGATAATTTTAATTTAGAGGTAATCAGCTCCTTCTCTTAGGTGGCGTCTCAAGGAAAACTATTTTCTGTTCTTTTTGCCACTTTACGAGAGCTTTTGCACGATTTTCGAGTGATTGTGGATATTTATCGCGTATATTATTAGTGGTTGCAATTGAATGTTATTGGTTTATTGCTCCAGTTTTCCCTCATGGATTTACACGACCAAAGAAATAAAATAAATGCATGAATCAATAGTCAATAGTCCGTGACTATTGTCACGGACAATAGTTACGCCACTACCTAACATAAGGTTAAATAACTTAAGTTCACACTGTGGTACTTCGCCAAGGAGAAAGATGCCTGTAGGTAAATTTAAATGACAGGCTAGTAGGTGCACCAACATATCTTGGTGGGACAGAAAAGTTTATTACACAATTTTTTTGAACCAATGTCTACGCGCGGTGTAGTTTTACTCTAGAGAAATATCACTTCAATAATAATTATTAATATATTAAAAGTAATTATAACTAAATAAATTATAATAATTATTACTTTTATTATTGTAAACTAATTTCAATTGTTAAAGTTCTTATTATTTAATAATAATTACTTTTTATTTAATAAATAAGGAATATTTCTTTATAAAAATTCCACGCCTAACTTGAAAGTTTAATAAACCTTGGAAATGATTTACAGAAAATAGTTAAAAAAGTAATACCGGAATTACTTTGATATATTATTAGTCCCTCAGATACGTATTTTTAAGGCGAACAAAATACTTTTCGTACATACCTCAAAAATTATGTAAGAAATATTAAAAGCCACAACAATGATGACTCATTAAAATATTTTGTCAAAATCTTGTACTAAAGTGGAAAACAGCTGCTCAGTCTTATGTTATTTTTAAAGTATTCATTTGGCAATTAATTAGAATGAATATCAAAAGAAAGAAAGGGGTTAGTTAAAGGATAGTTAATATGTCACAAAGGTTACATTAACTTAAAATGAGCTCATAAAAACTAATTACTATCTGTACCTACATATTTTCAAAGCCATATTTTCATGTTGAATACTTCAAAAAGAAAAGAAAGAAAATACTTTTAAAGCTAAATTACAAAAGAAGCAAAGTAGAAAAGAGAAAATACAAAAAGACTAATCACAAAGTTTATAAGTGACGAGTTTTATGTAAAAATATTATATTATCAGGGTCCTATTAAAAAACCGGGTAAGGAGTGCCTCGCAACTTATCCTCACCACATCAAATTCGCTACGCTCATCCTCAATACTTCGGACTCGCTACGCTCGTCTCCAGATAGTAAATATATTTGTTTTATTCTTAGAAGTTACCCATCCAGGCACTGGCCTTGCTCGATGCTACATGAATTTTATGATTTAACAAAAACCATAGATATATTTGCCATATTCAAACGAAACTAAGTATACTTATTTATTACGTAAACGCATACACATCTAAGTAAATTCAACTTAATTGGATTATCTTTTCGATTTTTTACAATTTCTGAAAAACGTATACTAGTCATTTGATAAAAATTGACTCAGTACAATGCTCACATGTTGTTCTTATAAATTTAAAACAAGTAACTATAGGCATTAGATAACCTTAATTGTATTCTATTGTTGAACATTCGGGCACCTATTTACACGCAATTAATTAAAGTTTCAAATAAATTAGAGATAAATAAAATTCAATTTTAAAATTCCATCCACTTAAAGAAAAATAAATATTGCACTATACTGAAATCAATCAAATAAAGTAAGTGTTTCAAAATATACGAGGTCGTCATCAGATGAAAAGAAAGATAAAATAGTAAAGATGGATAGAATTATATATGAGACCGGGAAGATAATAAAATTTTTAGTCATAAAACTAAAAGAACAAGAGCCATAAAACTTGATCCCTCATATCCATGGAGAGGTTTTATTCTATTTGGAGATTTACTCAACCACAGAATAACTTCAGAGAATAAAACCCTTGTTTTCGTTTCATCTAATCAAATTTTGATTCCGTTTACACATCGTTAAATAATTTTGTTAATTCATGTTAAAAATTTATTAGTTTTCAGAGGATTAAATATAAGTTAAATTAATAAACAAAATCTAAAGTTTTATTGATTAAATGCAAGGTTTGATTTTAAGCAATAAAGACATTTTTATAAGATTAAATAAAAATATCTCAGCATTGGGAGCAGGGTGCCTCTCTCTTCGAATTGGGTGATGAGAACTTTACCTCATTATTTCGGATTAGCTTTCCTATTCTTCCAACTATAGACTCGCTTCGTTCGTCCACAGAATATATAAAACCCGAAATTCGTACTGCACCACGTCATCGGACTTGATTCTGTTTAAGCTACTTTGGCGCATTTTCTTTGTTAACGCTACTGCTCAAGTTATTTAATATACGAGTATACCGAAAAATAAAGCAAAATCGGATTAATTAGCAAGATAGTCCGACTATAAAAGAACAATCTCTTGGCTTGCGGACCTTTGCGCCAGAATTATTTTGAAGTCAAAAACATGCTATAAATAAGACGATCAAAAATTAGTGCCGGTACCAAGATTTGAACCAGGGAACCCTAGCTTTAAGTAATCTTATCGACTCCGGCCCGGTTTTATTGAATTCGGCACCCCAGAAAACGTTAACGTTACCCAACTCGAAAATTTATTTTTACTGGCCGTCATTTTGGTATTTTACTATTTTCCACAGTTTTTTCGATTTTTTGGGCACTTAGAGTGGTCGTATCGACTGCAGACCAGTTTCATTTGATTCCAGCGAAAAATAATAACCTTGATTTTTAACGATTTGTTGAAAACTTTGCTTACTCAGCGATGTCTCAACAACCTGGTTTGCAATAGGGTTCGTGTCATCGGCAATAATTGGTCATTATTGGCGGTTAATCACATTATTAAATAATATTTTCCAGATAGCACGACTAGATCCAAAGGTTGATTTTTGTACCAAGTTTCAACTCTCTACATAAACACACTGAGAGCTACAAAGATTACAGATACATACACCGACACAGGCAGACAAAAATATATAAATACCACCTATTATGTCTTAAAAACACCTAAAATGGATAATATAGGTAAAATCTAATTTTTAGTTTCTGCAAACACTTTTTCTTTAAATCTAAATTTTACTTTTTCTATAAAAATGAGGAAAAGTAAAAATAAGAGAGTTATGCGCAATACAGTTTCAGAATGTTAAACCACCCAGGACGCCAAAAAAGCTATTCCGGTTCTCGTTTTTCCGGGTTTTTAGATTGAACTTTTAAACTATTTCGAAATACTAAGTAAGTACGTATGGAAGGTAAAAAAAGCGTTGGTTATTGTTAAGGGGGATTTTTTTAATATGCAGAATTCTGAAGGAATTAAATTAGCTATTGTCATCTTGAATCCGTAAATAGTTAAAGTTATTTAAATATTTAACACGATAGTACAAAGAACAAAACAGTCTTCGTTATCTTCAATGCAATATAAATTATTTAATAAATACCTATTTTAGCAGAATAGAGTAAAGCAACGCCGAAACACTTACCTAGAAACAAAAAGAAAAAAGAATAAATTAAAAACAAAGAATTCATAATGAAAGTTTTAAAAATGCATTACACAAACAAATGGCCAGTTAAAGAACTATTTTAACTAAAACTTTAAAAAATAAGATTTAGAAATACTTATTAAAGACATTTTTATCTGATGTACTTTACTTAAGCATGCTTAGATAAGGGCTTCCGTGTCTAAAATAAAAATGTCTATGTGCTCCTCCTTCTACGGTTTTTATCTCAAACAAGATATTTTCAAAGGAAATTTTCTATTAAGCTAATTTATAAAATATTAAATTCATAAAAAATAAACTTTATAATGTACCTATTATTATAATTTTCTCTTTAAGGGCAAGTGATATTTTTTAGAATATAATAATAACTAATTATATGTTACTGAACCAGCTTTAGATCTACGACAGTTTTAATAGTGATTTAATTTATTATATTTTCGTTTTCATCATCAGAAAACTAAATGAAGTTTAAGTAGTAACAATATGATAGATAAAATTATAAAGTTAAACAAAAAAAAACAGTCAACATTTAAAATTGATAAAATATGATTTGAAAAGACTTTCAAAAGAAGAGAAAAGTGTTCACGTATTTATTACAAACTTGATAATGGGCTATATGGTTTGTAAGAATTTTCAAATAAAGGAAATGAATAAACTTTTCTCCAGAGAGCATGGGTAATAATTGAAATTAAACAAATTGTATTTATGAATTAATTATATATTTTGTAACTTAGTAATAAGGAATTTTATTAGATAAATTATAGATAATAATATAAACTCAGAAAAATCATTATTTTAATCAAACCTAATAATGAATAATAACAAAACATATAATAATAATCGAAGAATCAGCTACCGTCGATACTTGCTGTTGGATATTCATATCCAACAGCAAGTATTACTTCGATTGCTTCTTCAACTTGCGGTAAATTGGAAACAATAAAAAGATAAACCAGTTAACTTAATAACCACAGTAATTTATTAAATAACTTGACAGTTATTTATTAACATAATATACATTTATTAAATAGTAATGAAGTTATGGAGTTTTGTTATAATAAATTAAACAAAAGAAATACTTAATAATTAAAGCAACGTCTTTAGGTTCAAGCAGTACTGCTTTTTTAAGACGTAGAAAAGGAAGAGGTACTATACAACATGTGTTGTAAATAACAAATTATTTATAAAAATTAAATAGAAGCATAAATAAAAAATGTAAAATACATTTTCATTTTATACTATTTATTATGTAATAATTTTATAAAATTAAGAATATTATTATAATTATTTTTAAAAATAATGTTTATTAAATATATAATGTAAAGAGACATTATTGCAAGTATTTTTTTCATACAACTAACGCGGGTAAATTTTTTTATGTATGTATAAAGTTGAATGAGTACTTTAAATAAAGGCTTAAATTTTACGGTGTTTGCTATCAACCAATGAACGAAAAAATTTCAATTTTTTAGACCATAAACTAATGTGTGATTACACAGAAATAGAATCTCTCAATTCTAAGGGCGAGCGAAGCGAGATCAAAGTATCTTGCAAAAAACCATAGACTATGGAGGACCGAGGGCCCGCGAGGTTTGATAATATTAAAAATTTGATAAATATTTTAGAAATAATAGCCAAAAGTTAACTTAAAAATATTAATAAGAATAGAAAAATCAGCAACTGATACAGTGCTGCGTATGCGATTGAGAGAGACTGGGGACAGTTTGGCCCCGGAGACTATCATAATACTTGGTGGTCCTGAATAGGACCGTTAGTACTGAGGCCTGGCGCAAATCCATAAATACAGCGAAGACCTCAGTTGTGACCTGCTAGTCTGAATAAGACAGCGGAAGCCGACCAACCAGTCAACGCAAAATTCCCCTAAGGGAAAGCGTAACTGCCAAGCATAGATGTGAAGATAAGTGTGCAGGGATAAGCAAATTAAAACATCAAGCCAGTTTTAGGTCCACCGTTGAGACTCCATGCAAGGAGTCAGCTGATAATAAAAGGTTAAGCAGGATCAACTCAGGAACAACTCTTGATTCAAGTCGACAGTTCAAACTCAGTTGAAAAATACTCGATTTCAAGCGTCCTATGTCCTAACATAAAAAATTTAAGGCTTCTGATTGGCCTATTGGGAAAGTTTTAAGTGAAAATGTCCGCACCAATTAGGGACAGGAAGAAGAGTTACGCATCATACCGAGGCTACTTTACATTAAGCATAATTAATAAATATGAAGAAATTCGGGTGTTCTGGTAACAGCAAGGCTGCCGGTATCAATACCCTCGGTACCAACAGCAAGTAGCTGATACTTCTACTGCTTCTTCAACTTACGGTAAATACAACCTCTAATAACAAGCATTTATTTATTATACCGTCATTTTTTAACAATCAAAAAAATTAAAATGCTTAATTAGTATCTTAATAAATGCTTGTAAACAAGTAAATTGCCAAAGGGTAAATAAGTATAATGTTTGACCTTTAGATAATATACTGCAGGACAACATCCTCATTATATATTTTTAATTAGTACATTTTCCTCGTCTACTCCTTATATAATCTAAAGATATTACATCCAAAATGTAATTATTAAAGTTGTTTTAAATATTATATAAACATCAAGATAAGAGGTTGGAAAGAAAGGAAAGAAAGACGTGTTAGAACTTTATAAATCATTTTTGAAGTTTAAGAAACAATAGATGTCAACCAATATATTGTCTATAACAAAGAATCTATGGTTAAATTGATAAAACAAAGTAAGTGACAAGATCTATAAGCTAATAAACTTCGTCAAGCAGGTTTGTAAGTTAATACGACATTATTCTAATATTGTATGTTTAACACAGAAAATACATGTATAAGTTTCATATTTGTAGGAGGTATGCATAGCTCAGGTTTAGTTTAATACGACATAAAGATATAAATTACAACTAAAAAGTCTTAAACCTTATGCTGCAGTGTTGGGGTCTTACATTAGATCAAAATTTATACGAGAATTAATTACTCATGTATAATATACTCATGTATAATGTATTATGTAACAAGTGATGCATTGTTAGATAAGGGTAATTTGTTTTGGCATGGTTACATGATTAAGAACATATAACATGAAAGGGGGATTTATAATATTTTGAGAATTTCATTGGAATTATAGATTCTTTAATTCATAGAGGAATTGTATAGCTTCTGAAAGTAAATGTTTTTTCGATCAAACAGTAATTTCTACAATTATATTTTATAATATTTTATTTGTTTAAAAACTAGAAGAATTAATAAAGATAATAAAGGATACTTAATTTATTTGTAAAACAAGAAAACAATGGTTAAATATGCGTAATAATAAATATAAAGTACGAAATATACAAACAAACGTAATATCATGCACTTACGTACATTATAATAATAATCATACCCACAAGTTGGCAATTATTGAAAATTAGATTTGAAAAAATTAAATTGAACAACATGAGATCAAAGTAAGATTATCTAGATACAATCAATAGTAACATAGTACAGTATAGTTATCTAGAATAGTCATTAGTAGATAGATATAATAACCAAAGTCTCAACGGTAAGTCAAAGACTCTTAAGGCCTCCAGCCCAGGAAGCCTAAATTATACAACTATATAATTAGTTCTTACGCTATGCCATAGAAGATATCAAATTATTTTTAAAAAATCTTAATTTCTATCAGATTATTTTTTCTCAATTAGCTTAAGAACTTTTTCCCAATACTAAAAAATCGGGTAGATCAGTACTTTTCCTCACAACTTCGGACTCGCTTCGCTCGTCCTCAGATTAACATGATTATTAGAACTTTAAGATGGATTACTTCAGTCTCGTTGCCCTCGGCATTAGAATAAAGTGGTTATCCAAATCTAGGCTGTTATAAAGTTGGACTCGCTCCGCTTGTCCTCAAATTGTCATGATTATCTAAAGATTAAGGTGGCATTACGCTTTAAGGTCTAGCTATGCTTGACTTCGGCGCACAAATTGACCTAAAGTCTAATTGTTGTGCCAACATTTTACCATAAACACAGCGGGAGTTATGCGTGACACAAACGACCTCATGATAAAAAATCACTCAGAACATCATGAAAATTACTGAAACGGATAATTATGATAAAACCTCGGGTTCGGATTTTTTGGGTGAACACAATACTTTTCCTTTTACCTACGGTAGCAGGTGAGGAAAAGTATCAATGAGTTTGAAACAACAAGAATGTACTTTCGTTAGTCCAACATAAAAGTAAAGGAAAATTCGAGCATAATATGCAATGTCTAGGTCGTTAGTTAATTATTACACGATGTCCAAAATACAAATTTTAAGTTTTAGCCCTTCTACTTTAGTAACTCTGATTCAACTTTAAGAAAACAATAGGTGTGTTAAAGTCGAAAATTTAATAAAAGCTGAAAAGAGATAAGGGAGGAATAATGAGTAGCATTACTGGAGGAAAATATTGACCGAGCATAAGGGTATAAATTGCCTCAGGCACTGGTACAGTAAACCTTTACATATTCAATATAAAGGATCATAGCGATATCTCCAAGTCCATATATATATTTTATATAAGTCCAGAAAGCTTAGCTTGCAAGCAGCTGCTTTATATCAATATCAGTTTTCGATCCTTTCAGTTCTTGGAACCGTTAACTTTATACCTATAAAGAAAAGCAGGTTTTTATGTCTATACTTGACTCCCCATCTGTGATTATGAAATATGAGCACGTATATCTAAAGTGAAAATTGATATTATTCTCCATTTTTCATGAGATATAAAACCTTCATGCAAAAACTATTCACAAACTTAGTAAAATTAATGTAAATGGTAAATAATAGCTTATAAGGCGTCAATTCATTAAATGCATTGATTAATTCACCTTCCCAAACAAAAAATTAAGTTAATATATTCTAAAGTTAAAATATTTTAGGTAAAAAAAAGAGCCTTTTGGCTTTTCAAGGTTCCCTCCCTCCTCTGTGGTCACTTCGCAACCACACTGTTAGAAGTAGAAAAAAATCAAACTCAACTTCCTCTACCTTCAAAAACTCAGAATGAAAACAAAAACGGCAACTTAATCATGTGATGTTATTTTGAAGCTTTAAAATGTCCCTAGCGCACAATGGGTATTTTAAAGTAGCGGGATTTTTTGTATTGCGGGTTTCCCTAAATAACTCAAAGCTAATAAACTAATGAACGTCCCCGTCATACAAGGGAGTAAATAGTCTATAATATATGGTTTGACAATGGGTACAGAAAACAGATATAAAAACTATATCTGGAGGACTATTTTCTTGAGGTGTCTTATATCATTCATACATGTAAAATTGTTAATCTGTTTTTCTATTTTCTATATTGATGTATAAATATGCATATTTATTATTATTATTATAAAAACAATGATTAGAAACAAAACAACATATGAACAAACAGGTAGATATTTACTTGACTGTTAATTAGTCACGACTTAACTTATCTCTAATCAGTTAATCTTGCATGCTTAGCCTATTTTAGGGATATCTTAAGATTAAAATAAAGAATATAAATGTAAATTAATTAATTAGAAAGTATATAATTATTTATTTTAAGTAATTTATTAATATAAGCGATAGGCTTAAATAAATAATAACACTAAAATAAATAAATAAAACTAAAATAAATTATCTTATATTTATTTATTCTAAACTAAACAGATTTGAAAAAAATTATTTACTTACAACCTTTATTAGAAAAAAATAAATATTATATTGAAAAATTTGCAATAGTTCGATTTAAAAATATTTGTAACTGTATTTTAAACCAAATTATGGATAGATATACTACAGGATTGTTTAATATTCGCGGAACAGAGTTAAAATTAATAACTTTTAAGATAAGATTGACAAATTAAACAGATATTAGACAAGATTAAGATACCATCTAAGTACAACGTGAAAATTTATGTATTAGCACAGAAAACTCAAGAATATTTACTAAAAATTTCAAGAAGAATTTTGTCTTTCTTCAATACAAAGAAACCCCATTGAGGTTATATTGAATTTACTGAAAGGTTTTTCTACTCAAGTAGATAGTACTGTAGTTACACAAGCAATAAAAATATAAAATGCTAACTTTACAACAAAGCACACAGACTAGAGTAAATTCGAGCAATAAATACTGAACGTAATAAAACTTTTTATATAGTTCAAACTATTAGATACATAGTTAAAATTAATTTGAAAAATAGGGGTTTCATAATATGCGATAAAAATGTAATTTATTTTACACTTTCAAAGACACCGCAATAATACAAGAAGATAGATCCAGAAAAACTACTGATTTATTTTGTATTATCTTCAAGGCACCGGCTTTATAAATTCGGAGGATTTTGGTTAAGGGTGAAGAAGTTGGAAGATAATGGCTCATGTTTGGTTTAATAAGACAATTTACAGTATTCACAAAAACATAATAGATCTCTATTATTGTCATATAAGTACTAAAAAAGAGCCCAAGAAAGAAATCTTGAAACAGGAGGCTCTTTAAAAGTCAAGCTAAAAAAATAACTTGGCAATATAAATACCAGTTTTTTTTAAATAAGGTTGTATTTGCGCGCAAGTTGAAGAACCAATCGAAGAATCAGCTACTACAACGTCGATACTTACTGTTGGATATGAATATCCCTGGACCGGTTTCGGCATAACACCATCATCAGCAGGCGGCAACACTCGAGCTCTCAACTAATAAAGTAAGTCTCTAATAATCTTTATAGGGCTCGTTGTGCTCATTGAGACTTGAAGTTATTCACTGATATAACTTTATTAGTTGAGAGCTCGAGTGTTGCCCCGCCTGGTGAAGATGGCGTTGTGCCGAAATCGGTCCAGGGATATTCATATCCAACAGCAAGTATCGACGGCAGCTCTTTCTTCTATTACCAATTTATTTAAAAAAAAGAGAATTTTATAACATAGGAGTAGGGAATTTCTGTCAGCAGTTTAAAGAAAAGATGGCATGTGTTAATCCAATCATTTAAGACGATTATAATACAATTGGGTGCAGCCTAATGATGATGTTTAATTTTTTATACCATAAAAAATAAAAAAGTAAATAAAAAATTACAAACTTATTATTTATTTATTTATTTATTTATTTTTGAGGTGCTCAACTCTTAGGTCATTAGCACCTCTACAATAGTCTATAATAATACATATTAACAAATTAAATATTTGTTAATTTATAATCTAAATAACAATTAGATGATTAATATGAGCTAGATTATTTAGATGATACTATATAGGTTATAATTATTTATGATATAGAGGATTATGATGATTTAAATGGTCAACATAAGCTAGATGATTTATTACTTAGATATATGAGATATAATATAGCTGATATTAAGTATAAGTTTAAATTAGATATTGAAAGATTTAAAATAAGACTACATTTATATTCTTACGTTTAGATGGATAATTTAGATAGTAATCTGGTTTATATGTCTTGATAGAACTCGTTATCTGTTAAAAAGTTTAATAAATTTTGAATGGTTTGTTCATCCGCCTAAAAATTTCTGCCATAGTTGTCGTATTTGGTGAAATTGAAGTGAGTCTTGCAGCCTAATGCAGTCCATTAGGAAATGCTGTACTGTTAACAGTTCATTGCAGAGTCTGCATTTGGTCGTTCTTTGTCTCTTGAGAATAAATAGCTGTGTGTTATTCTAGTGTGTCATGTCGCAATCTGCAGAGCACTGTCTCTCGTGTCTGTTTTTCTGTAGCACGTTCTC
Organism: Microvelia longipes; assembly: GCA_018340805.1. Taxonomy (NCBI): domain Eukaryota; kingdom Metazoa; phylum Arthropoda; class Insecta; order Hemiptera; family Veliidae; genus Microvelia; species Microvelia longipes. The sequence continues at coordinate 58,437,144 of JACMZG010000008.1, forward strand.
CATTCTTCTATCCTCGGTTTGATGGTTTTAAGTTTGTTGTTTTCTGTATTGTCCCATAAATTTTGCCATTCTCTTGATATACTCAATTTGAATTCTCCTTCTAGGTCGTTTGTTGTTATTAGAGAAAAGGAATTACTCCATTCATTATCGCTGCTTTTGCCAGTCTGTCTGCTGTTTCGTTTCCCTTGATGCCAGCATGGCCTGGAACCCAGCAGAACTTGATGTTTACTTTATGTGTACAATCATTTCCCGAATATTCAATAACAATGTTGTTTTGTACAAATAACTTTCCTAATAAAATCAAAGCACTTGATGAGTCTGTAAAAATAATGGCTTTCTTTCTTGGTGTTGTACTAAGTAGATAATTGCCTGTTTTTTATAGCTTCTAGCTCTAGGTTTGGTAGTTGAGCTAAGATGATTTCCTTTAAATTTGCCCTCACCCCCCAGCTCGTAGTATACGCATATCCAGTTCCATCTTTGTTTTTGGACCCATCTGTATAAACTAGTTCAGCCTGTTGGTACTTATGTTTTATCCTATTGTGTACCTGAGTTATTTCTGAATTTCATGCTTGGATTTGTACGGGTGCAGTTGTTTGAGGTCTGGCGTGTTTCCATGGGCTTGTTCTTATAAATTGGTAGTGTTTGGCGGCTGATGGTAAGGCAAGTGATCCAATTGGTATGACTGTTTCAAACATCTGAAGCGTTCTCCCAATGGTACTTAGATTTGGGTTTGTTTCAAATTTTACGTCTGTTTCTTTACGCAGAAGATTTTATTTGAAACGTGGTGCTTGGGAATTGACTCTTACGAAAACCGTATTTCATCACTAGATAGTGTCGGCGTAGGTGTAGAGGTTCTTCGTTCGCTTCAACTAGAAGACTTGCAATGGGGGAGGTCTTAAAAGCCCCCGTCGCAATTCTAATGCCAGCATTATGGACAGGATCTAAGCGTGGCAATATTTTATTCTTAGCTGAGCCGTATACAATGGAGCCGTAGTCAAGTTTTGATCTAGTTATTTGTCTGTATAAAACGTAACAATGTCTTCCTGTCTGCCCCCATTTTTGAGCTTTAATAGTTTTTAAGAGCTTTAAGTCCCGATTGCAGCGTGATTTTAGATCTTCTACATGGTGTGCCATTTAAGTTTTTCATCTAGAATCAGCCGAGAATTTTTACTTGATCTACAACTGGTATCTCCTGAACCTGCAAGGACAAGCCTTGGAGCCTCATTTCTTTTCCTTTTTGCAAACACTATTCCTTTGGTTTTAGATGAGAGAAAGCTGAATCCTATTTTAGCGGCCCATCTATTTAGTTTGTGAATACAGCTTTGAATTACTTTTGTAGCGTCTTGGAGCTTTTTAGACCGAAAGAGAGCACAGTAAAATCGTCTACAAAAATAGTGTCTCTACACATGATGGCATCTCTTTAGCTGCACTGTGGACTGCTAGTAAAAAAAGTGTTACACTCAACACAGCGCCTTGTGGCACTCCGTTTTCTTGGTCATGAAGGTCCGAAAAATCACCTCCTACTCGGACTCTAAACGTCCGCTTAGATAGGAAATTTTGAATGTACTTAGCTATGTTACCTTGAACCCAAATTCATACAACTGTTTTAGGATTTGGTGCCCCAAGTACGATCATACGCCTTTTCGCAATCAAAGAAAACACCTATGGTTACTTTACCCTGAGCAAATCCATTTTCACATACGTATCCAAGGCTACTAGGTGGTCGTGTGTCGACTGATTTTCCTGAACCCAACCTGTCGTGGTGATAGCAGTTTCGTGTTTCAAGGACCCATGTGAGTCTCGAGTTCACCATTTTCTCCATTAGCTTTCCTAAATGCACTTGTCATCGCTATTGGCCGTAGGAGCCTTCTTGACTAGGATCCTTTCCGGCTTGGCTATTGGGATAAGTATAGCCTCTCTCCAGCTCTCAGGGTATTCATTTTTCTCCCACAATGTGTTAAATAGATTTAGTATGTGTCTCTGAAATGATTTAGGAGTGTTTTTTAGCATGATGTTGAAAATTTGATCCGGGCCAGCTGATGTGTTTTTTAGTGATGAAAGGGCTGTTTCCAATTCCCATAAACTAAACTTTTTATTATAGTCTTCCTTATTGTTTGAGTAAAAATTTAGATATTGCTCCTCGCAGCTTCTTTAATTTTTTGGAAATTTTTCCGAATAAGTGGTTGTCGCGCTGACCGCAGCAAAATGCTGAGCTAGAAGATCTGAAACTTGTTTTGGATCTGTTATGAATCAGTCGCTTTCTTAAGTACCGGTGTTTCTAATTTTGGACGTTTACCCCATAATAATTTTACTTTTCTCCATATTTCTGTCGAGTCAGTGTTCTCATTAATGGACGATATATATTTTCTCCAGGACTCCTTTTTGGCTTCTAGAAAAGTTTTCTTGCTTTGGTTTCGGGCTTTCTTGAAAAGCTCTAGATTTTCTCTGGTAGGGTTTGCGTTAAATTGCCACCATGCTTTTCGTCGGTCTCTAAGCGCTCTCCTACATTCACTTGTCCACCATGGAACTTTCGGTCTACCATTTCCAATTGTAGTCTGGGGAATCGCAGCCTTGGCTGCGCTCAAAATAGATGTTGTTATGAATTCTAAAAGTTCGTTAATGTCTTCCTTTTCCCCTTTGTAAGGATGATGTGCAGTCAACGTTTTCTGAACTGTTCCAGTTCGCTTTCTTGAAAGACCACCTTGTTCCAAGCTGATTTTAGTTTTGGCTTGTCAGGCGATATGGTAAGGTATACCGGAAAATGGTCACTACCGTACATGTAGGGTGCCACTTTAAAGTCGACATTCTTACAATTGGGTTAGAGCTTAAGACTATGTCTAGTGCAAAATTTACCTGTCCTGGAATCTAAATATGTGCTTTGTGTGTCATTATAAATAAATAAATGTTTTCATCTATGAAAGTTTCAATAAGTTTCCCTCTATTGTCTGTTTTTGACGATCCCCACAATAGGTTATGTGCATTAAAATCCCCAGCTATTACTAGTGGACTTGGTAATTGCTGAAGTATGTTTTTTAGTTGCTGTGAAGTAATATTGTCCTCGCTTGATAGGTACATGTTGCAAACTGTAATTGGATGCGTATTACCAACTCTACAAGCCATAGCTTGAAGGTTTGTGTTAATAGTGACTTTGTGACTTGCTATACGCTCAGAAACTAAGATAGCCAATCCTCCTTTCCAAGTACCCTGGCGAGGATGGTTTCTGTAAGTTTTGTACCCTGGTATTCGTAGTGAAATACTCTCTGGTAAGTGTGTTTCCTGCAGCATAATTACTGAGGGCTTTGTTTCTTCAATTAGTAGTCTAAGATCATCCTTACGCTTCTTACTCCTTTACAGTTCCAAGAACATACCCTTAAAGAGTCATTCATTTTATTTTTTTATTATATTATGTTGTGTTTATTTATGTTGCTGTGTTATTATTATTATGTGTTATTAATTATTTAGTTTTCTTTGATTTTGAGTTGTTTAAATGTTGATTTGTCGTAGTTATTATAAATGCTAATAGATAAATTTAATAATAAAAATAGATTATATAGATAGTATAGCTCACCTCTAAATAATCAGTAAATTGATTATTTAAGTGTTATTAAAGTAATCATCTAAGTGTTAAAGAGATTATTTCTTCTTATTCTTCGTTTCTTCTTTTCTCCTTTGCTTGATATTGAACTATTATTAGAACAGGTAGTGTCACTCTAGTTATCTTCAGCATCATCATCAGAACCCGATATGTTCCAATCATCTGCCCATCATCCTTCTTTCTTCCTGGGAGCTAAGAAATTTCTCAGGATCTTTTAAGTACTCTACAAATCCATTTTGCTTTTGTTTCTGTTTTTGTTCTTTTTTCTCAGTACTGCCGTTATTTCTTTTTGTATTGGAGTTATTATCTTGTGTCACTAGTTTTGCGTCCTTCTTTTGCTTTTCCTGTTTTTTGGTTATTTTCTTCTCAGCCTTCGATGATGATGGTGTCGGTACAGATAGTGGTGGTAAGTCACACTGTACTGCCATATCTTTAGTTATTCTTGGTTTGGGTTGGGCCTGGCTAGCATAAGACTTAGCCTGGTTAACCTGACTGGTAATCACTTTTCTTTAGCTTCGATGTAGGGTATGTTTTCTACAACTTTTACTTCCGTCACTTTTTTCTACAATATCCATCTTGGCACGCTCTGTCTAAAGTTTGAATGGGCATCTCCACAATTAACGCATTTCTTAGGATTTGGGCATACATCTTCCCTCATGCTTTATGTCAGAACATTCCGGACACGTGTAGTTTTCCTTAGGAAATTAGTTTCAATGTGATTAATTTAAAACATTTTCTACACCTGGTTGGGAGAGGTATGTACGGTCTGATTGCCACTGAATAATAGCCGATTTTTACTTTTTCCGGGAGTTTAGCAAGTGACATTGTCAATACGTAGGAATTAGTTTTAAAGATGTCGCCATTCCTTTTGCTGGTGATTCTGTAGATGTCAGTCACTCCCCTGATACTTAAGGTTCTCCTTGATTTCCTCGAGGGGGACTGAATCTAGATCAGAGCATGTAATAACGCCTCTTACAGTATTTAGAGTTTGTGAGGTTCGACTGTCAGGGGTAAATGGATGTTTCGTGGCAAATTTTTACATAATTTTTCTCCTTGCTCACTTGTAAAGGTCTGAACTAATAAACTACCGTCCTTTAATTTCCTTGCATTTTTGACGGCACCACAAGAGTTTACTATAAGTTTATCTATAAGGAAAGGTGAACAGAACTAAAGGACAACCCATCGGCCCTCTTGACTACTAAGAAGGTCTGATTGGCTTTTGGGATAACTGGTACAGTACTTTGGATGCTATGTCTTCCTCTCTTTTTACCCTTAGAATTCAATTCATTATGACAGCTCTTGTCAAATTCCATAATAAAATATCATTTACGGCCCTTGGAACCCCTAGTTCCCCAGGGTCTGGGGCTTAAAACTAGCCATTCTCACCTTATTTCTTACACTGAAGATCAAGTACTATCTATTTGCTTCTAATTCGCTAAAAACTCTGCAAGAATCTCTAATATGTGTTTTCTTTTTTCCTTTCAAACTCCTCACGTCAATCATTACAAACTTATTTAATTTAATAAACATTACATTTATAGAAAGGATGTGAAGTCTAGTTTTTCTTAACAGGAAGGAAGGAAGGAAGTAAAAGCTAAGCTCAAAAACAGGAAGCCGCTAACATATAAAGTTTTTTTTTTTAAATAAGAAAAGTAATTGAAGTTTTTCTGCATTCAGGAATAGTTGGAAAATAACGAAGGATTTTAAAGGTTAAGCCTGAGGAAAGCAGGGAAAGCCAGGAAATTCTAAACTGCTGACTGCTGACCCTATAGTCTTATACCAACTACTGCCCTCTAACCCTAAGCTATTTCTTTTAACGTTTTCCTCGTTTCCTTGACACAAAACTGGAAAATTATTACAGCCTTCGCATACAAGTGCTGTTTTTCACTTTATTTTCCTTTTGCCAATAAAAAAATGGTTTGTTCTAAAAAAATAATGGCTTACACATTTTTCATACTTTTTTAAAAACCTCAACATACAAAATAAAAATAAAAGTTTTAAATCGTCAAAGGAAAAAAGAAAAAAAGATTTGTTAGAAATTGTAATTGTGCATAATAAAATTAATGAATAGGATATAATGGACCTGTGGAATATAAATAAGATACAAGCTGTTCCAATGATTCAAAGGTCAATGAAATCTCAGGAGATAATTTTTTTATCAAGTAATAAAAAGTTTAAAAAAGAAATTTAATTACTCGCCTTTATAAAAGAAATAACTGAACATTTAGATAAACCTATTAAACCAATACAGTAAAGGCTATAAAGCTAAGAAATGGTCCAAAAAATTCATCACGTTGTCCTTCATATTCCTGACATCAGCTTTTTCTGTTGTTGTAGGATTTGCTTTACAAAACCGAGGGTTATTATTTAGAAAGGGTAAAGTAAACCAATGTGTAATCATTAACTATTTACAGTTACAGGAAGTAATTATGCAGTGCTGATAGTAATTATGCAGTTGATGGTGGTAACTATGCATTGCTGATAGTAATTATGCAGTTGCTGATAGTAATTATGTAGTCACAGACCTAGAGCCCATAGGAAGTTTATAGAGAGCAAGATTTTAACTGAAGCAGAAAACCCAAACTAAGAACTTCTTTGGCTTAAGAGGAAAAATAATGCGATCCAAGTTAAATGATCCGAAGACGAAAAGATAAAGAGTATAAATATATAATACTTCGTTAATAGGTTTAGTTATATTTCGATGTCCTCTGCGATATCTATCAGATCAAGTGT
>JACMZG010000008.1:58444471-58511128 GCA_018340805.1 Microvelia longipes
AGATAAATTTAATAATTAAAAATAGATTATATAGATAGTATAGCTCACCTCTTAAATAATCAGTAAATTGATTATTTAAGTGTTATTAAAGTAATTATCTAAGTGTTAAAGAGATTATTTCTTCTTATTCTTCGTTTCTTCTTCTCCTTTGCTTGATATTGAACTATTATTAGAACAGGTAGTGTCACTCTTGTTATCTTCAGCATCATCATCAGAACCCGATATGTTCCAATCATCTGCCCACATCATCCTTCTTTCTTCCTGGGAGCTAAGAAATTTCTCAGGATCTTTTAAGTACTCTACAAATCCATTTTGCTTTTGTTTCTGTTTTTGTTCTTTTTTCTCAGTACTGCCGTTATTTCTTTTTGTATTGGAGTTATTCTCTTGTGGCACTAGTTTTGCGTCCTTCTTTTGCTTTTCCTGTTTTTTGGTTATTTTCTTCTCAGCCTTCGATGATGATGGTGTCGGTACAGATAGTGGTGGTAAGTCACACTGTACTGCCATATCTTTAGTTATTCTTGGTTTGGGTTGGGCCTGGCTAGCATACGACTTAGCCTGGTTAACCTGACTGGTAATCACTTTTCTTTAGCTTCGATGTAGGGTATGTTTTCTACAACTTTTACTTCCGTCACTTTTTTCTCAATATCCATCTTGGGCACGCTCTGTCTAAAGTTGAATGGGCATCTCCACAATTAACGCATTTCTTAGGATTTGGGCATACATCTTCCTCATGCTTTATGTCAGAACATTCCGGACACGTGTAGTTTTCCTTAGGACAATTAGTTTCAATGTGATTAAATTTAAAACATTTTCTACACCTGGTTGGGAGAGGTATGTACGGTCTGATTGCCACTGAATAATAGCCGATTTTTACTTTTTCCGGGAGTTTAGCAAGTGACATTGTCAATACGTAGGAATTAGTTTTAAAGATGTCGCCATTCCTTTTGCTGGTGATTCTGTAGATGTCAGTCACTCCCTGATACTTAAGGTTCTCCTTGATTTCCTCGAGGGGGACTGAATCTAGATCAGAGCATGTAATAACGCCTCTTACAGTATTTAGAGTTTTGTGAGGTTCGACTGTCAGGGGTAAATGGATGTTTCGTGGCAAATTTTTACATAATTTTTCTCCTTGCTCACTTGTAAAGGTCTGAACTAATAAACTACCGTCCTTTAATTTCCTTGCATTTTTGACGGCACCACAAGAGTTTACTATAAGTTTATCTATAAGGAAAGGTGAAACAGAACTAAAGGACAACCCATCGGCCCTCTTGACTACTAAGAAGGTCTGATTGGCTTTTGGGATAACTGGTACAGTACTTTGGATGCTATGTCTTCCTCTCTTTTTACCCTTAGAATTCAATTCATTATGACAGCTCTTGTCAAATTCCATAATAAAATTATCATTTACGGCCCTTGGAACCCCTAGTTCCCCAGGGTCTGGGGGCTTAAAACTAGCCATTCTCACCTTATCTGTTCTTACACTGAAGATCAAGTACTATCTATTTGCTTCTAATTCGCTAAAAACTCTGCAAGAATCTCTAATATGTGTGTTTTCTTTTTTCCTTTCAAACTTCCTCACGTCAATCATTACAAACTTATTTAATTTAATAAACATTACATTTATAGAAAGGATGTGAAGTCTAGTTTTTCTTAACAGGAAGGAAGGAAGGAAGTAAAAGCTAAGCTCAAAAACAGGAAGCCGCTAACATATAAAGTTTTTTTTTTTTAAATAAGAAAAGTAATTGAAGTTTTTCTGCATTCAGGAATAGTTGGAAAATAACGAAGGATTTTAAAGGTTAAGCCTGAGGAAAGCAGGGAAAGCCAGGAAATTCTAAACTGCTGACTGCTGACCCTATAGTCTTATACCAACTACTGCCCTCTAACCCTAAGCTATTTCTTTTAACGTTTTCCTCGTTTCCTTGACACAAAAACTGGAAAATTATTACAGCCCTTCGCATACAAGTGCTGTTTTTCACTTTATTTTTCCTTTTGCCAATAAAAAAATGGTTTGTTCTAAAAAAATAATGGCTTACACATTTTTCATACTTTTTTAAAAACCTCAACATACAAAATAAAAATAAAAGTTTTAAATCGTCAAAGGAAAAAAGAGGAAGAAAAAGATTTGTTAGAAATTGTAATTGTGCATAATAAAATTAATGAATAGGATATAATGGACCTGTGGAATATAAATAAGATACAAGCTGTTCCAATGATTCAAAGGTCAATGAAATCTCAGGAGATAATTTTTTTTATCAAGTAATAAAAAGTTTAAAAAAGAAATTTAATTACTCGCCTTTATAAAAGAAATAACTGAACATTTAGATAAACCTATTAAACCAATACAGTAAAGGCTATAAAGCTAAGAAATGGTCCAAAAAATTCATCACGTTGTCCTTCATATTTCCTGACATCAGCTTTTTCTGTTGTTGTAGGATTTGCTTTACAAAACCGAGGGTTATTATTTAGAATAGGGTAAAGTAAACCAACACGTGTGTAATCATTAACTATTTACAGTTACAGGAAGTAATTATGCAGTTGCTGATAGTAATTATGCAGTTGATGGTGGTAACTATGCATTTGCTGATAGTAATTATGCAGTTGCTGATAGTAATTATGTAGTCACAGACCTAGAGCCCATAGGAAGTTTATAGAGAGCAAGATTTTAACTGAAGCAGAAAACCCAAACTAAGAACTTCTTTGGCTTAAGAGGAAAAATAATGCGATCCAAGTTAAATGATCCGAAGACGAAAGATAAAGAGTATAAATATATAATACTTCGTTAATAGGTTTAGTTATATTTCGATGTCCTCTGCGATATCTATCAGATCAAGTGGGGAAGAGAGTATTTTTATTTCTTTTCTCACTCAGAGTCGAGGCAAACTAAGCAGGTCCGCGATGCGAGTCAGAAAGGAAGAGAAACTATTACATGAAAAATTCGCCAAATACATGCCTTAATGCTGTGTATTAATAAATTATAAGTAATCAAAGAATTCTTGTAACAAAAAAAAAACACTACTCTAAGGACTTCATCAAAGCGCGGCCCACACATCACTGGCTTAATAGTTTAAACTCGTAAATCTTACTTAAATACAAGTCGCAGTACACATTTTTATAACTAAATTTAATTTAAAATTTATAAAAAGTCAACGTTAGTAAATTCTGCTAAACATAAGATTTTATCCACAAACAGGAAAAAATATATCATGTTTCCATTTCAGAAAAAAAAACCTAACACAAAAATTAATAGTGTCGTTCATATTAAAATTATTCGAAGATTTTAAATTAAGATTTCTCGCTGAAAAGTTGTTAAATCAGTTGAAACGGTGGAAGGGAAGGTAAAAGGGAAAAGCAGTTGAGAGGAAAATGTCAGAGGGAAAAAGTAATCAATGAAATGGAGGTGGCATCGAGCCAAAAGAAGGAGGATGACAAGGGCACAAAAACCCCAGACCTCTAGGGAGTGAAGTGAAAATGAGAAAAAGTTACATTCTGTCCGTTTCAGATGCCATCCAGATGAGAAACACAAAATAAAAATATAATATCAAGAAACCTATGTAACAATCTTCTACATTTCATTCCCAACATATTTTTCATGTCTTACATAATCATTTTTTAAAAAAGAAAAAAAGTAATACATCAATCGGCTCATAGAAAATTATTCAAAGAAACATAAAATATTTCTGTATAGAAATCCCATTCAGAATACAACCACACATTAATATACTCATTATTAATTTAAAATAATATAAATTAATTAAAATAAATATGTTAGAAATATTTTGCACATACATTGGAAAAATAAGATTTGCTAAATATCCAAAATGTATTTCAATCAAAACTAAACATAAATATGAAATCTGGAAAAAACTGAAAAAACCAAATTTAAAATAGTGACCTGTAATTTGATTTTTTTCCAATCAACTTTAATAGTTGAAACATTTTGGTTTTTTGTAGAAATCTTATAATTAACAAAGGAGTGATTCACTTTTAGGTTTTGAGCTGCATAAAACTATATTATACTTTTATATCTGTTAATAAAGTAATTGAATTCCTAAGATGTTAAAAGTACGGTCTTATGCCTAAACATAAATACCTCTGGTCATACTTAGCGTTTTAATTTTAATAGTTTAAAAGAATATTAGCAGTATATTTGATTTATTATTGTATTATATGTTTGTTAAATTGATTTTTTTCGATTAAAGCACATCTTTACCAGTTGTAAACAAACTTTTTCATTTATAATTAAAATATAATAGCTATTGATAATTTGAAATATAGCACAAATAAATAATTATACACGTACCAAAGGAGAAAACATGGTTTCGAAGCTATAGCGTTTTTGTTGGTTACAGAGGCTGTAGCATAGGAAACCATAATGTATAAATCCGAAGACAAGCAGCGGGGAGGTTTATAAAATTGGCTTCTGATGTGCAACTGAGGAAAGAATGAAGTTCAATTCCTAGGCGTAGCTGAGGCAACTGATTATAGTAGGGAGTAATGACTATTTCCTCCCGTGGTACTTACAAGATTTATTTTCTTAAAGGGAAAAAATAAAAAGACGTTATAAAAAAAGTGATATTTTATAATGACTAAAATATCACTTGAGAACTTAAATTTATTTGAGTCAAATTTAAATTGAACTAATCAAACTTTTGATTTTGGATTACTCAGCAAAATAAGTCATCATGTTATAAAAAACATTTTACTCGTGTCTTATTTTTGTGGCGAGTTTCAAAACGAGCGTGAACACAGTGGGAGTTATGCGTGCCACAGACACATAAACTGCATAATAAAACCCACTCAGAACGTCTTAAAATTCTTGGAACGATAATTATCATAAATCTTTGGTTTCAGACTTTAAGACCAACACTACACTTTTCATTATACGGACTGTAGTAAGTCAAGAAAAGTGATAAATAAGTTTAAAAAACATGCACAACAACATTATAGGCAAAAACTTGTATGAGGAGTAGAAAGTGTATTTTAATAATAATTATGTAAATTGAAGTAGATATCAACTCTTACTGTCCTTTATTCATATTTCAACAGAGTGCGGTAAAAAAAATATGAACAACAGTAAAAAAAAAGTTAAATGTACTTATCTTTCTGACATGTCATACATGTGTCACTTAGATACATTTCCTACATCTTGTAAATGGGTTTTCTTAACATTTTCATGAATAATGCATCGTTTAAATCGTTTTCCTATGTACATAAATTTGTTTAAAAAATACGTAGAAGCAAAAAGTCATAACTCATAACTAAAGGGCAATCCATTAGTTTATTTTATATTAAGTATATGTAATACAATGTATGTCATTTAATATTATTATAGATAAATGGAACGACATAGTTGCTTAGAGAGATGAAGTTGTGGAAGCCATGAATCGCCTTCAGTTTATGAACCTGGTTAGTAACTAATATAAGTAATTATTTTGGCTTCTTATAACTCAAAAACTACTAAAGGATATAGACCAAACTTTAAATTTAGACTAATCATATATTAGAAGAAGTCATAAACTTACTTAAAAAAAAATAACAGTAATATTAAATTTATAACTAGTGTAAAAATTCTTATTCTGGGTGTTAAAACTCGAAATATACTTAAAAGATCTGGACTAAACTTTAACCTTAAACCGTCAAGTCTCAGGATCCGTCGAAAATAATATGGGTTTAGCGCAACACAAAGACTCATGGTCCATGTCCTTATGGTTTACGTTTCATCGAAATTCGTTCACAAATAACAATGGGGGAAATAGTTCTATAACGCCTTATCGAGATCTGTCTGAAAATAATAAAAGGAGTAAGAGTAGAAAATGTTCAGAGCTAACAGAGTAAATTTAATTGATGGATCTTATTGACTTAACTTTCAATTTAAACTATTAATTAGTAACAATAAACACCTTTTATGTCTCAAATAATACTTATTTACATTAAATAAAAATAAATTGTTTTCTAAAATAATAGGGCCTAAAATAAATAATATTATTCTTGTTTTTATAATACATAAGTACAATATGACTAGTATTAACTTGGCCTCCTTCAAATAATAAATATTATATGACACAAGACTTTCGACAAAAATTTATTAAATTTATAAAAAAATTACTTTAAAAAACTAACTTTTAAACAATCACAGTCGTACCTAGCTGCTATATTTCAACTGAAAGAAGTATGCCGAGAAGAACAAAATTACAATTTTAAGTTTTTGAACTACAAAACTAAAATTAATGTTTAACATTTAAAGATATAGAGATAAAAAAGATGATTCATCATGTATGTGATGTCGTCACGACGGTACATGCAGGAAAGAATATAGTCCAAGAGCCCAGGGGTGTTTTGTTAATAAAAAGTGTAATGGCTGGAACCGGTCTCAATTTTTCGTAAATACCTTCCTGAACAAGGATCTGCAATTCTGCCGACTAGTATCTGATGGGTGTCCCAGGCAGAACGCACTTTTAGGGTCAAAGGTTCTGCCTGGGACACCCATCCGATACGAGTCGGCAGAATTGCAGATCCTTGTTCAGGAAGGTATTTACGAAAAATTTAGACCGGTTCCAGCCATTACACTGTTTGTTAACTTAGGTAGTAAATTTGACCTGTAAAGTGTGTTTTGCCTGGGATGCCCATCCGATACGAGTCGGCAGAATTGCAAATCCTTGTTTAGGAAGGTATTTACGAAAAATTAAACCCGTTTCCAGCCATTACACTTTTTATTAACTTCGGTGGAAAATTTGACATGTAAAGTGCGTTCTGCTTGGGACACCCATCAGATACTAGTCGGCAGAATTGCAGATCCATGTTCAGGAAGATATTTACGAAAAATTGAGACCGTTCCAGCCATTACACTTTTTATTAACAAAACACCCTGGGCTCTTGGTCTAATATATCTTCTTTACTGAAGACAGCAAAAAATACGAATAGTATATCATCAGTTTTTGTAAGATTACTAGTATTAAGCAGCATCGAGAAATGTCAATAAGTGGATAGGTGACTTTTGGAGATGTAGCTTGACGTAGATTATAGAGAGGAGTAGAGGAGAGTAATAGGAATCTATTGGAAATTAGGTGATAACACGGCAAAATAGCATGTAAATAACAAATGACTGTAAACAACAAGCAACACACAGGGCATTTGTACCGAGCGGGCTGAATGCATAAAAAGAAGTTGCCGCGAGACAGCCACAAGGTGTAGCCGCTGTAAGGAAAAGGCGTCTGTTACCTGAGGACAAGCAAAGCGAGTTCAAAGACATAATGTAATACAAATTATTGTATAACTCACGGCTAAAGTCAGTTGACAGCCCGCCAAAATCTCAATGCAACCTTCTTTTTTTAACAAAAAATTCCCTTATTTTAAGTATCCAAAAAATCCCTACTCTGACAACACTTACTGTAAGACAAAAATTGAAAACCCTAATCTAAACAAGCTACGACTGAAGAAATCGATTTCCTAAGATCTAGATAATAGGTCAAATGACATAATACATAGAATTCTTCGCGATGCCTTATGCCATTGAAACAATTAGAACTTAAATATCTCGGGAGGATATTTATCGATATCGAGGAAGGTTTAAATATCTATATCGAGGAAGGTTTCGATATAGTCGTAATCGCATCAAAGTATTGTTCCTTACTATAATTATCTATTTTTTCTCAAAAATTAATTTTTTGATGAAAATTTCCATGATTGTTGTCTTGAGATACTTACAATTTCAGAATAAATAATCATTTTGTACTCTTATGCCAAGTTTTATTCAAACAGTCAATCTGTTTCGATATAGATAATAAACTAGATCAGTAGACATCTTGTCTAATTAGGCCGTAGAAACCGAAAATAAACACTTAGATATAAATGCCTTTTGATTTTACAAATGATTTTAGTCATTAGTACAGCGCATAGTCATTAGCGCTCCCGCAGGGTTTATCCCTGATAAGCCGCAAGGCTCTAAACGGGCATTATTATTATTATTATTATTATTATTATTATTATAGTATAAGCGCTAAAAAAGGCAGCTAAAAAAGCTGTCACATTTTTGCTATTAAATACTTCTACCAATGGATGATAGATAAGAATAATGATTTAAATTTATTATATCCATAAATTAATGTTCCAACAATGTCAACTAAAAATATTGTATTTTAAATGTCATTTTTAAAATTTATAGCGAATAAAAAATGTGTATAAAATAAGTTATAAATATAATTTCATTCTACTGTAAGCTATCGAATTTTTTTCTATCAAAAGACTTTATGAAATGCTTGGTATGTATGGGCTCAACAAAATACATTACAGTATAGACATATACATTACAGATTCAGTGATTTATACCAACAATCTATTTCCAGAACCTACCTTGAATAAGATGTTACTTTTTACATTTTTCTTTCTATATTGTAGACTTTATATTTATTTCTGATTAATAATAAAAAATGTTATATTTCATCTTATATTTCATGCTTTCAAACTCAAATAAAAATATAAAAAATGCAAATTTTAAGCAATTCATAAATTATTTTCTTTTCTTTAAATTACTACTTCATAACAATAATAAATTACTTGTTATTAATTTCCTTTGTTATACTGTAGATGTTTTAAGAAAACTATTTTGTTAGCAAAAAAGTCACAAACCAAGATGTCAACTGAAATCCGTTTCAGGTATTTTAAGGTCTATTGCGTGGTTTTCACAATGTTATCAGTCTGTATGTGTGCGTGTATGACTGTGAGTTTGTGTGTATGTGCGTGTGTGTCTGTTAACCTGCAATAATGACTCAGCAAAAATTTTGAAAATCATAAAACGCCAAAAAATGTTGCGTTCAGTTTGAGATTTGGAAAACATGTAGCCATGTACAAGACTAACATAAGTGCTAAGTTTCATCTCACTATCAGCATTAGTTCCAGTTTTATCGTATAATTTGGGTACGTTTTTAAAAAACTAATAAATATCGAGAAATAATCCAAACAAGTTAAAACTTGGTTCAAGTGTATTTCATTGCGTAATAAATTAGTATACTTTAAGTTTCGTTTAAATACGAAGAGATAAGTTTCATAGTAGATAAGAATATCTACGGTTTTTGTCGGATCATAAAAGTCAAGCAGCATCAAGTTTGGTCATTGCCTGGATGTATTTACTTTTAAATTTGGTCATTTTTATATCTGAGGACGAGCGAAGCGAGTCCGAAGTAGATAGGATGAGCGTAAGTCCGATTTCATAAGGAAAAGTTCCAAGGTACCCTAACCCGTTTTTTATATTACTAGCATTGCTATAAGAGTAAAAATAATATACATTTAATAGGACGTAAAAATTGCAATAGCTACAAGTTTGCAGCCAATATTTTATCAAATTTCTACACGTTTGATTGACTCATACAACCTTTAACTTGACGAAACAATTGTTTTGTTTCGTCAAGTTACAGAAAGGCAACATTTTATTTAATTAAACCAAAGAAGCTGTTCAGAAAGGCAGCTACACATATAATTATTTAAATAATACGCATAATAAATAAATTTTAACAACAATTAACTAACTTAGATAAACTTTAATAGTTTTTTATTATTATTTTTGTTTAAAGTATTCTAAATCCAACATGACCTTAACGGAACATTTGGTTAAGAGTTTTAGATATTCAAGATAGTGGGAAGTTAATTTATTTTAACTTTGAATTATAAGATATTCCTATCTTATACTTCAAAGTTAAGGTTCAATTAACCCTCCTCTCCTCACTTAATTTTGAATATTTAACCACGGTATCTTAAATTTAACTAAGGTATCTTGAATTTAACTAAGGTATCTTGAATATTTAACTTAATAAACTCTTAACCAAAGGTACCGTTAAGGCCATATTGGATTTAGAATGCTTCAAAACAAAAATAATTATTAGAAAATTAAGTTCCACGATGAAAAGAATTAATTTAATATTGTAAAAAGAAATCATTCTTAAACATGTTTATTAATTATATCTTTATAATATTATAATTAATTAATTAGTTTTTGTCCATTTAAAATTATTTATAAAAAGGAATCTTCACAGGTAACTTTTCCTAGAAAAACAAACTCATTAAGCTGGTTTAAGAAAATATTTTTTAAACCTTGCGACTTACAAAATGTGTTTCTCAGATGTTTTTTTAATTATCATTTCTTTCATCTTTTTTATGAAATAAATAAAATAGAGTGTTGAGAGTAAACAGTTTTGCGTAAGATCAATATATTTTTTTTAACAATTTAAACAAAAAATGTTATTACTTCTTTTATTAATTTCATTTCTAGATTCACTTGGTCAGTTTTTAGATGTTTATTTAAAAGCTATAACCTAGAGCAGAGTATAAATCCTTAACGATAATTTTATAAACAAACAAATTATCATTTAAAGATACCTAAGTTTGCTTTAACGAAAAATAATTGTAGAATTTTGCTTTAACCAAGTTTGTTACGAAAAATAATTGTAGAATTTTGCTTTAACCAAGTTTGTTACGAAAAATAATTGTAGAATTTTGCTTTAACCAAGTTTGTTACGAAAAATAATTGTAGAATTTTGCTTTAACCAAGTTTGTTACGAAAAATAATTGTAGAATTTTGCTTTAACCAAGTTTGTTACGAAAAATAATTGTAGAATTTTGCTTTAACCAAGTTTGTTACGAAAAATTAGAATTTGCTTTTTGTTACGAAAAGAATTTTTTTTTAACCAATTTGAGTTGCTTTTAAGTAAATAATACCAAAATCCACCTGCTTAAAAATGTGATACTCCCACACTAATTCTCAATAAAATAGAGAAACAGCTTGCTTAAAATTCAGTAACGTAGTCTTAGAAACACCTAAACCGTTCGGATCTAGAATAATTCTTGTTTTAGTTTTTACATTTAACTTGGAGTATTTTCTATGGTAGGGACTAAGGTAAAGTAAAAAGGTAGAAAAAGATTTTTTAAAAAGAAAAAATTCAACAAAAAGTATAACTTATACTTTATGAGAGAACATAAGTCATGTCAAACGAAATTACACATAACTATATATTACACAAAAAAAGTAATACGGTAACAAAATAAGGTATATACAGGATGCAGAAACCTAGAGACAGAGCACATCCGCCCCCTCAAACCGTTTCGCCAGGAAAAAACCAATTTATGAATTAAAATTCCGCTCAGGACTTTTTTGTATCAAGAAAAAAAGGAAGTAATAAAAATTGTTAAAATGCACGAGGAAGGACCAGAAAGAGATGTAGCTACAAGGATATATGCAAAACTAAAAACCTCATAACGTAATGAAATTTAGCTCATCTACCTCTTATTTTAAAATTGGATGGATGGAACATATATATTTATTTTCTAAATTTTTATTAATTTAGTACTCTTAGTATTAGTACATATGAGTGATTTAATTAAATACCAATATATATTTGTATATTCATATTTGGACCAAAGCATTTATCTGAATTGTGATAAAAAACATGTTAAGTTTAATTTATTTGTTGACGGTTTTCAATGGTATGCAGTGTAATTGGAGTTCTAATTTTCACAACAATTTTATAACAAATTTATTAATCTTTAACGAATTTCAAAGAATTTAATATAAACATTTCATAATATTTTCATTCAATATTAATATTACTATAAAAAATACGATTGCCACTACTGCCATATAAACACAAAATTTAAAATTACTGGAGAATTGTTACAAATTAATAATTATATCTAACTAATTTGTATTAAATTTTAAATTAAGAAATTTAATAAATACAGGTTATTATATCGTCTACACTTCACCATTGATTATCACTGAATATATAAAACTTCAACCATATAACCAATAACAAGATGTTTTTATATTATATATATATATAATATATATATATATATATATATATATATATAATATTATATATATATATATTATATATATATATATATAATATATGAAGAGAGAATGTACAACAGAAAAATGAACCAGCACTTGGCCGATGGAAATACTTACCTTAAATATGGTAGGGATCCACTTCTACTTACCAAACAAAATCAAATGGTTTTTTCGAGAAATTAGTTAATGATAAGTATATTTCTAAGCAATTTGGAGAGAGCCGTTTAATTTTCAATGCTGTGGCTCCCAGGTTGTATGGGGTGCCTAAAATTCACAAGACAAGCCCATGTCGGAAGGTGATGACATGCGGCCAATTGTCTGTTGTATTTTGAGTCCAACCTACAACCTGGGAAAGTTCATTGGGGATATCTTAGGTGAGGTTTGTAATTCACATCAATACGAGTTAAAAAATTCTTATGAATTTAAAGAATCTATTAGCAACGTAGTTGTTCCAACTGATTGCATACTTGTCGTTTGATGTGGTTGCACTTTTTACCAATATTCCTCATGACTTGGTCCTAGCAATAGTTTCCACAAGGTGGGTTGAAATTAGTGCTTTCACTGAGATGCCTAAAGATAGGTTCTTAGAAATCTTGAATTTCTTGTTAACGTCTGGGTACTTTTTATTTGATAATCAAATTTATAAGCAATTGTTTGGAGTACAAATGGGATCTCCTTTAGCACCTGCTTTGGCTAGGTTAGCTATGAACTATATTATATCAAACACTGTGGCCCAGTTAGCTTATAATGTATCTTAAAGCTTATGTAGATGACACGTTTGCTATTATTCCTAAAGATAAGGTAGAAGAGGTGGTAGATAAGTTAAATAGTTTTCACTCTCGCTTGCAGTTCACTTTTGAAATAGAAAATGATAGTGGTGAAATACCCTTTTTAGATACTAAGGTAGTTAGGAGTGAAAATGGTCATTTGGTTTTAGATTGGTATCAAAAGCCTTGTTGTTCGGGTAGGATTCTTGGTTTTGATTCATACCACCCCTTCCACCAGAAAGTAAATTGTGTCACTAATCTTATGACCAAAATTATATCAATCAGTGATAACACCTTTATAAACAAGAATAAACAATTGGTTAGAGATATGTTAATAAAGAAACAAGTATCCGGTTGGGTTAATTAATTGTCTATGGGACAAATCTTTGTCTAGGGTTAATGATGTTGATATTGCGCAAGAACAACCAGGGCCAATCGTTAATACAGACAACCCAGGTGTTCTTGTAGTAAGTTACCCTATGTCAAAGGTCTTAGTGAGGATCTTGGTAAAATTTTAAGGAGAGAGGTTGGTGTAACTTGCGCTTTTTATTCTAAGAGTAAAATTCGTTCTTTGTTCACGCCTCTTAAAGATGAGATTCCTTTGCCATTAAAGTCCAATTTTATATACCGTGTTAATTGTACTGACTGTGATACTTGTTATATTGGGTTAAGTACTCAATATCATAAAAGCAGGAAGTACCAACATGAATACTCAGTAAGGGATGTATTGCCTGTAAACTATGTGCGTAGAACTGCCTTGGCTATCCATGCTTTCAATTTAAAACATCACTTTGATTTAGATAACATGACTATCCTACGTTCTGATCCTTGTGAGGACAGATTAAAGTGGTTGGAAATGCTGTATATCAAAAAAACAAGTAATACCTGTAATTATCGTACTGATATAATGGATGTCTAGGCAGTTACAATCATATTATAAAGCCATTATAGTCTTTTCACCTTATTTCATTCTATTTATTTATTTACTTACTTTATTTTATTCTATTCATTTATTTACTTATTTCATTATTTATTTATTTATTTTTATTAAATTTATTTATTTTATTTTTTATTTATTTATTTCGTTTTGTTCTTCCTGGGAGACTAAGGAGTGGCAAACCTTGGTGTGGCACCTTGGGAAGGGCGGGATGTTTTTCTAAGAGACCTTGGTAGTGACAGTACCTTGGTGTGGCATCTTAGTTTTAAAGGGGGGGGCCTAGGAACAAGGTTTGTGGCGGTCTTGTTGTGGCATCTTAGGTCGGGGGGGTTTTTATTATTATTTATTTTTATTATCATTCTTAATTCATTATTTTTTATTTATTTATTTAATTTTTTTATTTTATTTATATATATATATACATTTTTTTTTTTTTTTTTTATCCTTTTGGGTTTATATATGTTGGCTACATTGATTTGAGGTTATTTTAAGTTTTGCCAATGCCTCCTGTGTCTTGGATATAGAAGGCCTTGTCATACACTTCTTCTTAGTTTAGTTTCATGTTGTCATTTCTATTTTAACCTTCGTTGACTGTACTTCTTCTGCTTTTATATTGTGACTTTTTTCATTTTTTAACTTTTATCATGTTTTATTAGTTTGTACCTTTAATGTTTTTAACTTTTACTTTGTTTTTTAATTCATTTTTATGACAAATTATTTTAAATTAATGGACTTAGTTTTTATATTTTTTTTTAAACTTTTATTTTAAATTTTGCATGGGTCTCCTGGCCCATAGTAGATGAAGACTGTGATTATTTCGTAAGTAAAATGTTTTATTTTATTTATATAAAAATATTTAAATTAAGTTCTCTAATTTCTTGGTTTATTTTGTTTATTGCTCATTCTTATTTAATTTATCTATTTTTCATTTTACACTATCTAAATAGATTGATGTTATCTTGTGTTGCAAAGGGCCCTGATGAAGAATTTGTAGTTAAATTCGAAACGTTGGCGAGAAATAAATATATAGTTTCATGTAAAGCTGTGTTTTTATTCATAACCTTATCCCGAGATTGGTGGAGACGCGTACATATATAGAGGTTGAGAAATTTATCGGAAAAAAGTTTTTGGGACGTTGAGTAAGATGGGATTTTATGAGGACATTGAAAGAGCGTATGGAGTGCTAGTAAGAAGAGAATTCAGGAGTTGGAATAGATATGTCATCAAGTTAGCTAAGATTTCTGCCAGACGAATATATTTACTTAAAAGTCGAAAGGACGGTGTTTATCCAAAGCATGTGTCGAATTACTTCGCTTCTTTGAATTCCTTAGTCGACTGTGACAGCCCATTCAATAAAGATGTAGGAAATCTGGTAGAAGGCTTTAAACGTAAGGTTTTATCGTTGGAAATAAAAGTGACAATTTGGAAAATAGGTAAGTTTAACTTTATCCTTAGCTGTAAAAATGCTTTGAGAGACTTGGTTCCTGCTGCTGTAATCGCTGATTTTGAAGACAGCCAGTTAATGGTTCGAGACAAATTTTTTACAAAGAGTTTGAATGGTTTGGAGGGTAAATACCAAGATATGGTGGAAGAGATCATCGTTCCTAACGAGACAGAAATAGAGTGGATTGATAAGTGCTTTGTTAATCGCACAGATGTCGAAATACCGGAAGTCGTTAAGAAATGTCTGTGTCGTGGTGAGAAGTTTAGTCTTCCTATTGGCAAAGGAAACTTCCCAGCTGAAGACTTTATTGCTGATTTGGAGATTTGCTTTGACAGAAACATAAAGGATGATGAGGACAAAAAGAATGCTGTGCGTAGTCTCTGTGTCAATAAATTGACAAATTTCTGTCGAAAATTAAGTACTCTTGATCAAACCGTTGTTGAAACCACCATTATTAAGGAATACAAGGCCACAAAGAAATTTTTGGCAGAAAATGAGGATATTTTATTGTTCGAGCCGATAAAGGAAACAAAACAGTAGCCATGAAGAGAGAAATGTACAACAGAAAAATGAACCAGCACTTGGCCGATGGAAAAACTTACCTTAAATATGGTAGGGATCCCACTTCTACTTACCAAACAAAATCAAATGGTTTTTTCGAGAAATTAGTTAATGATAAGTATATTCTAAGCAATTTGGAGAGAGCCGTTTAATTTTCAATGCTGTGGCTCCAGGTTGTATGGGGTGCCTAAAATTCACAAGAACAAGCCCATGTCGGAAGGTGATGACATGCGGCCAATTGTCTGTTGTATTTTGAGTCCAACCTACAACCTGGGAAAGTTCATTGGGGATATCTTAGGTGAGGTTTGTAATTCACATCAATACGAGTTAAAAAATTCTTATGAATTTAAAGAATCTATTAGCAACGTAGTTGTTCCACCTGATTGCATACTTGTGTCGTTTGATGTGGTTGCACTTTTTACCAATATTCCTCATGACTTGGTCCTAGCAATAGTTTCCACAAGGTGGGTTGAAATTAGTGCTTTCACTGAGATGCCTAAAGATAGGTTCTTAGAAATCTTGAATTTCTTGTTAACGTCTGGGTACTTTTTATTTGATAATCAAATTTATAAGCAATTGTTTGGAGTACAAATGGGATCTCCTTTAGCACCTGCTTTGGCTAGGTTAGCTATGAACTATATTATCAAACACTGTGGCCCAGTTAGCTTATATAATGTATCTTAAAGCTTATGTAGATGACACGTTTGCTATTATTCCTAAAGATAAGGTAGAAGAGGTGGTAGATAAGTTAAATAGTTTTCACTCTCGCTTACAGTTCACTTTTGAAATAGAAAATGATAGTGGTGACATACCCTTTTTAGATACTAAGGTAGTTAGGAGTGAAAATGGTCGTTTGGTTTTGGATTGGTATCAAAAGCCTTGTTGTTCGGGTAGGATTCTTGGTTTTGATTCATACCACCCCTTCCACCAGAAAGTAAATTGTGTCACTAATCTTATGACCAAAATTATATCAATCAGTGATAACACCTTTATAAACAAGAATAAACTATTGGTTAGAGATATGTTAATAAGAAACAAGTATCCGGTTGGGTTAATTAATTGTCTATGGGACAAATCTTTGTCTAGGGTTAATGATGTTGATATTGCGCAAGAACAACCAGGGCCAATCGTTAATACTGACAACCCAGTTGTTCGTTATAGTAAGTTACCCTATGTCAAAGGTCTAAGTGAGGATCTTGGTAAAATTTTAGGAGAGAGGTTGGTGTAACTTGCGCTTTTTATTCTAAGAGTAAAATTCGTTCTTTGTTCACGCCTCTTAAAGATGAGATTCCTTTGCCATTAAAGTCCAATTTTATATACCGTGTTAATTGTACTGACTGTGATACTTGTTATATTGGGTTAAGTACTCAATATCATAAAAGCAGGAAGTACCAACATGAATACTCAGTAAGGGATGTATTGCCTGTAAACTATGTGCGTAGAACTGCCTTGGCTATCCATGCTTTCAATTTAAAACATCACTTTTTTAGATAACATGACTATCCTACGTTCTGATCCTTGTGAGGACAGATTAAAGTGGTTGGAAATGCTGTATATCAAAAAAACAAGTAATACCTGTAATTATCGTACTGATATAAATGGATGTCTAGGCAGTTACAATCATATTATAAAGCCATTATAGTCTTTTCACCTTATTTCATTCTATTTATTTATTTACTTACTTTATTTTATTCTATTCATTTATTTACTTATTTCATTATTTATTTATTTATTTATTTATTTTTATTAATTTTATTTTATTTTATTTTTTCGTTTTGTTCTTCCTGGGAGACTAAGGAGTGGCAAACCTTGGTGTGGCACCTTGGGAAGGGCGGGATGTTTTTCTAAGAGACCTTGGTAGTGACAGTACCTTGGTGTGGCATCTTAGTTTTAAAGGGGGGGGCCTAGGAACAAGGTTTGTGGCGGTCTTGTTGTGGCATCTTAGGTCGGGGGGTTTTTATTATTTATTTATTTTATTATCATTCTTAATTCATTATTTTTTATTTATTTATTTAATTTTTTATTTATTTATATATATATACATTTTTTTTTTTTTTTATTATCCTTTTGGGTTTATATATGTTGGCTACATTGATTTGAGGTTATTTTAAGTTTTGCCAATGCCTCCTGTGTCTTGGATATAGAAGGCCTTGTCATACACTTCTTCTTAGTTTAGTTTCATGTTGTCATTTCTATTTAACCTTCGTTGACTGTACTTCTTCTGCTTTTATATGTGACTTTTTCATTTTTTTAACTTTTGTTTTTATTAGTTTGTACTTAATTTTAACTTTTACTTTGTTTTTAATTCATTTTTATGACAAATTATTTTAAATTAATGGACTTAGTTTTTATATTTTTTTTTAAACTTTTATTTAAATTTTGCATGGGTCTCCTGGCCATAGTAGATGAAGACTGTGATTATTTCGTAAGTAAAATGTTTTATTTTATTTATATAAAATATTTAAATTAAGTTCTCTAATTTCTTGGTTTATTTTTGTTATTGCTCATTCTTATTTAATTTATCTATTTTCATTTTACACTATCTAAATAGATTGATGTTATCTTGTGTTGCAAAGGGCCCTGATGAAGAATTTGTAGTTAAATTCGAAACGTTGGCGAGAAATAAATATATAGTTTTCATGTAAAGCTGTGTTTTTATTCATAACCTTATCCCGAGATTGGTGGAGACGCGTATATATTATATATATATATATATATATATATATATATATATATATATAATATATAATATATATATATATATGTATATGTGATCGTGCGTATTCTTATAGCACGGAAATGCGACTTAATACTTGTGTAAAACAAATAATAAAAGGAAACATATGTACACATTATACAAGTATAGTATTAAATAAATGCGAACAGTAGTTTCTTTATTACAACAATCATTCTTAAACCAAACTCAGAATAAGATAACTTATACGCAGTTGATATGAGAGGTACAAAGAATTTTTTATTATAAAATAAGATAGGATACTGTACCAATAACTGTAACTGTAACCATGTTGTACCATCTATTAAAGAGTAATTTTGAAGAAAACTAATCGAGATTAAAAAAAACTAATTCAAAGGAGACAAGAAAGGCTAATTTAAGACTTATCTATCAGTGAAACAGTTCAGTATCTAAGGCTATAATTTATTTTTCCACATCAAGAAAAAAAGGATACGGAGAGAAAAACCAGAGAGAAATAAATGTGCTAGCACAAGCAGAGCGTGTAGGCGGAGTGATAAGACTCAGATTGCTAGTGGTCACCTGATTGATGACCAAACCTTCCCCCCCCCCTTTCTAAACCTCTTTTTTCCAAATGGACTTTCTAATCCGCGACTTGTAGACGTCAAAATATTTTCTATAGTTTTTTCAACCAATTCGAAGCAATTTATTAAAAAAAACATCAAATTTTTAGTATCAGTTAAAATTTGTTTAATGTATATATTATAGGTGTAAATTGATTACATACAACTTCGTATCTATTTTAACAAGAAAATTAAAAATATAACACACAGTGACACAAACACACAAAACAGACAGCACGATAAAATCAACTCAGATCGTCATAAATTTCTCATAACGGAGGATTATGAATTAACCTCGATTTTGGATTATTGCAGTGAACACAATACTTTTCTATACACATACGATTTTAGGTGAGGAAAAGTAAAAACCATAGAGACATTATTTAAGATATAAAGATAATTTTTCCGACAAGATAGAAGCCACACCGACCTAATAAAAACCTATCATCGTGGATTAGACAAAAAAAAAGAAAATTGAAACAGAAATAAAATTTTGTGCTTAAGTTTCCTACTTTTCTATCAAACATTAAAGAAATCTTCCTATATTAGGATCTATTTCTTATAAAGCTTTGCTAAGGATCAGTTCCTTAGCAAAGCAACTGCCATGCATCTGGCATCAAGCATTTCTCTCTATAACCCCCTCCCCTAACATTCTGATCTTATTTTCAGTATTTTATATCTTATTTTGTGTTAATTTATTGACCGAGAAGAGGAGTTAGTATATGTTATCTAACCAAAAACGACTTAAGTGGTATAAAAACTATTTTAAAGATTTGACAATCTTTAAATAAATAAACCATTTATTTTGTTCATAATTTATCAAGTTTACTCATAAATATGTTTTAAATAAAAACCATATCAGCCGAAGCTGCGATTAAAAATTATATTTTTACTATACAAGATTATTGTTAGTTTTCATTTTCATTTTGTTTCTTTCTTTAGAAATAGAAAAATGAACTTAAGTTTGATACTCTTATGCACTGCCAGTCATTTTTTTTAAAAATTGGTTTGTTATAAGATACAAATAAATTTGATCTTTTATAAGGTTTAAAATATGTAAGTTTTAAAAAAACCTCACTTCAAATATAAGTGCACTGTGAATTCGATAAAATATATATAGAGGCATGGGATGCAAACACATGTTGTTTTGCTCTAGAAATAGAGTGAAACAAGATGTCATGTATAGAGTGCATAGAAAGTTATGGATGAGTCTCTTAATAATTCTTCGCTAAAAACCATGTAGATTCTGTATTCTATTCACCACAGTAAACCCCAAAGCACTTCAGTCAAATGTTAAATTTTCATCATCATTTTACCTCCAGACAATAACACCTATAGTTCTAAAAAGAACTAAAAAATCAATAGAAAAAACGGAATAAAAATTTAAATATAACACAAAGCAAGGAAATATTTTATTTTTATTCCAGAAACAGTTCTAGTGAATTTCCTATGAAAACAATTCGCTAATGGGGTATCACTTGTAACGGGTATGTGACAGAAAAACGGTTTTAAAGGTTCTTAATTATGAAAAACTAAGATTTGCACATACACACACACACTTTAAATATATAATATATATATATATATATTAATATATATATATATATATATATATATATATATATATATATATATATATATTGTGTGTGTATTTACAATTAGGAGGCCAAGCGGAATCATTCCTTTCCATTCAAGAGCCTTATCAGCAGCATTTCCTTATTATTTTACACGGAGGGGGTACATATTTCTTTGATAGTATCAAAAATGGGCAGTAAATATGTCCTCTTGTGTATAGATTGCTTAGATTTGATTGTACATTTTTTTCGTTGCTTTTCTCTCCTAAATAAAGAAAAAAGCATTGTACTTCTATTGTCGATTTCAACTCATGTTCCAAAAATCGAAAAATGTACGTCTGTACACATTATTTGTAAACAAGTACGATAAAACAGATAATTTAATTACATGGAAACAAGGCACAAAAATCAAGACATTTAAGAAAAATAACTAAGTATGGGATAGAGGAGGGCAAGTCAATGTAAAGATAGTATTGATTGAGTTTTCAAT
Organism: Microvelia longipes; assembly: GCA_018340805.1. Lineage (NCBI taxonomy): Eukaryota > Metazoa > Arthropoda > Insecta > Hemiptera > Veliidae > Microvelia > Microvelia longipes. The sequence goes on from JACMZG010000008.1 coordinate 58,465,402, forward strand.
AATAGACAAAAAAACATAGAAAAATTAGTTAAGTTAATAAATCTATAAGAATAAGTATTATTATGTTTAAAACTATAACTAATTTGATTAAGTTATGGGTTGTACCACCTAATGTTTTTAGAGTCATCACGGATAATTGCTGACTAACGTAAATAATTGATTTTAATATTTATTAAGTGTTCAAATATTTAGAGAAAATTTAAAAAAAAATTAGTGTTAAAATATATGTTTAATGTTTGTATATAAGATATTCTAGAAATAGAACAATGAATCATCAACCACATCTGAGGCTAAAACAGTTATTAAGATATTTCTGGCTGTGCATTTTTCTTTTAAACAGGCTGCTGGTGAAACAAATGCTCTTGTATGGAGATCCAGATAAAATTAATTCAACATTTGAGAAAACCAATTGCAGGGACTCCTCGTACAATGATCAGCAACATGTTTTTATTTTGAAGTGGATATTATTTTAGTTTTAAATTCATAGGTAAATAGACTAATTAGCTGTTAGCAACACATGGAATATATGTAATTAGTATGTTAATTGAAGTCAATAATAATACAGACATCTCATATAGTATGCAGCTCATATTATAATCCCCAACGTTTGATGTTATTATAATTAGCAATAACTAAACATTCAAAGTTAACAATATTTCCTTACACAGCACGTGTAAGGAAATAAAAACAAACTGATAAAATCTATTTATAAATATATAAATTCTAACTGTTGATAGCATAATATTTAGCTCCAGGTTAAGGTTGATATGTTAAATATTAAGGCCTGATTAGCCAAAGGTATAGTTAAGTAATCGGATACTGGGTGTCTTGGAACATTTCCTCACCGCATTAGATTCTCTCCACTCATCCCCACTGCTTCGCACTCACTGCTCGTTCTCAGACAGTAAATACATTTAATTTATTTCTAGTCGTTACCCATCACTGACTTTGCTTTAAGCAGTGTAACAGGATAGTCTAAAATTAAAATTTTTCACAAATAATCACCGGACTTTTGGGCGTGAATCCAATAAAACCGGTCCGGAGTCGATAAGACTACTCACGCTAGAGTTTCTAGATTCGAATCTTAGTACTGGCGCTTTTATCGTCTCATTTACAGTATTTATATTATAATTACAAAATAAATCTAGCACAAAGGTCCATAAACCCGATGAATTTTCTTTTAAATGCCCGTTTTTTTCTTATCAGTCCGATTTTTCTTAAGTTTTTGGTATATTTTAATAATCTGAGCAGTAGCGTCACAAATGTTATTTAATTTTTTGGAACTTCTTAAAGAAAATGTACTAAAAATTAGCATAAACTAAGCTTTAAATGACTGTGAATAATGCAGTGCCGTGTAGTGTATAATCCATTAAATAAATATGCACATTTTGTTTAATAAATTTTAAAATAATAAGGAACAATTTGTGATGCTACTGTTCAAGTAATTAAAAATATGCCAAATACTCCGCCCCAGATGTAGAGAAACCATTTTTTTAAAGAAAGTAAATTTTTTAACTGTTTTTTAAGAATTTAACAAACAGTATTTCCATTGTTAAAAAATGCGGAAAATAAGAGTAACAAGTACACTACTGCTTAAGTTGTAAAGCATAAACAAAGAAATGAAACAAGGAATGGATTAATGAGTAAGAAAGGACACAATTCAAAAGAAATTCGCGTAGCTTGCAGATCTCCTTGTCAGAATATTTAGCAAAGGAAGTCAAGACCTTTTTATCTTATCCCGAGAGAACGTAAGATGTCAGCCAAGTATTTCTTATCTATTTAGCACACCCTGCCAGGTTACCAGGACGAGGAAATAAAAAAAATTAAACAAGTTAAAATAATCTCAAAATTAAGAAATATGGAATTTTAAGAAATATGAACAGTAAGTAATAATAAAATATAATATAAAAAATATAATATACATATAAAAATAAATATGAAATATTAAGAAACATGAAAGATTAGTTGCAAGCAAACAGTTTCTTTCTTTTTTATTTTTCGAAATGAGAATGCATAAGTCTTTTTAAATTCTTTTAGTTCAATAATTTATGTTTATAATTACATTTTAATTGTGACATTTCCGCAACAAACGTCAGCAAATGCACTTTTACACAAATTATATACAGAATGGTGTAACGTGTTAGTGAAAGAAAGTTGTAATTAATAAAACAATAGTAATTATGCTACTAGGCAGCAAATGGAATTTTGCAGACGAGTTTTATAAATTAGCCCCGAGCCGAAGGCGAGGGTGGGCTATGGAAATTACCTGCAGAGGCGTAAGCGAGGCAGGTAATTAATTGCACGAGTCTGCAATGTTTCCTTTGCTGCATAGTAGCATTACTATTTTATCTACTAACGGCAGAAAAAATACACAAGAGATTATTTTAAATACTTGCTGCGAGATTTTACATTAGGCAGTAAAGACTGCTTTGAAGTAGATGCAACGCTGACAATATCAGGTGGAGTGTGGTCCAATAACTCGTCAATATCAACAATGTTTGTATCTTTATTCACTTCACTGTTGTTCTCACTTATTATGTTTTAGTAACTTAACTTTAGTTTACAGATTTAGTTTTTGATAACGTTCTATTTTTGTAACTTTAGATACTTAAACTAATATAAAAACATGAAATACAAAATCTGACGACTTAAACATTAAAATCTGTCAATTCATAAACAGCTGCTAAATAATTTAATTTAATGCCAAAATTATCAGTGTTGCCAATTTGTTTCCAAAACATTATATATTATTAGATAAACAAATGTTAAATGTTAAACATTTAATAATAATATCGTAATTTTAAGTAACAATAAAGAAAGTTACATACTAGAAACGAGCTAGAATAATCATAGTTTACAAAATAAAACAATACCGAAATTCACGCAATAATTTGTAAAATATTTACCTCCGCTCATTCATTTTCCCGCCTAGGGAGTTTTGACTTGTTTCCCATGTTATTTAAATGAGCCATAACTCCCTAGTACTTTTTCATTACCAAAACATTTTGCGTACTGTTTTGAAACATTTGCGTACTGTTTTAAAATATTTCCCGTATTGTTTGACAGTGTAGGTAAAATGACATTTTGCAGCTTAAAAACAGTCCAGTAATGGCTAATTTTGCTGCCGTGAGTAGATAAATATTATTAGTTCCTATTTGCGTTGAAATTTAAATAGAACCGCAAACTGTGAAATATATTGGTAGTTTGCATGGAAATAAGTTAAGCTCCTTCGACAAAAATTTTGAGAAAAAAATTGGGTATGAGGTACCTCGGAACTTTTTCTCATCACATTGTTTTCGCTCATCCCAACTTTGAACTCGCTTCGCTCATCCTCAGAATATACTACCCGTTAAATTTTTACTGTAACACAGTATAAATTTACTGTCCAACTCCAAAAAATATATGAATCGCATCCTCTGCTACGCCTAATAATTTACTAAATAAAATTATCGCCTTCATATCTAGGTTTAGACATAATTTTTTCCTCCGATACGTCTCTGGAATAAAAAAAAAACACTGGAAAACAAATATGTTCACGTATTCTGGTGTTATAACTGCAATTTATTCTTTGTGCGTGATTTAATATTATCAAAAACAAATATATTTCAAAAACTAGAAATACAGAGATTGCATTAAGATCAAAAACAACAATAAAGGAAGTTTATTAAAATATTAAAATCGGGTACGGGGTAGCTCGGAACTTTTCCTCAATACATCAGATTCGCTACGCTCATCCTCTTATTTCAAACTCGCTTCGCTCGTCCTAAGAATATACATCTCGCCAAATTTATACTGCAACACGTCTTTCAACACTCTTTGCCATTCCTCAGATAGTTAATACATCCATTTCATTCTCAGCGGTCACCCATACTGACCACGCTGAATGCTGCTTAACTTTTATGATCCAACAAATAGATATAATTGTCGTATTAAAACGATACTTTGTACACTTATTTATTATGTCAAGGTATAAATGTACAAAGTTTCAACTCTCTAGTATAAACACACTAGGCGCTATGATAATACATACAGACAGACTTTTGAAAACCACTTTTTGAAAACCGCTTAGGAGGCCTTAAAACTGATAATTCCAGAGACACTCCGGTTTCAGATTTTTTTGCAAACACAATACGTTTTCTTTATACCTACAATATAAATGAGGAAAAGTAAAAAACGTGTACGCATACTTCGGGACGTTTCCTTGTCATATCCGATTTGCTACGCATGTCCTCACTACAGCGGACTCACTTCGCTTGTCCTAAGAACAGATTATAAAAGTCACTGCAATAAGTCATCGCATTCGCTTCGCCAGTTCTAGGACACCTCGATGAGTGATCGGGAATAAAACGAATGTAATTATAAAACATTTTTCTTTGTGAAATGTATTCTCGAAAATTTTGCGGAGGCATCATAGCCGATCTAGTTTAGTTGTAAAACACAACTAGACTTTAAGATTGATTTGTTTACGAAATTTCAACTCTCTAGCATAAGACAATACGATGACAACAGTCACACATACTCATAGACACAGCTACACACACGCACACACACATACAGACAGAAAGACAGATTTTAAAAACACCTCAAACGAATAATTCAAGTTTTACTCCAGATTCGGATTTTTTGCCAATAAAATACTTTTCTTAGTGTATAAATGAACAAAAAGGAATTGAAATAAAAGAAACAAACTAAACAATTTTTTGTGTTTTTGTGAATTTTTATGTCTGTTTACTATTTATTTTATTTATTCAGTGCCTCTAGGCAATTTTTATATTAGTATATTTCCTTTATAAAAATATTATTAAGAACAAAACTGATACAATGAAGAAAAAAGAAATAAATTAAAAACTCATTCCTGGGTAAAAATCTTTTAGATCTTTTGGATTCTCATTTTATATAAAAAAAAGAAAAAAGGAGAACAATTTCTGTCTGATTTAATTTATAAGATTCCATTTTACTAAGTAAAAGAGAAATTAGAGTGACATCTTTTATTAGTTAAATTGGTTGGAATTTTAAAAACCAAACTTCTATCGGTTAACTTTTCGAACGATTGTTTAAATCTTATTACAAAATAAGAAAAAAAGAAGAATTTTCTCAAAGAAAATAAAAGACGAAATAAAGATTTAAAAAAACGAATGAAATAAGAAAACGATTACTTTAAATTATTATAATTGTGGTTTGGTAACATTAATGTATTTTTGATCGAATTTCAAAGCATATACGATTTGCAAGTACTTAGCGAATTTCCAATTCTGTTAGGTAGGAGACATAAAAGAAAGAGTTAGAAAATACCTCAAATTACTTTTCTGTAACGAGAATACCAATACCAAAAAATTGACATAATTGGCTCTAACCCCAATAATAGAAAACACTTTTTATTCCCAAGGGATAAAACTTTACTTTTCATCCCTTTGGAGTACAAAGTGCTATTTTACTCCCTAAAATGCAGTCAATAAACTTCACGTTATACACCGCAAGGAATCATTTGGCGTAAATAAACTATCAAATTAAAAGGAAATAACACATAAATAGCTGAGTTGGAACTCTAATGACATCCATTTGGCGTACATTACATATAAGCTTAGAATAATACTCGTATAAAACATCCATAAGAAATTCCAGTCACATCACCTTAACAATTTTTATATCATATTTTTGTAGATATTAAAGCTTCAATCTCATTTAGCATAAAATGAAACAACATGTATTATATTTTACCACTTTGCTACACACTGAAGTTATGTACACACGTACAAGTTTTTCTACTTTAAGTGCTAGAGTGAGAAGATGATTTTAAAAAAGAGAGTTAACTCATTTAATTAGATATATGTATACCATGGTTTTCTTTAATTTCTCCTTCAATGAACACATATATTATTAGATACGGATACGACCAGGGCCCCGTTGCACGAATGTACAAGTCTTGTCTACAAGTAAAAGGCTACAATTTCAATAATAATAGTCAGAAATTTGTTCCACTAATGTACAAGTGTAGACTGGTAATTTCAATCTATTTTATACAATTTTATTAAAAACACTAGTAGGGGTTACAAGTTGTATCTTAGAACTCCTAGGAAACGATTATATTTGTGTCAAATTCTATTGTAAAAAAGCAACTATAGTACGACACATGGCTAAAATAAGTTGACAGCGTGGGAAAATAGTGTTGAGAAACCAATAAAGTTGGCATGATTTGAAATTGAGAGCGTGGTTTAACACCCAGGAATAACCTCATTGGCTCCCTCGCATTATTTTCCCACGCTGTCAACTGATTTCAGCCGTAAGTCGTACTATAGTAATTGCAAGTGTCGAAATAAAGCGTTTTACGAATATTAATGTAAATTATGGTAACCTACAAGAGTTTTTGTAAACAATAAGCTAAAGTATTATTAAAACCCAGTTTCATTCGCTACGCTCATCCTCCGTATTTCGGACTCGCTTCGCTCGTCCTCAGAATATACAAGACGTTAAATTGAAACCGCAACACGTCTTCGGACTTGCTTCCCTCGCCTTAGATAGTATAGTACTTTAATGATTCAACAAAAATCATAGATGTACGTGTATTAAAAGGAAACTTAGTGTACTTATTTATTGCGTATTCGTATACTCTAGTACCGAATTTTAACTTAATTAGATAATTTTCCACTTTTGTAATTCTTTAAAAACGTTTTATGTAAGCTTGTTGTAAGCATAGATACAGAGTCTAAGCACAAGAAGTGCAGAGTGGCCAATAGATCGAGGTTCTTATTAAAATTTCTGTTGAAAAAAATTGTAAATAAGGACAAAGCTTTAAATTAAAAGTTATCTTTATAATAAAAAATATAGAGACTGTAATTAAAAATAAAATACTTAAACATATAGATTTTATTCGTAAATTGTAGAACTGCTGATCAAAATTGAGTGAAGTAAATCTTTTTTAAATAATTTGTAAACCCCTATTTACAAGAGCATCCAAAACAGGGTTCAGAATTGGGTTCTAAAGTGCTTTAATCTATATTTCTGTTTTCAATAATAATGCATAATTTTCCTCATCTAACACGCATGTTGCATGATGAGGTTTCGCTCCTGTTGCGAGGTCTTAAAAGTACGTATAAAGGTACAAGAACGGTATAAGCATTAAAATTTCTTGCTAAGTTAAATGGTTTTAACTAATAATATTTTAACTTTTTAAATTGAAATACTGGAAGAAACTCCAATAGCATTTTAATTGTCTGAAGTAGATTAAGGAAACAATTTAGTCCTTTTTTCATTTTAAAAATTCAATTTTGAGTATCCTTCATAAAAACAAGATACTCTGCATGGTTTGACGTACAGGGAGTTTTCTTATTTTTAGTTTAAGTTTTAAGAGTCTAGGCTGGGTAGTATAAAATAAAACCCTTGAATTCCTCGAATATTTGGAATACTTTGTTAACTAATCTGATTCCCAGACTAAAACCTTGCCCTAACCCTCTTAGTCCTTGGTCTCAAAATAACTAGAAGTCTAACTTCTTTAACTTTATACAAGACAAACAGTGTATAAAACTTTCTGAAAAACAGGTTTTAACGGCATTTTCTCTGATCAAGTTAACAATCTATAAATTTTCACTTTTCGCTGTCCCTGAGTACTACAATGATATGCTAGAATACTTTATCACACATATATATATGTGTGTGTGTGTGTGTGTGTGTGGTATAACCATCTTAATTTTTTTTTAAAGATTGGACCATCCAAAATAACTGAAATAGGGCGCCAGAGAGATGGAATAATGAAGCCTATATTTTCTTCGATTCCATCACTCGAAAATAATTAAAAATGCTACAAAGTGTTACCTTAATGAGCAGATATAAAATATAATCCAAAAATGGTTATAAACCTCAAACCATCGGCAGACTCAGTGGAGGCAGGGCGGGTTTTTCTTACACAAATTAACTACAACTTTTAACAGAGATAGTTTCTTCTTTAAAGTAAAACATTTAAACTTTTCAAAATTTAACATTCAGAATCAAAATCAAAAGTAACAAGCTTTCGTTAAATCAAAAATGCATTAAAATTATAAAACAATTCCATCTTCAAAATTCGTGTTTTGTAATTAATAAACAGATCTTTAATAGAAATTATAAGATTTTACGTTTCGGTTAATTTGATTAATAATCAAACAATTAAAAACCGACATATAGAATACGCTAATCTTTGCGTAAAAGAATACGTGTCAAGCCGGACAAAACGGCGTAATAACATCAACACGGAGCTAGTGACAAGGACGAGGCTTGACCCAAGACTGACCGTACAGCTCGCACCGCCAGGTGAACTCCGAACCTTTGGAGTTCATTAAATCTTATCTCTCATCACAACATCTAACAAGTCTTCAATTAGACCCCAAATAAAAGAATAAAAATACATAAATTGTAAACAAATAATTCACCACGTTACAATGTATGTATGTGAAAACATAATGTATTTTTACTTTTAAGTACCAGAGATTCTCAAAAGAAAACACATCATCGATCACTTACTTATTAAACTTGAAAAAAATTAAAATCACTAAAATGTAAAAAAATCGGATACGGAACTTGGAACTTTTTCTCACCACATCGAATTCTTTACGCTAATCCTCACTTCTTGGGAGTCGCTTTGCTCGTTCACGACATTTTTATAGCAACACATCTTTGGACTCGCATTGCTAGTCCTAGATAGTAATAACATAAGTTTATTCCCTGCGGTCACCTATCTAGGAACTGATCTCGTTTAATGCAGCTTAACCTTTATGATTCAACAAAAACTATAGATATATTTGACGCATTGAAACTTATAATATTTATTTATTACGTACAGGTGTATTTCTGTACGAAATAAATGTACCAAATTTTAACTTAATTGAATTATTTTTCGATTTTTTAAAAAACTCATGCAAGACATTCGACAAAAACTATACTAATGCTGATTATGAAATAAAATTAAGCAGATGTGGTCTTACATATGTGGTTTTACATGTGACTACATACGTGCTAAATCTCTATTTGGATTGTTTTGCTAACACAATAATAAAAGAATAAAGAATTTTATAAAAGAATAAATAACACAAAATAAAGAATTTTTACTTAATTTAGCAGGCTTTAGAACTTTAACAAACATTTTATTATTTTATAATTTTTACTCCTCTCTTTTGTCTCTTTTAGTAAAAGAGCCCAAAATTTAACGAATTTAGTCTGATTTGCACCAAATTCTTATGAAATATTTTTATTATTTAGTTTATGTGCTTAAATTGTCCAAACTTGTGAAAATTCTACTATTTTTACTAAGAATCAATCAACGAAATACAAATCTAAATATTGTTAATATCAAAATGTATTAGTCTGTATTGTATGCAAGGTATGAAAAAAGACTTTAAGTACTTTGTTTCGGGGCTAGGTGAACTCGTATCTTCTATACAGCAGAAATAAAAGAGAAGTGACTAAATAGAACATAAAATTACACACATAAAACTAAATGTTAGATGCAACACAGCACATAATGCATATATAAAGTTTTATATGTATAATTAGTAGGTTTAGATACCCTAAAATATGTAAATTACCATTGAAAAATTACCATCTATTCATCAGATACATAAGAAGAATTTTTCAGGGCGAGTAATAGTTATAGGTTATTTTTAGCTATTTTTAAGTTAATGCTCCTAATAAATTATTCAATAAAAAATGAATGCCAAGAAAGAGAAGGGAAGTATTCTCGAAACTATAGATGGAAAACTAGTAATAATGCTTCCTAACAAAATTATTTATTATTTACGTCGTATAAAAGCTTATTAAAAGTTTGGGAAAAACTTTACCCTGAATTTTCTAGAGTTTGAAAAGAAGAATCTTTATACCATAATTAAGCAAGAAAAATGATAAAAAAATAATACCTAAACACGTCATCAGTTCACTATCTTTATCAAAGACATTATAAATTAATTTAACAAAATATCACACAAAAGTTTTACAAAAATCAACTCATTGTATAGTTATACTCAGACTCCCTTAGAATTGATATTTTGTTTTTTAAATAAAAATAATAAGTAAACCTTGACAAAGGTTAACGAGGACCTTTGCAAGTGACATTTTCATTAATATAACATTCTACACAGACACTGATTCCTTAACGTCAAATGAAAAATGTAACAACGGTAACAATACAACACTTACAACTACCAATGTGTTTCGCAATTTTAAAATAAAAACCACTGACAATTTTTTTACAGCTTTAAAAAAGGTTTTAGGGAAAATTACGAAAAAAGTGTTTTAATATGGTAGTTGAATAAAAAGCTGTCAAAAAATGAAGACAAGCAATCATTTGAAGCGTTTCTACTTCATACAATAAAAGTATGTCACCAAATAATAGACAAAAAGAGTTGGGAATTCACTGATGTATTTTATATTTCTGTCTATTCATGCAAGGATAAATAAAGCAGCAATAAATAAAACTGAATTAAATGTACCACCACTTAAAGGTTACATTAAAATAGATTAGTTTGAATATTTAAACTAAAGCACTGAACTCAAAGCCTTGATTCAATCAAGCAGAGATACAAAGAATTATTGGCTTTTTACTAATTAATAATATTATTAAGTTTAAATTTATAAAATGAATGAACCTCATAGAAAAATTACAAAAACGTTTTTATAAAATCAATAACTAAAAATTAATTATGATCACGATCAATTAAAACCTTGATTGAAAAAATATAAGACATCCTAAACTTTTTCTTTACACATTATTAAGTTACTAATTAAGGTGATCCAAAAATCCCCTCTCTTCCTAAATTTAGAACAGTTTGGCATAAATTGAGGAAACGTGGGGTACTTTTTCGGCTAAAAGAAACTAATTTTTGAAGGTATAGGTAATTTTGGGTGTCCCATGCAACACTGGATTTTTTCCGAAAAAAAAATAATGGAAGGTATACTTTTATTAGGCTTCTTGTGTTCTAGGGATAAATACGAGACATTTAGCCCCTGGAATATTTTTAATACCGGTATTTTAACGGAAATAAGTGCCTAAAGTGTTGACATGGGACATTTTAATTCAAAATTGAAACTCAAGAATTGACATTATAGAAACAATTTGCCTAGAGTAAAAATGCCTTATTTTTGGTTTAAGGAAACAAACCCATCATTATCTTACCTTCGTTGTAAGAAATTTATAGTCACTACAGTAGTAATGGTATTTATTATTTAGAGCAAATATTAACCACAAAAATATAGCAAATATTCCACAATCGGAGGTGGCGGGACCTAGAACCTTAGGCGAATTGATTGGCCTTGGGGACCCCCGTGAGGGCAGTCTTCTCTTGGGGTGTCACCCTTTTTTGGGTTTCGATGGCCTTTAGATCACTTTTGGGTACACATCTCTGCCATCCAAACACCATGAACTTCAGCAACCAACATCGTCGGATCTTCGGCCTCTACCTAGCTGACTGGAGCAGCATAGGTTCAGAGGTACTGGGGGGTTCAGATTCGGCTCAGTCTCCACACCCACCAGATTTACAGCTGGTGAAGTGTCTGAGCTAAGGACCGTAGGGACCGGTGCTAATGCCCCTATCAACTGTGGGGTCAGCATCTAGGTTAATGGTCTTTTTTTTTAGGGGGTCAATTAGGCGGCATCTGACTGGTCTACCTCAGTCAGCGGTCTCTGCGACGGCAATAGACGCGCAGTTTTTGTGAATTAGTGACGAGGTAAGCTGGCAATTTCCTAGTGGTAGTGGAATTTAGTCTAGCACTCCCCACACTCTGGCGGCATAACGCTTTTTTTCTTTTAATCTTCCGAAAAAAAACAAAACAATGATTTTGTTTTAATAATTAAGAATGCAATAAATAATTTGTATTTTTCAGCCAAAACCAAGGTATATTTTAATTTTAGCTAATTGTTTCTTAAGTCTTTACATCCCTAGAACTCAAAAGTTCAATAAAAGTATACCTTCGCGAAATTTGGTGTTGCATAGGGCATCCAAAGTTAACAATACCACCAAGTATAAGTTCACTTTACTCAAAAAGAGGTTCAAAAATAAGAGGGCAGTGGGGAGGGCCCACTCGTACCATAACTATTATACCATTTTTAATCATAAAATTAAAAATAGTCTATTCGGTTAGAACATTAAGCTGAAATTTAGATAAAAATAAATTAAACAAATTTTTAGTAACGCAGCAAATCAAATAGTACCCTCGTTATTATTATCAAGATGATTAAAACATTAAATAAACACATTTAAATAAAGCAATGTTATTAATACTCATATTTTTAATAAAGGGATTGTAAGCTAATTGTAATTATTTTAGCCATTAATACAAAATATTATATAAACATAAGAATAAGGATAACTTAAAAAATTCAAAATAACTGCATTGCGATATTTCAAAAGATAAATTTTGGCAAATATTGAACAAAGATTCAATAAATAGAACAAAAAGGAACATTATATGAGTACAATATTTGGCAAAGATGAATGTTCACAATACAGGGTAAGGTATGAGGCATTCTTCGACCCCTGGACCTTTTAAAACTGTTTTTGGCAAATATCCCACATCGAACTTAATAGAAATGTTTTATATTATATATATATATATATATATATATATATATATATATATATAATATATATATATATATATATATATATATATATATATACATATACATATATATATATATATATATATGTATATATTATATATATGTATATATATATATATATATATATATATATATATATATATATATATAATATATATATATATATATATATATATATTATATATATATATATATATATATATATATATATATATATATATATATAATATATATATATATATAGTTTACTAATTGCATTTTAAAGGTACATCAGCGTTCTAAAAAAAATTGAAGGACTAACTGGAATCGTCTAGTTTCATAACAAGAAGGATTAAAACAAAAAGGTATGGTCACAGCCATGGTCAAGTTGCACCACGAGGTTTTATTTTCCATAGAACAGTTTCGTTACACTATCCAAATATAAAAAAAACGTAAAAACGTTTTCATATCTAACAAATTGCTCAAGAAATGCATTTTCTTGCAACTTATATTAGAAGCACTCAAACATGTACAACTGAATCTTGATAAATTGAGATTTGATAAAATAAGGTATGATTCTTTTGACAGAACTAGACCATGTAAAATAAAAATATTGGGAAATTTGCAGACTGTACCCGGCCATGACATGAGTGTAAGGGATCAAAAAGGATTATATGACGGAACTCGACTATGCCCGCACTAACACCCAAAACATGTGTTAGCCATAATTATTTTTTTAAACACTACATTAACGTTTTACATTACTTAAATTATTTAATTTACTTTTAAAATATACCTAAAAAAGGAAAAGGTTTAATTAGAGTAAATACTAAAATCGGATTAAACCTGAAACTACAAAGGATTTTAGGCTTAAATGTAGGAAGCCTCTTTGATGTTAGACCCTTTTTAAGACACTGGAAAAACTGTTGAGGGGAGGATAAAAGAAAGAAGGCTATACTAACTAAAATAAGAAAAACATGATTTTCACTCATTTTTATTATAAACACACAATAATGTCAACCACTCTATTTAAACAAGTTATAAAACCGTTGTATTAATTACAAATTGAAACTCGTATTATAAATAATTTTAAAACTTTAATCCTTTTGTTCAATCTAAGGTTTTCCATTTTCAAGCTAATATTAAGCTTAAGCCAATTTAATAAATATGCTAATCGCTCACTATTTAAAAAATAAAATTCTTGAAATTTTTCAGTTATTATGTTCTCTTATTTATACCAAAGGTATAAAGGGTATTATGTAAGCAAAAAATCCGAAACAGGGATGTTACCTGAATTATTCGTTTTAGGTGTTTCTAAGGCCTCCAGAGTGGTTATCACAAAGTTGTTCTGTATGTGTGTTTCTGATATCATCATAGCTCCCAGACAATCATAGTCCCATTTATACTAGAGAGTTGAAACTTAATAAAAAATCAATCTTTAGGTGTAGTTGTGCTTTCCGGAAAATATCGTCTTATGACGTCACCAACCCCCAAGTATGACTCGGCAAAGATTTTGAAAATTCATAAAAAGTGGAATGTGTTTGGATCATTTGATCAGTTTGAGATATGGCAGATTTGTGTACGTTTTTAAAAAAAAATTTGAATTGAGTTGAAATTCGGTACACCATTACATAAATTACATAATAAATAAGTACACTATGTTTTGTTTTTATACAAAAATATATCCAAGGGGTTTGTTAGAGCCTGGTCAGTGCCTGGATGGTCGAACGCGGGAATAAAAGGAACGAATTTACTATTTGAGGACAAACGAAGCGAGCCTGAGGACATATTGCAAAATAAATTTAACGACTTTTATATTCTGAGGACAAGCGAAGCGATTAAGAAGTAAGAAGGATGAGCGTAGTTAATCCGATGTGATGAGGAAAATTTCCGATTTTATTGTTTAATTTTCTTACGGCAGTAAAAAAACTTTGAGTTTGATCAAATAAAAACAACACGAAAACAACAGCAGAATTACGAGTTCTAGTGTTTTCTCTTTAATGCTCTTTATCAAGAAATAAAAAAAAAATTATAAATCGGTATTTTTTAAAGGGTATAATACAAGATACAACAAGCCACATCCAACTTTCAAATGATAAGTACATGAGACGTGAATAGTTTAAAAGCATATAAATTACCATTGCATTAAGCTTTTATATTATTTCGCTTAGAATATAAAGAAAATGTAAAATTTATTAATTCATATTTAAGAATTTAAAGCAGTAAAAAATAAGGATTGTTAAGACTTATGAGGAGTCATTATCTGTGATTAAGAGAGGAAACTGTAAAATAGACGCAGGGTAAATAGCTACTTGATTTAGTACCTGAGTAATGACAGGTCAACCCTTTATACTGAATAGGTCCGGTAGGGATTCCAGCCCTTTAGAGAGCAGCCTTCTTTATGCATTAAAATAACCCTAAATTGTAAAATTTTCTTTCGTTAGCTTACCTTTTTAGTAGAATAATTCAAATTTATATTTATAATAATTTTAAACTTTATCCCTTTTGTTCAATCTGAAGTTATTCAATTTCAAATAAACCTAAAGATAGATTCACAATACTACGGTAGCGATACGTCCGTTAATTGCAGGCGGTGACAGCTTAAATTCCAACCTATGTAATCGTATGGGACGTTTTTAAACAGCATGCGGTAGCGTTGCTGAGAAAAAATTAGGTGTCCAGTTTTATATGCTACTAGCGATGCTGGTATCACAGAATATGTCAAATATTTAGGGTAAAATAATAGATAAATATGACAAATTAAACATACAATGTTTTGTTAGAATATAAAGGAAGGTTTATTAATTTGACTTGCAGCCTTCTCGTAGCGCAGGCATAACGATGCAGTGTTCATTAAATTTCGCTAAATGCTTTAAAAATCACCAATTTGCCTTATCGTACACTCTTTCCTCTAGACACATTTTTACAAAAATACTATTTGGAATGGAACAGTTTATTTTTTTTTTTAGTTGAAATAATTATTTATATTCAACAAAAAACATAAAATTGCTATAAGAAAATTTATATAATAGGAAAGGAAAAGTGAAGCGACATTTATTTTTTATTTTAAAATAATTTTATTTTAATATAATTCTAAATATGCTAAAAAAATATTAAATTTAAATAGAATTAGGAAATTTTCTAGGACCATTTTATAGATAAGGGATATTAAGAATTACAGATGAGAATTAATTGACTTAAACTCAAAGATGAATATGACGTATATATCAGATTTTAACACATTTGAAGTAATTCAAGAAACATAACTTAACAAAAACTCTGGTTTCACGACTTCTCTTACAGAACTTCCACATTTTTAATAACTAGAACAAAATGGCTTATAGTTTTATATCACAATAAAAACAGCGTATCACTTAATGGTAGCTATATATTTCAGCCAACTCTGTGGCCATCTTCAGGCCTTTTAACATAAATCTTAAAACATATACTAACTTAACCTTCATTTTATTGATGTAATAAAAGACCTGAAATAATATGACTTTGTAGATATCAAATAGTCAGTCATATAAATAACTACCATTTTTAATGACCATAATGAACAATATCTATGCATAGATTTTCATGGTTTTGGTATTATGCCGTAAACGTATTGTTGAGTGACTAGAGCAGATATAGAAATTAAAACAGACGAAAACAACCAGAATAATAAATAAAAATAATATGTTCTGTATAAAATTAAGATAAAATAAAAAAAAAAAGAAATTTATTTCTTTACATTAATACATATTAATTAATTTATATTATATTAATGTATTATTAATATATAATAATTATATTATATTAATTTATATGAAATATATTAAGTAATATATTTCATCTATCTTTCAAGGCATTTTCTGAACGCCTGAAACGGATAAATCCGGTGACATCCCGGTTTCGGAATATTTGCAAACACACTACATTTCCTATATACCTACGGTATAAATGTAAAAAAGGAAAAGTAAAAATAGGTTCTAAAAAGAAGTTAAAAAACAGAGGAATATAATGACAATTTCATTGGTATCATTGTAATTCTGATATTTGCCATGACATGAGGTCCATACCAAAAATTAGAATAATAAATACCCTTTAACATAAATTTTAATAATTTCTACACTATTTTCAAATGTAAAAAAGCCTTTTTCATGCCTCATTATGAATAAATTATTTTTCTTTATCATACTTTATAAATATTTAATCAACTATACTTAAAATATTCCATACGCAAAACCAACGAAGTTGTAACATAAAGTAATAAATAAAACAAAAAAACATTGCATGAATTTTATTTTATTCTATGTTAATGAAAAATAAAGCAAACTCATATATATGATGGAGTTGTAACTAATTCTTGTTTTATAATAAAGAGATTCTACAAAATTAATTTATAATACTGCGTCAAGTTGAAAATCTAGATTTTCAAATAACTTTGTTCAATATTTAAAGGTGACGGAGTATAATTAATTAAAATATTTCATTAATACCCTTTTAATTATTTATAAAAATATTTTTGTTTTTTAAAAGGTATAATTTAACTTTTCCTTGCTATCCAGTTGTGATTTAAAAAATAAAATAAATCTATTTTTAGTTTTTTTGAAAACTACTTATAAAGATCATTAAAAATATTACTATAATCATGTAAAAATTAAAATTAATAAGATGGAAAAATTGAGCGAGAGTATAACAGTGTATACAATTGAGTCAGGACCTATTCCTATTTTAATGATAAAGACCTTCTACAAAATTACATTTCTATTACAGCCCCCAGTAGAATACGATAACTCCATTCAACAGTTGACAAAAAATGGATCATATCTCCCCGTGTATTAATGTTAGTGAGTTAAAACTAGGTACAAACATCAATCTTTAAGTTCAGTTGTGCTATACGAAAAATATATTAACCCGCAATAAGTTATCAGCTAAAAATTCGAAAATTAATTTAATGCGGGAAAATGTCTGGATGGGTTTGAGATTTGGAACGCATGTGGACATATGTAAGGCCAACATATGTGCCCAGTTTCATCACATTATCAGCATTAGTTTAATTTTTATCAAGTGACTTCTACAAGTTTTTTTCAAAAAATTGTCAAAATAAGGAAAATAATTTAAATGAGTTGAAATAATTTAAATTTATAATGATTCAAAGTGTATCTATTAACGCAATGAAGAAGTATAGTAAGTTTCGTTCCGAGGAAAACTTCCGAAATACTCCGTATCAGATTTTTCATCTATGTAGAAGACAGGAAAGATTACAGATTTTTCTCTATATATATCCCGGAGTATTTCTTTAAAATGTATATGGCTAAAAGGGTAACGGATTGAGATAAATAAACCAAGTCCTAATCCCACCATAAATTCTCAAAATGAGTGAAATCTAATAAACAGAGAAAGTTGGTTGAACATCATCATATTTGGTAGTATGATACAAATCGTTTGACTTCGTGGCTTCACCTAATTTATGGTATTTGATGTTTTGCCGGTTTGTCATAGAGTGTTGTCATACTTTGTCATTGAACACTTATTCAAGCCTTATATTATGCTCTCTTAGAAATATGTATTATGTAGCTATATATGTATTATAGCTATGTAATAATAATATAAATAAATAAAACATTACCTCACCTAAATCAACCTTGCCGAATTTTAGATAAAAGAATGATTTAACTAAAAAATTACGATAGCAGTAAAAGAAATAAAAAAGAAACTTAGCAAAAAAAAACGAAAAGTTTAAGAGAAAAAGAGATTAGCAAAGGAGTTAACAGTAAATAAGAAAGTTAAATGAAGAGTCAGCAAGTCGTTAAGAGAACCAAACTACACAACTTCATTAGCCCTTTATATTATATACTTATTTATTTTGTTTTATTTTTCAAAGTTAACTTATTTTTTCAGACTTCGAAAAAAGGTTAACGATAAAAAGTGAGCTATCTAAAAAAAATTGGGTATGGAGTACCTCGGAACCTCAACACATCTGATTCGTATCGCTCATCCTATTCCTACTACGGACTCTTTGAATTAAGATAGTAGTTCCTACTACGGACTCTTTGAATTAAGATAGTAGTTCCTACTACGGACTCTTTGAATTAAGATAGTAGTTCCTACTACGGACTCTTTGAATTAAGATAGTAGTTCCTACTACGGACTCTTGAATTAAGATAGTAGTTCTACAACGGACTATACAAGTCTTTGAATTTATACTGCAACGTGACTTCGTACTCGCTTCACTTGTCCTCAGATAGTTATTACATTCATTTCATTCCCAGCGGTCACCCATCCAGGTCAGTGCCACACTCGAAGCTGCTTAACTTGTATGATCCAACAAAAATCATAAGTGGACATTCATGATATTTGTTGTACAAGAATACTACAAGAACTTGTTGTTTTGAAACGAAACTTGGTGACCATATTTTTACTTTGTCCATAAAACAAAGTAATTTGGTAAATGAGAGTAAATAGGAATTTGACAGTCGTTGAAATCAACACTAATGTAAATGCATTTAAATTGTCGGACAAAAAAAATGGTTGAATTGTGTACCTGGAGTATTTCAGCATAATGTAAAATAGGTTAAGCTGACGTCATACCCTTTTTTCTCCCTACTTGTATGTCAATTTAATAGAAAATTAGTGTTAATACACCTTGTATTAATCAATATGATAGAAATTATTTTTTCGTTGCAAATATTCTAGTATATAAGAAAATAATTAAATAATATATTTAATTTTATGAATAATGATATATATATATATATATATATATATTATATATATATATATATATAATATATATATATATATATATATATATATATATATATATATATATATATATATATATATAACATTTCAATCATTAAATATTTTTTAACAAATTTATTTTACAAAAAAATGATGGTAATGGATATAAACACTGAACTGATGCTGTGAACTTTAGAATAGAATAAAATAGGAAGCATTCGAATTGATAAATCTAAAACTTTTTGTTCTCTCCAAGCTTAAAGCCAATATTATAAAAGGCTTAGTTTTTAATATAAATATGGTTATTATTCAAGTTAGGGCTCGGGGTTAAATATTTTCAACCAGCTCTTTTATCCCTCTTTTTTTGTCTCAAGGAAGAGTTTTTGCTGGTAATAAATGGGCCATAATGTACATTTTATAAATGAAGCGTATTATTCCGTCCCAAGTCATTATACTGAGCTTAATACCCAGAGAGTTTAAAGAGAAAAATTATAGGCCGAACTAATAACCTTAAAATATCTGACTGAAATTGAGTTACTCTAACTCCAAATGTTTAATTGAATGTTTGTTTTATTGTTTCATGGAATATCAAATTGATTATTTTTTAGGCGAAATAAAAATATATGTTATCCAAGCATGATACTGTAAAACAATTGAATACATAAACGGTGCTCGTTCAAAGCGTCCCAATCTCTATCCAACAAGCTTGATAATTGAGTGATTTGTCAAGTTATAAAGCATAAACCATAACCTTAACCAAGAAATGGATTCTTAAAAACTGAAACACCCGACTACGAATTAATACTATCCTCTAAGAATTAATTAAAGATGGCGAAATATTTTTTAATACAAATACTATTCATATAATCTTAGAGCATAGTCCGGCCAGCGAACCACGGAGCTACGGTGCCGAAATCGAGTGCCTATACGATCATAGCCACGTAGGCAGATGGCAAGTTAATACTAATCTTAAAAATGTTTTAACGCATTTCCTTAAAAAACAGTGTTGTCACTGTGTAACCAAAAAACAAGTGTTGTCGTGTAACCAAAAACTTGAGCAATAAACAAGTTATAAATTTATAAATTGTAATAACAAGTTATAAATTAAATAATAATGATGTAGTTCAGAAACTGAGCAATGTCAAATGGGACTTATTGTACAGTAAAAGGATGAGAAAGAAGCTGTCATATTTCTAGAAACTAAAATCACTGAATCAATTGATGAATGTAAATTGGTAGATAAGCATAGGAAAGGTTAAGTAAAACTGAAACCATGGATAACAACAGGACTAATTTCTAGTATGGAGAGAAGAGACAAACTAGCTAATAAACTTCTAAAATATCCTAACAGTACTGTTTTACAAAGAGAATATAAAAATACAAAAATAAAATAAATAATCCAGTAAGAACGACTGGATCATTCTTTCGTTCTATTACGATGGACTCCATTTATGCTCATTTTAAAACAGCTCATTTTAAAACACCAGTAAGAACGATTAAAACAAACTATTTTAAAAACAAAGTGAAGAGGCAAACAAAGATTCAAAACAAATTTGGGAAACTATAAATATCTGTCTATCCAGAAAGAAAGCTAAAATAGAAATAATTAAGATAAAAGAGGAAATAATATTACTAATGGGAAATAAAAGAGTAAAAAATTTCACTTACGTGGGTAAATATTAGCCCAAAAATGCAAACAAAATTGCGAATGCAGTAAGATATCCACGGCACATCTTATAAATAGAAGGAATATAAATAGAAGTATAGTTTTTTTGGCCAACTGATTATGAAGAACTTGCCTCATATATTTAAGACAAATTAAAAAAAATCGCCTGGTATAGACAGACTACATGCAATCTCAATCTATAAAATCTGCTGAGACTTATTTAATAAAGCCATTAACGCATATATTTAACCTTGTAGTAGAATCCGGTAGATTTCCAAATATATATAAAGCCGCACTAATAATACCCCTGTATAAAACTAAAGACAGGACAAATACCACTAACTATTGATCAATTAGTTTGTAGCTAATATTGCAAAACTTATAGAAAAAATCATTAAAAGAAGGATTGTAGACTTTTTCAGTAAGCACCAAGTTGCACAAGTAAACATCTATTTGGTTTTAAACAAAACTTAAGCACGCAAGACGTAAATTTAAACTATGAATTTTTGGCAAATAAAGTTATATTATATATTGCAGCAAGCATTCTAAAGGAAATTTAGCAGGATTAGAAAATACATCTTTCAATTCAAAATTATTTTGTAGATATACATTTGTAGAGTGTAAATAAAAAGTATAACAACTTTTTGAAGGTACTTGTTTCATTTGACTTAAAGCCACAAAAAACATAAAAAACTAATACTAACTCGATTTTTTTCTACATAGCTTTTCTGAAGGAGTTATTGAAGAAAAATATTTTCTATAACTTAAAAAATAATTTAAAGGAGCCCAAAGATATTATAGCTTCAATAATAATTTTCGAGGCAATAATTGAATATTTTATTCTTTATTACACGCCCACCTATTCGTCTCCTGGCCAAATTCCAAAAAATATTCACATCACTGAAACTTATAAACTTAGGGTTTGACCTAGAAAAAGGTCCAAGAAAATATTTGTAAATTCCTATGACTCAGCTCTATTGAGAAGAAATTCTAACAATATACTCGATTTTATTAACAAAAGTGTTTAACAATTGAATAAAGAAACACAACGTAGAGAGCCATGGACGTGATAAAACGTTGAGCTTAAACTGAATAGCAGTTTGTTATTAACTAACTGAATATAGCAGTTCGTTATTAACTAACTGAATATAGCAGTTTGTTAATAACTAACTGAATATAGCAGTTTGTTATTAAGTAACTGAATATAGCAGTTTGTTATTAACTAACTGAATATAGCAGTTGGATAATAAAAAAAATGTTATTACTTATTCCTTCCATATTTTTGAATATATACAATTTAGGCGCTAATAAGAAGGAAATAAAATTATTATTTGCTTTATTTATATATTTGTATACTATGTTGTGCCCCCTGCACGGAAAATCCTAGTCTTTTTAAATAAACAAAATTTGTTTTAAGTTAAAGTTTAAGTTTTTAGCTTTAAGAAGTATCTGGATTTAATAATACATCTAATTTATTTTCCCATAGACCCTAAATCATGGACATAAGTAATTATTTTTATAATTACTCTAAAAACTAGATTTTTTAGAGTGAATGCTTAATCTAATAAAGATACTCTCCTAAGTACATCTAAAGAGTAAAAGTCAGAAGTTTTTAAAAGTAAAAATCAGTCAATATGCAATTACTGTGAAATTTGAGATGCGTGTTGTCTCAGAAGAAAGAGCGAGCAAGCGAACAATAATTAATATAACCAATAATTATTACCAATAATACCAACTGGTATTATTAATAATTATGCGTGACAATTCCTGTCAAACAGGAGAGGAGAAACTGATAACAGGGGCTTTTAGGCTTATAGCCTGAAAGCTCTATTACTCCTGATTTATCCTTACATACGGTTTTTAGCCCAACACACGCACACAAATACCTCATACGCATACAAACCATACAAAACCCAACCAAGCGCCTAGTTTTCACTGTTTTAAAAATATTTTTTTACATAAGTTAATGTAGACATGATACACGGGTTTTAACGAATGAGCAGCGATTTTGCCAAAAGAGATTAGTTGCAAGAGCACTATACGTTATAAGAAATCTTGTGCAAGATACAATTCAATATTGTTTACGTAATTTTAAAATATATATTTCATAAACTCGTATAAAGTATTAGTGGTAAGTAGTAGTGCTAGCAGTTATTTAATATTAAAAATTACTTAATTGTTTACAAATAAACAATTAGAGAAATAGACTAAAGAAACTATGACTTACCCAGCTTTCCTGACGGCTCCAGTGCAGTTAAAGGAAGCTCCTGATGTAGTGGTCTGCTTGGCACGGTAAGGCGAGTTATGGACACTTTCACCATCGTCTTCATCCGACACCGCAGTCGTTAGTGACATGCGGTCATCATCTGACATCTAAACATCACCAACAAATCAACTATCAATATACTTAATCAAAAAAGTCTTGATGATGAATCGTTGGGACGATTGGGATAGGTAAACGTCAAACAAAATAAACTAGTGAGAGTGGTGAAACCATTTAGCTCTCCTGTTGACCGTGTCCCTTCTTTATGGGGACGTCTATAAACTAAATAGAGAATAGAGAAAGCACTACATTGGCTCAACGGGTTTAAGGGTTAAAACACAGTTAAATGTGATTTTTAAAACAATTAATTAAAGACACGGGTACGGAGGAACTCTACTATTACTACTACTATCCTTTATTATATAAGATTTGCTCTGCTCATCTTCACTACATGAAAACCACCCAATTAATATTGCAAAAAATGTCGAGTAAGGAGGAGCGTTCCAAGTTTTTTGGGGCGCTATATCGAATATAGGCGGCCTACAGTTCTTACAACCACTTAAAGTACTCAAAGCCAATATCCCAGGTTGGAATCTTATATTATACTTTTTATTACCTCTTTGTACTGTAAACATTAGTAAAAACATCACGTTTCATTACCAGCAGTGGTTACCTATTAAGGTACTAACCTCGCTTAATGCTGCCTAACATTAACGACCCGATTCGTATTGAAATTAAACAGTATTCTTATTTGTTACATACATAAAAGTATAAATTGCCAAATTTCAACAACATTGACAAATTTTTCGTTTTTTACTTTTCCTCATTTATACCGTAGGATGTAAAATGCCTACTGCTTACGTAAAAAAATTCTTCTTCCTTCTGGAGAAAAAAATGTTTAGTTTGTCAATATGATGCAGACATAGGATGTTGACCAATTTAAGAGTGCTAAATTTTCTATTAATTGGTAGTTTTAATAGCTAAAAATTTGGTATTGTATTTTACACTATTTCTTATTTATGACCTTAAGTAGTTAATGTTTTTATTTTTCCTCATTTATACCGTAGGTATATAGGAAAAGTATTGTGTTTGCAGAACAAAATTCGGAACCGGGATGTCACTGGAATTATCCGTTTAAGGTGTTTTTATAGCTTCTTAAGTGGTTTTCACAAAGATGTCTGTCTATGTGTGAATGCGTATGTCTGTCATCATCGTAGCTCCCAGTGTATTTATGCTAAATATTTGAAACTTAGTCCAAAATAAGTCTACTGCTGTAGCTGTGCTATTCGGGAAATATTTTTATGACGTTATTAACCCGCAATAATGATTCACACAAACTTCATAAAATCATAAAACTCAAAAGACTTATATAAGACTAAAATATGTGCCATGAATAAATCTAAAATATGTGCCATGAATAAGACTAAAATATGTGCCAAATTTCATCTAAGTATCAGTATTAGTTCAATTTTTTCAGATGACTTGAGTACATTTTTTAAAACAATTGTATGAAATCAAAAAGTAATTTAATTGAGTTGAGCTTGTACAGGTATATCTTTATGTAATAATTAAGTACACTACGTTTCGTAGTGTTCTTAACAATAATAATATCCATGATTTTCGTAAGATCATAAAGGTTAAGCAGCATTTAGCGTGGTCAGTGCCTGGATGGGTGACCGCTGAGAATAAAACTTATTAATTTACTATCTGAGAACGAGCGAAGCGAGTCCACAGTAGGGAGGATGAACATACCGAATCCGATGTGATGAGGAAAAGTTTCGATAAAATCGAATAAAAATCGATAAAAATAAAAATAATGCCTATAATGAGATGAAATTTGGCTTACAAGTATTCATATAACTATACGCGTGCCAAATTTTAAATTGACTAACATTTTTTGACATTTAAAATTCTTTCTTATATTATTGGATAAAAATTGCAAGGCACTAGAGAAGTTTTTATACCGAGCTATATATTCATACAACCAATTCCACACCTACAAACTAATCTTATAAACGTATTTATATATTGCACCTGTTTATTTAACATGTATGTTTTTGACACAATATAATTGTGTCACTAAAAAAAGTAAGTGTGTTACTAAAAAAAGTAAAGTAAATTAGACAATTGAATAAAAAATATACAAATAAGAACGAACATACATATAACACTTGATACTACCGAGTTTCGCAAAACATGAATGTTGACACAATATAATTGTGCGATATAATATAATATATAATTACACCTAGGATAATATATAATAACACCTCGGAAATGTAACAAGCAAAATGCAATGCTACATCTAGGAACTGTTCCATCATTCGACATTCGCCATCATTGATGGCTTGACATAATGTCATGTCCCACTCTGTTTCGTTACGTTTAACTCATCAGGGCGCCGACAGAGCCTAAATAAAACATTCGTCAATGATGATAAAGTCGAATGATGGTACAGTTCCCAGATGGAGCATTGCATTTTGCTTGATACATTTCCTAGGTGTCTCTCGCACAATTATACTGTGTCAACCATCCATGTTTTGTTAAACTCGGTAGTATCAAATGATATATGTATGTTTTTATTTGTATATTTTTTTTTTATTCAATACTCTAATTTACTTTACTTTTTTCTCACTTTTATTAATATAATTTAAAATGAAATTTAAGTTTAGCATAGAAAAAAATCGTTAAAAAACACATTTATTTAATTTTTATCCTTATTATTATTAAATTAATATGTAAATTTTAATATAACAGATTCTTTAAAACTTGTCAAGAGGAAAATTAGATTAAAAATGCAGCAAACATTTTTCGGGATATAAAATTTTATTTTGCAGCAGAAAATAATATAAAACTAAGGTTATTATTAAAACATCAATAAATTAATATTCAAAAAGATATAATAGAATAAAAAATGGACAGCACGATAAAAAATTTAAATTACTTTGTTAAAACTATAAAATGAACTACAGGCAAAAGTTGTTAAAAACAATTTTATAACGGCTGTCTTAATAAAATTGTTGTTTTTTTAATGGAATAGATTTTTTTAATTTGGACTGAATTATACCTGAGTTTTAAAGGGTTTAGTCATAAAATAGTGTTTAATATATATTAATGACATAGATAACGATTTTTTTACATTGGGTTCCAGCAGCCATTTCATGTCACTAATAAAATTAAAATTTGATTTCCGACTATCATTTTGGATAAATGCTACTAATAATAAAAATTATTAGCATTTTGGCTCTTTTTAAAAAAAAATATTAACAGGCGATAAGTGCACTTGAGAAAATATAAGATAGAGAGAAAGAATAATAAATAAACATGGTTATTTAATTAAAAATAATAATTACTCCTAGTGATTACTTGACAGAACTAGTGAAAGATTCATAATTAAATTTTCAGAATATAGTTGTTTGAAAAATAATATCATTTACAGGACAAAACTAGTAAGCAGATATTCATATTTTTAAAATACTTATTTGTAAATGAAAGTAATATCCAATATATTTTATAAAACTTATCTTAAAAGTATCTTATATAAGCGATAGATAAATAACCAATTGTAAGCCTGATAGACATTAACTATACAGGTACAGGTCTTGCCGACACTTAAATTAAACATATTTATAGTTATAAAATAGGCTACAGAAATTTGCTGATGTGATGAATATTGAAAACATCTATACATTACTTTATATATGTATATTTTTACTATTTTCATTTTTTTAAATATTTTATTTTAATATAGGACTTAGTTCTTTAAGAAATAAATCAATTAAATTATTCTAAAATTGAATAATTAATTCTTTTAAAAAAGTGTAAAAATTGATAAAATCTTCAATAGAACGGCAAGAAAGTAGTGAGAATAATTGAAGATAAATAGTTTGAGGAAGATAAACTTGATTACTTGTAGCCGTAATAAAATACAATGGGACGTGTCAAGGGTTTTCTGATTTCCAGTAACAAAAACAAAAACAATACTATGGGGTTTTCATCCCATCTACCTGCGCAGCGGCTCCCCATGGCCCCTACTAGGTCACTCAGTTGTTGTTTTAGTATTACTCAGCCAATTTTCATAAAAAAAGAGCTAATGTGGATGAGATCATGAAGGGAGGGATGCATATATATATATATATATATATATATATATATATATATATATATATATATATATATATATATATATATATATATATATATATTTGTGTGTGTGTGGGTGCGTGAATATGTATTTACCTTTATTAATGTCCCTAACCTTATTCTTTATGGGTGACATCATTAACTTACATTAAAGACTCAGCATTGCCATTTTCTTGGCAAATGTATGCACCTAATTTATAGAAGAAGAAACATTTTTTTTACTTTTAGGTGATGAGGTTATAATTATGTTATATGCCTATTGCGCCATTTAGGATGGTGCGATTGAGCTGAAAGTGGTCTCAATCGGTTCCAAATGCCTATGACATTAAGATGAACACGTCGAGGTCCTTCCGCTATGCAAGCGTGCTTTGCTCACCATTGTTTGGCGGGAGTAATTCAAAAAGGTTCAATAGTACTAAAATTCAGCTTCTACTGTCTCAAACATGAAATATTCTGTCTAATATTTACCAACATAATTTTAGTAAATAATACATAATACAGTACAATAAGATGTTATGTATGATGATTTGAGAGGGTATTCAATCCGCTAAAATAAACTTTCTCATTAAAATATAAATAACAATGAAGTAGTTCGTATGAATAATAAACTTCTAAATGACAGTGTTTAGTTCTTCAAAATCATCTGAGCCAACAATAGCTTAACTAAAGACATGAATTTTCCATACTCATCTCAGAGAAATTCGCGAGTAAGTTGAGACAAAAGGACAAGAATAGAATAAAAACTGTATAGCCAAGTTTTAAAGGAAGTTTAAGGAAAACTATGAAGTATCATTAGAAATACCAAGAACTAAAGAAAGACAGGAAGAAGTAGGTTGGAGACTTCAAGACAACCTAGGCTTAACATAAGAAGTAAAGAGACTAAAGAAGAAATATAGAGTGGAGAGCTTAGTGAATTATAAGAAAAGAAACTCACTATAGAAAGTTAGAACAATACAAGCCGGTGTCGCACTCTAGTGAATTATGCACAAACCTTCCAGATAAACTCTACCTTTAATGTTATTTCAAAACAGGTTGCACCCCTTTTTCCCAGATTAAACAGTCAAAAAATATTTTTAAAAACATCTTTCTCTTTGACAAAGTAACATTTCCATTATTGATTGAACTTCTCAGAACCTAACCGCATACGAGTTTAGATTTAAGTAATGAAATACTCTTTTTAAAGCTAAAGGATAAACAATGTTTTTTTCTCTTTCAACTGCTTTAGTCTGTATAAGTTGTTTTTTATTCTTTGTTAACTTTACATTTCCTTCACAAGGCACTGCCAGGATATGTTAAAGAGTGGACAAGCAGAGACGAGAGAAGATGTTTTTAAACTTGGCAACATTGTTTATTCATTCACCCTTAAAGGAATACCTAAATACAAACACAGCTCCAAATGATACAAAGACAACAGAACATTTTTCTAATTACAAACTGCTGCACTATTTAATAAAACAAAACTAACATTTTACGTTATTTAAACACAATAATGTAAATTCTTGTTTCAATTGTAACAAGAAAAAGTTTAATCAGGTTTTGTACGAAAAGCTGATTAATTGTAAATATGTATTTTAATAGTAGTACATTTTAATTAATAATAGTTATTTATGCACCAAGGGAGTAAAGAATGCTATTATTTCCCTGAGCAGTTAGTTGGTTCCTAAGGCGTAAGCCGAGGGAACCAAAGTATTATATTCCCGAGGCAAAGCCGAGGAAATTATGACTATTAACTTCTGAGGCGAAGCCGATGGAGGTAATTTCGAGGGGGAGAATAGCATTTTACTCCAAAGGTCAATACAAGATTTTATCTCCAGTCGTTGAATTTATTTAGCACGTTTTGTTGTATTTTATTCTAATTTTTTTGATCGGGTCCCCCTTTGGAGGTGCTGCCCCTAAAAAAATTATAAAAAAAATGTATTGCTCCAAAGACCTTCTTTTGACCTGAAACGGATTTTGAGCCAATACAATTTTTTTTGGTCGGTTCCCCCTTATAATACGATATTACGATTACTACTATTTCAAGAATGTATATTCAAATAGTTCCCTTTACAGAAGGCATTGGCTATGCAGTGAGGGAGAAAACACAAACTAACTATACAACTAAACCACTTGCCAAGATTACGCCTAGAACAGAGTAGAGAAAAAATAAAGTTTTTAAAAGGATTATACGTTCTTCTGAAGAGCTCATTTCATTAATTTTCAATTTGGATTCAATAATGGAGTACAGAACTAAAAATAATAGGCACTTATAGTGTAGCAATTCCCTTATATTCATTTCAAAAGAATTTATAGAAATATTATGAAAAGACACACCATAATTATAGCGTCTATGTTAAGGAATCAAGTATCAGTTGAACGACTTAACAAAATATACATTTTGCGAGAGATATTTCCTAGGTGTTCCTCCCACAAATATATTCATGCTTCGCAAAACTCGGTATTATCAAATAAGATGAGTAACTTAACCTTACAAAGTCATAAAACTTAGAATTTCTAAAAGATATAGGTGCAAGCCTGTTTTATGTATAAAAATTTACATTATCTAAAGTGATATAAAAAAAGAGGTCATCTTAAAGCTCAATAATATCAATGGAACTTCAATAAAACATAAGAGGATTAGCGTAAGATAAGACGACTTGAAGTTAATCCAACCTACAAGATCCTTAAATTAAACCAATATTATTTCATAAAAAAATATTTCTGAAATAGAAAAAATAGAACACTCAAAGGCTATCTGTTTTTAAATAGATTTAACAGTGAAACAAATTATAAATTGAGAACTGCAAAGCGAAGTTTTCCCGGAAAAGGTAGGGAAATTGAATTAGAAGGTCCGGCGTGTTTTTAGCTCCTAATTGTTAAAACATACATAAAAGTAAAATTAAACTTTATACTAAGATAAAAATGCGTACAGCGAAGTAAAAACAAGGAGGTATTCGAAAGGTACACAATATACAGAGTACAAAAGAGTCTAGAAGGGTGCATACGTCTTCGGTAGTATCAGTAGGAAGCCTTGAATAAAACCGTACGTACATGCGGTCTTACGAAATGCCAAACATATGTAACGTACGTCTAATGGTTTACGTGACGGCTAAAGGTTCTGTCAAACAGCTGCGGATTGGTCAGATGAAAAGTGTAGAATACAGGTAAATCTGAACAAAATCGGGTACGGGGTACGTCGGAATCTTTCCTTATCACATCAGATTTGCTGCGCTCATCCTGCTTACTTCTGACTCGCGTCGCTCGTCCTGAGATTGAAAATAAATTCGTTTTCACGCTCGATGCTGCCTAATTTTGATAATCCAACAAAAACCATGCATACACATGTATTGAAAAGAAACTTGTTGTACTTATTTATTACGTAATGGTATACAGTTTTAAAAAACGTAAACAAGTCATTTGATAAAAATTTAACTAATGCTCATACATAGCCACATGCGTGCCAAATACACCAACACACACACAGACAGACAGCATTGAGAAAACTATTCACGAGGTCTAAAAAATACCTGAAATGGATAATTCCGGTGTTATCCCGGTTTCGGATTTTTTCGCAAACACAATACGTTTCGAATATACGGTATAAATGAGAAAAAGTAAAAAAAAAATCGGGTTAAGGATACGTTGGATCTTAGTTCTTAGACAAAGATCGAAAATATTGGACCCTGTACATTGAATTTATTTTCCTTATGAGCTCGAGCGCAGCGAGATCGAATAATTACAAGATACCATAACATTCTAAGAACGATCAAAACGTGCCCGCAACATAAAGGAAAAGTTGCAAGATACCCTGGACCTAATTTTAATATTTTTCTCCTTCTTAACGTAACTAGATTAGTACATAACTATTTTCTTCAAGAAATACTCATACACTTACAGATATACAATGTTTAAGATTTGAAGCAAAGCAGGATTAGCTGGAAAATTACTTTTTAATTGTCTTCAATTCGAGGGTAATTTAAACTTACTACGAGACGACAATTATCTCTAATCTTATTCTTCCAGATAGATTAACCCAAATACTATTCCAATTATAGTTAAATTAAAGACGATTAAACCCAACGACCTTTTCAGCGACAATATAAATATACAACGGGCAATAAGTAAGAAGTAACCCAGAGAAAGGACAACAGTTAATGTTGATCTTGATCAAGTATCAACGGCAATATTTTTTTTTTTAGATATTGCTATTGGTATTTGTCTTCTGAACGTTCCAGCTGTTATTTATAATAACAGCTGTTTATAATAACAGTTATTAATAATAATTAGCGCTAATACTTCAACACAGGCTGACATACATGTAGACATTGAATTTATTTCAATTTTTGTGATCTGTAGACGCTAATACAATAAAATTTAATAATACATGAAGTGACATATTTTATATGTTACATTGCTTCATCTCTTGTAGAAAATAAAGAAGCAAAAAGCAGATGTTAATGGTTTTTCAATAACTACCTGATAGATTTATATACTTCGGACCGGTTTCTTTTGGTTTATATTTATAATAAATATTAAAAAAAAACTAGCCACAATTTTGACCAAAGATTAATAAAATTAAAAAAGAAAACAATAGAGGTGCTTAGTATTAAATATTTACATTATCTCAAATCTACCTCTTTAACTCACAAAAAGATTTAATAAATTTCATTTTGATCCCGGAGACCATTTTGATAATATTGCACTTTAGATTTCTAAACGTGGATGACCTGTAACTTCTAAACTTGTATCTGATTAGCAGTGCGTATACATAAAGAGAGAGTAGAAAACATATTAAGGCATTTTTCTTTTAGTTTCATTCCCAGCGGTCATTCGTCCAGGCTCTGACCACGCTCGATGCTGCTTAACTTGTATGACCCAACAAACATCATAGGTATACTTGTCGCATTAAAACGAGACTAAATATATTTAATAATTACGCAAAGGTATACACTTTTCCCAATACCAAATATTTAATGAGATTATGACCCAATTTCAATTTAATTAGATTATTTTCCGATTTTTTTACAATTTCTTAAAAACGTACACAATGTATTTAATAAAAATTTAACTAATGCCGATACCGAGATGAAACTTAGCACATATGTTAATCTTATACATGCTTACATGCGTGCTATATCTCAAATAGATCGAAACATAAAGGATTTTCAGCGTTTTATTAGTCATTATTGTGGGTTAATGACGTCATATTTTCCTCCAGATAGTACAACTATCTATTGATTGATATATTGTTCAAAGATTCAAAGATAAAGACTCTAAGATAAAGACCCTGAGAGCTATGATGATAAGACACACACACAGACAAATATACACACACAGATAACTTTGTGAAAACCACTTAGGAGGTCTTAAAAACACATAAAACGGATAATACAGGTGACATCCCGGTTCTGGATTTTTTGCTAACACAATAATAATAATTATTGTTATTGTTAGGAGCCACCAACGTGGTCGAGGTTAGAGCGTTAGTACTTATACTAACCTTAGACACCACGGAGGTCTGGGGTTCGTAACCCGGGGGGTTCGTAACCCAGATTACACTCTCAGTTTATACATAAGATTTCGTCAAATTATAAATCGCCAACTTTAGAATATTCTTTGAACGTAATAGTTACCACAACCACCTTAGGAGGTTCCCGTAAGGGTTATCCCTGATGAGCTGCAAGACTTGAAACAGGCATTATTATTATTGCTAACATAAGACTTTTCCTATATACCTAAATATAAAAACAAATATCTCCAAATCTTTGGGTAATATCAATTTGGTCTGGTTACATTTAAAATCAAAAACATAAATAAATATAAACATTTTAAATACAAAATATAAATATTTCAAGTACAAAATATGAACATTTTCCTAATAGATGTTTTAAAGAAATTATACGAATTTTTGACTTAATATACCACTTGTAAGGATTAAACATAATTATTTTTAAAAATGTTAACTTAAAAAGAAAGATTTTTCTTGATTTTGAAGCATTAACCTCTTTAAGAGTAGCTTTTACAAAATAAGAGATCGAATTGAGATTTTATAAAATTAAAAGAATATAAAGAGCTTTGAAATAAGTAAAACAAGATGGGCTATAAAAAGAAGATAGGGAAAATCCATGTTATTGGATATTCACAATTTTTTCCTCCCAATCAGGTCAAGAGGAAATGGGAATATTTTGAGGAAATAACGAGCAAAATCTTTTTCCTCTTATTAATATCTGAATTAGAGTAGAGAAAAATAAATTGAGAAAAATGAAACACTAGAGTTGCAAGTCTTTAATGAACTCTATATTGCTATATTGCATTTTTAATTAGAGGAGTAAATTTTTTAATAAGGATTTTATAAATTTCTTAAAAATCTTACGATTACTCTAAAATAAATTCTGGTCAAATACTGCTAAATTGGCGAAATTATCTCAAAGGATGAACTTATTTTTTAAAATAAGGCAGTCAAATTAATCAGTAATCAGTAAAATAGTTTTTCCTTCTCCTTCTCCAATAATAGGAGGAAAATGAATTGCAAATATGAAGAAAGAGAAACGTTTTTTTCCGAAAAATGTTTAAGTTTTAATAAATGAAAAATTCCAAAACTGAAAATAAATGGTACAAATGATGGTGTGCTTTCCCGATTCCCCCCCCCCCCCAATTTCGGAGGCATAGATTTGTATAACCAATTAAATAAGTATGCGCAATTCCTTTGAAAAATACAGAAAACATAAGTAAGAAGTAGAGGTTAATTATTGAGTACCTGTTCAAGCTATAAATCATATACCAAAAAGTTAAACAAGAAATGGACTGTGAAGATCGGATACACGCATTCCAAAGGAAATTCGCCCGATATGCATACCTACGCGTCAGAATTAAATAAATAATAAAGAAAGACTTGCTGAATCTGAATGAGTCGGAAGAAGTACTGTTAAAAAATTGAGCCAATAGATAGTGTGATAGACAAGCATGAGTACAAGCGAAGCAAAGCTTGGGGAACTGTTCATGATGTCAGTTTAGTCCCACGAATTCCATTTATATATATATATTATATATATTATATATATATATATATATATATTATATATATTATATATATATATATATATATATATATATATATATACTATATATATTGTAATGTATAATATATTCAATTAAAATGTCATATTGATTAATAAATTCAGCTTAGCTTATTCCAAAATCACACATTTATTATCGCTTGACTAGTTACATTTTTATATCATTTTGTTTTGATTTAACTAAAATATATAAATGTCAATTCAATGTTCATAAATACGTCAAAAAATTCAAATTAACTTAATTGAAGTTAAATCAATAGGATTGTTTGACGACCCGTTTATTATGTCTTTAATTTGACTTTATTTATTAAAATAACTGAAAATAAAGAGAGGGTTTTCTCAAGTGAGTCAACTCTATTACTCATGGAATTATCCAACAGTTTAACAGTCGATGTTCAATGAATTTTCTTGGAGAGGGTAAAAATTGTATTTTTATTTGTAAAGTTAAGAGGAAAATAGCACTCCTGTCAACCCCCACAGATTTTCTCCGCTCCATTTGAGATGGAATCTATAAATTGAAGTCGTTTTCTCACTTTAACTTTTTAGCTCTGTTTAGTCACACAGCTTTATACCCCTACTCTATATTTTCTGTTTTTCTCTTTACGTTTTTGGTTGGAAGTCTCTGTCTCGCGATAATTTTTCTCCGCCAAACAGTCAACCCCCCTCGATCCCCCTAAAAACTTTTTTACTAGAATATTTATAACTCTTAATCCTTGCCTTTTTTGAAATTGAAATAAAATTACGGGGTTGATATTTTATTTCAACTTGAAGGCTTTAAAGTTTATTTTAGAATTGTGTATTAATTAAAATTGATACTGCATTAATGTATAATTCATAAAAAATTATTATTTCTGTCAACATAGTTGTTTCATAAATAAACTAAAGGGGACGGCGCAGGGGGCCGCATTGCGGCCACATAGTTGTTTTGCTATATCAGTTTGCCATATTACTAGTATAAATTAGTGGCATACTGCCACGATATTAGCGAATTAACAAATGTTTTAGTCAAAAGAAATGATTTGTTTAAATTATGTTTTATATGTCAATCGATAACACCAGAACTAATTAGTAATAAAATAATTTAAACTTCATACATGTGTTAACCATACATATTAGTACATGTGTATAAACTTTCATCACGATCAAACAATATATTTAAGTTATATGATTTATTGAAATATTCGCTGTCATTATTATGAGAATTAAAAGTTTCTTTTTGTGACTTATAAAAAAATATATAAATAAAACAGGTTAATTACACAAAAGTCCTTTATTATATTATAAAGGATAATTTATTAATATTATATATTAAACAATAAAGGACTTTTGTGTAATTAACCTGTTTTTATTTTATATATTATTATGAGACTTATAAGTCATTATATGACATATTTCATAAGAAATAGGGTTCAGGACAAGGTAGATATAGTAATAAGTCCTTATCCCATCGAGAAAGTGTTTATCCATAGGATATCGTCTAGGAACAAAATCAAAATCTCGTACATACATACACACAAACAAACAAGCACACCTTCATATATATTATATATAATATTATATATATATAATATATATATATATTATATATATATATATATATATATATATAATTATTATATATATATAATTCAAAAATATTTACCACTTCATCTCCACTCCCCTCTTTAAGTCCCTGATTCTATAACCTCTTTTCTTATTTAATTTCGAATATGATCACTCAGGGACCCACAATAGTAACAGAACATTCACACATATACAAAACAAGTTTTAGTAAAAAAAAATACATTTTAAAAGGAGGTCCTAAAACACCTAATCGGATAATTCAGGTAAAATCACAGTTTCAGATTTTAGAGGAAACACAATACTATTTCTATATACCAACGGTATGAATGATAAAACTTAGAAATAAATACAAAAAGCAATGCATCTCTCGGCTTTTAGAAGGTATAGGAAAGCAACGAAATATGCCTTCTATTGTCTAGAGGGAATTTCGTTTTTAAGAGAGCCGAGATTTAACATTGACCCTGCAATGCTATTTTTCAAAACACATTACCTAACACAGCAGGATCACTTTAGTTTTGGAGAGATTTTTACCAGCAATCAATTTGCTTGGTTCCTGTTTACGTTGTGATCGCTTAATATCCTGGTCTATACGAAATAGTCCCATTATAGCTATTGCTGCCCAATTGTCATGATGAATCAGATTTTACATTAGCGAATTGCATTTTTAAAAATCTCGGAATACTACATGCCCAATTGTGAACAAATAATTTTACTGTCTATGAGCATGAGCATAAAGCAGACACCACATACTAAAATAAGTCTAACACTAAATCTAAATTCTATTAATGTTCGAAATTTTTGCTGCGTCATTATTTTTTGTTAATAATATCATAAACAAATATTTCAAACTGGACCTAAGTTTCAACTCTATAGCATAAATATACTGGGAGCTACAATGATAACACCCACACACTAAAGAATGACTTCTTAGTGAAAACCAATTAAATAAAGAAAAGTGAAAACAATTATATCCAAATTTTAATATCTGTGGTTTATACTAAGAGTAGCGAAACAGTGTGTTTCTATTGGTAGTTGACATTTGAAGTTAGATAATAGTAGATACTAGGCGCACTAAAGAAAAAATGTTGAGCTTTGATAATTTTCTTCTTTACAGCTGTCATAAACAGTAGGTCGTCAAAACGCCTTAACTACGCGCCTGTGTATATTGGTGGCATATGTAAGAGTGAGATAACATTTTGATAGATAACACATCGTCATCATTAAGTCTCTTGTTAATAATAGATATTACCGGTGATAAAGACCGTAATTAATAATTACAAGGCGGTGACAACAGTCTCAACATGATTCCAAGATTCATTTATAGGAAAATCAGTGGCACTTTTCTTGGTGAGGAAAAGTGCGGTTTACAAGGAGAGGGTGT
Source organism: Microvelia longipes (assembly GCA_018340805.1). Lineage (NCBI taxonomy): Eukaryota > Metazoa > Arthropoda > Insecta > Hemiptera > Veliidae > Microvelia > Microvelia longipes. Next base: position 58,502,767 of record JACMZG010000008.1, read on the forward strand.
TTCCCTCTCGTTATTTTAAATTCATAAAAAACGTTTATGATATTCTTTTTTAAATCAGCTCTAAAAGTCAAATTAGGCTCACTAACAGCAACTTAATTCAACCTTTTTTAGAGTTAAACTATTTTATTATATAATTAGTAAAAGTGTATAACAGCGCGGTTTATAAAGAGAATTAATTTCTCATAAAAATATCTTTATCTTAATGAGAAATTAATTTCCTGTAGGATAAATCATACATGAACATGCTTGGAGTTAACAAGCGATATATAGCATAGAATTATTTAAATAATTTAACAACATAAAGAAAATCTTCAGTGTCCTTACCTGTAACTCATAAAATTATCTCACCTTTTTTACTTTTCTTCATTAACACCGTAGGTATAAAGGAAAAGTACAAAGTAAGTGTTAGCAAATAAATCTGAAAACAGAATGTCACCGGAACTATCCGTTTTAGATGGTTTTAAGACCTAAGAGGTTTTCACAAAGTTGTCAATCAATCTCTAGGTATAGTTGTGTTATCCGGAAAATATTAATCATTAACCTGCACTAATGATATGGCCCGTATTCAAAGACATGTTCCTAACATTCTTCTTGTTCCTTAAGGAGAATGTTAGGAGAATGTAAGGAAAATTTTAGGAAAATGTTAGAAGATGTCTTTGAATACGGGCCTATGACTTAGAAAAAACATCAGCAAAAATTCATGAAACGCTGAAAAATGTTTTAATTAAGGTAGAATTAGGCACACATGTAGTACGTTTTTAATAAATGGTAAACCTTGAAAAATTATCCAATTGTGTTGTATTTCTTTACGTAATAAATAGGATAAATCAAGTTTCGTCAAGTATATCAATGGTTTTTGTAGGATAAACAATGTTTCAAGCAGCATGGAGTTAGGTCAGTGCCTGGATGGGCGATCGCTTGAAAAAACATTTGTATTTACAATCAGAGGACGAGCATAGCGAGTGCAAAGACGTGTTGCAGCATAAATTTGGGGCATTGTATATTCTAAGGACGAGCGAAGCGAGCATGAAATAGGGAGGATGATCGTAGCGAAGTTGATGTAATAAGAAAAAATTCCGAGGTACCCCGAACCTAAATTATTTGATGTTTTACGTATAAGCAATAATTAGCAACTTATATTAAATATAACGAAATAAGTGTCATTTTCTCATGAAAATTTACTAAAATAAGAATAACTTATAAAAGAGAATAATTACTAAGTATTAAGCGACTAAATCAACACAAGGGATAATAACATAATTAATTAGGCTAAACTAATTACAAGGGGTAATTAAGATATATTAATGATCATAAGATTAATAATAATTCCACAGATAATTTCAAACAATTATTAGTTTATTTGACTTAAATTACATCAAACTTTGAAGACTTAATTTAATTAATAAAAAATACCGTAGTGAAAAAGAAAATACGAGAAACCCAAATTGAAAGTTTTTATAATGCATGCAAATAATAACCCCTATTCACAGTCTAGCTGCTACATGAATTTGTGAGTCGAATAGTTAAGGTTGTAGGTAGAGAAGTGTATTCGTTTTACGACAAATATATACCTAATATAAGTTTACAACTAGAAAATAATTCTGGCACGGTGGTCCGCATGTCGAGCGAATTTCCTTTGGATGCGTGTGAATCCTGGTTGGAATGATAATTTTTATATTTTTTTACATTATATAAGTTTACAACTACTAAATAAATAAATCCGGCGCGGTGGTCCGCTGTCGGGCGAATTTCATTTAGAATGCGTGTTTCCGTGCTAAACAGCCGATTTCTTGCTTATGCAAGAATCATGCCCATTGTGTGGTTCCGGTTCCGCATAATTATCCAGTTGGTTGTACAAAACTATGCCTCTAAAATTAGAAGTACACACTATTATTTGCACTAGTTTAAAGATTAGTTACTTATCCTTAAGCTTAGTCAGTTATCTTTAAAGGTTTTCGCGCATTTCCTTTGGAAAATACAGACATGTATGTAGTAACTGCTTAGGTTCTAAAGCATGAACCGGAATACAATAATAATGTAAAATAATACACCCAAAATAATACAATGTTGGGTTGTACTTAAGAAGAATAGTGTAAATAACCCTAACTTGTGAACAAGTTTTTCCTGTTCTATTTAAAAACACGAATAGGAAAGAATTTATAGTTACACACATTAGTATGTTAAAAGAGAAAATATTTCCTCTTTCTCACCTCAACCCTCCTTAATATCTAACTACCGTAAATCGTGAACAGGCGTCTAAAAGATTTAAAATTTGATTTAAATCTTTTTGACCCTCTCAAAACATGTATAGAAGTGAACAGTTTAATTAAAATTTAATTTATAATTATACAGAAATAGAATGTGACTTTATACGAGGAAGTTAAAATTTCCATATTTAAATACGACTAACGAGTTAGGCATTAATATAATATCCCTGTAAAATTCTAACAAGAGGTCCAACAATTTAAATCTGAAATTATACGTTGATGACGTGGGAGACTATAGAGCATTTAGTCATTTTAAAAAGAATTCGCATAATATTATAACGACTAAAATGAATTCAGCAAGGAATATATACGATATTTTACCGGTATATTATGATAACAATGTCATTAAAGTAAAAACAAAACTAGTAAAATAAAAACAAAACTGTATTCTTTCTATAATACTCAACATTATTGATCTTACAAAAGCTCATTTCTTCTTCGTAAATTCGGTAAAAACCGTAGATACACTCGCCGAAATTAATGAAATTAAGTATACTTATTTATTATATAAAGAAACGTACCTGCGCTAAATCCTATTCCGCGTTTTATAAATATTTGAAATTTTTTCCGAATTAATAATTACGGTTAATGACGTCCAAATCATTATTTTCCGGAAAGCACAACTAGACCTATAAATAGGTTTTTGCACCAAGTTTTAACGGTAAAGCATGTGCTATACATAAAGATAAAACAATAGATAAATAGCCACGCACATACAGACAGACAACATGGTAAAAACTAGTCATATATCCCGATTTAGTATACTATTACAGACTTTGCTTGTCCTATATGCAAACGGTGTAACTAATGACTAGTAATGAAATTACAATAAAAATTAAAACTATGCGACCGAGAACCGGTAACTTTTTGGTGTAGAGCTTACATCGGTGTGCTTTAAGACATCAAAGGATCAAATCAAGCCGAGGGATGACCTCATATAAGGTTATCCATTGTAACGTTCTCTCGGATGGGTCTTGAATTTAAGGCCAGTCAACCCAGCCTGGGTTTTAGGGTTTCCTATGGTTGTTACAGTTGAATCCATGGTTCTTTTGCCTCATGAAAGGACGATGTTCTCCCCATCCCTCGGTAGAGGGTTGGGTAGAGATACCGAACCTTCGGACCAAACACTGTGAAAATGGAGATTCGGTTTTAGCGGTGAGGATCATATCAGCGTTGGATTCAGCATTTTTGAGTGTTTAGAAATGCTGTTTTAGGCTCTGGAAAACGCCTCCTAGTGATCTGCGGAGCTGATCACTGATGAGATTAGTAAAATCTAGTCGCTGGTGGGCTAGAAGAGACTAATGAGATCGGAGTAGCTAGAGCTAGTGGGATTGAAAAAAGTACAACAGACAATCTGTGATCTGGTTACACGTACAGTCCCGAAAAAGGGTAAGTAGAAGTGCCGAGGTCTTATCTAGTTTAAGTGTGTGCATAAACTCAAGGGGTTATTAGTAGAGTGGCATTTGAAAAAGTGGAGACACTAATGTAAACTACGGGTTCAAGCTTAAAGGAAAAATAAAACTATAAGATAAATAAAGAACTGTGGCAAAATACAGATATTTTTTGTTTTGATAAAATACTAAAATAAGTGAGCAAATAAAATGTAAAAATAGACAAAACCCAGCATTATTAGATTAAATATAAAGAGCATATGTGACAAGAGCAAACATTACAGTGTTATTTAATTAAAACTATAAAATGAGAATGTGTCTAAAACGAATTAGACCCAGTATTTTTCAAAGGAGAAAACAATTTATTTATTTCTTTTATTTTAGTCGTAATATGGTTTTAACCTTAGGGCAATAAAATTAGTTTTTTTAGTATATATTAAATTATTTCACCAGTTAATTAATTATAATAAATGGTATTTGTTCAAGATAATTTTTAGTAAAACAAATAAATCGTACGAAAAAAATTCGTTTCCATTGAATATGTAAGCTGCAGTTTTAAGTGAATATTAACTGAAAAAATTCTACTTTAAATTTACATAGTAGTATATAAAGTTAAAGTTACTTCATAAAAAATCTCTCGAATAATAATATCTTAAAAATGTGAAAAGACCTTTCAATAAATTATCATATGAAAAAACCTTTATGTATTAGCATAAAAAAAAAACGACAGAAATTTGATTTAGACCTAAAATATTCAATGCTTTTATTATTGTTGTTAGCTCTAAGTTATTTCTTGTGTAAACACTCAGTTTCTTCTATAATCAATCACTGTTTGTATGTAAACTTTATCTCAAAAAAATATTTAGAAAATGATATTTCAAGAAAACTAAGTTCTGGCGAAGGTTTGCAAGTTGTACGAAGTCACTTCGGGATACTTCCTTTGTTTTTGTAAATTCGATTTCTAGTTTTAGTTTATGGCTAATAGTCTGAGCATCAGGCATTTAGTTTATTCTAATAATTTTTACTTTAGTTTATAGTCAGAACAATTGTATTCAGTATAATCTTATAGTCTTTTTAGTGTAGTTTTTATAGCCTGAGCATTACTTCTTAGTCGATTTAGCTGTATTTTCAAAGAAAATGCGCGTTTTTATTTTCTAGGCTGAGGCACTGTTATTTGATTTAGTGTAGTTTATAGCCTAAGGACTAGTATTAAGTTTAATTTATAGTCTTTAGTGTAGTTTATAGTCTGAGCACTACTTCTTAGTCAATTTTGCAAGGTTTTCAAAGAAAATGCGCGTGTTTATTTTCTAGGCTGAGGCACTGTTATTTAGTTCATTCTATAGGATTTAGTGTAGTTTATAGCCTGGGCACTAGTATCAAGTTTAATTTATAGTCTTTAGTGAGTTTATAGTCTGAGCATACTTCTTAGTCAATTTGCAAGGTTTCAAAGAAAATGCGCGCGTTTATTTTCTAGGCTATTCAAAACTATTCTCAACATATGGGGTACGCATATAAAACCAGGTAAATGATCTTTTTTTAATTGCCATTATTGATCATATACTAATACTAATCATAACGATAGTTTAAATGGCTACTACCAACGTAACAATGAAACCGTAATTAGACAGCGGTTAAACATCGAACATAATTAAACTGACCTAACCATGCTTATTTGTCACTATAACAAACATTACACTCTAGACATTACACACAAGACATTAGACACCAGACATTATGCATTACACATCAGACATTATACATTAGGCATCACACACCAGACATTATACATTACACACCAGACATTATACATTAGGCATTACACACCAGACATTATACATTAGGCATTACACACCAGAGAGTCTTAATTAGAAAATTCTAAGAAAGATAATTCAGAAAAATATACCATTCATAAATTTAGGTTAAACACTTTTCCAAACATGTCTTTCTTCGAAAAGAGGACAGGAGAGGAATAGTAATTATCTTCAAAAATTTTTAAAAAAATCACAAAGAAAAAAGGCTCATTTATTTCATTAAACTGGTCGAGTACTATTGCATGGAAAATAAAAAAAAAGAAAATACTTGGTACCTTCTTAAATTTGTAACTTTACTCAATAAATAAAGCAAAGCAAAAAAGGTTTATATCTAATTAAAGACCGAGGGAGAAATCTAGAGTTTTAAGTGATTAAGTGATACATAAAGTCAACCTAATCCTTTTGGCTTCAACCTTTTTCAATAAAAGATTTCTTTGTTGACTAGGACCAAAAAGCTTGGATCAAAGGTTAACCTTATAAAGCATGAAGGAATGTAAATCAAGTAATTAGGATCTCAGCCCGGATCCAATGAAAATGAAAACTTGATTAAAAAAAGGATTTTCTGGAATCAAGTTTAAAATACCCGGACTAGATTGACTCCAAGGATATCAAGTAACAATTTATACTTCACCAATTAGATGATAAGCCTGAGTATGACGTCACAACTTGCTTCACTAAGATGTATTGTAAATAGATTAAAATTACAAATATACAATAATTAAACAATCAAATGAAATTTTAAATAATAGTTAATTGATATGATTACTCCATCACTCATAGATTAACACGAATAGATCTCTTTACACTCCAAATAGCATTTCTAACTGAACCAATCAGTTACTTTCAACATTTGATTCCTTCCTTATAAATCCATTTCTTGTTGAGTTTTTATCCTATTTTCATGTTTTACAAAGTTTCTTGATCATTTTATGCTTCATAACTTATGCAGTAGGATGACCGAGCTAGAATTGTTTTGTAGAAATATGCATGTACAAGGTAAATAAAACAAAATACATGCAACGGATTTAAGCACTTCGAGAGCTGGTATCGCCTTTTTAGCCGTAATAGAGCCCTTAAAATATGAAAATGGCGCCATATCAAATTTTTAGTTTATTAACAAATATTAAAATAATAATAATGCATTTTTAGACAAACCTTGTTGCACGCTCTTTTCCGAACGAATTAATATTTTAAAATCAAATTTCTACTAGATTCTACCTTACAAAGACTAAGAAGCCAATAAAAGATTAGGTAAATTAGTATTGGAAAGTCATCTTTTCATTAGGGACTTTTGAAACAGATTTCAGATCTACTCTCAGGCTTGAATCTTACCATGCCAATCTCATTAGCAAAGTGATTACAAAGCCATTAAAGCAAGATCTCTATAAAGCATATTCATGTTTTAAATCAAGAATCTGTAGATTGATTTGCAGTATGCCTACAAGCATTTTCACTCTGAGATAGATATTTATATGATAATAAATAACACACTACTCGTCGTCCTGTGTTCTACTTATGAATTCTATTCAATGCCTTACTCTACTATTCTGTACTCAAACCATTCCTTCTAATATTGTTTTAAGAATACCCTCTTACCACGTGAAAAGAATCACGTGGCCAATCCACGACTTTATCATGTAATGTATTTATCACACATATTTGTGAGGAACTCCCATTCGTATCCCAATAGTTTAATTCACTAACAATTAGTGTTTTATCGTTTAACATATTAAGCGTTACAAACAGAAGTTTAGGAATAAATTATGTTACTAAAAAATATACGTTGAACCGTTGAACAGCACCTAGTTACATAAACTAATAACAAGTCTCTTCACAATAATTGTTTTAATTATAAAACAAGAGCCGACTTTCGACCACTTCTGGCCATCCTCAGTCTAAACACAAACAGTATGTATTTTAACTATTTCAGTTATATTAGTTCTTTATTTTATTCTTATTTTTACGATTTTATTTATTAGTTATTTATCGTTTTCTAGTTTATAAATTTGTGTTATTTTACTGTTTGTCTAGACTGAGGATGGCCAGAAGTGGTCGAAAGTCAGCTCTTGTTTTATAATTAAAACAGTTATTGTGAAGAGACTTTTTATTAGTTGTATATTTTAGTTGTATGAATGTATATACTACTTCACATTGCAGCAATCTATAACAAACACCTAGTTAGTACAAAATAAACATTAAATTTTAATAAAAATCAATAAACTGTAACAACGTTACAGTTTACAGTACAACACAAAGCATAAAAATAATAAACATGAATCATAAATCGGAAAGTAATAAATTAAATGTAATTGAAACATCATTTTTAAATTAAAATATACGTTGCATTTAACCTTTAATAAACATTTGGTAAAATCTGTTTTTCAAATAAAAGGGGAAACACTTCCAAAATATTGCTAAGCAATAAAAATTCCAGTGAGATTGAAAATAGACGGTTGTAAATTATATGGTTTGTGCTTACAATACACCGTATATATATTTATCAGATTTAATGGCTAGTAAAATTATGTAGCAGTTGTTATTATAATTACTATTTAACGTTCATGATATCGTGGAGAGGTTGTAAAACGGTATTTTACAGCGTAATACTTGATATAAATGTACTAATTTTAAAAGGATGAATATTTCAAACTGGAATGTATTCTGACCAAATTTACAACTCTAATAACAGTAAAATTCTTTGAATAAAATTATATCTGATTATCCCACTAATTATAGATAGGAATAGTAGTTAACGTTAATTTTGTGTTTAAATTTTGTAGAGTTAAAATGGCAGGGTTTTAAAAAGATATTTTAACCAAAACGGTCTTTATCTAAACACCAACGGACTTTTAATGTTTTTGTAATGTAATGTTTATTAAGAATAGACTAAGAG